>CM050164.1:416510798-417110798 GCA_027410445.1 Discoglossus pictus | reverse complement strand
GGATATAAATATGAGCCCTAAACACTAAGCCTTAATGCAAACCAGTAACACGTAATACAAGGCAGTAACATTTAACTCAAACCAGTACCACTGAAAGCACCAATAATAAAAAAAATGCAACAACCAAGAGGCTCGCAATGGGGCCGAAGGTGCTCATTGCGAGCCACGCAATGAGCGACGAAGGATCTCAGACCACCAAAAAAATGTATGTCTGTGGCAAATAGCATTACCTGCCTTACAATCTTATTGCCCCGGGCAAGTCGATAGTATGAAATAATTACAATTAAATCTCTTAAAACAGTAAAGACTCCAGGGAGCCTGTGAGTGAGGTTGCAAGTTAATTTGAGGCTTTTTTGCATTTTTTCACTATTGAAAATCGATGAAGCGAGAAAAAAACACAACACTACCAAAACAAGGCTGAAGGACGTAAAACGAGGCTGAAGGATGTAAATATGAGCCCTAAACACTAAGCCTTAATGCAAACCAGTAACACGTAATACAAGGCAGTAACATTTAACTCAAACCAGTACCACTGAACTCAAGGAAGTAACACTTAACCCAAGGCAGTAGGCCCCTAATTACACAGGCATATAAATTACACTGGGGGAGAGGCGCGCAATGAGTACCAAAGGGGATCATTGCAAAGTAAGAAAAAGGTGCGCCTTGGCAAAAACCGCAATGAGTGGCAAAGCCGCTCATTGCAGGGCTTTAGATGAGCGCCAAAGGCGCTTATCGCAGGGCATGTAAAAAAGACGGGGGAAGAGGCTGAAGGCACTCAGCGCGCGGCTCGCGATGAGTGCCGAAGGTGCTCACAGGGGCCATATGCTCACATTTTGTGGCAACTACATTTCTACCTACACATTTTCACTATTTTCCTTGTATACTGCCTTTGCAGATAGGACATAATTGTATTTATACACATGTACCTTTATACTTCAAGTAGTCTATTTTACCCCTTATTTCTGTGTCTTATTTAGACACTAGGAAATTGCCTGTCAAAAATGAGGGGAATAAAATTGTAAATCTGGCAATGCTGTTTGACACACAATGGGAGGATTTTAGCCCTCTGAGCACCATAAACTGAGCTGACCTCTGCTGCCACCACTGTCCATATCATTGTCATCTGACTAGCTCTGATCTATTGGCCTACATTGATGTTTTGGAAGACAAAAAAAATCTCCTGGGAGTAATTGGTGTCCTCTTGACCCCTTAACTGTGCCCCCCTCATCTCCACCACAACACCACTCCTTTTCAACACACTTCTGCCCCTCTCTTCTCCGCTCTGTTCACCTGTACTCCTCACCATGCCTCTCTCTCTCTCCTTTCTCCTTCACTTCTCCTCTCAACCTCAGCACACCTCTTCCCTCTCTCCTCCCCCAAAACAATTAAACAAGGTAAATCCCTCACTCACAGATACAAGCTCAGACAAACTCCCAGAACACACTCAAGTGGTTAACAGAACATATGTGTGTCTTCTAATAATGTATGGTGCAAGGATAATGGATTAATTTGGTGGGTATGTAGCAGTGGATATGTGTAAGGTTTGTTTTATGCACTAAGAGATATGTAGCAGGAGAAATATTTAGGTGTATGTGGGTAGGGTATGTATGGAGCATAAGATGGAATGGAAAGGGATCAGGTAAGGCCTATGCATTGTGAGTGCTCATAAGTTTACCCCCTCTAATTGAAAAGCCCCTGGTTACATAAATTAAAGTTCCTGTGTGAGTTAGCCTGTGGGAAAAATGTACTTTGCTTGTAAAAACTCCAATAAGAGCAAGGCAGCCTTATACTGGAGTTCCTATGGTAGCCATATAATCAAGCCTTAAGTCAATACCATATATCTTCAATGCAGGTATTTCAATGACGTTTCAATTAAAGCATTCCTGCTTTTCTTATGAAGCTTCTTTGTAAAAAAAAATATGGTGGTAAGAGGATAGCAGTGGTTTTAGGAAAGTCTGACCTCTCTGTTATGACCTGCCGACCTACAGTGGCCCTACATGGTATTGCTCACAGCTTCATTGAGGAACACAAGCCCCTTCACCACCACCACTTAGCAATCTAGAAGGGGACCATGGGAACATACACCACACTAATTTACTCAAACCCATCAGGAAGGGGCGCAAACCCAAATGCAGAGGCAGGTGGAGCAACAGTGCCTCTATCTGGAAAGTCCCACGCCATTGCTGGTGGCCATGTGCCAATATATATACCCATTATCATTTGGTGACATGCCATTAAGTGTTTTGCAATCAATTCACATTATCACCTGTCATATTGTTATCAGGCCTTCAGGGGAATGTTAATACTCCACAGTATCCCAAATTGGACTTTGCATGTGTATTAACCCTTTATTATTATATATTATATATATTATAATATTATATCTCATGATTTTATTAGTATAATTATTGTTATTATTATTATTATATGTATTAACCTATTGCATAGTAATTAGTGCTCATTAGTTTACTGATACAGGAATGTGACACAAATGTGACGTATGTGGATGTCCCAAAACCCCAACCATTGAAAATACACTGACACTGTGAGAACAGTATAATAAGCTTTATTTCATACACAGAGTACAATCAGAAATGGACAAGGCTGTGCATTAATATCATGGGTGTGGTGTGGTGTGGATGGATCCCGGGAAGGCAGAAGGCTTGGTTTTGGGAAAAAGGGGATGCCTAAAGGGGGTAATGCCATAGTCTAGAATAAGCATGATGCATAGCACCTACCAGGGTTACATGTGGTCACTACGCAACTGCAACCGGAATCTGTTGAAAAAAAGGATCATGAGAAATTACTCCATTTAATTGAATCAACCATTATTGTGCATAGCACTTACAACTTGTCTATATCTGCTTAATTCTATAGAGCTGACATGTCAGTGGTCTTGTTGGTCATCATGTACATGTGTGGTGTGTGTGATGTACATGTGGTGGCATGTTGGTGTATGTGATATTCACTTGACATGAAGGCTGGATCCTGCTGGGCCACAAGGCCTGAAGCTCGAGCGGCGGGCAAGTGCCTCAGAAGGTCCTTGGCCACCCTTTCCCACTTGTTGTACTTCACAGTCACTTAAGGGCCACCAGTATTATTTATGTATATGGATTGACCTAGCTCTATGTGTATCTATGTTTGTTATTTAATTTATGTTTATTTGTACTATGTGTAATAAAAGTTTAACTGTACATATGTAAATAGAGCAATAGAAAATAATAAAAACCGTAAAATGCTACTCCCCTAACTTACCTTCTCTCTCTTTAAATTCTTCAAACCACCAACTCCTGGACCTGCGTGCTACTTCATCAGAATCTACAACACAGTCAATACATGAGCGCGTGGAACGTAACTTTATAATCTCTCTCTTTCAATAAACATTGGCTAGACCGCTTTCTATTGGCTGAGAGGCCTGTGTCGCACTCTGTTATATCGTGATTGGATCGTAACTGCGGATGGCATCTTGTCCGGCCCATTAAAGCAGGAGGGGTGTACGGGCTTGAGGCCTCGGTCCGTGACTTGCGCCATTGCTTAATTGAATAGCGCCGGAATTGTAGACGACCGCAAACACACGACCTGTATACCGCAAGTTGCAGGCTTCGAATTGAATCGGGCTCCATGTCTGCAGTTTACTTCTTAAATATCAAAATATTTATCTACTGGGCATATTATAAGTTGTTTGCAATTCACTGCAAGCTAATAGTTTACCATTTACATAATTATATATTTGGGAAAATCCATGTTGCTCCCACCTTTAAACCTGTTTGCCTCTGCCTGGTGTAAATGTTTTATTTTGAATAACTGGGGACATAGCAGATAATTTCCTAGTAAGATTCTTTTTCCCAATCATAATGAATGCTTTGTATAGGCATTTTGTACTGATTTTATAACATTTTAGATTTCCTTAGTCAAGTATTGTATATTGTGATGTTAAAGGAGGTAATTTTCAATTTGGACCCAGCATGATTTAAGTTCATCTGCTTGTCATTGCATTAACTGTGCTGCTATATAATTTTGATCAAGTGAGGATGTAATACATTTTTAAATATACTTTGTACATGCTACTTTTTAATATATTTTTCCCCATTATGTTTATATAACAGCCTACAGAAAAAGAGATGTATAATAATATAAATGATACAAAAATGGTGTGCACTATGTGAATAAACTATTATGATTTATTTTTAGGGTATATTATATACGTTTTGGTTACTGTGCAATTTAAGATAATAAGAGCACTTTTAAGTTTATACATTCATGATCCCTGGAAGATTATAAAAACCTATAAGGTCAGCTGCCAATTACTCCTGATGGTCGAAGCACCTTTTTTTAAATGGGTATAGTAGTGTAGCAGACAATATTACATAATGTTTTACATAATTAAACAGTATAAGGTCTGCCATCTTCACAACATTTATAATCCTAAGTGAAAACTAGATACTAAAAACTATTATAATTGATGCAGTATCTTCAAGAGATTTTTAAAACTGCTAGCATTAGATCATACAGTCGTTTGCTTTTCTTTTTTTTTATACATTTAATTGAACACAGGTTGCAAAAGTGTAAAAGTGTTTTGGCTTGGAGCATACTTTTCTGTGCAGTTTAATTTTGTTTTATTTTTGGCTAAGCTGAAAGAAGCACAATCTGTATAATATGGTTAAATATCGCAAACAGAAACTTATAACTGCACATTTAAAATATCTAATTACAGCTGTGTGAAATCTTGTGATCCCAGCAGTCAGCTAGCAGTTTTCGGAAGAGCACTGAATGGTTACGTTTTGATGCTATGAGATTAAGCCAGAGGCAGTTTTGATACCTCTTCAAGATTTGAGTGTGGCTATAATCGTGTTTGATTTTAAAATGTTATTAGAACAGATTTTTGCTGTAGGAGGTGAACCTCAGTTCCTTTCCTTTGTGTGTGGTTGGCAGGGTTCTATATGTTTTACATAACTCTTTTTGGCTGCAGTACATGTTTTTATGTGTGTGTTTATGTCCCTTTGCATATAGGGACTGCGATGCATTTATCTTTTGTATGTATGTGTGTATGAGCAAATCTGTAGGTTTATTTGCATATACTTATAGTTTCAGAAGGGTTTGTCTGTGTGTTCTAGATCGAAAGATATCTTCTTTTCGCTAGTATTGGAATAATGTTAAATATCTACTCAGATAATGCATAAAGTCTGTATTTGGAAAGTAGGGTAAAAACTGTTAAACAGGGTGGAAATGGGAAGCAGGGCAAGGAGATTTTAACAATGGGACAACATGATAATAAATCTGATGGAGGCTGAAAGGTTGTAAGTCAAGGCAAAATATGTTCTAAAGTTAGATATGGTGGTGAGAGTGTAGCTATAGTTGTAGAAAAGTAAAACTCACTCACAGGACGTCCTAAGAATGATTGGAATGTGCTATCTGTTTTACCGCTAACATTTTGAATTTCTGGGAAAGTAGGTGTGTTGAGAGGGTTTTAGGGGTAAGTAGTATACAGTGAACTGGGCCATAAAAAAGACTGAGCGCTGTAGAATTGATGCCTTTGAATTGTACTGTTTGCAAATACTGCTTAAAGTCTCTGCAATAAGATTCAATAAATCAGTACTACAGGAAATCAAGACAAACTGTTCTCTGGAAGGAATGATTATAAGGCTGAAGCTCAGACATTTTGGCCATATCATGAGGAAACAGGATTCCCTAGAAGATACTCTGATGCTGTGTAAGATTGAAGGCACTCGATGAAGGGGGAGGCAGAGATGGATAGATGAGATCATTGAAGCAATGAACATGAGTTTGATGAAGCTCAGAGAGGCAGTAGCTGACAGATTGGCCTGGCATGTGGCAGTCCATAAGGTCACAAAGGGTTGGACACAGTTGAATGACTAAATAAAGTATAGAGTGATGCCTTTGCCGGATATACAGTGCCTTGCAAAAGTATTCACCCCCCTTGACTTAAGTTGGGGAATGAAATGAGAAAAATATATACATAAAACTATTTCTTAGAAAATAGAAAACAAAAAATTGGCATGTGCGTATGTATTCCTTTGTTATGAAGCACATAAAAAGCTCTGATGCAACCAATTACCTTCAGAAGTCACATAATTAGTGAAATGATGTCCACCTGTGTGCAATCTAAGTGTCACATGATCTGTCATTACATATACACGCCTTTTTTGAAAGGCTGCATAGGCTGCAACACCTAAGCAAGAGGCACCACTAACCAAACACTGCCATGAAGACCAAAGAACTCTCCAA
The DNA here is from genome assembly GCA_027410445.1 of Discoglossus pictus. Lineage (NCBI taxonomy): Eukaryota > Metazoa > Chordata > Amphibia > Anura > Alytidae > Discoglossus > Discoglossus pictus. The sequence continues at coordinate 417,104,552 of CM050164.1, read as the reverse complement.
ACAAGTAAGGGACAATGTTGTTGAGATGTACCAGTCAGGGTTAGGTTATAAAAAAATATCCAAATCTTTGAAGATCCCCAGGAGCACCATCAATTCTATCATAACCAAATGACAAGAACATGGCACAACAGCAAACCTGCCAAGAGATGGCCGCCCACCAAAACTCACGGACTGGGCAAGGAGGGCATTAAACATAGAGGCAGCACAGAGACCTAAGGTTACATAGAACGACAATAAGCCGTATGCTCCATAGAGTTGGGCTTTATGGCAGAGTGGCCAGAAGAAAGCCATTATTTTCAGCAAAAAACAAAATGGCATGTTTGGAGTTTGCGAAAAGGCATGTGGGAGACTCCCAAAATGTATGGAGGAAGGTGCTCTGGTCTAATGAGACTAAAATTGAACTTTTCGTCCATCAAAGAAAACGCTGTCTGGCGCAAAACCAACACATCACATCACCCAAAGAACACCATCCCCACAGTGAAACATGGTGGTGGCAGCATCATGGTGTGGGGATGTTTTTCAGCAGCCAGGACTGGGAAACTGGTCAGAGTTGAGGGAAAGATGGATGGTACTAAATACAGGGATATTCTTGAGCAAAACCTGTACCACTCTGTGCGTGATTTGAGGCTAGGATGGAGCTCGACCTTCCAGCAGGACAATGACCCCAAACACACTGCTAAAGCAACACTTGAGTGGTTTAAGGGGAAACATGTAAATGTGTTGGAATGGCCTAGTCAAAGCCCAGACCTCAATCCAATAGAAAATCTGTGGTCAGACCTAAAGATTGCTGTTCACAAGCGCAAACCATACAACTTGAAGGAGCTGGAGCAGTTTTGCAAGGTGGAATGGGGAAAAAAATTCATAGTGGTAAGAGTCATAGAGACTTATCCAAAGCGACTTGGGGCTGTGATTGCTGCAAAAGGTGGCTCTACACAGTATTGACTTTAGGGGGGTGAATAGTTATGCACATTTACTTTTTCTGTTATTTTGTCCTATTTGTTGTTTGCTTCACAATAAAAATAAAATAAAAAAAAGTCTTCAAAGTTGTGGGCATGTTCTGTAAATTAAATGATGCAAATCATCAAACAATCCATGTTAATTCCAGGTTGTGTGGTAACAAAACATGAATAATGCCAAGGGGTGTCAATAATTTTGCAAGGCACTGTAATTACTATTGAAGTGAAAATAATCATAGACTCATCGCGAGGCCCGCAATAGGTTCAGGGGGACAGGCGAGGGCCGCAATGGGCGCAGGGGGGCCGTAAATGAGGTTGCAAGCTAATTTGCTATTCAATTGGCAGCTTTTTGTGGCCTACAAAGGTTACTGGCTTTATAAAAAAGGCAACGGTTCCAATCGAGTTACGTGTTTGAAAGAAAATGGCAACAGTTAAACCCGTCAACATTTTTTTTTCAAGATCGTAACTCGGAAGCTGTTTGGAGGCCACAAAAAGATGCCAATTGAATAGGAAATTAGCTTGCAATCTCACTTACGGGCTCCCTACCTCTCCCCCTGTGCCTGTTTCGGGCCCTCTCCTGCAAAAGAGACTATCCAAACAAAGTTAAGAGCATGTAAGTTTAAATATACGATTATATTTCCACCGCATTCTGGCAACGTCATTATTTACAATCAGTCTCAATACATACATGCAAATTTAAGTTATGAAAATAGTGTTTATCATACTCCAACAGTGAAGGATTAATATAACAACAAGCCTTTGGATAAACACTCTCCTACACACCCGAAGAGTTTAATCAAATTTCTCCCAACACACTACGTTTGAGCTCATTTATTTCCTCTTGTTTTTTAACTGCTGCCTGCCTTCAATATATAAATGTCTGCTTTATCTTGCAATCAGCTTACTGTGCACCGACTGATAACCATTATTTTCTAGGATCATTGCACACTGCCCTTTAAGCTCAGGTGTCCAGTGTCTCATACAGGCTTGTTTACAGAGCTATACATTTGTATAACTTCACACTTTTTTATAAATATGCTCTCCTAAAAAATATACATTAGAAAGGTGCTTTTTTTATTTAATTTGCTCCTGTATCAATATTATAACATGTAAAGGAGAAATAAGACTTTCCAGTAAGAGCTGAACTACAGTCAGATGTAATTCAAGCAGCAAATCACTTTGATATATCAACCACAAATCTGTTTTATGGAAAAACCATCAAATAGGTGAGTGCTTAAATTTCATCTACAATTACTTAAACTAATTAAGCACTATGCTGAGGGCCTAGTCAGTGAAGTACAAGTGGAGTACACAGACAATTTGTTCAAAATGTATTATACACAATACCCAAAATGAAAAGAGAAAAGTGTTCTGCAGATATACAGTGGTTACTCGGGTGGTCCATAAAAAAATGGAAATTAAAGGAGAACCTACACATTTGTGATATATGTAATAAAATAACAGCAGATATGTAATCCATGAATAAACAGTTCTTGAGCTAATCTTCATTTCGAGGACTCTTTTTACATATAGAATAGTCCCATCTTGTCTAACTAGAGTATTCCTGATCAGGGGTGTAAGAAATGGGGGGAAAATAATTCCCCCCAGATTATATGAATAGGGGACACACAAAATAGTGATATTAATCTTAACCATGAAGTATTCTCCCAGGAAAGCTCTGACCCGGGAAAACCTTTGACTCAATCCCCTATTTCAGTTATTTATTATTCTTTTTGTAAGTACTTTTTCTCGCTCAGTTTCTACCTTTCTTTCTCTACTCTCCATTTATCTTTTTCCATTTATTCTTCCTTGTTATGTTATCTCTGCTGACTCTCAACAGATTTTCTTTGCCTTTCTGTTTTACTGTTTGTTGAAAAAAAAAAAGAAAAAAAAAAGATGAAAAACAGCAAAAATGTATGGTGATGTATGTTTGGGTTATTTTGATACACACATGAAAGATTGTACTTACAGTACATAAAAAACTAAAGAAACATGCCCACAGGCTCTGTTAATATAAATAGACCTTAAATCCACAGAGTATGAGATTAATCCAAGGTTATCTACTTAATACTAAAAAAGGCAATTATCTGACATAATACATATGTCAAACCTCTTTTTTTTTATTTAAGTTTAAAAAAGTGTAAATAATCTGCCATAATATTTACATTAAAAAAATATTATACATATGCATTATCTCAAATAGCTGACTTTTTAATATTAGACATTTCAGGTGCTTAGCCCAGGCTACATGGAAACAGAACAATGACTCACATCAATAATCACTTAACTTTAAAACTTAACTATTATTAATAATTCTAAATAAAATAAATTGTATTCATAAAATAATTTAAAACAACAACAATCTCTTTTAGAGATAAAAACACTATTGGGATCCTAGTTTACTAATAAACTGAAGAAGGTTATTTTACTCCCTCTATTCCAAAGGTTGTCTCAATAGGACAAATCAAATTAGGCCCAAAAGCAAGTACAACCACAATCTTCCGTTTTGAAAAGTAACTAATACACATACTACATACTACCCACAGCCTTACTAATGATATGCAAAACTTAACTGGGATGGAATATCCACAGTCTGATCAAATGGTAGGACAATGTATTAAATAATACACACACAGACCTTACAAGCTTCTTGTTCGGGAGCTAGTGTCTATTAATGAGAGAGGGCCATTTAGACAACCACCAAATCTTAGACAAACATGGTGAACAGAAGATTGGCAGATCACCACAGAGAGAATGGTACCAAACCTTGCAACAAAAATCATTGCAAATTATGTCAACACATCTGCAAAGAGGACACAGCCATGCATAACAACAAGAGCTTTAGCATCAGAGGGTTATATTCATGCACATCATCCAATGTAGTTTACATGATACAATGTACTGTATGTGAGAGGGGATGTTACATTGGAGAATTCAGCCGAAACTACATTTAAGGATGAATCTGCACAGACTTTTTTCTGCGCAGATTTTAACGGTCTAAGGGCAGCAATACAAAGTATAGACTGGGACAGAGAACTGATAGGTAAAAACACTGAACATAAATGGACATCATTTAAATCCTTACTAAATATACATACACATCGGCATATACCATGTGGGAATAAAAGTAAAAGGAGTAAATCCCATCCAATGTGGCTTAGCAATGATTTAAAGATTAAGATATGGAGTAAAAAACAGGCATTTAAATTATACAAACAAGAGGGGACAGAGACTGCGTTACGGGAAAATAGAAATGGCTAAAATAGAAAATGAAAAATTAATTGCAAAAGAGAGTAAGACTAACACTAAAATATTTTTTAAGTATATTAATGGGAAGAAGGCGAAGAAGGAAGCTATAGGAGCATTACAATGTGACACAGACCATGTGAAAATTAGTGACCAGGAAAAGGCAGATGAGATAAATAGGTTTTTTTCTTCGGTATACACAAGGGAGGTACCAGTGGTTGGGACACTGCTACATAATGGGGCTACTCTACCTTTGCCAAACAATTGGATAACACAGGAAGTAATCCAAAAGAGGTTGGAAAAAAGAAATGTTAATAAAGACCCGGGTCCTGATGGAATACATAAATGGGTACTGAGGGACGTGGGTGCTGTAATAGCTAATTTTTAATTAATTTTTCAAGATTCACTCCACACAGGGTCTCTACCAGATGACTGGAGAAAAGCAGATGTGATACCTATATTTAAAAAGGGAGCAAGAGCAAATCCATGGAATTATAGACCAGTGATTATGTAGTGTGGAAGCTTTTAGAAGGGTTAATAAGGGATAATATACAAGAATATGTCTGTTTGAACAGGATTATAAGTAGGAGTCAACATGGATTTATGAGGGATAGGTCATGTCAAACAAATCTAATTAATTTCTATGAGGAGGTTAGTAGGAACCTGAAACAATGCAACTCAGTGGATGTAGTATTTTTGAATTCTGCAAAGGCTTTTGATACAGTGCCACATGGGAGACTAAGAGATACAGAAATTGAAGTAAATATCTGCTCATGGATTGAGAGCTGGCTAAAAGACAGGAAGCAAAGGGTTGTTGTAAATGGAACATACTTCGATTGGGCTAACATGGTAAGTGGGGTTCCTCAGGGTTCAGTATTAGATCCTCTCCTTTTTAACATATTTATTAATGACTTAGAGGTGGTGTCTCCATTTTCGCTGATGACACAAAGTTGTGCAAGGCAATTAAATCAGATAATGATGTGCTTTCCTAAAATTGAGGAATGGGCATCTAAATGGCAGATGAGATTTAATACGAATAAATGTAAAGTTATGCATCTGGGAAGGAAAAATTGCCATTCAATTTATAATCTTAATGGAGCAAATCTAGGTGTATCAGATATTGAAAGGGATTTCGGAGTGCTTGTGGACAACCACCTAGGTAACAGTGCTCAAAGCCTAGCAGCAGCTGCAAAGGCAAATACAATATTAGCATGTATTATACAAATCTCTAGTACACCCTCATTTGGAACATGGAGTACAATTTTTGGAACCTCTTCATAAAAAGGACATTTTAGAGCTGAAAAAGGTACAGAGGAGGTCAACAAAACTAATAAGGGGAATGGAGGGGCTAAGTTATGAAGAAACTAACTAACCAAATTAAACATTTTTTCTCTAGAAAAAAGGCGTCTAAGATAAGATATAATTACCTTAAATAAATACATCCAGGGTCAGTATAAATATTTGTCAAGGGAGCTTTTTGTGCCAAGAGGTTTTCAACTGACAAGAGGACATCCCTTGAGGTTAGAAGTAAAAATGCCACCTTAAAGAAAGAAAGGGGTCCTTCACAGTGAGGGTGGTTAATCTGTGGAATTCTCTACAAGAGGAAGTGGTGACAGCAGATTAGATAGATAACTTTAAAAGTGTACTGGATTTATTTCTAATTAAAAAGGGAATGTAGGGTTATCATGGATAATTAGAGAGACAGTATTGATCCAGGGCCAGTATCTGGGGTCAGGACGGATATTTTTTTTCTTTGAGGCGATTGGCTAAGTCTCACATGTTTTTTTTTTCTGTTTGCCTTCCTCTGGATTAATTAATAATAAAAAAAAAATACATAAATAAATAATTCATTAATAATTCATTAACAACTAATTAATTCATATTTAATCCGCATATCAGAGGTGATATTGAAAGGTTGAACTTGATGGACTGAAAGTCTTTTTTCAACCATAATTACTATGTAACTATGTAACTCTCAATCAGAAATCACAATGAAGACAGGAACTGTACTCCAGTAGGACACCACGTTTCACAAAATAACCACTCCATCCAGAAATTGAAATGCTCAGAGGTCATTTTAAAAACACACAAGAAAGAAAGATGTTTAAGATGAAAATGATAACACACTTTAATATGAAAAATACGGGACTTAATGTAAATATGGAATTTTTGTCGCATTATCTTAACTTCTTATAACTTTCTATTCCTGATATGATTTTTTTTCTCTCTGGTTTCCTTCTGGTCTGTTTCTGCCTCCTTACAGTTTTATGGTACCTTACTCCCTATAACATGCAAATATTTACAACCCTGTTTATTTTCTCTGATCTTCTATCATGGAGCCTAATTCAATTGAGTTTTTGCGCAATCCAGTGGCCCATAAGGTATGTCGCAAGTTAATTTGCTATTCAATTGACGTCTTTTTGCAGGCTCCAAATGGGATAGGAGTTACAGCCTAGAAAAAATTGTTAAACACGTAACTTACAGCCTCCCAAAGCCACTTTCGCAGGAGTTATGATTACTAAAATCACAAATTTCTAATCAATTGCTCAATTTGCACAAGTCAGCAAATGTTTTCACACCCGTAAATGGCAAAAGAAGGAGAAAATCCTATGAGTGCTAGAGAGGACCCGCAAGGGGGTTAAGCACATATTCGTAGCACTGTAAATGCAAATAAAACATCAATACTGCACTGTACGGGAAAGCTATGAAAGACATTAGAATTAATTGCACAACAGTCTCAAGCTCGCAAATTGGCAGGAAATTAAAATTATTTTTATGTTTCATTTTGGGGCTAAATCGATCTCGGGTATCAATGAGTTAATACATATCATGCCACCCACATGGACTTAAACAGTATTGACATTCATTTTCATAATTCTTTATTTTGCGGGTTTGCGAGTCTGATCGCATATGGGACCCCCAAACCTAATTGATTGATATGTAACCATGTGTCTCATTTTCTATTGGCTAATTCAAAATGGGAGTTACAGGCTTGCTTAATTGATCATGTTCCTGCGTTGAACTGCTATGAACCAGTGCATGGTTTACGGTTTCGACTTTGGGACAGTAACTTGCGGGCTTGAGCAAATGAATAGCATCATAATCAGAGACGAACGGGAGCTCGCAACACCCCTGCAGATATTGTCTTTTTTTTCTTTTCTCTTTAAAAAATAATAATAAAAAAGCGTGTAATTTCTATGTTTAAATGCAAATCTTATATCAGTATAGCTCCGGACTTGAGAAAGAGAGGAAGCTCTTGAAAGCTTGTCATATATTTATGAATATGTTTGTCGAATAAAAAAGGTATCACTATATAATGCAATACTTTGATTATTCATCTGGATTGCTGGACACTCACGGCTGCCTCACTCTTCATGTATATATATGTGTGTGTGTGTATAGCAATAGAATCCTTCCACCGTACAGTAATACAGTAAATATAATAGTACATTTGTGTTCATATTTGAATGTCTAAAATACATTTTTTTAAAAAACTATTTCCTGCTCAGAATTCCAAAAAATACAGTTATTCAACTGCATTCTGGGAACTTGGGCAGGGACATTCAAATATGTCCACAAAGGCTTTGCTCTTGTAATTCAATACCATTATGCATAATCCTGGGCTTTGCTTCAAGCTAAATGCTCTCTCTTTCTTATCTATCTATATATCGTCCAATCCATCTTTTCTTGTCTCTATTCTATGACCCCTTAATATAACATCTGAGTGAATTATTATTATTTAATATTTTTAAATATCACTGGAGTTCCTCAGTAAATGCTAGATTATTTTGAACAACCCACAGAGATTGGCAGGGATATCCCATAAGTCACAAGACCGTTGAATGTACTCTCAAGCTATTTCTCATACCTTTGAAAAGCTCTATATCCAAACTCGCAGGCATTTAATAGTGAAATGCTCTTTAAGCTTTATCCCCAGAATGTTTTCGGCTCCTACACCCCTAGCTGAAGAAGCAGAATTAGAAATACATGCATAATTAACCACTCAAATATGTTATTTTGAACCTTAATAATAATTCTGTACAGGCAGCATATAAACTGAATAAATTATTTAAAAAAAAACATAGATTTTTTTTAAATGTATTTTTTAAAAGATAGTCTGAATAGCATGTGGGAGGTTTGAGAGAAAGGAATAGAAGAAGAGGCATATGCTTTATCTGTCTAACTCTCTATCCCTCTTTTCTCTGTCCCTCTCTCTATCTCTCTATATCCATTCCTCTCTCTCCATCCCTCTCTTAATGCCTTTGTTTCTCTCTCTATCATTCTCTCTATACCCCCCCCCTCTCTCTCTGTTCCCCTGTCTCTCTCTCTACATATATATCTCGATACCTGTCTCTCTCTATGGGATCATTTTTGTCTATTTCTAGCTGCCATGAGCAAATTTCCTGATCTAACGTGTATTTTATGTGTTATATTTGATTACTTCATGTGATCAAGAAAATGGAGAAACTTCCAGCATAAGAAAAATGAGCAGAACCAGCACCACCTCACCCTCATCAAGAAAATGAAAGCACTTTCTAGCATAAGAATAGTGAGTAGAACCAGCACCATCTTACCCTCATCAAGATAATAAGTAAGTAAAGTGACAGGGAAAAAAAAGTAATTGGGTGGAGTCTGTGTCACTGCTCAGGGCCTATAGAAGGTAACATGTTCTGAAGGCGAGGGTTTTATACTGTTGGGTGGAGTCAATGTAAGGGGAAGGTCCAGGTCTCTGTCTTCCGCCCCACGAACTTGGAAAGTCACCAGCCGCCACTGCCCAGTTCTTCCTGTTTGCCTAATAAGTATGAAGAGAATGATGAAAACCTGCTGAGAATGATGAAAACCTGCTGAGAAAACAACTTTTTTTTCCAATCAATTTTATTGAGAGCCAAGACATAACATGGTATACATATCTAGATTATGTTATATAAAATCAATTCTTAAAAGTATTAAGGTATAGTCATATAATATGAAAATCACAAGCATTTTGGCATTGCACATCATTGGTTAGAAAATAGAAGTCCCAGTGAGGTGCTAGTTTGTGTCTTTTTCCAATTGAGGCTTATTATGTCTCTCTCCCTCTCTCTCTCTCTCTCTCTCTCTCTCATTTTCTCCTTCTTTTCCTTTCTTTTTCCTTTTTCTTTCAGTGTCTTTTTGTTTTCACAATGCAAACTTAGTAAAGAAAGATTTGTTGAGCTTGGAGTAAGTGTTTGCAAGCTGTTAGCATTAACATTATAAATGGGGGCGAAGTAATGAGGAGAAAATAACAACAGCCCTCCATCATGGGTCCTTCTTCTTTACATTATAATATAAATTAGAAGATTTGTCTTCTGGTGAAGTCTCCAAAGGCTATACCAGCAGGGAATTCTGGATGGGTAAATATTGGTGCCAAGGGGGGGAATTTTGAAAATAGCTGAAACTTTGCTTGGCCCAAGCAAAGTTTCAGCTATTTCCTAAATTCTCCCCACTGGCATGTTTGATGAATGGGTTTAAGGGGTTTCGAATATCAGTAAGAGGTTTTGGTAAATAGACAATTTTGTCTCAATAATAAGGACCTATTAGGTTGTTTTCAATGAAGATCCAGGCTGGTTGGTAGGGTAGAGTGGGCCATAGGTAGGAAAGCTAGTTGAGCTGCCTTAAAGTCAAGTTTGAAGTTTGGTCATGCAAGACCACCTCAAGATTTATGTACACATCTGCAACATTTTACACAGAAATGAGTTTAATAGAGATCATAAGTCAGTAATGGATTACAAAATAGAATACACCCAATCTGCTTGGTCCACAGTGATAAAGAATATGGGCATGCTTATCTTGTGGTTGATAGCAGGAGTGAGAGGAAATATTGCCTTGAAAATAATGGCATAATGGAAGCTGTCAATTGTGATATGAGTAAAAGTTGAAAACAAACAGAGCAAGGATTTGGCATCAACTGCATCTGCAAATTTTATTTGAAAAAAATCTACTGTCTCCAATTGAGGCATTAATCAGAAAATGAGCACAATAATATTGCAGTTGGTGTCAAATGATTTACATTTTTTGAAAATATTTTAAGAACATATGCAGCTTTTTATTCATTCTGAAACAGATAAAAACACATTCCCAGTAAATATTAAAGTGTGTGCTTACAATGTAACTTTTTAAAGAATGTTTATTACAGATATTTGGTATGAATCTAATGCCAGGTTTTGTAAGTTTTAACATTTTAAAACAATACACAAAATCTTCCATAGCCAATTTGACATCATTTTATATTTATAATGGTAGACATCATCTAAGAAAATGTTGTACCAATATTCTTTTTGGAAATAGTTTTGGCCAAGCAGTGTTCTAATTATGCGTAATATGAGAAGAAGGCTGATATCCAAGAAAAGAAAGCAAGAATAAATTAATCTGATATACGTTTCTGGCTTCTCGAAGTGACTAAAAATAAATGAAATATAAATAAAAAGTAAGCTGAATTTGTAACTTATTGGCTCACTCCTCTATTTCCTTTGGACACATACATAACAGCATTAACTTTTTGTGTTTGCTTAAAATGTACAGCAGAATAAAAATTAATTTGTAAAGGAGGATTTCAAAACCTGCTCAGTTTCAAAGGTGTCTAATGAACATGCTTATATGCTTGGCAAATACACTGCAAATAAATGAAATTCATTTTCATCTCTTTGCTACCAATGTTTTTTTTCCACTAAGCATACCATGATTTTATATTTCCCACTATTAACATTACTTTCCATTTTATAATATTTAAAGGTGCATGAAATTTTCCGTCTTTAATATTATAATTAAAAAGTATAACTACCCAAGTGTTTGCTTGCATATCTAAACATCAGTTTATTAACAAGTACTTAAAAGCTGTGTTTTCACTTACTCAAACCTTCCAAACAGTGCTTGCAAAGGTCTACCCTCACAACTCATGCATACAGGTTTCTATCAGTAAGATATGTACTAAGGCCTCCATGTAAATCAAGTGCCTGTAAATCTTGCCTTAGCCGCAAGAGATTTCTGTGCAGGGAGCAGAAAAACCAAGCTTTACGGATGAGACAGGGCTCTAGGAGCCAATAGGAAATGCGAGTGGGAAGTGCGGTAACAAGTGCTGTAACTGCTGGACAAGGAAACATAACAGATTATATATATATATATATATATAGTAATTGTTTTTTATTTATAAATATATTTTGATATTAAAAATATGTGATAATTATATGTATAGCTTCAATAAATAAAGAAGTGTTTATTTTGTGTTAAAATATGATATATTTATAGACAATGCATTAGAGCATTTGTTCCTAGGCATTAAGGTTTTGTGACTTGTGAGTACTGGGTTGAGTGTTACCCTGGATTTCGTATGATAAAATGGGCTTGATACAAACATATACATTTTTTAAATTACACATATGTTGATATCAGATTGTTAAGTGTCAAATAATGTTGAAATTTCATTTGTTGTACTATACTGTCACTTTAAATGCTTCTGGGGGACTTTGGGGTTGAAAACTACTTGTGAGTTGTATTTGGTACATGTAAATCTTTCTTCTGCTTTTTGCAGCTACGGCAGTGCCCTGATTTGCAAGTGCTCCGTAAAGTCTTATTAGCATAGGGTTTGGAAGCCTCATTCAATTGAGCGATTGTAAGTTAGGGGCCCCCGTAATGGAGCCTGTTAGCTAATTTGCTATTCAATTGGCGTCTTTTTGGAAGCCGCAAACCATCTACGCATCTACCATCTCTGGGCTTCAAATCTTTGTAGTTGTTACAACTGTAACTTCCTCTAAACCTTTGATCTTTCACGTCCGCAAGAGTTATGATGGCTAAAATCGCAAATCGCTATTCAATTGCTACAATTCCACAAGCCCGCAAATGTTTTCACACCAGTAAATGGTAAATGTAGAAGAAAATCCTACGAGTACTAGAGAGGACCCGAAAGCGGTTAAAGACATATCCGTAGCAATGTAAAAGCAAATACAAAAATCAAAGCTGCTCTGTAAATGACGGGGAAAGGGATGAAAGACATTAGAATTCATTTCACAACAGTCTCAAGCTCGCAAATCAGCAATCAAAAATAATTGTATTTTATGTTTAATTTTGGGGTTAGATCAATCTCGGGACATAATGAGTTAATACATATCAGGCCACCCACATGGACTAGAACAGTATCAGCATTCACTTTTATTATTTTGCAGTTTTGCAAGTCTGATCGCATATCGGACCTCTAAACGCTTATTGATTGACATGTAACCTCCATCTTAAACTGACGTAATGATGACGGTCTTATTTTCTATTGGCTGTTTTGAAATGGGTAGTTATGGCCTTCCTTAATTGATCATGTTCCCGTCCAGAAATGCTACGTACGAGTGCATGGTTTGCGGTTTCGCCTTTCTGCCCATAACTTGCGGGCTTGTTAAATTGAATAGCACCGGAATTGTAGTAGACTGTGAGCCCGCAGCAGTCCCGCAGACATACAGCCTATATACAGCGAGATGCAGACTTCTAATTGAATGAGACTCTCAGTGTCAAAGTGTAACAGAGTAACTCGTTTATTGTCAGTGCAAAACTTAATGGAGATTTATGCCTTGCTTTTCGTCTTTGTTGTGCAGTTTACTCAGAGCAGTGACTTGTAGCAGTTCTCTCAAAAAATTTTAGGAATGGGTATTAATATAGGTAGGATTTACTGTGCTGCTACTGCACTCGTAATTGCTTTTGCAGAGATTTACATAGGGCCATAAGATATGTATTTTTCAAAATGCTTCTGAGCATTAATCTGTAGGTGGGGGGGGGGTGATCTTTGCAGGGACTGTTTGGAAGGTTTAAGTAAGTGAAAACAGAGCTTATAAGCATTTGTTAAAAAAATGATGTTTAGAAATTTAGACAAATACTTTGTTTATTTTAGAGCTAAAAACAGGGAAACTTCCATATAGCTTTAAGAATGCAAGTTACAGCTTTCGCATTAGCTGGATGCAATATATTCATGTGTATCATGTTTGTTTCCTAATCACTAATAGTGTGAAGAGGTCTTGAAAGCTCAATAAAATAGTATGTGACTTTGAGAGTCATCAAATTAGAGAGCAAGCTCTCGTTTTAGAGAATCTAGTCCATAGGTAATTTAAAAGACAAAGTTGAGGTAAGAAGATGCTCATCTGTGACTATTCCTGGGGCTAAGGTCGGGTAATTAAGACGAACAATAGCAGACATGCCTATGTCTAAATCAATAATATCGTTATCTATTCCAAACATTTTTTATCATGTAATATAGTCAGGCTTTTTTTTTGCTTCAGAAGTGACTTTTACGTAATTAAGCTCTGACAGGATTTCCACTCTTCCCTTAGTTGCTATTCAGATTACTTCTGAACATGTTTACCATTAAAGATTATTATTATTATTATTATTAACTTTTATTTGTAACGCACCAACATATTCCCATTGTACAAGGGGAGAGAACAGGGAAAATTACAATATTAAGAACTGAAGAAAATGTAGGGCCCTGTTTTGAGCTTAGAATCTTTGTAGAAAGTGTTTTTTCCCTAAAGCACCCTACAAGATTGGAAACTAACTACTTACAATCTAAAGGGAATGGAAGAGGCAGAAACATGGGGAAGAAAACATAAGGAATAGCAAGGGTCAGGAAGTAGGTGAAAGTTTGCCTAGGTGTTTAGGTGTGAAAAGTTTTTCATTAACTGGTAGAGGGAAGGGATCTCATAGAGAATCATTTGAGGTAACTGGCTCTAGTATGTAATATGTTACCTGCCCCTAGTGGTCAGATAATATAGCCTGGAAGTGGGAAAGTTAGGGGTTAGCTTTACAGAGCGATGGGGTTACATTTTAGACATAGCAGAGGGGCAACAATCAAACAAACCCTGGGGGCTCAGCATGGCAGAGGAGTGGAGGACTGAGTGAGGGGTCAGGGTTAGAAGATATATCTTTAGCAGCCAGCAAGATAAGCAGGGAGAAGAGATGAGATAATTCAAAGATAATTCAAATAATATTGTTCTCCAAAGGGCTTGAGTTGCCTTATTATATTGATCCAGGAATTTTTTGCACTGCCCCTTACGGTGTAGAGAACTTGAATTCATAAAGGTAATTGACCCTGATAGTAATAGTTTTGCACTAATAAAACCAAAATCAAATAACAATATACAATCATGAATGTTCATCATTATTTGACACTTAACAGTCCAATATAAACATATGTAATTACATGCACAATTATTAAGTAAATTTCATTATACTACATCTAAACACAAAACCCAGGACTCAAGGTGTTAATACATATCAGGAAACCATGTGGACTAGGAACAAATGCTCTAATGCATATACAGTATGTACAAAATAAACAAAATGATATTATACTATATTGATAAATACAATTGTCACATAAATGTAACTTAAATAAATATAAATAAATAAAAAATAATAATATAAATGTATATATAATTATATTAAAATTATATTATAAATTTTTAGCAAGAACTTGTAGCATAGGGAAAAACGCTGCTGCAGCCGATATTAAGTTATACAGCTAATTACACTGTTCAATTAGAATGGGGGCCTCAGTTGGGATTGTACTTTGGACACAATTGTAATACAATGTGGAAATCTCGAAAAATTCATGGTAGTGAATACTGCCAATCACATTCTGACAAAATTAGATTTCTAAATGTTTTCACAGGACTGTGTGGTTTTAGACAATAGGGCCACAAATACATCATAGATGCTACCAGCTAGCTTAAATATACTACCAGTTTGATAGATTGGGGATTGAGAAATGCCAATTCAGATGTCTCTATTAATAGTGTTATCACACATATCTGTTTATATTGGTATACATACAATACATAAGCATGTATTTATGAAGATCACTACTTTGTTGTGGTGAAGAGGCTTAAGTATCTCAGTGAAGCTGTGAGCAGTATCAAGATGGGCAGGTCATAGCAGAGAGGTCAGACAAATCATAATCCACTGGAGAAGGAATTGGCAACCCACTCCAGTATCTATGCCATGAAAACCTTATGGATAAGCACAACCAGAAATACAGATGTGCTGGTGTGCTATGTCCATGTAGTCACAGAGAGTCGGGCACGACTGAAGGACTGAACAAAAACGTTGCAAGGAAAATTGCTAGTTAATTTATATTAAAATGAGCTACACCAGAGAAGATATGCTTATTACCAATGGTAATTTTTTTAAACATGTTAGCTTGTGTCTTATCTATAAACCTCACACTCCTCCTTCGGGAAAGAGTAATACATATCTTGTAAGTTTGGAACATCCATGGTAATATCTTGTTTATTCTTCAATTGAAATAACTGGTTTTCCCGGTGAATTACCAGCCATTAACAAATATATCTAAAAACTAAAAGATCCAATAATAGGTATCCAAACTTGCTTAGTTTAGAAACAGACCAATGTGGCAACCAGTCATCATCTTGGAGGGTTAAGAGAAAAGTATAACTGGAGAGGCCAAGATGGCTAAAAAAATATTGAAGATGGAGATTGAGGGAAGGCAGGAACATGAAAACCTAAACAAGGTGAATATGTTCAGGACTTTATACTGAAATATACTATCTGGAGTGGAAGAATCCATTTTCACTTTTACCATTTTTACCAATATCCCTTTGTTAAATCCAATGTTAAGGATTTTACATTTCAGTTCATCCAGTCATGGGATTGGAGAAACATCAATTTATTTTTTTACTTTTATTTTTTTAATAAAGATATCAAAATAATACATTCATTTTGTAGTGTAATAGCAGCATTCAAGTTATACAAAAATATACAAAACATTCATACATACATACTACAAACAGTAATTGAGACAAAGAGGAGCATCAACATTCTTCTTTTTTTTTAGCTGTTCCCATCTTTCCCATTTAATTGTGGTATTTGCATCATGTTCTTTCATTGTTATATGATCTATCAATATTGATAGGCACGTAAACTACACATGGGGAGAGGCTCGCAATGAGTGCCGAAGGTGATAATTGCAAAGCACCAAAGTAGACAGGGGGAGAGGCTCGCTATGAGTGCCGAAGGTGCTCAGAGGGTACAGAACCTCGCATTGTGTGGCAAACAGCATAGCCAGCCAAAAAAATGTTTGCCAAGTGGCTAGTAATTTAATACATATCAAGTAAAATCACATATTATAATTGTCTAACTGCGATTCGTCACGCTTCAGACGAATCGCAGTTAGACAATTATAAACTGCTGCGCATTGCGTAGAGCGCGGCGCAAGCCGCGCTCTGCGCCCGAGTCGCGCTCTGCGCCCGAGCCGCGCTTGCGCAGAGCGCGGCGCGAGCCACGCATCCGCAGAGCGCGGCGCGAGCCGCGCTTGCGCAAAGCGCGGCGCAAGCAGCGCTCTGCGCCCGAGCCGCGCATGCACAGCGCGGCCCGAGAGCAGATAAAAGAGTGGGGAAGGGGGGGGGGGGGGTAGAGGCACAGAGGGAGAGTGGGGAAGAGGGGAGGGAGAGTGGGGAAGAGGGGGGGAGAGTGGGGAAGAGGGGGGGAGAGGCACAGAGGGAGAGTGGGGAAGAGGGGGGGAGAGGCACGGCACAGAGGGAGAGTGGAGAAGAGGCACAGAGGGAGAGTGGGGAAGAGACACAGAGGGAGGGGGGAGAGACACAGAGGGATAGGTGGGAAAGAGACACAGGGGAGGTTGAGGAGGGGGGAAAGACACACGGGAGGGAGAACAGGGGGAAGATACACATGGGAGGGAAATGGGGGGGGGAGAGGGGAACAGACACAGGGGGAAGGGGGAAAGAGACACAGGCCAGGGGGGAACAGGCACAGAGGGAGAGGGGGGAAGAGGCACAGGGGGGGAGAGATACAGAGGGTGAGGGAGGAAGAGACACAGAGGGAAGGAGGGGAAGAGGTACAGAGAGAGGGGGAAAGAGGCACAGAGGGGGGGGGAACAGAGGAAGGGGTGAAGAGACACAGTGGCGAGACACACAGAGAGAGGCGGGGGAAGAGGCACAGAGGGAGAGGGTGGAAGACACAGAGTGGGGAGAGACACAGAGGGTGAGGGGGAAGAGACAGGGAGGAAGAGGCACAGAAAGAGGAGGGGGAAGAGACACAGGGGAGTGAGAGGAGGGGGAAGAGACACAGGGGAGAGAGTGCAGGGGGGAAGATACACAAGGGAGGGAAATGGAGACACGAGGAAGGCCGTAACAGACACAGGGGGAGGGGGAAAGAGACACAGGCCAGGGGGGAACAGACACAGGGTAGGGTTGGGGGAGACACAGGGGGGGGGAGAGATGCATAGGAGGGAGAAGGGGGAAAGAGACACAGGGGAGGGGTTTAGAGACACGGGAGGGAGAGGGAGGTAAAAACACAGTGGGGCAGGAGATACAAAGGAGGTAGACGAGGTGGAAGGAGACACAAGGGAGGGAGAGGAGGGGGGAAATAAGACACGAGGGAGGAAGTAGACAGAGGGAGAGACTCGCAATGAGCTCCAAAGGGGCTCATTGCAAGGCCTGTGATGAGCGCCAAAGGCGCTCATCACAAGGCCAGTAAAGTAGAGGGGGAGAGGCTTACATTGTGTGGCAAACAGCATTGCCAGGCTTCAGTTTTTATTGCCGTCATTTTTGACGGGCAAGTCGCTAGTACTAATATAAAACAAATCAAAGAAAATCGACTTAGCTTCCACTGAACACTTCCTAAAGTAGTAAGCAGTTCCTAAACTATCGACTCTCAAATTAAAATGTTACTGGTTAATACAATTGAATACAAATGTTCATATATTCACTTGTATAATATTTCAGACTTTTAGATGATCTACAGTTGCTCCCAGGGCTCATAGGCTCCAGGCTCTTTTACTTGGCACCTCATAGATGAGTAATGTTCAACTGAGTCCAGTAAGGTACTAAACAGAGAGGGTATATTAAAGGCTTTCACAATATTCACAAATATAAAACAACTGGTGAATGGATATCAACAGTCATTTGTTTATAGCCAGCTGAATGTGTATCATTACATCATTAACACCTCTCCATTAATTGTGTATGCATTAGGTCTATTTCATAAGCTTGAGTGGAAATTATCCTTAACAAGCCACCGCAAACTGACACCCATACTCTCTAAAAGACAACTCTAACTTATTCTAGTGAGATGCATTTTATTAGTTAAAAACAGAATATAACTTTTAATAAAGTTTAACTGTACTTGGCTCTCGCTCTTCTGGAAACTGAGAGCATTTCCTCCCTCTTTGACCTTCTCCACCCTCCCCTGATTTGTCTTACTTTGAGTCATTCAAATAACGTGCACCTGATCAGTCAGCAACACCTGCTACCAAAATACCTATAGACTTATTCAATTATCTACTTGCAAATGCCTTGAATTTATAAATATGGCTTTGGGTGTTTTTTTTTATAAATGTTTATATGCATTCTGTTGACTTAGGAATTAATTAGTGCCAATAAGTAATATTTGCTGAATATGTAGCAATATTAAGAATGATTTTACGTGTGTATACATTTACGAATTGGGCAATTGAATCGGGCCCCTAGTATATATTTACCAACCCAATTATTATGGCCACCCTGATCAATATTCTACCCCATCCCACTCCCTCTATCCTGCTGTGTTACTGCATCCAGACCATTATACAATTCTGGCTCCTTCCACCAATTCAGCAAAAACTGTCTTCTAACTTTCCCACCTTAAACGACCTGTACTACCGCTAACTATACTGTTTGTTTTTTTATCTCATACTGTTTTTCAGTCCGGCACTTTGTCTAATTATCCTTTCTTCTCTATCACTCTGAACTTTCACTTCTTTTCTGACTCATCCAAATCCTTATCTTTCTGCTTCTCCCAGTCCCTTTAGATTGTAAGTTTGCAATATATAAATCTTGTAAGGTGCTTAAGGAAAAAACACCATATACTGTACATAAGATTTTAAGTTCAAAGACAGTGCCCTCCATATTTTTTTCCATGTCTTAATATTGTATTTGGCTTTGTATATTGCTTTGTACTTAATACCTGTATAGTGCTACGGAATATGTTGCCACATAACAAATAAAGGATAATAATAATACTTACAGATTCTCTATGTAAAAAAAACAAACTATTATTAAAACTGAGTATGCAGGTTTGTTGTAATAGAATACATTATTATTAAGAAATATTTTTCAAACATTAACACACAGACTAGTGTTGTTATCCAATGAATTAACTTAGAATAATGTTTATTTTTCTATGTTAGTTGTTTTATTATAAGACATCGTCACAGTGGGCAATAGTGGATAAACCTCTTACTGCTTCCTTATAATTTATGAATATACTAGTCAATTGTAGAGGGGACAGGAACCTTATCACTTCACTAAACTATACATATATTAAATAACTTAAATAACTAAACTACAGATTAAACAGCATACATTGTTAGATTTAAGATTTGTCCCTATAGTTCTTAAATTTATGAGCTTTGAAGTGCAGCCTCTCCAGCATATTATAATATCTAGCTTGTTCTCTGTATGTTAAATCTTCCCATTTAGCATATTTCTCAAGATGTTCATTATATAACCATCAAATCTATATTTAAATGTATCTCTCACTTCCACATATGTTTTTTGCTAAAAAATGTAAGGGTATGGAAATCGAAAAATGATGGTTCAGTGGCAGCATCCAAACTTATGGGAACATGGAACATAAGTTTTTTTTTTAATGCATTTAAAATAGCTTGTTTTAAATATTACAAAAGTTTACATGAATACTATATCAAGCAAAATCTGTTTAAACTTCATTCAAACTAGCAAAAAATACAAGAGAGAATACTTTAGTCTGTAAATCTCATTGACCGTCAGAGCAAAAGACTCCAAAAGCAGCTAAAATCTAAATTGCTGTGCTCTGAGACTGTCATTTTAAAAAGCACATACAAATACTTGCTTTCAGATGCAACAAAGAATAAGTTATTTCCAGGTCCCTTTAAAGAATTTACTACAGCTTTATACATTTTATATAATCTTGTAATAGAATGAATAATTTGTATTTGCAAATACAAGCATGATGCAAATTTCTGTATTAATGTCAGCACATTTTTTTTTTATTAGCGCTTATAAGAAGTTATTTGAAATTTGTTGATGAAGAGTTTAAACCCAGAGTAATTCTGCATTTTCAGTTTTGAAAATGGTTTTACAAAATACTTGTACAGTAAACTACTGGTTCTATTTATTAAAATGTAGGCCTCATGATTAACCAGCAACTACAGTTACCCGGCAATAGGGAGTCCCAGTAGGTGCCGGATAACAGGGAGTTTACTGTACAATGCTCAGAAGAGTGATGCAGGGATATTTAAAAATGCTTTGTTGACAGGCTTCTAAATTTTATTTGATGTCTTAATTCATGCTCATGAGTTCCCCATTGAAGTCTATGTAAAAAAAAATGTTTGTAATTGCAAGCTAGATCCCAGCTGGTGCATAGCCCGGGATGAGGACTGGGAATGAATTGCATATTGCGGTTGGGTATTAGAAGGCCTTCCTGATCATCTTTAAAGTAGTACTAACCCCAAATGATCATTCTGACTCATATTAAGTCCCATCTAGTGCCTGTAAGGCCCTGATAACCTAACAGTCTGGGCTCTAAGGCACCTTTATAGGTTTCTGTCATTGTCCTGTGCCACTTAGCTCTACCTCTTTTGCATAATTAGGGGCGGACAACTGTAGCAGACTTCCTAATATGTGTTTTGGTGTCCGACTGGTGTAGATCAGGCCTCAGGTTGACTCCAGTCAGACACCAGAGCACAGAGCAGGAAGCCTGTTATAGCTGTCCCGCCACTGATTATGCAAAAGGGATGGAGCTAAGTGGGCAGGGCAGAAAAATATAAAGGTAAAAGCTTTAGTATAACTACTAGCATTACAAAGTTTAAACATTATAAGACAAATATTCTTATGAAGGTGCTTTTCATTTTAACAGTGTTTACCTTTTTAAGTGCAGTGCTCATTTAAAGAACTCAACAACTTCAGTTGAAATGTGGCAGTCCTTATTGTCAGTGCTTTCAATATTACTAATGGAAATCTCATTATTTTTAGAAGGCAATACATACAAGGCATGATTGGCTTAAAGGAAAAATGTTTGCATGTCATATTTTATTCCTGGGTGTATTTATGTATACAAATCTATTAGATTGACCTATTGTATGTATCCATTGGGTGCCTAACACCCCTTTAATTGTATATAAGAATTTATATTTTATTGGGATACTCTCTATCCTGGAAAAACACAGAAAAACTATTTAAAAAAAGTGTGTATGCTGATTAGTTGACTCAGTTCCAAATTACAGTACTTTAAATATTATAATTTCTATAATAGTCCAGATCAAATAGTTCCTAGACTTATACAGTACTGTAAAAATAATTATAAACAAATAAACTCTCATATATCAGCCTATACTGATGATCCTGTAAACACAGGATACACTGATAATCATAGAGTTGAAAAGAATTTGAGATAAAACAGCTCACAATAAATGTATTTTTAATAATAAATAAAAACAAACTGTATCGTGGAAACCCAGGCATTCTATATCTCCCGAAAATATGGAATCTTTTCAGTCAATAAGACAACAAGAAAAAATCTTAGCATGATAATCGTAGGGATATAATAGAGAAAAAGGGTAGAATAAACCACTTAAATGAGAGGATTATAACATGTAGCAAATAAACAATAATTGCGATTCAGTCCCCTCTCTGCATGTTTCTTTATCCCTTTGTAGGTAAATGAAAAAAAAGTTGAAAAAAGTTGACAAAAGACCCTTAAAGCCTTATTGGGGAGATAGGAGCCTGTTCCACGGAAAAAAACTAGGTGCCAACGGTCCGTTTCGTCCTTTTACAGGACTTTCTCTGAGGCTATACTGCTCTGGCTTTCACACTGGCTTTTAAAGCCTGTTACTTCCTGGTTTAGCGTAGTTACGTAATGAAGTACGCGTTTTACGCGATGATGTCACTACAGAGCGTTATGTCCATTTCAATGAACTTTATTTGGCCTCTTTGAAAAGACAAACTTTATTTAGCGTTATTGCGCAAATTGAAATACAAAGAAGATTTATTTAATCTCGTTTTACTCTATTCAAGAAATCTATCTATATTGCTTTTAATTTCACTTATTGACTTGTATTAATTCTATATTAACCACTAGTTACCTATAAGAAACATATAATTCTTAAAGTGTTTAAATTGTGTAATTTTTTTTATTAATGATGTTCTTGAAAGACACTAAACAACATATACTTCTCAAAGTTTCTACAAGCAAGCTATTAAGCTTATATTAAATATAAAGATAATAAAGGATTGTTGGTGCAATTGTGATTCGTTGTATTTAAATAATAATCAATTAATTAAAAATACTTTTATAAACTTTACTAATATTATCTCCCACATAACTGCAAGTGATAGATGTTCTGTACCAGTTATATTTCAATGTCTAAATAGGTCTGGAACACCCAGATAATGTGAATGTTTAATATATTTTAATATAGGAAAAAGTATAGTTTCTAAATACATTATAACAGTTCTGAAGATATTTTTTTCCCACGTAAAAAACTGTAATGAGGAAACTATTACTATTTATATGCAACTGATACTGCTGGATAAATATATGTGTGCAAACATAAAGGTAACAAGGATCTGTTTGAATGTTTTGCTCCTCTCGAGAAGATTTTTTGCTCATTAAGTATAGTTTCAGTAGGGAAAGTACCATCATAGAAAAAGACCAATTTAAATATTTGATTATGTAAAATAGCTGACATTTTGGACAACAGAAATAAGACTGTATACAACTGTTTTATATTCCTCAGGCTATTGTCAACTAATCACTGAATAGAAAAACAACAGTCTTGAAGGGGAGCATCATTTTATGTAAAATATCAAACAAAGAGACACAAAATGTTTGAAATCATAATAACTAAAAAATATTCTGATATATTAGGTCTTAAAATATTTAAAAAATAATATTATAATATCTAGCTTGTTCTCTGTATGTAAAATTTTCCCATCTAGCATATTTCTGAAGATGTTCATTATATAACCATCAAATCTATATTTAAATGAATCTCTCACTTCCACATATGCTTTTTGCTAAAAAATGTAAGGGTATGGAAATCATACTCATGGGAACATGGAACACAAGTATTTTTTCATGCATTAAAATATTTAAAAAATATAAAAAAACATACAGATGTGTACTCAGGAAATCCCTATAAAC
Organism: Discoglossus pictus; assembly: GCA_027410445.1. Classification (NCBI taxonomy): domain Eukaryota; kingdom Metazoa; phylum Chordata; class Amphibia; order Anura; family Alytidae; genus Discoglossus; species Discoglossus pictus. Next base: position 417,081,165 of record CM050164.1, on the reverse strand, counting down.
ATAAATCAATTTATAAACATAAAGACAATGTAAACACATTTGAATATAATGTGGAATCAAAGGAGAAACTGAAGATAAACGGAAGAGATTAAAGTTTTTCTCTACCACATCATTAAACATGAAGACAAGCTGCTTTGTAATAGAATAGAAATTTGGATGAAGATGTATGCAACCTTGAAGATTACCTGCACAAAAATGTATAATATAGCAGAAAACAGAGGATGACATTACTACATTAATAAACTAAAGAATAAACTACATAACACACTGACTGGTACAGCAATTGCAGAAGAGTTGCAAAATGTATACACACAGTATAACTTTACAGAATAATTCTTCTTAGATAGGAAATATAAAGTCGAGCTAGGGAACAGCCATAATTTTCCCTTTGCTGGCAGAATTGAAAACTTGTTTTTGCCAAACTGTAAGAATGAGACCATTTTGGGTAACAAGGTTCTATCTCATTGGCTGGTTATATATAGACAATCTGTTTACAATTTGCTGAGGGAATGAGTAATTACAAAAATGTACCAAGTATCCAACTCCTGCACAAGATAATAAACAGCCTACCCAGGAAATGGACAGAGGACGAATAATCAAACTATTTAATTTAGAAACTTTGTTGCCAGAAGGTCTCAGTAATTTATTTAGTCTGGTTTCCTCTTGACTGAATGTAAATATTGGTATATGACAAAGTATGAGGGTACTCTGAATGCATAACTATGCTATTATTATTATTATTATTATTATTATTATTATTATTATTATCATCAACAGCAACATTTGAAATTGAGAAGAGAATTGTTTTAAGTCTCTATTTGAAAATGTCCAAGTTAAGGGCATCTGTGATTGAACCTCTTATAGAGTTCCAGAATATTGGTGCTGAATAGATAAAAGCTCAGAACTGAGAGATGTGAAGACATTTCAGGTATGTTAATAGATTTTCAACTGCAGATCTTAGAACATGAGTTGGAACATAAGGAGTGAGGAACTCCCAAAGTTAGCTTGGACCTTCGTCTTGCAGAACTTTGTATTTCAGCAGGTCCATCTTGAAATATATGTAGTATTTTACAGGGATCCAGTGTAGAGCATTGAAGACACGTTTTGTATGGCAAGGAAGAGGTTGGTTTGTTAATAACTTTATTATTATTATTATTATTATCCTTTATTTGTAAACTATAAGTGACATATCTGACTGTCCTAATTAAAGGCAATTGCAGTAGTCAAGTTGTGATGATATAAATTAAAGTAGAGAAGTCTCTTTGGGATACCAAGTGCTTTATTCTTTTTTTCTGATGGATAAATGAGGCTATGATTACAATCGACACTTGATGTTTTAGTGTCAGATCACAATCTAAAACAACCCCAAGTCTGCTCACTTGTTCAGATTTTAACAGCTTTGAATTACTTTGAATTACTTCTGTTTGGCCCAGAGACTCTGCTGTCATCTGATGGGAATCCACCAGAACTATCGCTCTCTTTTCTGGGTTCAACCTCAGCTAGTTCATACTCATCCAACCTTGGAACTCTTCTACACATCATTTAGAAGCAAATGACAAATAAAGCTGCATGTCATCGGCACAACAGGGATAGTTAAGCCATGTATTCTGAAGGTCTTGCTCACGGATAGCATGTATACCACAAACCACATTGGAGATAATATAGAGTGGAACTCGACATGCCAGGGGCATGGGTTTAGAAGAGTATGGACCTGAAGAAAACCTCAGCGACATGCCAGTGAAAAAAGATTTAAACCAGCTGAAGACAGAGCAATCCACAGTGGCCCTTCCTGACTATTAATATCTCATGGTCCACTGTCAAGTGCTGCATAAAGGTTGTGGAGAATTGGGAATTAGAAGCTATTTCTATCTCCTGATTTCAGAAAATCATTAAAAAAATCTGGTAATTCAATTAAAAATATTTTTTTCTGTAGGTTTAATTTGAGGATGAAGCATATAATATCAATCTTCCCCAGTACCTTGTTTTTTAAGTTTTGAGTGGAGAAAGCTTTCAGGTGACTTCCTTTGGATCCATAGATGGGGAAAATTAGTTTCCAGGCATTCCTTGGAAATCTCTTTTGATTCTGCTTGAATCCTAGTGTGTAGTGATTGAAGAAGAATCAGATCTTTTAATATTTTTTTAGTCCTTTGAAATCAGATGGATTAAATCAAGATATTTTATAGAGAGGTTCAGGAGCAGCAAAAGGGTGAAGCATCTACCGTAGGCATGCACAATATTTCTTGCTCTGAGGATTTTATAGGCATAGCTATGAAATATAAATGGTGGAGTCTTTTTTTTTACATGAGATTGTAGAAAGAGATTTATGAACCATACTTTCATGAATATTGTTACCATACTTATGACTTATGAATATGTATAGGACTTTCAGTATAAACTATTACAGTCGTGTGTTTCTAGAGGAGAGTGCCAAGTTTTAAGATCAATATGGATCAATCCAGAATAAGTCAGGCATCTTTACATATGTATGATTGTAAGCATTCATTAAGCAATCATTGAAGGAAGACTTGTACAACCCTTGATCTCAGGGTTTGAGTTCAGTGATGTTCCTACATGAAATTCTGTTTGATGTTGCCTGCTCTTCAGAACTATGTATAGGTACACCTATCCATTCTCAGGTTTCATGGGACTTTAGCTTTGTACAGACTAGGAAGATAATTATTTGTTGTAACATATTTGTAGATATATTTTTTTGCTAGGTTCTCAGACATAAACATTTATGCCACTGCATGCAGATTTGCTAAATTGCAACCTTCATGTTATTTCTCCAAATAAGTTGATATTAAGCATTCTAACACAGTTCTGGAGGAAACAACAAAGTAAGTTATTAGACACCCATCCAACCAACATACTCAGCTCCTGCAACCCCATAACATTTCAGATGACCTTTCAAAGATTGTCCCCTTCTAAACAGTATTGTATATTTGCAATTTGCAAAACAGTATACTGAATCTGTCACAGTTTGCAATATTGTAGTTACTTCTGTATTTATGTTTTTCCACATCTTTTCCTTTGGTTCCTTTCAGATTAGCTTGTGTCTATTATTGAATAGTCCTGAGAAGTTCATTATTCTTTGGTGTGCCACACTTCTCACATAAAGCCTATTGTACAGAAACTTACATTACATTTAAGTCTAATTTGTTTTTAAGTAAACACTGTAGTTTTATAGTGAAACAGAATAGTACAGTATTTGGTTTTCCAATTCCCCCATTTAATGTAATAACCTTCTTTCTGGACTTCCACATCGTTTGCAAAGCCCACCCCTCATAGTGCTCTCTTATCTCATTGTTATGTCATTCATAGCAAAATGTCTTTATGAAGATTTTTTTTCTTTTGTTAAGACATTACAGTGAAATTTACTGTGCTTGTGTGGTATTAATCAATTTACGCTCACCGCGTGGCTCGCAATGAGCGGCTTTGGCGCTCATTGCGAGGCTCTCGGTTGTTTGTGTGCTATGAGCAGTGTTGGTGGTTTTTTTTCGGTATGGCAATGAATAATTACTGAAATAAGAAATTAATATACTTTATCTATTGTGAAGTAATATATGCAGGAAGCATTGTGTTGAAGAGCTGGCAATCTGTTTTCATGTTGCTGCAGCATCAGTGCTGTGGAGCTGCTGTGTAAGCGTCATGAATGTGTGCAGTGTAATAGTGTGCATGCGCGAGGCAAATCCGTTAGGATAGCTGTGTACTTTCGGATTGTATAACTTAGTGTTCTAAAATGGCGCCTAATGTGTGGCATGAGGCTGTGGCTGATTTAGCGTCCTTGTTTTCGTATGTCGTCCGACTTTTTCAGAAAATCCGTAGGTGTTTGGTGGTGTTTTGCGTGTTTAGGGTCCTTTAGCCTTGTTTTCGTTTTGTTTGGCGGACATTTTTTCATAGTTACATAGTTACATAGGGCCTCATTCTATTATCGGCCGTAAATCGGCCGTAAGGCTGCGATTCCTTGCGAGGGTTCAGTTAACTCGCGATTCTATTATACGGCCCCGCAAGGATCTCCTTTTACGGCCGGCCGCATATCTTGGAACCGGCCGTAATCTGTGAAATATAAAAACTGAAAAATAAATTCAAGCCTGCACTGTACAGCTCTGTAAATGCTAGGGATCATATTGGGGGACATGAGGATTAAAAGGAACCCACTCTCAAGCTTGCACATCTGCCCAAACCCGAGTTCAAATTAACTGTTTATTTGCCGGCTGCGGCGTGGGTGTGTCTGAGGTGCTCCAAGCACTCTGGACTTTTTACATGGATATTTTACGGATATTAAAAATTAAATATTTTACGGATTTGAGTACAGGATAATTATGTGCTATTTTTTCTAACAACTAAAATCCCTTTATAGTCTTCTAAAAGTGCAGGATGGCTTTATTTGAGCTATTTTATGTGCTTAATTGGTGCTAGCGAGACCTTTTTCCTGCAAGTAACTGCGGCTCGTTTTTAGCCTTGCAGAGAGGTTTCCCGGAGCAATTGAATTGCAAATCTCTTGCGGCCGTTTTAGATCAAAGGCTTTCCTCCGGCGCGAGCGGCCGCAAGAGATAGCAAGGCACCGGCCCCAAGCCTGCCGGAATCCCCGGCCGTAAGGGAATAGAATAGCAGAATAGCTTGCGGCCGGTCCTTGCGGCCCCGCAACGGCTGCGGCCGATAATAGAATGAGGCCCATAGTAATTAAGGTTGAAAAAAGACTTTCAGTACATCAAGTTCAACCTAAGATCTCCTCTGATCTGCAATATGCGGATTAGTTATTAATTAAATTATTGATTAAATAATTATTAATAGTATAGTATTGGAGGATGAATAAAGAGTTAGTCCATCAAGTTCAACCTTTTTAGATCTCTATTGATCTTTTTAATGTGGACTATTTATTATTAAATGTTTATTGTTATTTGATCCAGAGGAAGGCAAACAGAAAAAAAAAAAAAACCTATTGAAACTTTGCCAATTGTCTCATAAGGGGAAAAAAAACAAAATTCCTTCCTGACCCCAGAAACTGGCGATCAAATTTCTCCCAGGATCAATATTCCTTGCTAGTTATCTAGGATAGCCTTGAATGCTCTCTTTTTTCAAAAATATATCTAACCCCTTTTTGAAGTTGTCTATCAAATTCACTGTCACCACCTCCTTTGGTAGAGAATTCCACAGTTTAACCACCCTAACTGTGAAGAACCCTTTTCTTTGTTTAAGGTGAAATCTTTTTTCCTCTAACCTCAAAGGATGTCCTCTTATCAGCTGAAAATCTCTTGCTACAAAAAGTTCACTTGACAAAGCCTTATATTGACTCTGGATGTATTTATATAAGGTATTCATATCCCCTCGTAAATGCCTTTTTTCTAGCGAAAATAAGTTTAATTTTGTTAGTCTTTCTTCATAACTTAGCCCCTCCATTCCCCTTATTAGTTTTGTAGCCCTTCTCTGTACTTTTTCCAGCTCTAAAATTTCTTTTTTATGAGTTGGTGCCCAAAATTGTACTCCATATTCCAAATGAGGGCGTACTAGGGCTTTGTATAGTGGCAGAATTATATTTGCTTCCCTTGCTTCTATACCCTTCCTAATACATGCTAATATTTTATTTGCCTTTGCAGCCGCTGCTTGTCTTTGATCGCTGTTACCTAGGCGGTTGTCCACTAGTACTCCCAAATCCCTTTCAATATCTGATACCCCTAGACTTGCTCCATTAAGATTATAGATTGCATGGCTATTGTTCCTTCCCAAATGCATAACCTTGCATTTATTTGTATTAAATCTCATCTGCCATTTAGCTGCCCATTTCTCTAATTTATGCAAATCCTTTTGTAGGGAAAGTACATCATTATCTAATTTTATTACCTTGCACAACTTAGTGTCATCAGCAAAAATAGAGACACTACTTTCGAGTCCTACTTCAATGTCATTAATAAATATGTTAAAAAGGAGAGGACCTAATACTGAACCTTGAGGAACCCCACTTATCACATTAGACCATGTTCCATTCACAACAACCCTTTGCTTCCTGTCTTTTAGCCAGCTATCGATCCATGAGCAGATATTTACTGCAATTCCTGTATCCCTTAGTTTGCTCACTAGTCTTCCATGTGGCACTGTATCAAATGGCTTTGAAAAATCTAAAAAGACTACATCCACTGAGTTGCCCTGATCCAAGTTCCTACTAACCTCCTCATAAAAACTAATTAGATTGGTCTGACACGACCTATCCTTCATAAATCCGTGTTGACTGCTACCTATGATCCTGTTCAAATAAACATATTCTTGTATTTTGTCCCTTATTAACCCTTCTAAAAGCTTCCCAACTACAGAAGTGAGGCTCCCTGGTCTAAAATTCCCCGGATTTGCTCTAGATCCCTTCTTAAATATAGGTATCACCTCTGCTTTTCTCCAGTCATCCGGTAGAGACCCTGTAGTGAGTGAGTCTTGAAAGGTTAGATGTAATGGTTTGGCTATTACAGAACCCAGCTCCCTCAGTACCCTTGGATGTATTCCATCAGGACCTGGGGCTTTATTAACATTTATTTTCTCCAACCTCTTTTGGATTTCTTCCTGCGTTAACCAATTATTTAGTGAAGGTAGTGTAGCCCCATTATGTTGCGGTGTCCCAACCACTGGTACCTCCCTTGTGTAAACCAACGAAAATAACCTATTTAGCTCATCTGCCTTTTCCTGGTCACTAATTATCAGATGGCCGGTGTCACATTGTAATGGTCCTATCGATTCCTTCCTGGCCTTCTTGCCATTTTTCCGTGTAAGTTCTTTGTCCTAGTCTATATGTTGTATTGCTGCCCGTAGCCCATTAAAGTTAGCCCTTTTAAAATTTAGAGTTTTTGTTGGCCACTTACAACTCTGTTTTTTGTATTCAATCTCAAATGATACTGTGTTGTGATCACTGTTCCCCAAGGGTTCCCCTATTTTTACATATGATATTATATCAATATTACTTGTGATGACTAAATCCAAGATGGCCCCATTTCTAGTAGGTTCTTGTATTACCTGGACCAGATAATGATCCCTGAGTGTACTCAAGAACCTGCTCCCCTTAGCTGAGCTGCTGGTCTCATTTATCCAGTTTATTTCAGGGTAATTAAAGTCTCCCATTATTAGAACTTGCCCTTGCTTAGCTGCATTTCCAATCTGTAACAATAATTGTATTTCCTCACTTTCAGCTATATTTGGAGGTTTATAGCATACTCCCACCAATATGCGTTTAGAATTAGCTCCTCCACTATTTATCTATCTTTCCTAAATAGGCTATAACCATCCAGATTAACAGTCCAGTCATGAGATTCATCCCACCATGTTTCCGTAATACCTATTAAGCCCCATTTTTCTTGTACTGCTAATATTTTTAGCTCATCCATTTTCCCAGGCAAACTTCTTGGGTTAGCAATCATACACTTTATGTTACTATGGCTCTGCCGTTGTGAAGTGCCTGCCACTGTATTTGAGGCCCCTATTAATACCTCCCTACTTTCTATTGTAACCCTCCCCCTTCTCCTCCCCCATGGGAAACTAATTAATCCCTTTCCCACTCTACCCTATGTACACCAATACTTCTATATAGTCCCTCCCCCCCACCTACAAGTTTAAAAACTCCCTCAGCCGTTCTACCATCCTATCCCCTAGCACAAAAGCTCCCTCATCATTAAGGTGCAATCCATCCCTGCTATAGAGATTGTACCCAAGTGAGATGTCAGCCCAGTGCTCTAAAAACCCCAAACCCCTCTGCACTGTACCACTTTTTTAGCCATGCATTAACCTCCCTAAGCTCCTTCTGCCTCCCTGGGCAAGCACGTGGCACTGGTAGTTTCTCAGAAAATACTACCTTGGAGGTCCTTGCTTTAAGCTTATTCCCTAATTCTCTAAAATCATTCTTTAGGACGCTCCATCTTCCACTAACTTTGTCATTGGTACCAATGTGTACCAAGACCGCCAGTTCATTACCAGCCCCTCCCAGTAATTTATCCACCCGATCCACAACATATGCCGAACCCGAGCACCCGGGAGACAGCAAACTGTTCAATTGCTGGGATCTGGGTGACAAATTACCCTATCTACCTTCCTAATAATAGAGTCCCCTACCACCAAAACATGTCTGTTGTTCTGCCTATTCTGCACTTCCTCTCCTCCAGTAGAACTGTTCTCTCGCTTAGGTGATTTTCCGGTGTCTAAGCTCCGAAATTTGGACTTAAATAGAGGTGTAAGTTCACTTGCAGAGGTCCTGGGTGCCCCCCCATGCTGTGGGGTCCGCATTTGCGGTGGTGGAGGCTCTACAGCGCCTCACTTGCGGTAAAAAACAACCCAGAAAAGCGAGAAAAGCAGGAAAACAAAAACCACGCAGCGGGACTTCAAAAAATAAAATATACAACCCGCGGGATTTAAAAAAAAAAACAATAACGCGGAATGAGGAAGTACGTACTTAGGCAAGAAAATTAAGACCCATTGGACTTTGAAAAATGGAAAAATACGAGGTCCCAAAAATACGAACTTAACTTCTGAAAAGCGTACATCAAAAAACATCAAAAACACTGAAAAATACATAAAAAAAGGATGTCTGGGGGGTGAGGTTGCATGCAAATTAAAGTCCAATTTAAGGAGTTTCGCCACTTAAAAATCAGCTAAGCGAGAAAAAAAACGGGGGCCGAAAATAGATGTGCAGCTCTTTAGCTTTTAATGTATGCAAATTAAAAGTAACCCATTGATTGATTAATTAATTCATTTAGTTTGGCATTCATGACAGGTAAAAAAATTATGTACAATAAAAAAAAATATATCTTACACCTGCATTTACAATTACAGATTATAATGGCGGACAACGCAGAAGACAAGAATGAACGTAAAAGAAGAATGGCAAGGGAACGGAAGCAGAGATAGAGAGAGTCACAGACCCCTGATACTTCTCAACGCTTAAGAGAAGAACACCGACAGAGACTTCTAAATAAAAGAAAAATGACTAAGAAAGCACAAACTGAGTGTGCTGGAGCTTCAAAGAAAAGAAAACGTAAACAAAAAAAAATGTCTGTAAAACATTGCCTAATGACCCAATATTGCCCCCTGACGCCAATGTTCATAGAGATGACACCAATGTAGATATATAAAGTTGTAGTGATATATTTGTTGAGGAAGCTCACCATAGTGCTTTTTTACAGCACTAACAGTAGACACTCATTATTGTGTATTAATGAATGTGGTTTGTCAGTTTTGTGGGGCCTATCATTTTCTGAAGGAAAGACCAACTGATGGAGAGTTTATTAGTTGCTGTCAGAAAGGAAAGGTAAGACTTCCAGAAAGACACACATTTCCAGAATATTTAGAAAGTATAATGAGTGATCCAAAATTTCCAAATTATAAAATAAAAAAAAATAAAAACATTAGGTATTATAACTAATTTAATTTGCTTCAATGGGTGCAACATTAGCAGAAAATGCCCCAGGACATGGTCCTTACTGTTTTAAAGTACAAGGACAAATTTACCACCGGACTTCATATTTACACCCAGAATCAGGAGAGCAAAGGAAATTTGCACAGTTATATGTCCTTGATAAAATGGAAGCTGTTGAACAACAAATGATGCTTCCTGAAAATAAACAATGCTTACCCATAGTCTTTGAACCGCTCAATAACATTATGGCCATCAACCCATATAGTCAAGCAGACACATGCACAAATAAATCAATTGCCAATGCCAAGAGTAAATATGGTTCTCTAAAGAGATCGTCATACTGATCAAAAATGGTATAATTTACCAACAGCAAATGAGGTTGCCATGGTCTTTCAAAATGATGATGGGGAACCACCATTTGAGCGGGATATTAGAATATATCCACACAATTAAGACCAAACTTTTATAAACATAAATATTTTAAATATTAATTTGGATCCAATGACATATCCCATTTTCTTTCCAAATGGTGAGTCAGGATGGCAACCAAAATTATAATTGCAAAGTTATCCCAATAGTAAAGTTAGAAGCAATATTTCTATGCTGAAATATAAAGTGGCACAAACTGCTATTCGGGATCATTTTAATCCTATTTTATGTGGGGAGAAACTCACACAACAATGGATTATTGATTCCTATCTACAAGTCAAAGCAAATAATCATTTTTTTTTCAACAAAACAAAACAAGCTTCTAGTAGAACAATATTGTGGATTGATGGATTATGCCGCTGAATTGGCTGCAAATAGAGACATTCCTGCTGGAAAAGCAATGATTTTGCCGTCCTCTTTCCAAGGATCTCCACGCAATATACAAGAAAGATACAATGATGCTATGGCTATTGTAACTAAATCTGACAAACCAGATTTATTCATTACATTCACATGTAATCCAAAATGGTAAAACTTGGCCAAAATACTTCTGACCGACCAGATTTGGTGGCTAGAGTATTCAAAATGAAACTAAATTCATAAATTCATGATATAACTATAGCATACTTATTTGGGAAATGTGTGGCATTTGTTTATACCATTGAATTTCAAAAAAGAGGCCTGCCACATATACTTTTAATACTGCAAGAAAAAGATAAATTGTATACGACAGACAGAGCGTATTCAGTAATTACTGCTGAACTGCCACATCCAGAAAAACATTCAAAGCTTTATGAGATTGAAACTCATAGAATGATTCATGGTCCATGTGGAGATATCAATCCAAATTCACCATGTATGGAAAATAAAAAATGCACAAAAGAGTTCCCAAAACCATTTTGAATACAGATGTATGCTAATTGTGATAGATACCCTTTGTATAAAAGAAGAGAAGGACAAATAGCTATTATGCGGGGCCAAAAGGTTGATAATAGATATGTTGTTCCATACAATCCACATTTGCTGATGAAGTACAATGAAGTACATCAATGGAGAAGCTTGCACTTCTATCAAATCCATCAAATATGTGTATAAATATATATACAGAGGATATGATGCAGCAACTATTGTTGTGCAAGGTGCCCAAAATGAAAAAGACAATACAATTTTACATGATGAACTTTCATCTTATTTAGATGCTCGCTATGTAAGTGCTCCAGAAGCAATGTGGCGTCTTCTCAAATTTGAGATGCATGATCGGTCACATGATGTGTATCGATTAGCTGTCCATTTGACACAAAGTCAATTTGTTTGCTTCACTGCAGGGAATGAAAGAAATGCTTTAGCACAAAGTGAAGATAGAGCAACAACACTTACTGCTTGGTTTCAATGAAATTGTCAGGACACTGACGCCAGACAATTTGAATACATTGACATTCCATATCACTATGTCTTCTTAAATGGCCAATGGCGACAACGAAAAAAAGATAATCATAAAATTATCCCACAAATTTATACCGTTAGTCCAAGAGACATTGAACGTTTCAGTTTAAGATTACTTGTTTTACATGTTCCCGGTGCACAAAGTTATGAACATTTACGCACAGTCAATGACATAGTTTATGATAGTTTCCAATTAGCTGCGAAACATCAAAACTTCCTGGCAGATGATAAGGAATGGCAGAGATGACTAGAAGAAGCAGCACTATGTCAAATGCCAAAGCAAATTTGAGAACAATTTGCTTTCATTTGCATTGTTTGCAATGTACCTGATGCATTAGCTTTGTGGAAAACATTTATATTAGATGTGTGTGAAGACTTCTTGAAATGTTACAATGAGACCATTACACTATTAATAGCATTAATGGAAATGCAGGAAATCTTTATTTGTCATGGATTAAATTGTGCAAATTGTAATCTGCCTGATCTTGGAATTATAGATGAAATTAACTTTGACGAGTATGACACTGAGATTGAATACCAAAAAACACGACAACAAATTGCAACTTTAAATGCATTTTAATTGGAAGCATTTAACACCATTACAAATGCAATAGATGATGATATGCTCAAGGAGCTTTATTTCTATCAAGATGGCCCTGGTGGATCAGGGAAAAAAATTCTATATCATTTATTGATGAGTTGCATTCAAGCACAGGGTCAAATAGCACTGCCATTTGCAACAACTAGATTAATTGTAATAGAAGAGGCAACAATGAGGTCATGTCATGCCCTGCAATGTATTGATCGATTATTAAAAGAAGTTATAGGTAATGATTTGCCATTTGGTGTAAAGGTGATGTTGTTAGGAGGAGATTTTAGACAAACATTACCTATGGTGCCACATGGAAATAGGACTGAGATTGGAGAAGGAAGACTTAAAAAAAAAAACACATTTACCAGATGATACTGTTCAAATTCCATCAGAAATGATTTGCAAACAATCACTAATATCAACAATCTTTCTCAATACCATTAATAATCAGGATTACTCAGACATCGCAAGCAAAGTCATATTAACATCAAAAAAATATTGATGCCTTGAATCTAAATAACAAAATTTGAAAATTAATCAATGCACCCACAAAATATTATTACAATGCAGATTCGGTTCTGGCAGATGACAAAGACAGTGAATCTAACTTTACAATGGAATTTATAATTTTTTTAACTCCCTCTGGAATGCCAGCACATACAGTGCCTTGCAGAAGTATTCACCCCCCCCCCCCCCCTTGACCTTTTACCTATTTTTTTTTCATTACAGCCTTATGTTCAATGCTTTGTTAATCTGAATTTTATGTGATGGATAAGTACAGAATAGTCTAAGTTGGGGAAGTGAAATGAGAAAAATATGTACATAAAAGTTTTTTTTTAGAAATAGAAAACAGAAAATTGGCATATGCTTATGTATTCACCCCCTTTGTTATGAAGCCCATAAAAAGCTCTGGTGTAATCAATTACCTTTAGAAGTCACATAATTAGTGAAATGATGTCCACCTGTGTGCAATCTAAATGTCACATGATCTGTCATTACATATTCACACATTTTTTGAAAGGCCCCAGAGGCTGCAGCACCAAAGCAAGAGGCACCACTAACCAAACACTGCCATGAAGACCCAGGAACTCTCCACACAAGTAAGGGACAATGTTGTTGAGAGTACAAGTCAGTGTTAGGTTATAAAAAAATATCAAAATCTTTGATTATCTCCAGGAGCACCATCAAATCTATCATAACCAAATGGAAAGAACATGGCACAACAGCAAACCTGCCAAGAGACGGCCTCCCACCAAAACTCCTGGACCGGACGAGGAGGGCATTAATCAGAGAGGCAGCAGAGAGACCTAAGGTAACCCTGGAGGATCTGCAGAGTTCCACAACAGAGACTGGAGTATCTGTACATAGGACGACCATAAGCCGTACGCTCCATAGATTTGGGCTTTATGGCAGAGTGCCAGAAGAAAGCCATTACTTTCAGCAAAAAAACAAAATGGCAAATTTTTTATTTGTGAAAAGGCATGTGGGAGACTCCCAAAATGTATGGAGGAAGGTGCTCTGGTCTAATGAGACTAAAATGTAACTTTTCGGCCATCAAAGTAAACTCTATTTATGGTGCAAACACAACACATTACATCACCCAAAGAACACCATCCCACAGTGAAACATGGTGGTGGGGATTTTTTTCAGCAGCTGGGACTGGGAAACTGGTCAGAGTTGAGGGAATGATGGATGGTTCTAAATACAGGGATTTCTTGAGCAAAACCTTTACCACGCTGTGCGTGATTTGAGGCTAGGACGGAGGATCAGCTTCCAGCAGGACAATGACCCCAAACACACTGCTAAAGCAACACTTGAGTGGTTTAAGGAACCTGTATTTGCACATGGCCAACTGTATGTTACATTTTGAAGATGCAACAATCCAGAGGAAATTAAAGTTCATATTCAAGAAAACCAAAGTCAGGGTGATTTTTTAGAAGATGGTCGCATTTTTACCAAAAACATTGTGTACTATGAGGTTTTGTAAACATAGAGAACAGTGGTTTTATATGGAGGACTAAAGTTGATGTCACTCAGGCTCTTTTTAGAGGGCCACTATTTCAGTAAAAAACTCTATAAAATGGCAAAAAACATAGAGAACATTAGTTTTACTTCCAGGACGAACTTAGATGTCTCTGGGACTCTTTTAAGAGCACCAGTATTTCACATAGGAAACTCTATGTGCCATTTTCAAAAAAGTGCTTTTATCTCAAGGACAAATTCACAAGAAAAAAATATATAGAGAGAGAACAGTGGTTTTATTTCGAGGACGAAGTTCCATGCCACTTGGACTCTATTTAGAGGACCACTATTTCACTAAGAAACGCTATAAAATGGCAAAAAACATAGAGAACAGTGATTATACACCACGGACAAACTTTTATGTCTGGTGATCTCTTTTTAGAGGATTACTATTTCACATAATAAACTTATGTGCCATTTTCAAGAACTACAACAATAACATGAAAAATAAAAAGTAACATATTGGAATGTGTTAGGAGTTACCTTTTTACATGATTGGCCCCACAAAACAATTAGTCGTAGAATTCAAGGTTAAATGTTAGTATTTTAAGTTACTATTTGATATGTTAACATTGTATTTTAAAAGGTGTGCAGAGTTGTTTAATTGCATATTGTATATAGTTAAGGATTTATGTTAGTAGGAGAATAACCATTTGTTAATAAATTGAAATGTATAATTAAATACAGAATATTGATTCAGAGAGTAATCCGGTCGCCAGTTAATGGGGTCAGGAAGGAATTCATTTTTTTCCCTCTTTGATACAATTGGCAAAGTTTCAATGGGGCTTTTTATTGTTTGTCTTCCTCTGGATTCAATACCTATGTGGTTTACCAGTAATTTAAATAAAAGTTGAACGTTACAAAGCATTATGTAATGGTTGCAAATACTTATTCAGAGAAAATTTACCTATTCTTATGTTACTCATGCAAACCTATGAATTTAAAATGTTAGTATTGTTAAAAAAAATGGTTCAACATTGTTTCAAATATAAGTTGCATGTTAAAAAGTTTATGGTTTACAATATGTATTCATCAAAACTTCGGCAATTGTTATATTATTCTTGCATATATGAGAATTAAAATAGTTAATATTGTTAGAAAATTATGGTATACCTGTTGGTGAAATACAAGTTGAAAGTTAAAAAATTTTTTTTATTAAAAATGTTGTACTTTTTTGTAGATAACAAAAAGGTTAAGAATGTCAGAGACTCACATTGTGTGGCAGTTTTAACAGCATTCAAATTTTATTGCCCCGTCATTTTTGATGGGCAAGTCGCTAGTATATAAATATATTTCAATCAGGGACCAGCTATTTTGTATTATGCGGTTTTGTGGAAAGCCCCAAATTGTATTTTATTTTACTTTCGCACCGGGGCCTACCCAATACCTAGCTCCACCACTGCTACAGTCAATAGATAATTTATAAGACTATTGCAGGTTTGTATTGTGAGTTTTTTGTACCAGGAGTTATGTTTCCCACTTAGTATGCCCTGCTTATTTTATTTCCTTGAATACTTCTCTCAGATAACTTTGAGTATGGACCACACAGCTTCAATCTGGATCAGATCCTATGACCTATGAAAGTTATGCAGATAGATACAGATATATGGAGATCTAAAAATATGTTCTGATGATCATTTCCTTTGATGAAGGCAAATAAGGAACTCAAGAAACAAACATATTATACATAGTGGGGCATATGGGGTAGGGCAAGGGCAAATGCTAAAGTTACTTTTTTGAACTGCTGAAAGTAACTTTAGCATTTAAAGATAAATGTTTAAAAGGAAAACAACGGAATTATATAAAATGCTGAAAAAATCATAGACGCTAAGAGTTTGGATAAAATCTTACTAGTGGTGTATCTCCAGCAGTGTCATTTGGATCATGGTCTTGGAAAAACTGTTCATTTAAACAGTAACTCTTCAAATATAGCAGCAATGAACATTTGCAAATAAAATATTCTTATAAAAGAAATTAAAATTAATTAATAACTAAAACATAATGTTGTTTATCTATTTATATTTTGCTGTAATTGTAATGTTAATTTTGATAAAGTATTATTTATTTTCCATACAAGTTTTGCAACAGCTAAAATATGTCATTTTATGCAGAGATGCAGCATTTTAGACTACATGGCCATTTAGAACTACTTAGTAAACACTAAAAACATGCCAAATTTTACTGGATTCTCTTTACAGGCTATTATTAACATTTATAGAGGTTAATAATTTAAATAAGAAATAATGACAGCTTAAATCAGTACATATAATTAGCATGCTTACTGCTTCACTATGTAGAGTACAATTTTGTAATTTTCATTCCGATGAGCAAAATGTTCTCAGTATTTATTATTTATTGATACTTTTTCTAGTAGTAGTATAAGTGTAACATAATTACATTATATACTATTATACTCGTGCATCTTACAAGCTTTGGAAAAGATGCTCATGAGCAACATAGATTCCATTTAGTGCCTACTGGTGTTTATTTGCTGTCATTACAATGACTCAAAGCAAGCTATTGTGGCTTCCCTGGTGGTCCAGTGGTTAGGATTTGGGGCTTTCACTACTGTTAGATACCAGTCAGGGAACCAAGAGGTCACACCACCTTGAAACCCAGCAGGGTTGGGCCTGGTCAGTACTTGGATGGGAGACCACCTGAGAATACTAAAAGCTATATGCTGTAGCCCACTGAAGAAGAAATTTGCAACCCATTCCAGTATCTCTGCCATGAAAACCAAGATTGTAAGTGCAAGTTGCCAATCGTATAGGGTGCTTTGGAAAAAAGCACTTTCTACAAAGATTTTAAGCGCAAAACAGGGCCCTCCATTTTCTGCAGTTGTTAACATTCTATTTTTCCTTATTCTTATCCCTGTACAGCACTATGAAATATGTTGACGAGTTACAAATAAAAGTTAATAGGAATAACAAATAATAAATGGACATGAAGATGTGCATGGTGTGTGACAGTCCATGAGGTCGGAAACAACTAAAACAACTGCAAGATTACAATTGTTTTATTTTGATTCCAGATACAGGGCAAATATTGGATCAGAAAAGCATGAATGTTGCCATATAGTAATCTGTAAATAGATAGGTCATAGGATTTCCATTTTTATGTAACATTGCATGCAGGGATGTAGGGACTGGGGGGATTGGGGAGACAAATCCCCTCATAATATATGAACAGGGGACACACGAAAAATTAGCAAAACTAAACTTAATAATGCATTACCATATTTGTCCACTACGGATCAGTATGCTTTTTCCATGAAAGCTTTCACTCATACATATATATTGTCACAGACCCCTTTCCATGGCCTGGATCCTGGTCCATTGAGCAACCATAGAGGACAGACTGCCCATCGGGAAATGAGTAGGGGAATTATATTGCCAAATAAGCAATATGGGAAGGTGGGGTGGATAGCACTAAGACTTAGGGCCATAGTGTACCACCATGCTTCATGTGATCTTATGGCATATGACCCTGCCTTATCCTGTATATTATATGTGATTCCCAATGTAATATTACTGTATTCTGTGTTATGTTTAAACTGTGCTCATTTTGGGGTTAAAAGGGCTATGCTGAGTCTGCAGTGATCAGACTTATTGTACTGTTATCTGCTCTGGCCCATTGTTAGCAAATTAAGCTAATTTCCTCTGCCATGTACTCTAAGGTCTGGACCACTCAGACACAGAGAGCAGGATTTGTATTAGAATGTAGCCCTATTGTTCTCAGGTGCCAGTATCAAGGTACTACTAGACCCCATTTCTGGTCTTCTCCTGTAATTGTCTGCCACACCCTATCATTGTTACATTGTGTACACCCCCTCTGTATCTAACTGCTATAAATATTGCTGACTTCCTATCTCTAACCTGCAAGTAACCTGTCCTGATCACTACCACAGGAAGGTTACTGAGACTCCTGGAAATGCTGATTCCTCATGGAGAGACTCTGACTGATACAGAAGCCAGATATCAGGGTGCTGGTGCCGAGATTTCCAAGAACCCAATAGGTCTTTGTGAGTAGTTAACCTGTAGTCCAAAGCAGGTGGCCCTGGGTAGTAATAGCCCCTACCCCGGTTCATCAAACTATATATACATATATATATATATATATATAGTTGTCGTACTGCGAGTTGTAGTCACACTTTGCGGGCCTCACAAAGCAAGGCCCGCAACTGCGGCCCTCGCGATGAGCACGGAAGGCCCTCATCGTGAGGCCCGCACGGCTTAGCTGCAATGAGTGCCAAGGGCACTGATTGCAGGGACTGAGATGAGCGCCGCAGGTGCTCGTCGCGAGGCCCGCGGAACTTAGCTGCAATGAGTGCCAAAGTCACTCATTGAGGGTTCATCGCGAGATCTGCAGGATGCCGCAGCACGCAATACTTTATGGCACGCAATACTTTACGACTGTACGGCCAAGTGCATCAGTCCAAAGACCCACAACAAATAAAAAATTGACACAAAAACAAATTATACACTCACACACAACAAGGGCAAGAGCCTGGAAGCCTTGGAGTGAGGTGGCAAGCTCATTGGAGCCATATTTGGGGTTTTTAGTCACTCAAAAATCGTCTAAGCGGAAAAAAAAATGGTGGTCGAAAAAAAATGAAGCCAGTAACACTTAAGACAAGCCAGTAACACTTAACCCAAGGCAGTAACATTAAACCCAAGACAGTAACACTCATCGCGAGGCCCCTAAACTACATGGGGGGGGGGGGGGAGGCTTGCCATGCCGCTGAAGGTGATCATTGCAAAGCAGAAAAGTTGAGAGGCCTATATATATACACACACATTGTGACATACCCACTGTCACACTCAGGATCCGTGCCCTAGTTTCTGGCACTATAATTAATGGAGGACTTTAAATAGTTAATCACTTTATTAATGAGTAACAGCCAGCAAACAAAACAATCAAATGAACAGTCCAAAATACTGGCTTCCTTCAGTTACTCACTGTGACACTGTAGTCCCAGGCCTCCTATAAGGACTCTGCCCTTTCTGGGTGAGCACCGTCTGGGTCTTGGCAACCAAAACAAACAATTCCAGACTGCAGCTTCTTCAAAACTCCAACTGCAGGCTTCACTGCTTTCAAGCAGACTTTAGTCCAACAAACAGTCCCATAACATGGTACAGGCGTCCACATTTGTAGGGGTTTGTCCATATAATACAGACCACGCTCTGGTCAGTGTCTCTCACTTTGGCTGTATGGTTTAGGAAGTATCGCCTACTTCCCTTCTCTCTGTGTTCCCTTAGGCTGAGGCTGACCTAATGGGGAGACCACACCATGCATCTGAGTGAGTATTTAATGTTAACCCTCTCCAGTATGGTCTGCAGTCCTCTGCACCTCCACACCGATCTCTAGGGTTCACAACACACACACATATATATATATATATATATATATATATATATATATATATATATATATACTGTATATATATATATATATAATTTCTTATTATTTTGCGGGGAGATGGGGGAAAACTTAAACAAAGAAATTGGCAGTAGATCCTCCCCTCCTGCCTGTCCTGGGAGTTGAATTGCACCACTCAGGGGCACATTTTATTGTCTCTTTAACCCCCCCCCCCAGATTATTTTAGATTTTTTAGACTCCTATGCCAAAGCTTGCATGTACAATAGTACTGATACAGAAATATTGTTAACTGAATTTTTAAGTTTAAATGTTTGCCATGCCTTGGTGCATCTTACAGATTGTCAAATGACATACATATAGATATACACATATGTGTCAACATACATACATACACCGGCTATGTTTCAAAAGCTCTGTCATAACATCAACTGAACTATTTACTTCAAGCTTCAGTTAAATGTAGAACAGTTTCTCCTTTCTGCCCTTCATTTCTATGACTATCATGCCAGCAATGTTACTGCCCTCCAAACCACAATAAAGACCTCTCAGCCTTTTATTTGTAGCAGCCTTGATGTTTCTTTCCATCAAATTAAATAGCAACGTTGCTTATTGACATTGGTGCATATGTAATCGCAAAGCACTTTACTTTAAACTTTATCCAGCATTTATCTTTTGAGTTCTGCATTCTCTCAATATCAATTACTGCACATCTTCTACTTGATTTTAAATATTAGTTAAAGTGCATCTTATTTCAGCCCATTACTGAAAAGCTATTTGCAAAAGTAAAGAACAATAAACAAGCAAGCCTTGTAGTTATTATGATAATTTCTGATAATGCATTTTGTTTGTAGCCATTTGTTCCAAATGCATTTTGATTATGTACATTATATTTATGGTTTTACATGGCTTTCCCTTTGGTTTTTGTAGCTTAATGAATAAAACACAATATTGGGCAAGAAAACATTGGTTTTGATAACAATTGAATAGTGCTCTATATAAGCACAGAGCATAATTTTTTACAGAAGTTTTTAGTTAGTGAAGACCTTGCTTTTGGATAGAAGTTCACTAACTAAAAACTTCTGCAAAAGAAATATGCTCTGTGCTTATAGAGCCCTATTCAATTGACCAAATAGCAATTGAATGAGGTCCTTTATTAGCAGGTTTACCTAATCAGAATGTCAAACTATGTAAATGAATATACTTTACTAGCGTATTGACCGTCAAAAAATAACGGCAATGAGATGTGTATGTTTGGAAAGTTGTTTAGTTATTAATATACATATGGAACTGTAAGGTAGCTAATGTTGTTTTGTGTGTACTACTGACATTTTGAATTTAAATTAATAAATGAATATACTTTACCTATTTTGAAGCATTGTGTTGAAGAGCTGTCAATGTGTTTTGATGTTGCTGCAGCATTAGTGGTGTGGAGGTGCTGTGTAAGCGTGATGAACGTGTGCAGTGTAATAGAGTGCGTGTGCGAGCCGAAACCGTTAACGTAGCTGTGTACTTCCGCATTATTGTAAAATGGCGGGTAATGTGTGGTATGCATCTTAGCGGATTATCCGTACGTGTTTTCCGTGGTTATAGTGCTGTAGTTTTCGTTTTGTTCGGCCGCCATTTTTTCTGTCGCTTCGAGAATTTTTTATTGTCTAAACTCTTTTATTTTGAGCTAAATGAAGGTGTAACTTTGTTTTTTGAGGTCCTGGATGCTCCCTTTTGCTGTTGGTAAGCTTTTTATGTATGTGCTGTGTGGATTTATTGTGTTTGTCTTTTTTTTCATGTTCGCAAGTTGCAGCCGTATTTTTTTGTTATGGTTTAACGGCTCGCCACGCTACGCGGGGCCCGCCTGCAATGAGCGCCTGCGGCGCTCATTGACAAAGTACTACGGTCTAACGGCTCGCCGGGCGATGAACGCCTGAGGCGCTCATCGCTAAGCCCGCTAAAGTACTACGGTTTAACGGTAAATATGGTAAAACGGTAAAATGACGGTCAATAAAAATTAAATGTTGTGAAATTTGTTTGCAACACAAAATGACTCAGCTACATTTGTCCCTTTTTTTTTTAAAATAAATACACATTTTTTTTTAAACTTTTTATTTTTTTAACTTTCAACTTATATTTCATCAAATGCGTTGTTTTAGGCGTGAAATCCGATGTTGCGCGAGACAAAGACGGTAAATCTGTGTTAATGGGTAAATCTGTAATTGCGTTTTCTTAAAATGTACTCGCTACTGTCTTTTTTTACTCATTGTGCGTTTAATGCGTATCCTTTGTCTCGTTTTTCGAGCACATACGTCTGTGGCTGTGTTTTACGCAGTTCGTAGTAGTATAGCCTCGTTTTAATTTTTTTCGGCGGACATTTTTTTCTCGCTTAGCCGATTTTAGATCTTTGTAACTCGTCTAAATCGATGTAAATTGGAGTTCCAACTCAGTCCCAGACGTCCTGCCGGGTTCCCCATGCTGTAAGTGACCTTTTTTTTTTTTTTTTTTGTGTGTATTTAGTGTTTTTTTTATTGTTTTGGTTTCGCCGCTTCTCTTGTAATTTTTTTCATTTCGGATTTTTTTTCTAAGTCCTGCGTCTTGTGTAAAAAAGTGCTACGGTTTAACAGCTCGCCTCGTTACGCGAGGCTCGCCTGCAATGAGCGCCTGAGGCGCTCATTGCCAAAGTGCTATGGTTTAACAGCTCGCCTCGCTATGCGAGGCTCGCCTGCAATGAGCGCCACAGGCGCTCATTGCCAAAGTGCTACGGGTTTAACGGCCTGCGGCGCTTATCGCAACGTCGTACGATCGGCAAAGTGGTACGGTTTAGCCTGCGGCGCACATCGCTAAGTTGTACGCACTACGCAACACAGCGTGATGTCGAATCGTAGTTGAACAATTATAATACGTGATAGGTAAATCTAATGCATATTCTTAGTCTGTGCAGATAATATCTAAGGATGCACAAATAATTTAATGATACGTGGACACCCTGGGGCCACTTTCCTAAAGATCAATGTGAAAGTGAGCATAGGCTAGCAGCTGAGAAAATTCTGGGAGGGGTGCAGCTCATTGTATACATATACCAAACACCTTCTCAACACATACTAATAAAACTGGAGGGTTTGCCACCCTCATTCGCCCCTGTCTTACACCTAGGAAAGCGAGGTTTGCTGCTCATCAATGAAGCGAGCTTGAGTGTATATACTAAGATTTTTTAATTATAATGTGAACAGCAAATCTTGGCAGCACTGAGTTATAGGAAACCATATACCCACAATGATATTTGATAATACAAGTCTATGTTCACCACGTAGTGTCATTTAAATTACATTACAATACAATTTTATTTAGAGGCATAGTCCAAGTGCCTGCCTTTCAGATATCTTTAGATCTTGGTCATATTAGCTGCTGGTGTTGGTATAGCCATCAGAAAACCTTCACTAAATACACATCTTCTCTAACTTAACTTCACATTGCAACAGATCACCCATTAAAATTAGATCACTACACTGGATTAGCAAACTAGGGTCAGCTTAACTTTACATTCACTTACTATTACCTATAAAAAAACACTATAAAAAATTTAAATATGTAACCTAGTAACCCACATTTCACTTAAATAATGTTTTGCTGAACTGAATAGTAAACATTGTGCTACCAAAACTTTATTACCATATCAAGGGCCTCATTCAATTGCACGGCCGCAACTCACGGTATACAGGTTGTATGTCTGCGGGCTTGAACTCTGCTACAATTATGGAGCGATTCAGTTGAACAAGGCCGCAAGATACGGGCAAAAAGCCAAAACTGTAAACCATGCAATTGTATGTAGCATTTCAGAGCATGATCATGATCACTTAAGCAAGGCCGTAATAATTATTGCAGCATAAGATAAAGGTTGCATGTCAATCAATTAGCGTTTAGAGGTCTGATTTTCGATCGGGCTTGAAAACCTGCAAAATACAAAACAATAAAAATGAATTTTAATACTAGTCCATGTGGGTGGCCTGATATGTATTAACTCATTGATTCCCGAGATCGATATAACCCCGAAATGAAACATAAAAAAAATATTTCCTAGTGCAGATTTGCAAGCTTGAGACTGTTGTGCAATTAATTCTAATGTCTTTCATCGCTCTCCCCATCATTTACAGCGCAGTATTGATTTTATTTGCATTTACAGTGCTACAAATTGGTTTTTAACCCCTTTGCATGTCCCTTTTGATACCCATAGGATTTTCTTCTATATTTGCCATTTACGATATGAAAAAAATTGCAGGCTTGCCGAATTGTATCAATTAAATAGCTATTTGCGATTGAAACTCTTTTGGACGTGAAAGATCAAAGGCTTAGATGGGTTGTAAGTTACGGTTGTAACAACCGCACGGATTTTCCCGCCCGTACCCCATAGATAGTTTGCGCCTTGCAAAAAGACGCCAATTGAATAGCAAATTAGTTTACGGGTTACATTATGGGCTCTTGTAAGCTACAATTTCTCAACTGAATGAGGCCCCAAGTGTGGAAGAAGGAGGAGGATGTGGGTATTACCATTAGATACACTAAAAATAAAAATATTTGGGGATTCATAAATTCCCTCATTGGTACCTTACATAACTGCAGGAAGTGCTGCCCTCAACTCCTCAACCAGCTCTGACACAACATTTTGAGGGCAGACCCTATTTATATATCTGTGGCCACATTTGTGTGCCCCAGCTCAACTTCCCAGAATGCAGTGCAATAACTGTTTTTCCCAGAACTTTGAGCTGGAAGCAGGTTTTTTAACTTGCTTTAAACATTCAAATGTGAACACAGATCATTTACTATATATATATATATATATATATATATATATATATATATATATATATACTAGGCCAAAATAGCACTGCATCTCCAATTTACATAGAAAAAATATGCAAAAAGACCACTACAATATCTTTTTCTGAGATTGTCTGACAATGGAGCTCCAGGTCATCACTCCCTCCTGTGGCCCTACAGAATATGCCAGATGCTGAATGGGATCATCCCTTCTAAAATTTGCACACAAGGAAGCTTTCTAACCTACAATTTCGACTACCTGACCAATGCAATGTGGTACAGCTTACACCCTCCACATTGGGAACCTATTGGATCATTTTGGAAATTGCAGGTTATAATTTAAAAAAGAGTTAATTTGGATACACTTTCATAAGGTCCTTCTTTCATGTGTGAATGGTGCAAAATAAGATGAGGTAGTGATACGTTTATCATATGTCTGATGCAGGTGTTTTGACGGTGACTGGCTTAGCTAGTTTAGTTAATATTTAATATAATTTGCTTGTATTTTCATTTCTTATTATTAAATTAGAAACAATGGATAATAAGCAATTACATTAACAATGAGAAATTCTGCATTTTATTATTTGTTAATATGTACTGCCAGAACGTTTGACTTGAATGCTTTACAGAAATTGTATCTTGGAATAAACAGCATGTGTTGCAATTTGCAGATTAAAGGGACATGGACGGTTTCCGGAATTGCCCTAGGAATATAATATACCTATGTATCTATTTACCTTTGTGTCCTTTATTTTATTAAGAAGTGCTTAAAAGCTCTGCTTTCTGCATAAAACCTTTCAAATATTTCTCAGTTGATTTCTCCTCTCTGCAGCCTATGATGAGAGTGTGCGTCTAAGTATAGGGTGCGCAATATCCCATGGGGACCAATCAGTGAAAATATCCTGCAACATGCTGCTTAAGAGGTCACTGATTAGCTAAAATGAATCACTGCACAACAGTCTGTATATTCATGTGCTGCAAACCCAAACAAAGATATATTGTATGACTTTAGGCACAAAAGAAACAGAGCTTATAAACATTCTTCCTAATAAAATAAAGCACATAAAAAGACAATGGATACATAGGCATATTGTATTCCTAGTAAAATCCCAAAACCTTCCAAGTCCCTTTAATTTTCATTTATGTGGAACATGAATCTGTTACATGTCAACTATTTTTTGTCTAATTCATTTTCAATTTTTGCTTTTTCTCTATACAATATAATATAAAACTATATTGTGTAGTTTCAAATTCTTTGAGAGAACATAGCAATCAGAACAAATATTGTTAGACTCTTATGCCCTTTTCTTTATTTCCCTCTGTACCTCATTATGTTCTTGGAAAATATTAGTCTTCTTACTAAAACTCATTTTTAATAATATCATAGAGTCAGAGAAAAGCACATCTGCAATGTAGTTTGACATTCTTTTTTAATGTCAAGACTTGTATAAACTAATCCTTCGATTACTAAAGTACAAGTACATAATTCCTGGAGACCTAACCTTCCATTTTAAATACATAAATTAAATAAGGTTTATTCATGGGGAACTGTGGTAAAGTGCAGTGACCTGGATTAATGGAATATAGAGTCTTGGTACAAAATTAAATCAATTATTTTTATATGAGATGCAAACATGTTGCAGAAATAGTGCACATAGTTTAAGGACCACTGAATTTCTATTTTTAAAATGACTGTTTTGAAGAATTACACTTGCATTATAATATTTTTTTAAATGTTAACTTGTTTTAGACATTCAAATGTGAACACAAATGTACTCTTTATATACTACTAGTGACTTGCCCGTCAAAAATGACGGCAATACAATTGTAATGCTGGCAATGGTGTTTGCCACCCAATGTGAGCACCTTTGGCACTTACCGCGAGCCTCTCCCCCTGTCTATTTCTCCCTTGTGTCTCCTTTCCCCCCTCCTCTCCCTCCCCTGTGTCTCCTTACCCCCTCATTTCCCTCCCCTGTGTCTCCTTTCCCCCTCCTCTCTCTTGCCTGTGCCTCCTTTCCCCATCCTCTCCCTCCCCTGTGTCTCCTTTCCCCCTCCTCTTCTTCCTCTTTGTCATTTCCCTCCTCCTCTCCCTCTGCTGTGTCTGTCCCCCCTCTCCCTCCCCTGTGTGTCTGTCCCCCTCTCCCTTCCCCTGTGTCTCTTCCCCCTCTCCCTCCCCTGTGTGTCTGTCCCCCCTCTCCCTCCCCTGTGTCTCTTCCCCCCTACCCTGTGTCCCTTCCCCCCCACCCCTGTGTCTCCTCCCTCCCCTGTGTCTCTCCCCCTTCCTCTGTGCTTCTCCCCCATCCCCTCTGTTTCTTCCCCCCTCCCCTGTGTCTATTCCCACCTCTCCCTCCTCTGTGTGTCTCTCTCCTCTCCCTCCCCTGTGTCTGTCCCCCTCTCACATCCCTGTGTGTCTGTCCCCCTCTCTCTCCCCTGTGTCTCTTCCCCCCTCCCCAGTGTCTCTTCCAACCCCCTCCCCAGTGTCTCTCTCCCCCCACCAAGAGGGGAGGGAGGAGGATGAGGGGAGGGAGGGAGGAGGAGGATGAGGGGAGGTAGGGAGGAGGAGGATGAGGTGAAGCAGGGAGGAGGAGGATGAGGGGAGTCAGGGAGGAGGAGGATGAGGGGAGGCAGGGAGGAGGAGGATGAGGGGAAGGAGACAATATGGGTGATGCAAGCCCCCCTCTCCGTCTCCCCTCACTTACCTTGATCAGCTGCTCCTGCTCCACTCCATTGTGTCTTCCACAGCCGGAAGACGCCATGGAGAGCAACAGATGAAGGTAAGTGAGGGGAGAGGAGGGGAGAGGGAGGGTAGAGGGAGAGGGGGTAATTGGAGAGGGGAAAAGGAAGGAGGAGGAGGGAGGATGAGGGGAAGGAGGGAGGAGACACTGGGGGTGATGCAAGACGGGAGGGCCTCGCGATGAGCGCCTCTGGCGCTCATCGCAAGCCCTCCTCTAGCAGGAACCAGGTTGTCCCTCGGGCCTCGAGGTTACAGGCCCCAACGTCTTGCCTCGCTTTGCACTCATTGCCTGGCCGCAACCGCAGTCCACGCTTCGCTGCGCGAGCCTGCAGTTTTAACATTGCATTACCAGTGTTTTTTGGTAAGCACGCAATGCTGAGAACTATATATGCTATATTACTCTACGGTGGAGGGCTTATATCGCTCTTTTGTCCGTCATAAATTAAATTAATCTACTACAAAGCTAGGAATCGGCCCGATGCTGATGAGTGACAGCAACCTTGAAACAGCTGTATGTGGTTAGGATTCCTGGCTTGTATATAATCCCTCCTTAGCATTGCAAAAAAGCTGGGTAATACAGCGGGCATATGCTTAAAGGAAGCCATGTTTAATATGGATTGCAAGAGCGAAGCCTTTGTGGGTACATTTGCATGTCCCGGCCCAGGCTCCCAGAACGCAGTGTAATAACTGTATTTCTCAGAATTCTGAGCAGGAGATAATTGTTTTAACTTGCTTTAGACATTCAAATGTAAACACAAATGTACTATTTATATACAAACATAAGTTGCATATTTTATTATCTTTTACATGCAGTTAGACTGCTTTGTAGTCTGCCATTTTGACTTCAGCAGATCAACTTCCTGAAGTGGGAGGAATCTTTGAATACACAGGAAGTGGCTGTCTGCACAATGGAAGGAGGCAGATTCTACTGCCAGTACTCCCAGCAGAACTACACGGATATTCATTTAAAAGGACATATCCAAAAGAAAGGAACAAAAGATAGCAACAGGGTAAAAAGTAAAATGGAGTAAAGCACTAAAGAATAATTGTACATAGATGTAACAAAAAATAAAGGTTATATTTATTAAATATGTGTTATTATAGAAAAAAATAGCAGTGGCCCCTTAATATACAGTATGTTGAAGAAGGTTATATCACAACCTTAAAATAACTCAAATGTGTCTAAGGTTGCTGATATGTACAATTGGTTTCCTCACTACCTGACAGCTTAAGCCTGAGAAGTGTGTTTATTTTTTTTATATTAATATATTTTATTAGTGGAGTGAGTCAGGGAGGAGGGAACAGGGTTTATTATTTGTTAAATAACTGGGTATTTTAGAAATGTACACCTACCCCCTCCCCAGCACATATTCCGAAGCAGACAACTTGTCGCAATATCTGCAAGCATTGCTCTTGCAGAAATGTAAACTCTTCAAAGTATCATGGATGCTTCCTACAAAAGCATCAACATTTTCATGTTCTAATAAAAAAAAACTGGCATTATTACTTTTTCCTACCTACTTAAGCTCTTAGTCAGAATAAGAGTTTTAAAACATATTTTTATCATTTAACGTTTGGACTGCAAAGCGACGTGAAAGGTTGAATTTTCTTCTTCTGTCATACTAATTGTGTTCTTTATTTCTACATTGCAAATATTTTCTTTTTTTAATTCTCTAAGTGAGATATTTATTTTCATCCAAAATATTTTTGCATGCATTTAAAGAACACATTTGAAACATTAAGATAATTTATTTTAAATGTAAAATAACGTATTTAATGTAAGAAACATGCTGATTTAAGTGCATGCTAAAACTTTTGTATTATCTCTCCTCTCTGCTGTCTTTTTGCTGGTGATGTTAACATGCTATCATCAGTCACTGATGAAAAAGCATTGTTGCATACTAGTACCAAACATTTAGGATTGATAGCACGTTGACCCTTTCCTAGGCCCTTGATATGGCACGTATTCCCCAAACATGGGCTTATTTCTAGAGCTCTAAGGCCCCCATTTAATTCCAAGCCCATAATTACCTTCATACTGACCGTTTGTCTGCGGGTTAGAAATTTGTTACATATATACTGTAGATGTATTTAATTGACTTAATCCCGTAATTACATGCTCACAGCCCTAAAACGCAAACCACGAACCTGTAGGTAGCATTTCAAGGCATGACCATGATCAATTATGCAAGCCCATAAGGTTTTTGCTAGCATATTTTATTTTTGCGTATTGCCATTGAGAAAGCCTTATTTTATTAAACGAAACGCGTCTGTACCTTATTTGTAATTTGTATGCTGTATTTTGTTTTGACTTTTATCAGTACTGGAGTTAATGGAGCTATACTTGCCAGAATCATCATCTCCAGCTAATACACTCACTATTTAATTTGAGCCTTTAAGGCTATCCACGGACAGCCATAGTGTGTCACCATTAGTGTTCATAAAGGGATTTTTTCCCTAACATCTTTGGAATGGTGTCTATCTACCTAACACTAAATATTTGAGTGTCCACTATCTTATACCTCCCAAATAAGTGTGCTCCTACCAAGAGGGAACCGTGATATATCTAACCAGATATCCAATGTGGAACACTGATTAGACTTTCCAGTGGAAGGACCCAGAACAGTAAAAAGGGTGATGTGTGGCAACCACGGATACAGGCTTATTGGAGTTATACAAATACCTCATATTATGAGGATAAAAAATGTGAGTGCAGATTTTATAAATGTTTGATTTTTTTTTTTTATGGAATTCCTTACTGTATTACACGATTTGGCGGTATTGCGCTTTTCTCCCCTCGCTTTCTTTTCTTTTGCATGCACATTGGTGCACATGTGAACGGTGTCCTGCAAGAAAGCTGTACACCACCCTATACTGATCACTTGACTGTATGCTTTTTTTGGACAGCACCATTATCATATTGGACTAATTCTAAGAACTTGGAGATGGGATTGTATATTTCTTTATATTAGAAGATTTTAGGAGTTAATAACCCATATCCACCACCTTATGTCTAAGAATTAAAGACAGGTAAAGATTTTTCCACAACTGTAAATTCAAATTAAGATATATACATTCTTTGGCATAATTGCACTGTAAGAGTATTAACTTAGGAGACACTGAATAGGATTGTATTGCACCTCTACTTCGATTTTTTTTCTACCTTTACATTTACGTTTAGATTGCCGGTTTACTTCTATTTAAGCAAGCCCGTAAATTACAATTTAGACAGAGCCAATAGAAAATGAGACCGCCATCATGAAGTCAGTAAAACATGGAGTTTAGACTGCAATCAAGTGGTGTTTAGAAGTCGGATCTGCAAT
The DNA here is from genome assembly GCA_027410445.1 of Discoglossus pictus. Lineage (NCBI taxonomy): Eukaryota > Metazoa > Chordata > Amphibia > Anura > Alytidae > Discoglossus > Discoglossus pictus. The sequence continues at coordinate 417,051,055 of CM050164.1, read as the reverse complement.
TGGACTAGCAATCCAGAACATTAGAAATCATTAAAAATCTTTAAAACAACTGTTCCAGTGACTTCAATGATATGTATGAACTCCTTGATTCCTGGGATCGATATAACATGGAAATAAGACATAAAAAAAATGTTTTTATTGCAGACCTGCGAGCTTGAAACTGTAGTGCAATTAATTCTAATGTCTTTCATTGCTTTCCCAGTATTTTTAAGTACATTATAGTGTGTTTATATTTGCTTTTGCAGTGCTAAGTCCTATCTAGTACTCATAGAATTTTTTTATATATTTGCCATTTACGGGTTTGAAGGCAATTGCGGGCTTGTTGAATTGTTGTAATTGAATATTATTTTTGACGTCTTTAGGATTAGACATTTGCAGGCTTGAAACATCAAAGAAGGAGATACGTTTTTGACAACTGCAGGGCTTTTGAACCTGTAACTCACAATTGAAATGTGAGTAGCTAAAAGTAGCCAATTAAATATCAGTAACATTTACAGGCTTCATTACAGGCTCATGTAATTATGATTTGAACAATTAAATAGGGGCCTAAGTTAGTAACAGCCAGAAGAGTAGTTTAACCTTGATCTCATTCTGACTAGAGATGATGTGATCATATGCATATGGCTATTCAGCTTTCTAATGTGAGGAAATAACATGTGTGTACTCTTTTACAAACATTTGCTGTTTGTGGTCACCATGGGCTTAGTTATTTCCCAACATTTTTATATTATCATCGCTCCATTTTCATTTATTGCCCATGTATTCTTTCTCCTTCATCCTTATGGTCATTGTTTGCATGATGCCAATGAGTTATGACTATGTATTGTATTTTAGTTTCCTACATTAAGAACCATAATTAAAAAAAAAAAAAAACATGGTTCTCAATGGACATAACAGTTAGATGCTCAAATTTGGTATAATATAGATGGAAGATATTTTTTCTTGCAAATAATAGCAAAAGCACAACATGTTTTCTATATAGTTGAGATTTTACTGTGGGACTTGCTTGGAAAATACAGCAATGTTTGGCTTAATTCCCTTTTATTGACATATGAAACAATAGGAATTTTACAAAGTAGGAAAATGATCAATCTATCCAAAAATGTCCCTTTGGATATAAATAACACAGGCACCATTTGTAAGTTGTTTTGCAATGTACTTTTAACATAATATCTAAAACTTTGCAAAAACCTCATGTGGCAAGCTGAAACAGTTAAACACAACATTTGACATTTCTATTTGCAAAATATTGCTGTATTGTTGTAACACTGAAAGACTTCATGCTGCATGCATTTTTCATAACAAACTGTAAAAAATAGGGGTGACTAATTACCACTAATGGCAACTAATTACCTATTACATAGCTGTTTGTGATTGGACGTAAGCGTGAATAAGTTCACACACAAGTTGGTTAGTGGTTGAATGGTTTACTTAGCTTTGGGCGATTATAATTAACAATACAATGTAGAACAGCATCTCACATTTCACTAGCAGGCCCTTGGTCTGCCCAACCCCTTACTGCAAGATGGAGGCAGATGGTCACGGCAACAGGATCCCATGTTGAGCTTCTGATCAGACCAGGGGGTTCACCAGTTTATATACCCTCTCATCCTACAGAAGAAGTTATACTATATTTCCTTATATAGCTAATCTGCTCTGTTTGAACGAATTTGAACTAATTTCAGATAACTGTTACACAGAATGTATTGTTTTTTTTCTAACTAAGCAATGAGTAAATGTTACAACCTATAGTTCTGTTAACCCATAGATGCATTGGATTACCTTATGCTCTTCTATCATAGCAGTTTATTCAACTGTCACATTCCTTAAAACGTTTTACTAGGAGTCTACAATTAAGCTATAAGTACACACGACTGCCCTCTTCTAGATTGCTACCTTGTCATGGTAAATGGACTTGTGTACTTCAATGAAGCTGTGAGCTATACCATACAGCGTCATCCAAGATGGGCAGGTCATAGCAGATAGGTCAAACAACACACGATCCACTGGAGAAGGATCCATAACGAATTGGCACTGGAAGATGAGTCCCTCAGGCCAAATGGTGACTACTACATTACTAAAGAAGAATAGAGGGTGAGTCCAAGTAGCACCAGATCTAATGAGGTGGTTGGGCCAAAGTTGAGAGGATGCCCTGCTGTGGATGTGTCTGGATGGGAATGGAAAGTCCTTTGCTGCAAATAACAATTCAGCATAATAATGTAGACAATTAGAACTATGAACCAAGGCACACTGGATATGGTCAAACATGAGATAGCAAGATTAAATATTGATAACCTTGAAATTAGTGAATTTAAATGGACTGGAAGGGGACATTTCATATCAGACACCCACTAGATCTACTGTGGTCAATAATCCTGCAGAAGAAATTGAGTAGCCCTCTTAATCATATGGTGGCCCAAAGCAGATGGACATCACCAAATGGACACTACAGAAACCAGATTGCCTATGTATTCTGTAGCCATAGATGGATTCAGCAAAAGCAAAACCTGGAAAGAAAAGAGGGAAGATCATCAGACTAAGGAGATACAAAATAAATAATATCCCCAGTGCACATGCAGTGGAGGGAAAGAATAGTTTTAAGGAACTAGACGTAGATTGAATGCTTGAAGAAGTTTGGACAGAAGCTTGTACCATTGTCTAGAAAACAGCAACAAAGAATATCCCTAAAAGAAAGAAAACTATTAAGGCAAACTGGATGTCTGATGAGTCTTTGAAAGTAGCACAGGAAAGAAGGAAATAAAAAGATATTGAAAATAGGAAAATATTTGTCCAACTGAATGCAGATTTCCAGAGGATAGAAAGAAGAGACAAATGGACATTCTATCTATGTATCTGAGCAATGTAAATAGATAAAAGAAGATAACAGAATGAGAAATCTTCAAGAAAGTTGGGGATTTTAAAGGAAACTTTCATGCCAAAGTGGGTGTGATAAAAGACAAACATGGCAGGAGTACACAGCAGATCTATACAGGAAGGATCCTAACTACACTGATAACCTTTAAACCAGTTTATCCAATGAAGTAAGATGGGACCTAGGAAGCTTTGCTGATAACAAGGGTACATGAGTTGTATGGTATTAAACAGTTCAATTGGAATTGTATGCAGATTATGCTGTGGAAGTGTTGCTTGCATTATGCAACCACATTTGGAAAACTCAACAATGATTAGTATATTGGAAATAGGTTAGTCTACATCCCAATTACAAAAAGACAGTGCCAATAAGTGCTCCGTATATTTAATAGTTGCACTCATTTCATATGCCTGCAAGGTAATGCTTATGATGCTGCAAGCTCTGCTCCAACAACATATAACCGAGAATTAGCAGATGTGCAAGCCAGGTTTTGTAGAGGCAAGAGAGTTCCAGAAAAACATTTACCTCTGCATCAGAGACTATTCTAAAGCAACATTTACCTCTGCATCAGAGACTATTCTAAAGCATTTACCTGGTGGATCACAAGAAAATGAGGCAAATTCTTAAAGAGATGGGGTAACAGACAATCTCATCTGCCACCTGAGGAATCTATGTGCGACAATGGTTGTATATTGTCACTTTATTTATTTAACTTATACATGGAAGGCATCATATTGCTGGGGAAACGAACAACCTTATATATTTGGATGATACTATTTTGATGTCTGAAAGTGAGAAGGAACTAAAGGGCCTATTGATAAACATGAAAGAAGAGTGTAAAAAAGCTGGCCTGTTGCTGAATACTAAGACAAAGATCATGGCAAACGGCTGGAGGAAAATAAACTCTTTCGCTGCCTCCACTTCTTCCCCATCTACGAAATTAGACAATGTTTGCTTCTGGTGAGAAAAGCTATGGAAAATCTATGACAATCTTTTTCAATTCCAAACCTTGTACACAATCATCAAAGGTCCACATAGTTAGAAGTGTGGTATTCCCAATATTAACATACGGATGTGAGAAGGCTCCTTGCGAAAGAATTAAAACCTTTGAATTGTGGGGTTGTTGAAAACTGCAAGAAAATCGAATCAATATAACAGGAAATTAATCCAAACTGTACGCTGAAAGGTTTGATCATGAGGCTAAATATTTTGGAGAAGATAGGATTCACTAGAGAAGACTGTGATTCTGGGAAAGATTGAAGGCACACAAAGAGGGGAATGGTAGAGACGGCAATGGATAAATTAGGTAATTGAAGAAATTAACATCAGTTTGAATGAGCTCAGCGAGGCAGTGGCTGATAGATGGGCCTGGTGTGCTGTGAATTGTCATGAAGAGTCAGACATGACTGAACGTCTAAACAACAACAACATGAGGTTAAAGCATGCTTTCCTCATGACCTTGGTCACTAATGACACAGGATGCATGTGCATGCTGGCACATGAAACTACAGTGATGGCAGCTTCCCCATTTTTATCAGGATTCTCACCATTTGTTTATTGCCCTCCCTTTTTTGAGCAATCTACTGGTCATGTCTGAGGGTGACCCTGAGCTGGTGCTGTGCCGTATTGTTGTTTTCTAGCACTAAGTGGAACCTGAATCTATAGGGCAGTGGAGGTGACACGGAGAGCACTCAGAGGTCTAGAGACTAGATTGAGCAAGTAAGGAACCTTGTGGTCTTCTGTGTCAGCAAAGTGGACAGACAACAATAAGGCATGATAAGGACTGTTGGCTTAGCATATGGCAAGCTGACATTTGTGGTTATAATGCAAGTCGATTTTAATAAAAAATAAGCAGTTATGGCAGGAAAGAGTTTTAAGGCTGCCAATGAGTGAGAGTACTGGCAGAGGTTCACTACAAAAATAATGTATAAATTATGAGGGTGGCAGGGTGTCAATAAAGGAAGCGAGTGGTCAGATTAGCAGAAATACATGATTAATACTTTAAAAAAAAGAACAGAGAAAGACTTACTGAAGCTTATAGAGTTGCAACTAATTAGCATGTGTGACTCAAAGCAGCTACTAATATTAAAATAGAGACATAAGAAGGACAAACTTAGTAGATGGGCATGCAGGGATGATGAAATAATTGCTGCATTCCTATAGCCACTATGCTATTCTTTTAACTAGGAGCCTTTTCTATAGATAGATATATAACAGTACTATTTAGGATTTTTTTTTTAATCTGTGATTTGTTAACCCTCAGTTAACCAATATCTAACAGATTTGAACTTGGGGCTATGGTCACTACTTATATCTTTTAATTAAAATAAATATTTACACAGCTGATTTATTTATTCAGAAAACCTAGAGTATAATGTCTAAGTGATAACACAATCTTTAGTTAATATAGAATAGAATATCGCTCCAGATATAGCATTTGAATGGATTCTCTAATGTATCTATTGCATACCCATCATGTCTGTCACTGCAAATAGATGATGCAAGACATTTCAGCAAAGTAAAACCTGTAAAATTATTTAGAACATGCAGCTTTTCTCTCTGACAGCAATTTTAATTTCAAAGTTGGAAGATTGAAATTTAATATACAGCCTTATTAAATTGCAATTCAGCAAATTCTAAAGGGCTCTATATAAGCATATAGCATATTTTTTTTACAGAAGTTTTCAGTTCGTGAATTTCTATCCAAAAGCAAGATCTTCACGAACTAAAAACTTCTGTAAAAAAATATGCTATATGCTTATATAGAGCCCTTTAGAATTAGCCGAATTGCAATTTAATAAGGCTGATAATGTCAAATCAGTATTAATGTTCTGTACTAAAAAAGAGGTAGTTATCACCATTTTCAACATAGCAGTGTTAGAAATTTAACTAACAGAGGATGTAATAAATCTACAGGGCTGAGAAACTGATATGGAGACCAACTAGAGGTCTAAAGCCTGACAGAGCATGTTAGGATCCTTGAGTTCTTGCATGATCTGGATATCAGAAACAGCAACATGATGCAAAAATGTTCTTGCACTGTACCCCAATCTTTGACTAAATTCTTAACCGTGCCTGAGAGCAGGGCCCATAGTCCTAAATCTCAGTGGATCAGATTAAAAAAGGTAGTACGTTCTGAGCCTCATTGGCATGCCACTATCCAGCATCCTCAGAGGCAAAATAGATCTCCTAGATTTCTCCAGACATATTTGTGTACTCAAAATGATCATTTCTTTCCCTAATGTATGATCACAGTGGGTGTCTTGGTTCAAGATTAAAAGCAGGCATAGATGATTAGACTGGCAAGGGATTGGCAGAAGTTCAATATAGAGATCAGATACTAATGACGATGCCAGCAGTGCTCCAAGAAAGTTAAGGAGTGCAATGATCTGTATGTCAGGAACAGCAGAGTGATCACAAGACATAAAAGTATGAACAGAACTGGTGGCTTAGGTTCAAAGCAAGCAGACTTCACCATATGTGGTCAGAATGGCAGGTGCTCAGGTTTAAGAGCATTATCAAATGGCTAGGCTGTCAAGGCTTCGAGACGGACTATATAGTCACATATGAAACACTTTAAACTTGCCTTGCATAAAGTCTGCAAGGGAGAATGAGATGTAGTGTCAATAGAAAGCAAAGTTTTGTCCGAAAATGGTAAATTCTTGGATAGGTCCATAAGCAATGAAATTATTCAGCTCCGGGAATCTAAATCAAATGACTGACATCACTGGGCCAACCTGATGCAGCTCATACGGTTTAAAAAGATCTTTTAATGTGAGGTTAAGAAAATGTTTAACCCATGAGATAACCCATGTTTTATAATCTTCCCACGTTTTTAATGGCCTGTTGATTTGGTATACAGATGTGGTGTAGTAGCTTATTGATAGTTTAGGATGACATAATATATCTAATGTGTCGCACATATCTTTTTGGGTAAGAACTGGCACAACACTTGTCAAATAATGAAGTCTCTCAGAATATTGATAATTATAGCCATAATTAACTTGTGAACTTGTGTCAGTGAAAATGAATGGAGGGGATGTAGATAAAATATCTCTAAGTAATTTTGGCCTATTATTATACAAAAAGTCTGAATACAGTTGCAACCCCTCCATTGCTGGGCACTTGTTGCAGTTTTGACACAGAGGATCTCAGACATTTTTGTTTTGTCTTGAATACTCTTTAGCTGTTTTTCTAAGCAAAAGAGAAAGGATTTTATTATTAACTTTTTGTGAAGAGTGAAGCAGAGTATAGAGTGTTCTCCAAAGGCATCAGGTTTTCGGGTTTAGAATGTAACATTAACTTTTTATGTAATCTCCTTAGAAAAGACAGGAAGTGAAGTTATAAAATTAAAAACCATAGTTTTAAAACCATAGCTTTTTTCTTAATAATGCCATATTATGGTAAAAATTATATGGGAAAGTTCTGAATTTTACTTGGTATGTGTTACACCTATTTGTATTTACTTTTATGTACTTTGTTTTATTAAGAAGCACTTAAAAGCTCTGTTTTTACTGCCTAAAATCATTCAAATAGTTCCTGTATGGATCTGCACACTGCAGATTAAAGGGATATATAAGTGAACTGGATTATGAATGCATCTGATAGAGGATAATTAGTAGTGTATGAAAACATGTGTTATATAGAAAAGTTCAGTTTGCTTACAAAGTTATTTGCACAAAAGTCAAATACAACTGTTCACACCCACAGGAAGCTTACATAAGCTAGGTACACACAGGAAATAGAGCAGGGTACATATACAGAGCACAGGAAGTAACTGTTGCAGTTCTTGTACTGAGCACATGCCAGAAGCCACTGAGGTGAAGAATGATACAATGTATTAGCCTGATACGGAATTTTAATGTTATGCTAATTCAGGTGGGATTTTCTAGGGGCATACACGATCAAATGCAAATGCCAAAAAACATAGGACATTTTGTTAACTTCAAGGTAAGCTAACTAATGTTTATTTTGGAATATGTTCATGCAAAAAATGTTTTCATACACTACCAATTCTCCTCTATCAGATGCTTTCATAATCCAGCTCACTTACATATCCCTTTAAGCAGACACAGGCTTTATATGGCTGGATGTGCAGTGTAGTGTCCTAGCCTATCAGGGACCATGTCTCAGTAGCATGTTTTAGCATGTTTTATAAATGTGGTCCTCATAGGTTAGGATACTACACTGCACAACAGTCCTACAGTGTCTGCATAGACTGCAGTGGATAAACCCATACAGGGACTATTTATTTGATTTTAGGAAGTAAAAACTGACAGCCTTATTACATTGCAATTTGGCAAATCTAAAAGGCTCTATATCAGCACATAGCATATTTTTTTCCAGAAATTTTTAGTTTGTGAAGATTTTGCTTTTGGATAGAAGTTCACTAACTAAAAACTTCTGTAAAAAAAATGCTATGTGCTTATATAGAGCCCTTTAGATTGTCCGAATTGCAATTTAATAATTCTGTGAATTTGTAAGCCTTCTTAATAAAACAAATTATACAAAAATAAATAAATACATAGGTAAATTAAATATCTACTAACATCTAGAAAGCTTCCATAACTTTTTTAAATCATGTAAACATCGAAATTGAAACATAGGCCAAAAAAAATACTTTATCTTGTTTCAATAAAACGTGCCACTTATATCATTAATTTTTTATAGCAAATTAGAAAATATTACTTTATACTTGTCAAAATATGATGGAACCTTTTGGAAAATAAATCAGTAACCAGCATTCTATTATAAATGAAACAGGCTGTAATGATATAGGAATCACAAGGTTTTGGAGACCAGCTGCCTAGGTCAGCAATGATCCAATTCAGCAACTTGTAGAAACAGGAACAAGCTTTATTGAAGGGAACAGGAACCACAATAATCTGGCAAGGTACATAGACAGGAAGTGCCTTATATAGGGCAAGGACCAGACACCTGACCAGACACAGCTGAAGAGACTAGTCACTGATACTATTGCTAGCAGAGTCAAGGTTTATCAGATCTCAAGGAAATTCATAAAGGCAGGCTGGCGCAGTGGTAGGGAAGAGGTTCAGCAGCCTGGGGACCCAGCAGAGTCAATTCCTCACATTACCCCCGCCTCTATAGGTGCAGCCTGTGGATGCCCTATTACCCGGTTTAACAGGGTACTGCACATGAAAAGACCGAAGAAGATCAGGAGCGTGAATATTGTCCACTTGTTCCCACGAACTATCCTTTTCACCATAGCCTTTCCAACGAACCAGATACTGAAGCTTGTTGCGGAAGATCCTGGAGTCGAGAATTTACTCCACCTCGTATTCATCCTCACCATCCCCAAGGACTGGAGGTGGGGCAGGCAAGACTCGGCCATGGAAAGTGTTGTCATGGAAAGGTTTCAGCAGTGCAACGTGAAACATCGGATGTATTCTCATGGAATCTGGAAGTTGCAAACGAAAAGTGACAGCATTGATCTGAGCGATGATCTCAAAAGGTCCCATGAACCTCTGACCCAATTTATGAGAAGGAACCCTAAGTTTAAGATTCCTTGTTGACAGCCAAGCCTTGTCACATGATAAACTGGGGCCACCGTTCTATGCCTATCAGCAGCTCTCTTGTAACATTCCTGAGCCTCCGAAAGAGTCTTCTTCAACAGGTCTTGGGAATCTCCTAAGGTGGTTAGCCGATCAGTGACTGCAGGAATGGAAGTAGTAATTGGGAGACTCAGTAGAAAGGTTGGATGGTAACCATAGTTGGCAAAAAATGGGCTCAGAGAAGTGGAGAAGTGTTGGGCATTGTTATAGGCAAACTCCGCCGTGGGTAGAAAATCCAGCCAGTCATCCTGCAGGTAACTAATATAGCACCGCAAATATTGCTCTAAAGTCTGGGTGGTTTGCTCAGTCTGTCCATTACTTTGTGGATGACAGATTTACATTAATACCTAGATTAGAGCAAAAAGGTTTCCAAAAATGAGATGTAAACTGCACTCCCCTGTCAGAAACTACTTCATCATGCACTCCATGCAAACAAAATATTTCCTGAAGAAACCAGGTCAGCCGTCTGTTTAGCTGAAGGGAGACATCGAGCTGGTGTGAAATAACCCATCTTAGTTAACCTTTCCACAACAACAAGAATGGTAGTGTGCTCCTTAGAGGGAGGTAGTTCCACAATAAAGTCAATGGATATAGATCCCCAGGGACGATGAGGAATCGGAAGAGGCTGAAGCAAGCCAACAGGGGATGAGCGAGGAGTCTTATGTCTGGCACATACATCACAAGAGGACACATACTTCTTAACATCCTCATAATACTTCGGCCACCAAAAGGATCGGGCAAGTAACTCTTGTGTCTTTCGGATTCCTGGATGACCTGCTGGTTTTGAGTCATGGTAGAGACGTAAAAGGTCCAGTCGCACGGACTCCGGAGCAAACAGACGTTGTTGAAAAATCCAAAACCCATTAAGCATCGTCATATGGAGATCACGAGGAGGATCACGAAGAACTGGATCTTCAGCATAGCCCTTTTTAATGCGAGACATCAGATCAGAAGGAAATGTAACTCCTATAAATATATCCTCCGGCAGGATGGTGGTCTTGGTTACGGTAGTATGGAGGGGGTCAGCTATTCTAGACAAGGCATCCGCCTTACCATTTTTGGAGCCAGAACGGTATGTAACCAAAAAATTAAACCTCGAGAATAATAGAGACCAGTGTGCTTGTCTGGCTGACAGTCTCTTAGCTGATCGAATACATTCCAGATTTTTGTGATCTGTGAGGACAGTAATTGGATGGGTAGCTCCCTCCAAGAGATGTCTCCATTCGGTGAAGGCAGCTTTTATAGCCAATAGTTCTTTATTCCCTATATCATAGTTTCTTTCTGCTGGCACCATCTGGCGGGAATAGAAGGCACACGGATGTAACAGCATCTTAGGTCCAGTCCTTTGCGACAGTATAGCACCAACAGCTGAATCAGAAGCATCAACTTCCACAATAAATGGTAATTCCGGCTGAGGATGTACCAGGACGGGGGCAGATGTAAACAGAGTCTTTAATTGGGAGAATGCGGTATCAGCCTTATCGGACCACTGAAAAGGAGTCCCTTTACGTGTAAGATCAGTGAAATTCTTAATGAAACGGCTGTAAAAATTGGCAAACCCCACAAATCTCTGAATATCTTTTTCATTCTTGGGGATGGGCCAGTCCAGCACAGCTTTAATTTTACTTGCGTCCATACTTAAACCTTTAGGAGTTATTACATACCCCAGGAATTGAATTTCTGTTTGTTCAAACTCACATTTTTCCAATTTAATGTATAGGTGGTCGGTACGAAGTCGCTCCAGAACTATACGGACCTGTTTTCTGTGGTTTTCAAGATTATCAGAAAATATTAGGATATCATCCAAATATGCCACAACAAACTGATCCAGGAGATCTCGTAGTACATCATTGATAAGATGCTGGAAAGTTGCAGGGGCATTACAAAGCCCAAATGGCATTACTAGATATTCCTAATGCCCGTACCTGGTTCTGAAAGCTGTTTTCCATTCATCATTTGGTCTTATGCAAAACCAGATTATATGCCCCCCGAAGATCAAGCTTCATAAATATTTTAGCTGAGCGAAGTCTCTCCAAAAGTTCAGGAATGAGAGGCAAGGGGTAGCGGTTTTTAACAGTGATGTTATTAATGTCCCTGTAGTCAAAGCATGGCCCTAGACTACCATCTTTCTTTTCTACAAAGAATATAGGAGCTCCTGCTAAAGAGAAGTAGATGGTCGAATAAAGCCTTTGGCAAGATTTTCTTGTATGTATTAACGAAGAGCTTTCAATTCAGACTCAGAAAGGGAATATATACTGCCAAATGGGATAGCAGCCCCAGGTAACAGCTCTATTGGGCAATCATAAGGCCTGTGGGGTGGAAGCTGATCAGCATTCTTCTTATCACAGACATCTGCAAAATCTTGATATTGTAAAGGAAGCTTAGTCAAGTTTGTAGCAACCATTTCATTAATTGTTGTGGCAACAGGTGTTACCTTAGAGGGTTGACAATTCATTAAGCAGTGTTCTGAGGGAAAGGACAAAGTTCTGGTCTTCCAATCAATCTGTGGGTTATGCAGAGCAAGCCAAGGTACCCCCAAAATCACTGGAAACTGTGTTGAGGAAATTAGGTGGAAAGATATAGCCTCATGATGATTCACTTCCAGAGTCAACTTTAAGGGCACAGACTCATGTGTAACCGGGCCTGACTTAAGTGGAGAACCGTCTACTGTCTCCATTAACACAGGTGAAGAATTAGGGATAGACTGAATTCTATTTCCTGCTGCAAATTTGATGTCCATAAAGTTTCCGCCTGCTCCAGAATCTATCATAGCTGTAGTTGAAATTTTACGATCACCACATTGCAACGTGATAGGCACCACAAAATGAGGATGTTGAGTCAACATACCCGCTTCACCATGAGCCAGAGAAAACAAGGGTTGTGTGACAGAATCCAGTTGATCTGAAATCTGAGATTGGTGTCGAATCTGTGCATAGCTATTGTTCTTTTGGATTTGCTAGGGCAATTGATGGCATAGTGCCCTGCACTACCACAATACAGGCATAAATTGTGAGTGCGTCGCCACTGTTTTTCTTAATTGGATAATGGCCCTCTTCTTAGATTTACCTGCATAGCCTCAGGTTCAGAGTCTGGAGGTGTTTGTGGGGTCGGAGTAGAAATTCTTGAATAGGAAATAGGAGTAGCACTTGGTCTAAAAGAGCCCTCTCTTTCCAATCTTCTTTCAGAAAGTTTCCGATTAATACGGATAGCCAAACGCACAAATGCATCAAAGTCAGCAGGAAGATCAACACGAGCTAGCTCATCTTTTATATCTTTTGAGAGACCTTTTCTGAAGTGGAACCTCTGGGCTGATTGGTTCCAGGTAGTATCAGCAACCCACTGTCTAAATTCAGCAGCATATTCAGCCACAGAGCGCCTCCCTTGATGCAAATGAAGGAGAGTGGCTTCTGCTGTAGCACATCGATTGGGGTCATCAAAAACTAGGCACATGGCCTCAAGAAAGTCATTTAAATACCCAAGACTGGACTGTCCTGTTCCAGAAGAGGGGAGCCACAAGCCAGGGCTTCATCTTTGAATAGGGAGAAAATAAATCCCACCTTTTTTCTTTCAGAGGGAAAACGGTGAGGTAACATCATGAAGTGCAAACAGCATTGATTCAGGAAACCCCTAAATCTTTTCTGGTAGGGGCAAACGGGCATCTTGTGCAGGTGTAACAGTAGCAGCCGCAACATCACGTGCCCTGTAGCTGGTATACTCACTGTGCATTGACTGAACTTTATTTTGCAGTTCAGCTACCTGATCCTGCAGCACTTGAATGGTCTGTGCCTGGGTCTGCACAGTTCTTGCAGTAAAAGCAACCTGCTGGGCCAATGCAGAATCTGACCCGGCGGTCTCAAACCATGCAATCGTATGTAGCGTTTCAGAGCGTGAACGGGATCAATTAAGCAAGGCCATAACTAACGATTTAGAAACAGCCAATAGAAAATTAGTTTGTCATCATTACGTCAGCAAAACATGGAGGTCACATGCCAATCAATTAGTGTTTAGTCCAATATGCGATCAGACTCGCAATCCCGCAATGTACAAAATAATAAAAATGAATGAAGAAAATGTTCTAGTCCATGTGGTTGACCTGATATGTATTAACTCATTGATTCGCCAAAAATGATATAACACTGAAATTATTTGTGAGCTTAAGACTGTTGTGCAATTCATTTTAATGTATTTTATCACTTTCCCTGTCTTTTAAAGTACAGTATTGATTTTTTATTTGCATTTACAGTGCTACAAACAGGTGTTTAACCTCCTTGCGAGTCCTATCTGGTACTCGTAGGATTTTCTTCTATTTTTAACGTTTACAGGTGTGAAAACATTTTCAGGCTTGAGGAATTTTAGCAATTAAATAGCAATTTGCGATTGTAACATTTATGGGCTTGAAAGATCAGACATGGCTTCCTTAGGCGCATAACACTAGCAAATCTTAATATACAAATGTAAAAAAAGAAACTTTATTGCATTTAAAAAAATGCCGATATTAAAAAATTGGTATCTACATGGTGTCAAAACAGAGCAAGAATAAGTGTGGTATAACAAAACTACAAAGAGAGGGCAACGTGACAAGCTGTCATGAACGATTTGGGGCCATGATGGGACCCCTTGCAACCCACAAGTAACTCTGCTATTTGGAATGCTGGCACACTGGGTGTTAATGTCAAGAACTATGAAACTTGTTGTTGGGGAATGAACTACAATAATTCATTTGGTGGTTACTTGATCATGTTATATGCACTGTAATAATGCATTTGTGATAGAAGTAGGCCCTAGGATGCTAGAATTATCTAATAATACTGCAGTCACTTATGTGACCAAAATAGTAATCTTCTAAAGAATCTTTATGGCCCTGCAGTCCGCCACGTGTGAAGGCTCTGGCTTTATTCATGAAAGGGGGAACTAGTTTTATGGCTCTGTAAGAGGAGAAAAAAAAGGTGTAATTAGAAGAAAGCCAGATGCCTCTATACACCTGGAAATCATGTGGGTGAGGGGGGATAGCAAGCTATTTGCCTAGGAGGATGGGCTAGAACTGGGGAAGGTATTTGGTGTTTTGTGTAATCTTTCTGTTTTTGATATATATCTCGGAAACAATAAAGAAGTGGCCAGTCTGACTTTGGACACACTAACAAAAGGTTGTGTCACAGTCTGCTTGTACTAATCCAAGGTACATGGTGTGTGATTCTTAGATCCTAAGAATAGGGGTCTGATGGTGCCTGTCTCTGCAGTAATGATGCTGTCATCTGAAGTGTCTGCTGGTGTTGAGATCTCAACAAAAAGTTGCGACCGTAGAGAGAGAGAGATTTGGGGTGAGTGAGGTCCCCCAAATTTGCCGGTCATGACAGTGACAAAATAAATGTGGAAACAGACCCTCACACCACAGGTAAGAGAAGAAGAACTCTATGATCTCAAAAGATGCCTCCTACCTGAAGGATACAACCTAAATTGATACCCGAATTTCTGGCTAAACACCGCTAACGCTTGTGGGCTCGCGCAGCGAGCCTGTGGCCCTCGCTTCGAGAGGGCCGCAGTTGCTGGCATGAAGCGCCAAAGGCGCTCCTTGCCAGCAACTGAAGACCTCGCAGATTTACGTAGTTACGAAAGCAAAATACGAGACATGTTACAACCCATTACGACCTTGCAAAAATCGTCCGAAACCCGCGCACATGAAAACATGAAAAACACAATAAATACACACAAAAATACATAAAAAGCTTACCTACAGGAAGGGGGGGGTCAGCCAGGACCTCGAAAACTGAAGTTACACCTCAATTTAACTCAAAATAAAAGAGTTTAGACACTCAAAAATCCTCTAAGCGAGAGAAAAAATGGCCGCCGAAAAAAATGAAAACGAGGCTACAGCAGTCTAAAGACGCAAAACCACCAAACACCTACGAATTTACCGAAAAAGACGTACGAGATTCTAAAACAAGGACGCAACCCGCGCGACCATAAAAACATTACAAACTTAATAAATACACACAACAAACACATAAGAATGTTACCCACAGCAAGGTGGTGCACCCAGGACCTCTGCAAGTCAAGTTACACCTCGATTTAAGTCCAAATTGCGGAGTTTAGACACCCAAAAATCACCTAAGCGAGAGAAAAAATGGCCACCGAACAAAACGAATACGAGGCTAAAGGAGCCTAAATACGCAAAACACCACCAAACAGCTACGGATATTCCAAAAAAGTCGCACAACATCCGAAACGAAGGACTCTAAATCAGCCTCAGTCGCATACCACACATTAGCCGTCATTTTAGAACCATAACTTAGACAATGCGGAAGTAGTCAGCTACGCTAACGGATTTGCCTCGCGCACGCACACTATTACACTGCACACATTCATCATGCTTACACAGCAGCTCCACAGCACTGATGCTGCAGCAACATCAAAATAGATTGTCAGCTCTTCAACAGAATGCTTCCTGCATATATTACTTCAAAATAGGTAAAGTATATTAATTTCTTATTTTATTAATTATTCATTGCCATACCCAAAAAAATAAAAAAACAACGCTGCTCATAGCACACAAACAACCAAGAGCCTCGTAATGAGCACGAAGGCGCTCAGCGCGAGGCTCGCAAACAGTGCCCAAGGATCTTAAAACACCAACAAAATTAATTTCGCACACAAACAACATTACCTGCCTTACAATCTTATTGCAGTCAATTTTTGACGGGCAAGTCGCTAGTACTGTATAACCAGAAGCACGTTATGGATAACACAAAATGCTTTCACCAGAGGTATTCTAATTAAACTGAAAAGCCAGTTTAGGAAAGAAAGAGGAGAACCATTATGGAAATTACTGATTCAATTATATAAATTGGAGAAAAAGAATAGGGTAGATCCAAACAATATGGTGTCCATAGAAATTGAAAAAATTCAAAATCAAATAAACAAAATTAATCAATTGATCTTGGACAGAGCAATATGGCTGATGCAACAAAAATACTTTCATCATGATAATAAAACAAGTAAAATATTGGCCAATAAAATAATAAAATAAAAACCAGAGGTCAAGAATCGAAGGGTTGATGAGCAAGGGTGATTTGTACACTAAACTCAAAGATATTGCTAATATTTTTACAGATTATTATAAAAAATTATATAACTTATCTCAACATTCAGATAATAAAGAACCGTCATCAGAGGAAATGAATGACTTCCTTAGTAAATACAATTTACCAAAAATATCAGAGACCAAATTGGATGAGTTAAACAAGCCCGTTACGGAAGTAGAAATCCTAGAAGTTATTAAACACTCAAAACCATATACAACGCCGGGTCCAGAGGGTTACACTAACTTGTTTTATAAGACTTTTCATTCAGTTTTGATTAACTATTTAAAAGACATATTCAACAAAATAAAAGATGAAGGCAAAATTCCAGAAGAAATGTTAAAAGCAAACATAATAATGATACCTAAGCATAATCAAGAATTACAATTTTGTAATAATTATAGACCGATATCCACCTGAAGTTGTATGCTAAAATCTTTGCGGTCAGACTAAGTGGTTTAATCAATAATTGAATATCAATTGACCAATCAGGTTTTATTTCTGGCCACCAGGGTCCTGACAATGTACATAAGCTGATGCATCTAATAGATCTCTCAGAAGTGTGTACATAAAACAAACATTGGATTGGATGGGTTTCGGTGAGTTTGGTACTTATGCTATCGGCACGTTATATTCTGTCCCATCTGCTTAACTGATTGGACACGGATTTAGTCCAAAATATTTTAGAATAGGCAATGGTCTTCTCTCTCCTACCCTTTTAGCATTATTATTGGAACCACTAGCGGAAACGTTTAGAAACTCCCCAGGAATAAGGGGGATAGGAGTGGGAGAGAGAGAACACAAAACAAACCTTTTTGCCAATGATATTGTGTTGACCCTTAATTATCCCAAGGAGTCACTATTTCAGGTATTGAAATTCATCTCAGAATATGGTTCGATTTCAAATTACAAACTGAACTCTCAAAAATCAGAAATTCTTTCTATGAATATTCCGAAGGAAGATATAAAAGAGAATCTAGATTTACATTTAAATGGGACTCTAATGCATATAAACTTCTGGGTATCACTTTTAACGAAGATACATGTAAAATAACCTCAATTAATTAAAAAAAAAATGTTTACCAAATGTGAAGACGTTATAGAAAAGTGGAAAAACTTGCGTTTATCTTTTGTGGGTAGAATCGCAAGTATTAAAATGACTTTGAATCCATTACGTTTTACGATGTATACCTATCATATTGGATTACAAAATTTAAAATTTTGATTGACAAGTTCATTCATTCTAGTAAGCATATAAGATTGAAAAGATTAATTATGGCTAGAAGTTTCAGCAGCGGAGGGATATCATACTCACTCATTAAACTATACTATCAAGCTACAAGACTAGTCCATGTTTTAAAATGGTTGGAAACACAGAATAGGTATACATTTTCATGTTCATCCTGTTTGATAAATTTTACGTTTTTTCATCGACCAATTTTTTTCCCGCTTAGCCTACTATCTATAGATTAAAAATGGCAAATAAACCTAAAATTAACTTGCAACCTCAGTCACAGGCTACCTGGCTCTCCCACTGTAGTGTGTGTAAGTGTGTCAGTTTATTTGAGTGTTTTTTGTTGCTATTCCAGTTCCCTGCTTCGGCTGTTAAATTCGTAATTTTCAGCTATAAGTCCCACGGGCGCATTACAGCTTAAGTTCCACGGACCTTGCGATGAGTGCCTGCACTCATCGCGAGGCCTGCAATGAGTGCCTTTGCATCATTGAGAGCCTGCAATGAGCGCCTTTGTCGCTCATTGCATCCTAGGTCCCGCAATTATTTAGCATTGCGTAACCAACATCGCAAACGCGACCAACACTGACAACTATATACGTGATTACTGAATCTGATGGTGCTCTACAAATAAGTAATAATATTAAATGTATTAATAATATCAAGTTACAACCTGCTGCAACTTTAAACAAGTCTTGAAGATATTCCAGAAAATCCACAAAATTCCATAGCCAACTCTACAAATATTCATATTTGTGAAGAAAAATAAAGTATAGCTTGCCAAAATGTACCTCAACATAAATCAGTTTCTTCATATGTAATAATGTTGCTTTTGACATAAATCTGTTTCCATAGATCTGCAAAGCACTTAATTCCCAGCTACCAAGACATAATTGAAACTCCCATGGTGCCTTACATTTACAGAAAGTATCTGATGTTCAAAAATGTAACATTCCTGAAAATAAGTGATCCACACTGTAAATAATTCACTTTTAGCATTGTTCTGACAGTGGTTTATCCTGCTTAATTTATTAATTAATTTACTTTTAACACCACAAAAACGTGGGCAGTGTAAGAGATAGTAATGCAGAACACTGCAGGGGATAGAGGTACCATTCTAATTCATCTATATTTCACACTTTCTCAAAAAGTGTAGAAATTCCCACAGCCTTCTTTAAAGTTATATGAAAGTGAGCTGGGTTATTAATGCATACAATAGAGGAGAATTTATAGTGTTTGAAAAAAATAGTTTGCATGAAGAAATTTCAAAGTAAACAGTTAAACCGTTAGCCTGAAGTTTGCTGAATGTCTTACTTTTGCAAACTGTTTTCTCTCAATGTTGACCCCTCGGAAATTCACAGGGATAATTAGCATTCTTATACAATGTTTCTTGTTTGCCTGGGGATTGTGCAGACATGCTCAGTTAGCACCTGTAGTCTGCCCTACTGTGGAAAGTCACATGATTTCAGACACTTTCCTTTCCTTTAGCCAATCAGCATGTGCATGTGTTGCATATTGGATATCTCATTAAAAATTAGATATCCAATATGCAAATCTCCATTGCTGGGGGTGTCGACATCACCCCCAGCACATTTTTTTCTTTTTTTTCTGCAAAAAATGTTTGCATTTTTTCATGCACATTTGTTTGCTAGGTGGGTTATGATGCATTCTACAGGATGCATTCATAACCCACCTCACTTTCATATACCTTTAACTAACACTGTAAATAATTAGCATTTTATTTTTTTTCCTCATTGAATTTTTATCAAAATAAATTTTCTTGACAAAATTGAATACATCAAAAGTGTTTTATAATTCAAAGAATATTATCCATACATTGAATAACCTACCATGATTTTTTTCCACTCTTTTTTTTACCTCTCTTCAACCTTCTCCGCCCTTATTCCCTTCTCCCTCTGCTTTTTTAACTTGTTTTAACTTTTTTCTTTCCAACTGTTACATTCTGAATTTTTTTTTTTATCTTATTAACCAACATAAGTAAAATCCAATTTGTAGACTAACGATAATGATTCTTTACCTTTACATACTGTAACAGTTATCTAAGTCCAGCTCTTTCAAATACAATATTCATTCACAAAGCATGTAATGTGTCAAAATTATCCCAAACTTAAATAGACAAAACAGAGCTTCCAAATATGTTATAATTTAAAACCAGGTAAAAAAAGTGATTATAAATTAAACATTATATTAAAACTAGCGACTTGACCATCCAAAAATTATGGTCAATAAAATGTTAATACTGGGAATGCTGTTTGCCACACAATGTGAGTCTGTGACACTCTGAACCTTTTTTTATGTAGAAAGAAGTATAACAATTATAATAACTTTTTTTTTATTTTGTTAATAGTCAACTTGTCTTTCAACAACTGGTAAACGATCATTTTTTAACCATATAAAAAAATGTAATCGTCATAATGTAACAATGGATGAAGTTTGTATGAATAAATAGTTGTAAACCATTACTTAAATGCTTTGCAACAAGCGAGTTAGTTTTGAAACATTAGTGAACCATTTTTATTAACAATACTAACATTTTGAAATCTGAGGTATGGAGTAACATTACATTAGGTCAACTTTAAATGAATGAGTATATGAAACCATTACATAATGGACTGTTACATGCACATTTTATTTAAAGTACTGTTAAACCACATAGGTATTGAATCTAGAGGAAGGCAAACAGTAAAAAACCCCATGAAAACTCAGCCAATTGTATCAAAGAATCGAAAAAATGAATTCCTTTCTGACCCCATTAACTGATGATCGGATTACTCCTCAGATCAATACTCTGGGCCTCATTCTATTATCGGCCGTAAAACGGCCGCAAGGCTGCGATTCCTTGTGGGGGTTCCGTTATCTTGCAATTCAATTATACGGATCTCCCCTTACGACCGGCCGTATATCTTGCAACCGGCCGTAAGCTCAGAAAACTTAAAACGCAAAAATAAATTCAAGACGGCAACCCCCTCTCAAGCTTGCACATCAGCCCAAATCCGAGTTTACATTAACTGTTTATTTTCCGGCCGCAGCGTGGGCGGGTCTGAGGTGCTCCAAACCCTCTGGACTTTTTCCGTGGATTTTTGACATAAATTAAAAAATATTTTTTTTACGGATTTGAGTGTAGGGGAATGTTGTGCTGTTTTTGCTAACACCTACAATCACTTTATAGTCTCCTCAGAGTGCAGGATGGCTTTATTTCGGCTTTATAATGTGCTTAATTGGTGCTAGTGGGACCTTTTTCCTGCAAGTAAGCTGCGGCTCGCTTTTAGCCTTGCAGAGAGGGTTCCCGGAGCAATAGAATAGCAACCGGGCTTTTCTTGCGGCCGAAACTCTTGCGGCCGTTTTAGATCAAAGGCTTTCCTCCGGCGCGAGCGGCCGCAAGGGATAGCAAGGCGCCGGCCGCAAGCCTGCCGGAATCCCCGGCTGGAGGGGAATAGAATAGCCGAATAGCTTGCGGCCGGTCCTTGCGGCCCCGCATCTCCTACGGCCGTTAATAGAATGAGGCCCTCTGTATTTAATTATTTAATTTTTACAACAAAGGATCATCCTCCTATTAACATTAATCCTTAATTATATACAATGAAACAACTTTTGTGACCTTTGCAAAAACGATTTTAACATTACAAACATAAAGTTATTTTATTAAACTTTAAACAGTATAATAGTAATAAAATGCAACGTAACTGTTTTGTGGGGCCAATCCTGGCAAAATGACACTTCTAAGACATTTCAATACTTTTTTGTTCTTGCATGTCCAAGTGGTTCCCTTAAAAAGAGCCCAGCAGACTCTTAATTTTGTCTATGGGATATAACCACTGTTTATTGTTGTTGTTTTTTTTTTTCATTTTTTGTTGTTATTGTTGTAGTTTTGTAAAATTGTACATAGAGTTTCCTATGTAAAATAGTGGTCCTCTAAAAAGAGCCAGAGTGACATTAAATTTGATCCTCGAAATGAAACCACTATTCTCTATGTTTACAAAACCTCATAGTACACAATGTTTTTGGTAAAATTGCATCCATCGTGAAATAGATCACCCTGATTTGGGTCTTTTTTTGAATTCAATGCTATAAACAAAAGCCACACATTTTCCAAATAATTGTGCTTTAGTTATATCATGTATTAATGAATTGAGTTTTATTTTGAATACTCTTGCCACTAAATCTGGTCAGTCAGAAATATTTTGTCCAAGATTAAAATTTTCCTTTATCTCTGTCCATTGTGGATTTCATGTGAATGTAATAAATAAATCTGGTTTTCCAAATTTAGTGACAATAGCCATGGCATCATTGTATCTTTCTTGCATATTGCGAGGAGATCCTTGGAAAATGGATGGCAAAATGATTGCTCTTCCAGCTGGAATGTCTATGTTGGTAGCCAGTTCAGCAACATAATCCATCAATCCACAATATTGTTCGATGCAAAGCTTGTACTGTTGAAATTTGATAACATTTAGATTATTTGCTTCAACTTGTAGATAGGATCAATAATCCATTGTTGTGTGAGTTTGCCCCCACATAAAATAGGATTAAAATGATCCTGAATAGCAGTTTGTGTTTATTCCAGCAAAGAAATATTGCATCTAAAACAAACTTTACTATTGGGATAACTTTGCAATTGTAATTTTGGTTCCCATCCTGGTTCAATATTTGTAAAGAAAATGGGATATGTCATTGGATCCAAATTACAACTTAAAATATTTATGTTTATAAAAGGTTGGTCTTCATTGCATGGATATATAGTGCCTTGCAAAAGTATTCACCCCCTTGGTATTTTTTTGTGTTTTGTTGCTCACAACCTGGAATTAACATGGATTGTTTGAGGATTTGCATAATTTAATTTACAGAACATGCCCAAAACTTTGAAGATAATTTTTTTTATTTTTTATTGTGAAGCAAACAACAAATAGGACAATATAACAGAAAAAGTCAATGTGCATAACTATTCACCCGCCTAAAGTCATTACTTTGTAGAGCCACCTTTTGCGGCCATCACAGCTCCAAGTCGCTTTGGATAAGTCTCTATGAGCTTGCCACATCTTACCACTGGGATTTTTGCCCATTCCCCCTTGCAAAACTGCTCCAGCTCCTTCAAGTTGGATGATTTGACGTTGCGAACAGCATTTTTTAAGTCTGACCACAGATTTTCTATTGGATTAAGGTCTAGGCTTTGACTAGGCCATTCCAACACATTTACATGTTTCCCCTTAAACCACTCAAGTGTTGCTTTAGCAGTGTGTTTGGGGTCATTGTCCTGCTGTAAGGTAAACCTCTGTCTCAGCCTCAAATCATGCACAGAGTGGTACAGGTTTTGCTCAAGAATATCTCTGTATTTAGCACCATCCATCTTTCCCTCAACTCTGACCAGTTTCCCAGTCCCTGCTGCTGAAAAACATCCCCACAGCATGATGCTGCCACCACCAGGTTTCACCGTGGGTATGGTGTTCTTTGGGTGATGTGATATGTTGTGTTTGCACCATAAATAGAGTTTTCTTTGGTGGCCGAAAAGTTCAATTTTAGTCTTATCAGACCAGAGCACCTTCCTCCATACATTTTGGGAGTCTCCCACATGCCTTTTTTCGCAAACTCAAAATGTGCCATTTTGTTTTTTTGCTGAAAGTAATGGCTTTCTTCTTGCCAATCTGCCATAAAGCCCAACTCTATGGAGTGTACGGCTTATTGTCGTCCTATGTACAGATACTCTAGTCTCTGTTGTGGAACTCTGCAGATCCTCCAGGGTTACCTTAGGTATCTGTTCTGCCTCTCTTATTAATGCCCTCCTTGCCCAGTCCATGAGTTTTGATCGGCGGCTGTCTCTTGGCAGGTATGCTGTTGTGCCATGTTCTTTCCATTTGGTTATGATAGATTTGATCGTGCTCCTGGGGATCATCAAAGATTTGGATATTTTTTTATAACCTAACCCTGACTTGTACTTTTCAACAACATGGTCCCTTACTTGTTTGGAGAGTTCCTTGGTCTTCATGGCAGTGTTTGGTTAGTGGTGCCTCTTGCTTAGGTGTTGCAGCCTCTGGGGACTTTCAAAAAAGGTGTGTAATGACAGATCAGGTGACACTTAGATTGCACACAGGTGGACATATTGTCACTAATTATGTGACTTCTGAAAGTAATTGGTGGCACCAGAGCTTTTTATGGGCTTTATAACAAAGGGGGTAAATACATACACACATGCTAATTTTCTGTTTTCTATTTCTAAAGAAATTGTTTTATGTATATGTTTTTCTCATTTCACTTCACCAACTTATACTATTGTGTTCTGATCCATCACATAAAATTCAGATTAACAAAACATTGAACTTAGGGCTGTAAAGTAACAATATAGGTGAAAAGTCAAGGCGGATGAATACTTTTGCAAGGCACTGTATTCTAATATCCCGCTGAAAAGATGGTTCCCTGTCCTTATTTTTAAAGACCATGGCACCCTCATTTACTGTTGGTAAATTATACCGTCTTTGATCAGTAGTGCGATCTTTTTTAAAACCGTATTTACTCTTGGCATTGGCAATTGATGTATTTGAGCATGTTGCTGTTGTTCTTTTTCAACCTGTGCTAATTGTTTGTATGCTTGACTGTATGGGTTGTTGGCCATAATTTTATCCAGCTGTTCAAAGACTATTCGCAAACACTGTTTATTTCCTGGAAGCGTCATCTGTTGTTCAACAGCTTCCATTGTATCTAAGACATATAACTGTGCAAATTTCCTTTGCTCTCCTTTTTGTGGGTGTAAATGTGAAGTGTGGTGGTAAATTTGTCCTTAAACTCTAAAACTATATGGACCATGGGCTGGGACATTTTCTGCCAATGTCGCACCCATAGAAGCAAATTAAATTTCACTGTTATAAGACCTGATGTTTTTTATTTTTTATTTGGTATAATTTGGAAATGTTGGATCGCTCATTATACTTTGTGAGTAATTTGGAAATGTGTGTCTTTGTGGAAGTCTTACCTTTTCTTTCTGACAGCAACTAATGAAGTCTTCATCAGTTGGTCTTTCCTTGAGAAAACATTGAGTAATCCACATGCATGTCTACTTTTTGTGCTGCAATGAAAGCGGTATCCTGAGCTTCCTCAACATAGGTATCACTACAACTTTCTATATCTACATTGGAGTCATGTGTATGAACATTGGTGTCATGAGGCAATATTGGATCATTAGGCAATGTTTCACAGACATGTTTTCTTTTTCTTTTCTTTGAAGCTCCAGCACACTCACTTTGTGCTTTCTTACTCATTTTTCTTTTATTTAAAAGTCTCTGTCGGTCTTCTTCTCTTAAGCTCAGGGAAGTCTCGGGGGACTGTGCATCTCTCCACCTTTGCTTCTTTTCCCTTGCTGCTCCTCTTTTGCGTTCAATCCTGTCTTCTCTGTTGTCTGCCATTGTAATCTACAATTGTAAGTATAGGTGTAAGATGTAATGTTTTTTTTTTATTGTATATATTGTTTTTAGCAGCTCTCAATGCAAAACCTAAATAGCAATACTGAAAGAATTCAATGATTTAAAAAGCATTTGGAACATTTTCCATGCAATAAATTAATCCATTAATTTTTTTTTTTTTTGGCATACATTAAAAAGGATAGCGCTGCACATATATATATATTGATAAATACGATTTTCTTTTTTTTTTGTAATAATTACCATATTGGTTTAAATATATATATTATATTCGCAACCTTAAAAAAAATCACTGCCGATTTGCGAGCTTGCGAGTTACATGTTCTGCTTCTATTCGCGAACGTAAAATTACTGCCGATTTGCGCGATTGCGAGTTAAGGGTGCCGATTTGCGTGTTTGAGACTGCGGTATTGTAGCAATTGAATAGCGATTTACGGTTTTAGTGATTCTACTACTGTACTGTAAGGTCTGTAACTGTAAGGTCTGTAACCTGCAAAAAAAGCTACAGTACTAAATAGAAAGCCTGTTTCTTGCAATGGCTGTTCACTTGGAGAGAGTCTTTTTCTCTCCAATTTTAAGGGTGCGGCTTATATTTGAGTACTATCTTTTTTCAATTTTTTCCCCTTGAATTTTACAGGTGCGGCTTATATGCGTGTGCAGCTTATATTCGGACCAATACGGTAATTATTAAGTCATTAATAAATTAATATACGTTAATGAATTCATCAATAACTGACATCAATGGTAAAACTAAAGAGGTAATTATGTTTTACTAAAGAAGGGCAAACAGAAAGAGCTATAAATAAAGTATTAAAATAATGTGCAATTTTGTAATTTTATTAATGTTGAAATCAATTGACTTATGAGGTGTTATTTGCATTCTTTAAAAGTTAATTAGGTAAGCATAGATGTATGAATATTTTTTGTTGTTATTATGAATGAATAATTAAATACTAAGGACCTCATTCATTTGCAATTTGTGCAATGGATTAGGGCTCTATATAAGCACATAGCATATTTTTTTACAGAAGTTTTTAGTTGGTGAAGAC
Source organism: Discoglossus pictus (assembly GCA_027410445.1). Taxonomy (NCBI): domain Eukaryota; kingdom Metazoa; phylum Chordata; class Amphibia; order Anura; family Alytidae; genus Discoglossus; species Discoglossus pictus. Next base: position 417,024,828 of record CM050164.1, on the reverse strand, counting down.
CTTGGTTTTGGATCGATATTCGTTTACTAAAAAGTTATTTAAAAAAAAATGCTATGTTCTTATATAGAGATCTATTAAATTGGGAAAATTGCAATTGAATGAGGACCTACATTAATATAGGTTAATTAATTAATCATTAACTGTCATCAATGCCAGACAAAAAGGGCATCATGAAATCATATACCTGTGAAATTGATGTTATTGCAGATAAAATCCTGCAGAATTCACTCTCTGTATTCAATTAGGTGGAGAGATGAGGAATCTGTGAAATGACATAAAAATTATTTTTAATGTTTGTATTCAATTAATTTGTAACTCATTGAAACTATGATGTTTAATTGGCATAGATGCAAAACAAAAGCATAATCATCAATATATTCATAAATAAAAGCAGCATAAAATATTAAATGTAGCACATGTCAGAATCTAAGAAATTGCTTTAAATATTTAAGTGATTTGAAGTTCCTATCCCTGTAAGGCAATTATAAGCACTCCAGATATGTCAGTGCTTTGTAAAATGTACATATTTTTTGATCTATTATAAGTGTTTTTTTTTTGTTTTTTTTAATATTATTAAGTAATAGTTCCAAAAGCAATGTACATGAATGAGCAGTAAGGCAGATATATAAGTGCATATTAAAATTGTGATTATTTTTATTGCAGTGCATAGTAAAATATACATATTGTTTGTGGTCCTTTTTTTTGGTAAAAAATGAATAAATGAATAAATGAATGTACATTAATAATCAATTAATCAATTAATAAATGTATTCTAAAGAGCTAAGCATTAATATATTAAAAAACTAAAGGCATTATAAAATATAGAATATTTGTTGTTCATAATAATTACTAATAATTAATTAATAAAAAAATGTAATTTAATAATTAATTAATCAATGTCTAAATATATTAGAAAGAGGTAAGCATTAATGTATTAATAAACTAAAGGCAGTTTAAAATGTTATAATTTTTTTTTGATAATGATTACTAATTTATAATTAAAAAAATGAATGTACGGTACATTACTAATTAATTATTCAATGAATAAATGTATTGCAAACAGCTAAACATGAAAGTATCGATAAACTAAAAGCAGTGTAAATTATAAGTTTGTTGCTCAATTTTTTAACTAATATTATATACCTTTTTTTAAGAATAATTAATTTATTCATTATTTATTAATGATTAGTAATATAAATTAATATACTTTACCTATTTGTATTTAATATTCAGCAATCAGTATCCTGAAGAGCTAACAATCTATTTGGATTTTCCAGCAGCAGAAAATGTCCACTCAGACTGTCATCACCTAAGGAGAAAGTGTCTGCTCTGTGCCAAGTGGGCTCTATATATAGGCTGGGTGCACGAGACAAAACCATTGGTTGAGGCGGGAAAGCCTCCATTTCAGAATCTTAATGTGTAAATGTGTAAGTTAGTGTTGTAAAATGGCAGCTTTAGTCTATGTTTTACAAGCTTCAAGAGGATTTTGTGTCCTTCCTATTCGTATTTTTCTACCTCGTATGTCGCTGGCTTTGTTTTGCACGGTTCGGGGTCGTGTTGCTTCGTTTTCAGTTTTTCGGCCGCCATTTTTTTCCTTGCTTAGCTGATTTTCAAGTGCCGAAGCTGATTAAATTCAACTTATTTTTGCGTTCCACCTCACTTTCAGATGTCCTGGCTGTTCTCCCGTGCCGTGTGTAGTGTTTTTTTTTTTTTTTTATGTATTTTTTGTGTTTTTCTTGTTTTTTGGTTTGCGTGGTTTGGCTGCTAACTTTGTATTTTTCCTGTGTCGTTTTTTTTTTTTCTAAGTGCCGCGTCTGGTATTTTATTTTCTAAGTCCATTTTAATAAAATAATAAATTTATATGCTTTACCTATTTGTAATTAATATATGCAGCAAGCAATATCCTGAAGAGCTAACAATCTATTTTCCTGCAGCACACAAAGCACATTTGCACTGTTTCTGACCTGAGGTGTATGTGTCAGCAATGTGTGAAGTGTGCAGTGTAAATAGGCTGTGTGCTCGAGGACAAAGCGTTTGTTTAGCTGTGTAATTCGGAATTTTGGAATGGTAATGTTAGTGTTGTAAAATGGCGGCGATTGTCTATGTGTTACGCGGGTGTGGAGCATTTTCCATTCTCCCTAATAGTGTATTTTATACCTTGTACATTCCTTTGGGGGGAAGTCTAACCAGGCACCTGGATATTTCGCTGGGGTGATGGTGCAACACGCTGAGGGGACTTGAGGGGCAGAGGCCAGCGGCACTCTGCCCTGATGCCAGCTCTTCTGCTGGTATAACCTGCCGGACCTCCTGCTCTGTACAAGGGACAAAGGGAGGGCAGAGGCCGACTGCACTCTGCCCCGCTGTCAGCTCTTCTGCTGGGGTACTTGGGACATATTCCGGCTCAGTAGCCAGGGAAACGTGGGGGTCAGTGGGGGTTAAAATTTCCTCTGTTAACCCTGGGGCCACAGTAGAAGTTAGCTGGGGAGGGGAATTTGTACTTACCCCCTCCTCCGGTTGTCCCAGTGACGGTAGTTGGGGATCTGGACAGGCTGTGGGCACAGAGACCACGGTCCCATCTGCGCCGTCTGGGAGATTGGTGTCTCCCCTGGTTAGGGTAAACTGTCGCTGGGGGGGGAGGACGACACCTTCTGCCCCCTGTGTTTCACACTGCCGCTGGGGGGGAAGGACGACACCTTTGGCCCCCTGGGGTACCCACTGCCGCTGTGGAGGAAGGTCGACACCTTCTGCTCCCTGGGGTACACACTGCCGCTGGGGGGGAAGGACGACACCTTCTGCCCCCTGGGGTTCACACTGCCGCTGAGGGGGAAGGAAGACACCTTCTGCCCCCTGGGGTTCACACTGCCGCTGGGGGGAAAGGACGACACCTTCTGCCCCCTGGGGTTCACACTGCCGCTGGGGAGGAAGGACGGCCCCTTCTGCTCCCTGGGGTACACACTGCGGCTGGGTGGGAAGGATGACACCTTCTGCCCCCTGCGGTTCACACGGCCACTGGGAGGGAAGGACGACACCTTCTGCCCCCTGGGGTTCACACGGCCGCTGGGGGGGAAGGACGACACCTTCTGCCCAGTGTGGTACACACTGCCGCTGGGGGGGAAGGACGACACCTTCTGCCCCCTGGGGTTCACCATGCTGCTAGGGGGGAAGGACGACACCTTCTGCCCCCTGGGGTTCACACTGCCGCTGGGGAGGAAGGACGACACCTTCAGCTCCCTGGGGTACACACTGCCGCTGGGGGGGAAGGACGACACCTTCGGCCCCCTGGGGTACACACTGCCGCTGGGGTCGGGAATTAGTTGGAGTATTCCACGTGGAGCGGTTTCTGTTTCTGGGACAGTCTCTCTGCATGTGACCCTGCTGGTTACACGTGTGGCACCTGATGTACCGTGGAGGGGTTTGGTAGTTCCCACCACCCGGACGCAGTGCTGGGGGGGGTTAATGGTGGGAGGTGGGTTAGCAGCTCCCAAGATGGACCGCTCCCATGCCCGCTGCTTTTCCATTATGGATTTGTGGACATCTGTCATTAACCATTCCAAGGTTTTCATGGGAAGCGTACCTGGGAAAAAGGCCAGTCTGCTTTGGAGTTCTCTTTGAAACTCAGTCTGTGGGGTAATAAGAGGTACTGTAACCATGAGTTCCTTTCTGTCTGCATCCCTGTAGTCCGCGGCCGCCTCCTCCTCCTCATGATGGAACGCTGTCTGAAAACTAGCCGGTTCCATCCTGCTGTAGCCAGGGGCGCTGTACGGATACTAGCGTTGCCCTCAATTTGTACTCCACGGAATGGTGTCTCCTGTAGCTGTCCTTCAGACCGTGGGAACAATTCCGACACTTGCCACCAAATGTAACGGAGCTGGAACACGCAGTCCAATATCTCCGCTGGTATCCGGTAAAATACCCAAGAGGCACTACAGTTTCACCATCCCCGACCTCCCATATTGGACGACACACAATTTGGGAGTCAAATGAATACTGACTTTATTTACCTTTACAGAAATATATATACATCTCTTTGGCCACAGGCAATACACATGCCCATATTTGGCCGCACAATACACATAAAGAGAACAATAGGTGGGTCACACATCCCTGGCAACTTTGATACAATCAGACATTGATTCAATTACACTTCTTTGTTCTTATCTGAGAATGAAAACACTGTATACAATAGACTTCCTTTATCTTATGCGGAGTCGCTGTAACAGGATTATCTCCCATGCCAAGTAGCTGCAAATGTCTGGGACAATATTCTGCAGAGCATCAACCAACATACATATAGTAGGATCATATTTTAACCATAATAATCATAAAACAGGGTAAAACAGTGATGGGTTCCGCTACAGTGGTCTTTGATTAATATTCTTTCCTTTATTTATAACAAGCCAAAATATTCCATAGCGCTATACAGGGGTAAGTTCAAGTCAAAAACAATATTAACACAATGCAAATGGAGGGCCCTGTATTTGCGCTTAAAATAAAACATACACAATGCTTTCCATTAAGCACTTAGCAAGATTGAAAAAATGCACTGTAAATAAACAAGAATGATTGTAACTTTCTCTCTCTCTCCCTCCCTCTCTCTTTCTCTCTCTCTCTCTCCCTCTTACACCAGTCTTCTTCCTCCTACTGAAGCCATTTTTTCCATGCCTGACCCTTGTTCTCCTGTGAAATTGAGATCCACTGAAACAGCTCCACACCAACTGGAGATATTTACAGACAAACAACCTTATTAAATTGTGATTTGGCCAATTGAAAAGGGCTCTATATAGGCACATAGCATATTTTTTTTTTTACAGAAGTTTTTAGTTAGTGATGACCTTGCTTTTGGATAGAAGTTCACTAACTAAAAACTTCTGTAAAAAATATGCTATGTGCTTAAATAGAGCCCTTTTGCAATTTAATAAGGCTGTATGTATGATGCCATCGTTATAGCCATTAATATTCTTATCATCATTATAATTATTATAAATATTAATTTCAACGTATGTGTTATGTTTAATTAGATTGACATTTTCTGTAGCTAAATAGTGTGTCTCTTCCAATATCATATCTATGTCTCCAAACTTCCTATACTGTGTCCTTCATTCCGTAGCGATCATCAATGGTCTATTGCCTCTCTCGGCTCTGACCATATCCCTTCTCTCTTGCTAAATCCTTTTCTTCACTCCCCTTCTCTCTCTTTGTATGTCTCTTCCTTGAACATCAATCCTCATCCTTTTACAGAATCCATCCCATCCTAATCTGATTTGTTTAACTTTATTGTCACACACATTACCTGCACCTGCACCAGTCTGCTAACAAAAATACATATTACATATACTGCACCCAGACCATTATACAATTCTGTCAAAACATTTCTTCTAACCTTCCCACACTAACCTGTCTGTACTACAACTACCTTTACTGTTTTGTACTTTTCTTTAATTCTGTACTTTAATTTTACTCTTTATTTAATTGTTCTTTTCTCTTTCACCCTTTATTACTCTTAATTTTCCTGCCCTACTTATTCCTAATCTTTCCTTCTTGCCAATGTTTCTGTCTCTCCTAGTCCCTTTAGATTGCAAGTTCTTAATCTTATTTGGTGCTTTGGGAATAAGCAATATGAACATTAGATTTTAGGCTCAAAGACAGAGACCTCCTTTCTTTTCGAATATGTTAATATTGTATTTTGCTTTGTACTTAAGCACTGTATAGCTCTATGGAATATATTGGCGTGTTTTAAATAATTATAGTGATAAATAATAATAATAATCTGGAATTTAATTAAATATTCGAATTGCAATAGTCACCATAATCCAGTAAATGGAACATTTCTAGCAACAATCACATATTGTCTAGTACAATTATAAATAAGACACCCAGTAATGTCTTGTACATCAGGCTACCTTTTAATACCCTTGCTTGCTAAATTGAAATACAATCTCAGCGTATTATCAGTCGAAAGTATGATTCTAATAATACATTTTTTGGAAAGTCAGATATGTAACCAGACCTCATTTATTTATTGACCAAATAAAACTGCACCAGGCACCCTTTATATTTAAAGGCTCAGTTTTCATAATTTTTAATTAGTAAGGATCAATATAAAGTTTTTATTTTGTTATAAAACATGTCTGTGAGAAAATATACTGAATATATCTTTTTTTTCCCCACCATTTCAGACTGCAGTTCCAGTCATATTTTTAAATTGTGAATGTTTAGCACATTTTTTCATACTCAGCCACCCAAGCTGTGCAGCATATAGGCATATGCATGTAATTGTGCAACAGTTTGAAATAAAAGGGAGGAGCCCATGTCTAAAGACAAGTGAAAAACAACTATTTTCACAGTTTTTCTCCCAAAATGATTGAATTATAAACAAATTGTATTTGCATGCTAAGGACACACTCATAACCATAGCATTTCAATGTTTCCCCCACTGGGTAAGTTGCACTTTATCCCTTTCTGTACTGTAGAATAAAACGCTGGGACTAAATACAGCAATTTGTTCTCTAAGTACAAGTTTTTTATTTTAGTTAGCAAGATGAGTCAAAAGAATTTTAGTCAATGTTTTTTAATCAAGATTAAACATTCCCACCCTTTTGCTGTGTCTTTCCTTTTCTACCTAGAAGCACAGTATATTATTATAAAAATAAAGCTTCGAAGGAGGATGTTCCATTCTTCATGGATGCATCCATTAAAATGCATATGTTCCTCAGTTAGATAACATTCCGTTTTTTAAATACATATAATGCTTTGCATTACTACCGACTTGCCCGTCAAAAAATTACGGTCAATAAAATTTTAAAGCTGGGAATGCTGTTTGTGAAGCAATGTGAGTCTCTGAGACTCTTAACCTTTTTGTTATCTACAAAGAAGTACAAAAATGCATATTAACATTTTTTATTTTTGTAACAATGAACTGTTAAACCATATTAAGCTTTTTAATTTTCATGTATGCAGTAATAATATAACAATGCATGAAATTTTACTTATTGTGAACCATTACATAAAAGTTTGTAACATGCAACTTATATTGTAAACAGTGGTGAACAAATTCTTTTCAACAATACTAACATCAATAGGTCAACTTTGTATGAATGAGTATTTTAAACCATTACAGAATGCTTCTTAACATGCAACTTGTAGTTGAGCTACTGGTAAAGCACATAGGTATTTTATCCAGAGGAAGGCAAACAGTAAAAAACCCCATTGAAACGTAGCCAATTTGTATCAAAGGGGAAAAAAAAAAAATCCTTCCTGACCCCTGGCGATCGGATTACTCCCTGGATGAATCCTGTGAAATTATACATTTAAATTTGTAACAAATGATTATGCTTCTACTGACATAAATCCTTAATAATATTCAATAAAACAACTTTTCAAACCTTGTAAAATACAATGTTAACAATGCAAACATTAACGTAAGGTAATAACATTTAGAATAAAATTAGTTAAACATATAGGGCCTCATTCTATTATCGGCCGCAGCCGTTGCGGGGCCGCAAGGACCGGCCGCAAGCTATTCTGCTATTCTATTCCCTTACGGCCGTAGGCTCCGGCAGGCTTGCGGCCGGTGCCTTGCTATCTCTTGCGGCCGCTCGCGCCGGAGGAAAGCCTTTGATCTAAAACGGCAGCAAGAGATTTGCTATTCAATTGCTCCGGGAAACCTCTCTGCAAGGCTAAAAGCGAGCCGCAGCTTACTTGCAGGAAAGAGGTCTCGCTAGCACCAATTAAGCACATAAAATAGCTCAAATAAAGCCATCCTGCACTTTGAGAATACTATAAAGGGATTTTAGGTGTTAGAAAAAATAGCACATAATTATCCTGTACTTAAATCCGTAAAATATTTTATTTTTAATATCCGTAAAATATCCATGTAAAAAGTCCAGAGTGCTTGGAGCACCTAAGACACACCCAAGCCGCAGCCGGAAAATAAACAGTTAATTTGAACTCGGGTTTGGGCAGATGTGCAAGCTTGAGAGTGGGTTCCTTTTAATCCTCATGTCCCCCAATATGATCCCTAGCATTTACAGAGCTGTACAGTGCAGGCTTGAATTTATTTTTGAGTTTTTATATTTCACAGATTACGGCCGGTTCCAAGATATGCGGCCGGCCGTAAAAGGAGATCCTTGCGGGGCCGTATAATAGAATCGCGAGTTAACTGAACCCTCGCAAGGAATCGCAGCCTTACGGCCGATTTGCGGCCGATAATAGAATGAGGCCCATAGTGATCTTGAATATTGAAGAAGGCAAACCAAAAAAAAAAAAAAAACAGTGAAACTTGGTCAATTGTTTCAAAGTGGGCAACATTTTTTATTCCTTCCTGACCCCATTAACTGGCGATCAGATTACTCCCTGGATCAATACTCGGTATGTCATGAAACATTTACATTTTCCAACAAATGATTATCCTCCTACTAACATTTAACCTTAATTACATAGAATGAAACAACTTTTCAGTCCTGTGAAAACAGAATTTTAACATTCCAAACATAAACTTGATGTATTAAAATTGAAACAGTAAAGGTAAGAAAATGCAAGGTAACTGTTTTGTGGGGCCAATCCTGGCAAAAGTCACTTCCAAGACATTCCATTTTTTTGTTTTTTTGTTTTGTGTGTCAAAGTTGTTCCCTTTAAAAGAGCCTAGCAGACTTTTATGGGATATAACCACTTTTTATTGTTTTTTCTCTTTCACCTTTATGGGTACCATTGAGAGTTTATGCATTTATGAAATGATCTTTTAGTTCTTGAACAATTAATCTGGTCCCATTACATAGTCCTTTTTTGGGTTCATATTTCTCAGTAACATGACAATTGCAACTTTTTTTAGCTGCAAAATATGTGGTGTCATTTCAGATGGAGTTAATAAATTAATAAATTCAGTTGAAAAGTTTCTTTGTACACAATCTGCATTGTGATATTTTTTTTTGTAGTGCATCTATTAATTTTAATATTTCATTATTCAGACGCAATGCATCTTTATTTTTGGACGTTAATATTACTTTGGTTGCAGGCTCTGAATAATAGTCGTTATTTATTGTGTTTTTGAATATAGTTCTGTTTTTCCTTCTCCAATTTTGATGAGCCACTTATTGAATTAATTTTGTCCTTGTGATCTCATATTTTGTTCTAATTTGAGGTGAGTAAAGAGTTTATATAGTGTACTTGACTTGATACATGTTTCTACAATGTCTGTGCGATTTCCATGGACAACAACAGGTAATGTTTGTCCAAAATCTCCACCCAACAACATCACCTTTCCACCAAAAGGCAAATCATTATCCATGACTTCACGCAACAAACGGTCAATGCATTGTAGAGCATGGCATGACGTCATTGTAGTTTCATCGATTATGATTAATTTACTTTCCTTAATATTTTTTTGCTTGTAATGATGTAATTATTTTATATATTTTTTTTTATAAATTATTAATTTATTAATTAATGCTCAAACTTTATATATCTTTTAAATGTTACTGTACATAAATAATGTTGTTCTTGGCAATATATGAAACCATATATATATATATTTAATTATTATTAATTAATTAATTAATGATATCTTACCTATGTGGTGTAATTTGCAGATTTTAAACTTCTAAAGTGATAATGAAGTTGCTTCAGAAATAACGCCACCAGTGAAATGTCGAGTCACACTGTTCATCACCTGAGGAGAAATGTAGAATTTCCTGGAAAGTTTGCAGTATTTATAGACTTTGAGCTGAAGTAGAAACCATTAGAACGCAATACACATATGCTGTTTAGCAAAACGTAGTTACTTGTTACATAGAAAATGGCCTCGATTTTGTATGTGCTACGTGCCGCATGAAGTGTTATTGAGTTTGGGTAAGTGTTCCCAGTACGTGTTTTAATTTTACGTGCTTAGCCTCCTTTTCAATTTTTACGCCCCAAATTTTTTTTGTCGCATAAACGATTTTTCAATCGTGAAACTGGTGAAATGTGACTTAAGTTCGCAAGCTACCTCACTGACAGACGTCCTGGCTGTCCCCCGTGCTGTGTGTGATATATTTTTTTTCAAACTGCTACAGGTCTCGCCGTGTGAATTCGATAATGAAGATTTTTGTTGAAATGTAGTCCTGCGGCTTGTATATTTCTGTTGAACTGTAGTCCCGCGGGTCGTAGGGATGAGCGCCTATGGTGCTCATCTCCACCAGCTCAGTGAGCACCTTAGGCGTTCCCTGCCTATGTCGTATGGTGTTGTAGGGATGAGCGCCTATGGTGCTCATCTCCACCAGCGCAGAGAGCGCCTTAGGCGCTCCCTGTCTAAGTAGTACAGGATTGTAGGGATGAGTGCCTATGGTGCTCATCTCCACCAGCGTAAGGAGCGTGTTCGGCACTCCTTGCCAGCAACTGCTGCCCTCGCTTTGCAAGGGCTGTGTTGTGGCGGGCTCGCTATGCGAGCCCAAAAGCGTTAGCAACAACTCGTATTGCTCACAACTATATATGTGATTGCACTACAGTGAATTAAAACAGAGTTGGCAAGGAAAATTCAGATAAATATTGAAATATGCCATCCCCTTATGAAGATATAGTACAATTTGTTTTTATATAATGGCAATAAAATGGCACAACACTGAAGGTCACATAGTAAAAGAAAACCACAAACACAATGACATTTAACTTATATATGTCCAGAGGTAGCATGGAGTTTGGGGGAGGGGCCCCCATATACCATTCATAAGCATTTCAGGCCACGCCTCTTCCTGGCACACCTCAGTCTTCACAGGGATCAAGAAGCACCAGCCAACCATCAGCTATCGATATAGAGAGGGATCCATCTAACATTTTCTGCTTCCATTTTAGCCTATTTCTAATGTTCATGAGGGCATTTTCATTGTAGGAAAGCACTGGTTCCACCCCTTGCTGCATCAAATTCATACCAAGTACCAGTTTTTAGCGTTCACCTAGCCCTATATTGTAATTTTTGGCCCATATCTGCTAAGCAATGTCTTTACCTATGCCCAAGGTCACACCTTCATTATCACCGTATGGCTTTCCATAAGCCCATCAGGCTGATTCCGGCCTATATCTACTAAAACATGCAGCATTCCATATTGCTTCCATTCATATTCGGCCTACAGCCTCTACAGCAATAAACCCTCCATTACAGATTGTGGCCCAGATTAAGGTCAAGCCTTTAATATGACGACACAGCTTTCCATAAGTCCGCCAGTCAGCTACCTCATGAGGAGGACTTGACCGCATCAAGCAAGCAAAGCTTTCAGAGTTTAGAGACTGGTATTGTGTATGGTGCAATTCATGTACTTTTGATCTAATACAGATTTGATTTTAACTAAAACCTTTCTGGTTGTTCCAACGATTGACCTCCTGGTACTTCAACCTCTGGCTTGTGTTTGAGATATCTGTGACTTCTGTCTCATCTCTGTCTGCTGTCTGCCTAAAATCTAGTTTAGGTCTAGTTTGGAGTTTTACCCATTGCATCTGTCTTCATCGGAATGCCATAGCACCACTGGAGGCAAAAACTATTTTTTTTAATTATATTTTTATTCAAAGAAGTTTCTTACAACATAAGTTAATAATACTTTTTACAAAAAGATATTAAAAACATTTTACATTCAAGTGAACAATAAAACAAATAAAAAATAATACATTATATTACTTAGAAAATACAGATCACCACCATATTAATTTTCAGCTTATAAGGCTATCACAATTACTAGAAGTCAGATTTATCAATATATATAGTTATTTATTTATTTATTTATTTATTTCACAAAAAAATCTCTTAATTAAGCTTAAATAGTCAGTCCATAAATTAAACGAACAAGAAAAAAAACATAAGATAATATAACAAACTCCAATGAAACTAGTCAAACAAACAAAATAAGAAGAAAGTACAAAAGATAATACCAAGAATAAAAGAGAAAAAAGAAAAGAAAAGTAAAGCACAAAACCAGTAAAAAAAAAAAGAAAGAAAAAAAAAAAAGACTGGCCGGGAACACAAGGGGAGGGGGGGGGGGGGACCATAAGTAGACACTCTGGAAAAATATGTTTCCCTATCAATTAAACTTTTTATCCCATATTGTCCACTTTTTAAGAGGGAGTCGGGAAATCCCGATTTCCTCAATGTTTCTTTCTAAGAGACGCGTTTTACTAATTTTTATCATGATTTCCGACAAAGTGGGAACTTTTTCTTGTTTCCAATATGAGGCAATGGAATTTTTAGCTGCCATAAAAATCTATATCAAAAGAGCTTTTATTTCCAACGTGACCTCCTTGGGAAAGATGTGAAATAGGGGTATTTCCACATTAAAGGGAAGATCTATCCCAAAGGTTAGGTTTATTTGAAAAAAGCATTCTGCCCTCCAATTTTGTAGTATGGGGCAGAATTTTGTGTTCCTTTTTGTCTGCATTTTCGCCAACAAAATTTGGCTTCATTATTTTTATTAATCTGAAAAACTTTTAGCGGTACATAATACTACCTAATTATCTTGAAATAAGTTTCTAATTGAGATGCATTTTGCAAAAATGTATCGGTGGTAAGAAAGGCAGAGAGCCATGTCTCTATAGACCATTCCTTTCTCACATCTTTTTCCCAAAGTTTTAAGCTAGATGTTTTCATTGGAATCTGCTTATTTTTAATCATGTTATGACACTTGGCCATTAAATTAGATTTATCATCATCTAGTATTAATTTCTCACAGTCGGTCAGCTTTCTATGATTTTCGAAAATAAACCCCTGAGACTTCAGCTGATTACACATTCGATAATATTCTAGCCACAATGAATTGTGTAATTTATATTTAACAATTAGTTTCTTGAAGGGTCTAAAAGAACCATTTTGAAAGAGGTCTCTTAGATATACTGCCCCATTTTTAGCTAGAACTTACAAAAACGGAATATCCAATTCTCGAGATAGAGTGACCAGTGGAGTTATCGGACTGGGAAATGGAATTAAAGTATATTGCGAGTTCAATTTATCCCAATATTTGGAATTATTTATAAATGTTTCTCACATAGATTCCAATCTAATGGAATCCTATATATATATATTTTTTTGTAGAATTATGCTTTGTAACTCTTTTTTACTAACATTTCCTTTTCAATTTGGAACCAGTGCCTGGATTCCACTTGGCCATTCCATCTAATGATGTGTGCTATAGTTATTGCTTCTTGAAACGTCTGAATAGAGGTGTAAGCCATACTACCTTTTTGAAATTTATTTGTTAGATTTATTGTTTTAGTTCCCATTTTTTGCAAAAACAATTTGATCAAAACAATAAAAAAATGTTTTAGATGGAAACTGAGGAAAAAATATGAACCACTCGTGATGTGATTGATATATGATTTAGAGAGAAAATAAATACTTAACGTTGTACAAACTTTACATTACCACGAGTGTCTATAGGGACCCCTATGGTAACAGGTTAATATTTGGTGGCTTAAACCCTTAATTGCATTGGACATGAGAAATTGAGCCTCAAATCCGACACATTTAACTTGTTAGCTTTTTCATAGTGATGATTTGAAGCACACAGGCTTCTCTGAGGATTTTTTTGTGACTTTACAAAGCATTGAAAGTATCCATAGGCTTTTATTAAAATTCTTTAAAAAGTAATGGGATAGGCTCTCAAGGGTTATGATATTGGGAACATTAGGTGCAATCAGATGGTATTTCTACGAGGTTAGATTTATGTGTGTGATGTAATTGCTCAATGGTGATTTACTAGTGAAATTCACTCGGCTCACTGGAATATGGATTGATTAAACAGTTCTTACTAAATATATCATATCTAACTTATTTGTCTTGGTCTTCTGAATATGTCGTATTTTAAATCTTAGTAATTAGCAATAAATAATTAGCAATATATAATATTTGTACTGATTTGAATTTGTGCGGCAGAATTTTTTGATAACTCATAGATATGCAAAAACGTTTTATTATTTATTTTTCAATTCTTTATAAAACTCAATTATTCATAAATTATATAAAAGGCCATCTACCATTAAATACTCTGTACATTATTTTGTACTTAAAGGTTGCTTATTTGCTTGTGATTGATTTTCTTTTACTCTGAGTCAATATTCCATATGGATTAGGCGTTTTGGTTTTGCTGTGTATGACCTTTCAGTATGAGGCAAATTGGTGTCAGGTCTTGTTATAGCTGTAGCTAACAATTCTATGACAACAAACAGATTTGTCTTGCATTATTGTGCTCAATGTCAATATATATTTTCCCGTTCTGGAACACTGTCTATATGATTTAAAAGACTAAATTAAACTGGTTCTTTGCAAGCAGAATATAGATATTGAGATGCATGCAACAATATATGGATGACTTACTTTCTATCTATCTATCTATCTATCTATCTAAAATGCAATGTGTTTAAGCAAAATAATAATAATTCTACAAATTACAAAATATCAGCAGTGAATAGTCAAGGAAAGTAAGACTAATCCAATTTTTTCAAGTATATAATAATATAATTGAAAAGGAAAATATAGGAATGTAAGAATATGAGAGAAGCTGAGTGATCATTACTGATGAAGAGAATGTTTCTGTATATCCAAGAAAGTTACCAGTAAAAGTGTCATTGAATTGATTTGCACTGATTTTACCTCCTATATGGGCTACCTTCAAGAAGTCAGAGTGTGCTAATTGGTCTTACAGATAAACCATTATTTTAATGTTCAAGACTTGGTGTCACCACAAAGTTAAAAACATGCAGATGCAGTACCTTTAATTTTGATATTATGATGATTAGGAATTTAACCACATAACCACTTTGGCATTATTATTATTATTATTATTATTATTATTATTATCGTTTATTATTTCGTAGCGCTATACATAAATTAAGTTACAGGCAATGACAAGTTAAAGATTCATACATTGCAAAGAGTGGATGGCCCTGTCTTTGAGCTTGGAATCCAGTGTCCATAGCGCTTTCCCTAAAGCACTGCGCAGGATTGAAACTTGCAGACTTACAATCTAAAGGGCATTCAGCTAATGTTCGTGGAAATATTGTACCACTGTCAAGGTTCTGCTCTGGGTTGTTACCTTGTAGTGGTAAAGGGGCTTGTGTACTTAAATTAAGCTATGAGCTTTAGCACGTGTGATAACTCATAGGCAGTTCATAGCACAGAGGTCAGACAAATTGCGGTCCATTGGAGAAGTATCTGGCAACTCAATCAAGTATCTTTCCCAAGACAACCTTATGAATAAGCATAACCAGACACCTAATGATATGTCACTGGAAGATGAGGTCAGAAGGTGCCTACCACATTACTGAGGAAGAGTAGAGGGTAGGTACGAGTAGCACCAGATCTAATGAAGTGGTTGGGCCAAAGTCTAGAGGATGCCTTGATGAGTATCTGCCTGGAGAGGAAAGGAAAGTTCGCTGCTAAAAAGAACAATTCAGCATAGGAATATGGACCATTAGAACTATGAACCAAGGAAGACTGGACGTGATCAAACATGAGATGAAAAGATAAAACAATGATATCCTGGGAATTAGTGAACTCAAATGGACTGGAAGGGACATTTCATATCAGACAACCACCAGGTCTTCTACTGTGGTCAAGAACCCAACAGAACATATGAAACAGCCCTCATAATCAATCAAAGGGTGGTCTAAGCAGTACTTAGTTACAATAAATGACAGAATGATTTCAATTTGATAACATCACCATGATCCTAGACTTTGCTCCCAACAAATAGAAGCTGAAAAGGATGAAGTTGTCCAATTCTACAGGAATATTCAATACCTCCTAGATATAACACCAAGAAAATATATCACTCACATCATAAGAGAATGGAGTGCTAAGGTAGGGAAATAAATGATACCTGAGATAATAACCAAGTGCGGGTTTGGAGTACAAAAGGAAGCAGGTCAGACATTAGTAGAATTCTGTCAAGATAGTTCTCAGGTCATAGTAAACAACCGCTTCGAGCAGCCTCAGAGACAACTCTAAAAATGGACAACACCAATTCTACAATTCTACAATATAGAAATCAGATTGTATAGAGCTCCTCCATGTTTGTTGCCAAAGATGGAGGAGCTCTATAGCCCCCCATTACTGTTGATTTGAATGTATGTTTAAATTGATAGGTTATTTTTCCCTCTTATCATAGATGTCATATATATATATATATATATATATATATATATATATATATATATATATACTGTATATATACAGTGAACGTTTCTCCACTGACAAAGAAATGATCAGTCTATAATTTTAATGGTAGGTGTATTTTAACAGTGAGGGACAGAGTAGCAAAACCAAAAAAAATAAGAAAAACGCATGTCAAAAACGTTATAAATTGATTTGCAGGTTAATGAGGAAAATAAGTATTTGACCCCTACGTCTTAGTACTTTGTGGCAAAACCCTTGTTGGCAATCACAGAGGTCAGACGTTTCTTGTAGTTGGCCACTAGGTTTTGCACACATCTCAGGAGGGATTTTGTCCCACTCCTCTTTGCAGATCCTCTCCAAGGCCCTCATTCAATTACCGGCCGTATATTGCGATTCCTTGCGG
Organism: Discoglossus pictus; assembly: GCA_027410445.1. Taxonomy (NCBI): domain Eukaryota; kingdom Metazoa; phylum Chordata; class Amphibia; order Anura; family Alytidae; genus Discoglossus; species Discoglossus pictus. The sequence goes on along the minus strand of CM050164.1, from coordinate 417,008,302 downwards.
GGGTTCAGTTAACTTGCGATTCAATTATACGGCCCCGCAAGGATCTCCCCTTACGGCCGGCCGCATATCTTGAAACCGGCCGTAAGCTTTGAAATCTAAAAACGCAAAAATAAATTCAAGCCTGCACTGTACAGCTCGGTAAATGCTAGGGATCATATTGGGGGACATGAGGATTAAAAGTAACCCCCTCTCAAGCTTGCACATCAGCCCAAACCCGAGTTCAAATTAACTGTTTATTTTCCGGCTGCGGCGTGGGCGTGTCTGAAGTGCTCCAAGCACTCTGGACTTTTTACATGGATATTTTACGTATATTAAAAAATATATATTTTACGGATTTGAGTATAGGGGAATTATGTGCTATTTTTTCTAACACCTAAAATCCCGTTATAGTCTTCTCAAAGTGCAGGATGGCTTTATTTGAGCTATTTTATGTGCTTAATTGGTGCTAGCGGGACCTTTTTCCTGTAAGTAAGCTGCGGCTCGTTTTTAGCCTTGCAGACAGGGTTCCCGGAGCAATAGAATCGCAACCAGGCTTTTCTTACGGCCAATTTCCTTGCGTTTTAGATCAAAGGCTTTCCTCCGGCGAGATCGGCTGCAAGAGATAGCAAGGCGCCGGCCGCAAGCCTGCCGGAGTCCACGGCCGGAGGGGAATAGAATAGCCGGAAAGCTTGCGGCTGGTCCTTGCGGCCCCGCAGCGGCTGCGGCCGGTAATAGGATGAGGCCCCAAGTCATTAAGGTTTCAAGTCTGATGTTTGGCAACTTGAACCTTCAGCTTCCTCCACAGATTTTCTATGGGATTAAGGTCTGGAGACTGACTAGGCCAATCCAGGACCTTAATGTTCTGTTCTTGAGCCACTCCTTTGTTGCCTTGGCTGTGTGTTTTGGGTCATTGTCCTGCTGGAATTCCCATCCACGACCCATTTTCAATGGCATGGTCCCGTCCATCGTCTCTTTGATGGGGTGCAGTTGTCCTGTCCCCTTAGCAGAAAAACACCCCCAAAGCATAATGTTTCCACCTCCATGTTTGACGGTGGGGATGGTGCTCATGGGGTTATAGGCAGCATTCCTCCTTCAAACACGGCGAGCTGAGTTGATGCAAAATAACTCGATTTTGGTCTCACCTGACACTTTCACCCAGTTCTCCTCTGAATCATTCAGATGTTCATTGGTAAGCTTCAGATGGGCCTGTACATGTGCTTTCTTTAGCAGGGGGACCTTGCAAGTGCTGCAGGATTTCAGTCCTCGTGTCGTTGTGTGTTACCAATTGTTTTCTTGGTGACTATGGTCCCAGCTGCCTTGAGATCTTTAACAAGATCCTCCCATGTTGTTCTGGGCTGATTACTCACCATTCTCATGATCATTACATAGTTACATAGTTACATAGAGCCTCATTCAATTCCGAGTTGCCCAATTGAATAGGCCTCTATATAAGCACATACAAAAAAAATTCACAGAACTTTTTAGTTACTGAACTTCTATCCAAAAGCAAGGTTTTCACTAACTAAAGAATTCTGTCAAAAAATATGTTATGTGCTTATATAGAGCCCTATTCAATTGCCAAAATTCAAATTGAATGAGGACCATAGTAATTAAGGTTGAAAAAAGACTTTCAGTCCATCAAGTTCAACCTGTTAAGATCTCCTCTGATCTGCAATATGCGGATTAGTTATTAATTAATTTGTTGATTAAATAATTATTAATAGTATAGTATTGGAGGATGAATAAAGAGTTAGTCCCTCAAGTTCAACCTTTTTAGATCTCTATTGATCTTTTTAATGTGCACTATTTATTATTAATTGTTAATTGATCCAGAGGAAGGCAAACAGAAAAAAAAAAACATTGAAACTTTGCCAATTGTCTCATAAGGGGGAAAAAAAGCGAAATTCCTTCCTGATCCCAGAAACTGGTGATCAAATTTCTCCCTGGATTAATATTCCTTCGCTAGTTATCTAGGATAGCCTTGAATGCCCTCTTTATTCAAAAATATATCTAACCCCTTTTTGAAGTTGTCTATTGAATTCACTGTCACCACCTCCTTTGGTAGAGAATTCCACAGTTTAACCACCCTAACTGTGAAGAACCCTTTTCTTTGTTTAAGGTGAAATCTTTTTTCCTCAAAGGATGTCCTCTTGTCAGCTGAAAATCTCTTGCTACAAAATGTTCACTTGACAAAGCCTTATATTGACCCTGTATGTATTTATATAAGGTAATCATATCACCTCGTAAATGCCTTTTTTCTAGCGAAAATAAGTTTAATTTTGTTAGTGTTTCTTCATAACTTAGCCCCTCCATTCCCCTTATTAGGTTTGTAGCCCTTCTCTGTACTTTTTCCAGCTCTAAAATTTATTTTTTATGAGTTGGTGTCCAAAATTGTACTCCATATTCCAAATGAGGGCGTACTAGGGCTTTGTATAGTGGCAAAATTATATTTGCTTCACTTGCTTCTATACCCTTCCTAATACATGCTAATATTTTATTTGCCTTTGAAGCCGCTGCTTGGCTTATAGCGCTGTTACCTAGGCGGTTGTCCACTAGTACTCCCAAATCCCTTTCAATATCTGATACCCCTAGACTTGCTCCATTAAGATTATAGATTGCATGGCTATTGTTCCTTCCCAAATGCATAACCTTGCATTTATTTGTATTAAATCTCATCTGCCATTTAGCCGCCAATTTCTCTAATTTATGCAAATCCTTTTGTAGGGAAAGTACATCATTATCTAATTTTATTACCTTGCACAACTTAGTGTCATCAGCAAAAATGGAGACACTACTTTCGAGTCCTACTTCAATGTCATTAATAAATATGTTAAAAAGGAGAGGACCTAATACTGAACCTTGAGGAACCCACTTATCACATTAGACTAATCAGAGTATGTTCCATTCACAACAACCCTTTGCTTCCTGTCTTTTAGCCAGCTATCGATCCATGAGCAGATATTTACTGCAATTCCTGTATCCCTTAGTTTGCTCACTAGTCTTTTATGTGGCACTGTATCAAATGGCTTTGAAAAATCTAAAAAGACTACATCCACTGAGTTGCCCTGATCCAAGTTCCTACTAACCTCCTCTTAAAAACTAATTAGATTGGTCTGACACGACCTATCCTTCATAAATCCGTGTTGACTGCTACCTATGATCCTGTTCAAATAGACATATTCTTGTATTCTGTTCCTTATTAACCCTTCTAAAAGCTTCCCAACTACAGAATTGAGGCTCCCTGGTCTATAATTCGCCGGATTTGCTTTAGATCCCTTCTTAAATATAGGTATCACCTCTGCTTTTCTCCAGTCATCCGGTAGAGACCTTGTGGTGAGTGAGTCTTGAAAGATTAGATATAATGGTTTGGCTATTACAGAACCCAGCTCCCTCAGTACCCTTGGATGTATTCCATCAGGACCTGGGGCTTTATTAACATTTATTTTCTCCAACCTCTTTTGGATTTCTTCCTGCGTTAACCAATTATTTAGTGAAGGTAGTGTAGCCCCATTATGTTGCGGTGTCCTAACCACTGGTACCTCCCTTGTGTAAACCGACGAAAAGAACCTATTTAGCTAATCTGCCTTTTCCTGGTCACTAATTATCAGATGGCCGGTGTCACATTGTAATGGTCCTATTGATTCCTTCCTGGCCTTCTTCCCATTTTTCCCTGTAAGTTCTTTGTCCCAGTCTATATGTTGTATTGCTGCCCGTAGCCCATTAAAGTTAGCCCTTTTAAAATTTAGAGTTTTTGTTGGCCCCTTACAACTCTGTTTTTTGTATTCAATCTCAAATGATACTGTGTTGTGATCACTGTTACCCAAGGGTTCCCCTATTTTTACATTTGATATTATATCAATATTACTTGTGATGACTAAATCCAAGATGGCCCCATTTCTAGTAGGTTCTTGTATTACCTGCGCCAGATAATGATCCCTGAGTGTACTCAAGAACCTGCTCCCCTTAGCTGAGCTGCTGGTCTCATTTATCCAGTTTATTTCAGGGTAAGCTTAGCTGCATTTCCAATCTGTAACAATGATTGTATTTCCTCACTTTCAGCTATATTTGGAGGTTTATAGCATACTCCCACCAATATGCGTTTAGAATTAGCTCCTCCACTATTTAGCTCAACCCACAAAGATTCAATGATGCCGTTAGTGCCCGCATAAATATCTTCTCTGACTATAGGCTTAAATTCAGGCTTAACATACAGACAGATCCCTCCTCCTCTTTTACCATTTCCCCTATCTTTCCTAAATAGGCTATAACCATCCAGATTAACAGTTCAGTCATGAGATTCATCCCACCATGTTTCCGTAATACCTATTAAGCCCCATTTTTCTTGTACTGCTAATATTTCTAGCTCATCCATTTTCCCAGGCAAACCTCTTGCGTTAGCAATCATACACTTTATGTTGCTATGGCTCTGCCGTTGTGAAGTGCCTGCTACTGTATTTGAGGCCCCTATTAATACCTCCCTACTTTCTATTGTAACCCTCCCCCTTCTCCTCCCCCATGGGTAACAAATTCATCCCTTTCCCACTCTACCCCATGTACCCCAATACTTCTATATAGTCCATCCCCCCCACCTACAAGTTTAAAAACTCCCTCAGCCGTTCTACCATCCTATCCCCTAGCACAAAAGCTCCCTCATCATTAAGGTGCAATCCATCCCTGCTATAGAGATTGTACCCAAGTGAGATGTCAGCCCAGTGCTCTAAAAACCCAAAACCCTCTGCACTGCACCACTTTTTTAGCTACACATTAACCTCCCTAAGCTCCTTCTGCCTCCCTGGGCAAGCACGTGGCACTGGTAGTATCTCAGAAAATACTACCTTGGAGGTCCTTGCTTTAAGCTTATTCCCTAATTCTCTAAAATCATTCTTTAGGACGCTCCATCTTCCACTAAGTTTGTCATTGGTACCAATGTGTACCAAGACCGCCGGTTCATTACCAGCCCCCCAGTAATTTATCCACCCGATCCACAACATGCCGAACCCGAGCACCCGGGAGACAGCAAACTGTTCAATTGCTGGGATCTGGGTGACAAATTACCCTGTCTACCTTCCTAATAATAGAGTCCCCTACCACCAAAACATGTCTGTTGCTCTTCCTATTCTGCACTCCCTCTCCTCCAGTAGAACTGTTCTCTCGCTTAGGTGATTTTCCGGTGTCTAAGCCCTGAAATTTGGACTTAAATAGAGGTGTAAGTTCACTTGCAGAGGTCCTGGGTGCCCCCCCCTTGCTGTGGGTAAGCTTTTTATCTGTTTGTTGTGTGTATTTATTGTGTTTGTAATGTTTTTGGGGTCGCACAGGTTACGTCCTTGTTTTTGGATCTCGTACGTCTTTTTCGGAAAATCCGTAGGTGTTTGGTGGTGTTTTGCGTCTTTAGAGTGCTGTAGACTCGTTTTCGTTTTTTTCGGCGGCCATTTTTTCTCTCGCTTAGGGGATTTTCGGGTGTCTAAACTCTTTTATTTGGAGTTAAATTGAGGTGTAACTTCAGTTTTCAAGGCTTTTCATGAATTTGTTGTGTGTATTTATTGTGTTTTGCATGTTTTCATGCTACGCGAGCCCGCAGTGTTAGGAACAGCCTGCATGCTCACAACTATATATGTGATATATATATATCGTGACCCGTCCTTTAGGGTTAGGGTTAGGCTTAGGGGTTTTAGGGTTAGGGTTAGGGGGGTTTCAGAGCATTAGGGTACTCCCACATTGTAACCTTGCGCGCTTTTAACGACATTTTACCCACATTTGATGGCTGCTTTTCAACAGCATGCAATTGACCGTGCACTGTTGTCGGCGTGCAAAGGGTGTCATATATATTATATACACAGGGTATATATATATATATATATATATATATATATATATTATATAGATTATAAATATATTATAAATAGGTTACACATCACATATAATAGATGTCATACTGTGAGTTGTTGGCACGCAAAGGGACGCAGTTCTGGCTGCATTTGCGGAGGTGTAGGCTCCAACGTCGGCTGCAATGAGCCAAAGCCTCATTGCAGGCTGCGAATGCGGACCCTTGCAAAGCGACGGGCCGCATTTGCGGTGGTGGAGGCTCTACAGCGCCTCACTCGCGGTAAAAAACAACCCAGAAAAGCGAGAAAAGCAGGAAAACAAAAACCACGCAGCGGGACTTCGAAAAAGAAAATATACAACCCGCGGGATTTAAAAAATAAAACAATAACGCGGAATGAGGAAGTACGTACTTAGACAAGAAAATTAAGACCCACCGGACTTTGAAAAATGGAAAAATAGGAAGTTAACGTCTGAAAAGCGTACATCAAAAAACATCAAAAACACTGAAAAATACATTTAAAAAAACATCGCACACAGCACAGGGGGTTCCAGCCAGGATGTCTGGGGGGTGAGGTTGCATGCGAATTAAAGTCCAATTTAAGGAGTTTCGCCACTTGGAAATCAGCTAAGCGAGAAAAAAAATGGTGGCCGAACATAATGAAAACGAGGCTACACGACCCCGAAGGGCAGAAAACACTGATAAGGTATGACTTTTGATTACGACCCGCAGAACTTATAAAAAAAATACAAGGTCTCAAAAATACGAAGTTAACGTCTGAAACGCGTACATACAAAAACAACAAAAACACTACAAAATACAAACAAAACATTAAAAAAAATCACACACAGCATGGAGGGACAGCCACTGCCAGTGAGGTTGCACACCAATTAAAGTCGATTTAAGGCGTTTCGGAACTTGAAAATCGGCTAAGCGAGAAAGAAAATGCCGGCCGAAAAAAATGAAATGTGCAAAGCTCCGCCAGGCACGTACGGCTTTTGCCAGGGACGTACAAGGTACAAAAATACACAGTTACGAAGCCCGCAAAATGCTCGCAAGCAATGTGGGACATAGACAAACAATGCCATTTTACAACACTAACTTGCAACTAATAACATTTTGAGCCGTTAACTCAGAGCACTTAGGCCTCGCATAGCGAGACAAGATATTAACTCGCACCTCATAGGCACGGCGAGCCTCGTGTAGCGAGCCGAGACGTTAACTTGGAGAACTTAGGCGATGAGCTTAGCGCTAAGAGCCGTTAAGGCACTACAACTCACAGCACAAAACCAATGAGCACCAAAGGCTCCCATTGCCTGCGAGCCTCGCGAAGCGAGGCGAGCAGTGAAGGCAATGAAACACGCAGGACTTGGACACAAAGGAGCGTCAAGCACACATTGAATCACGCGGGACTTAGGCTGCAAGCAGTTGACCAATGCGAGACTTAGAAAAAAAAATATGAAGTTAACGGCCGAACCGCGCAAAGCAAAAAACACTAAAAACACACTATATACACAAAAACATACAACAAAAACATCACACACAGCATGGGGGAACATCTGGGAGTGAGGTGGAACATGAATTTAAGTAGACGTTTCAGCACTCGAAAATCGGCTATGATAGGAAAAAAATGGCGGCGAAAAAAATGAAAATGAGGCTACATGACCCCGGATCCGCGCAAATCACCATCAATCGCATTGCACTTTCGCACACGAACGTACGAGGTACAAAATACACTATTAGAAAGAAAATAAAAAATGCAACATAAGAAAAATACTAAATTCATGACCGAACCGCGCAAGCCAAAAAACACAAAAACCACAAAAAATAAAAATACAACAGCACGGAGGAAAAGCCAGGATGTCTGGGAGTGAGGTGGAACGTGAGTTTAAGTCAATTTGTCTGAGTTTCGGCACTCGAAAATCTGCTAAGCAAGAAAAAAAATGAAAACGAGGCTACACGACCCTGAAGCACGCAAAACACAGACAGGCACGTAGGACTTTACCAGGGACGTACAAGGTACAGAAATACACTGTTGGGAAACACGGAAAATGCTCACGAGGCGCGTAACACATAGAATATCGCTGCCATTTTACAACACTAATTTGCTAATCTACACATTATAATTCTGAAATGGCGGCTTTCCCGCCTAAATCAACGGTTCTGTCTCGCGCACGCAGCCTATAAATAAGGCACACTTGCCACAGTGCTGACACTTTCTCCTCAGGTGATAACAGACTGACTGGACATTTTCTGCTGCCGGAAAATCCAAAGAGATTGTTAGCTCTTCCGGATATTGATTGCTGGCTATTAATTATAAATAGGTAAAGTATATACATTTATTAATGAATTACTTATATTTCTGTGTTGCTGATCAATTATTAATGTTCATTATTACTTAATTAGTAATTAATTAGTAATAATAATAAAAAAATGTTTAAACTACCTCAAAAAATATGTACATTTTACAGTGCACTTATATTTCTGTGTTACTGCTCAATTATTAGTGCACTTATATTTCTGTGTTGCTGCTCAATTATTAATGTTCATTAATTACTTAATTAGCAATTAATTAGTAATAATAAAAAAGAAAATGGTTTAAAATTCCATAAAAAATATGTATTTTTTTTACAGTGCACTTATATTTCTGTGCTGCTGCTCATTGCCTGAAAGGAATAGGATCCTCAAAGCAATTAAATATTTAAATCAGTTTATTATATTATGACGGCTGCTACATTTAATATTTTATAGTGCATTTATTTATAAATATATCCATGCTTACACCTTTACTTTTTTCATGTATGCCAATTAAACATCATACTCTTAATGATTAATAAATGCATTGGATTCAAACATTAAAAATGCTTTTCATTTTATTTTACAGTTTGATCCTCTGTGCAGCTGACTGAATGCACAGAGTGACGTTTGCAGCATTTGATCTGCAATAAGATCACCTTTACAGGTATATCATTTAATGATGCTGTTTTTTAGGAGAAAAGGATTAAGGCTTTTTGTTTTTACATTGATCACCGTTATTAATTAATTATTAGGAGTCATTATAAAACATAAATATCATCTATTTTACAATGCATAGATTTAATATTACATTTATATATCTGAAGTAATGGTCATTAACTTGCATTCATTGATTAACTATTAATTATTAATAATTACAGAAACATCTTTTTTTTCATTTGCCCAAAAAGTAGGTACATTTTAAAATTTCCAGGGATCAGACCTTATAAGCACTTACATATTTAAGTCACTTTATTATATTAGAACACTTTAACATTTTGGAAGGCATTTACACCTCCTAACTTGATTTATTGATTAATTCATTTAATCAAAACATTACAAATCAGTTTCAGGCCAATCTATAGTTTGTTCATAGCTCTTTCTGTTTGCCCTTCTTTAGGAAAAAATGATCACCTGTTTAGGTTTTGCATTCATGACAGTTTTAGATTATTTCATTAATGTATATTCATTTATTAATTGCTTCATAATTCTGTTCCGTTCATTGACTAACAGGGAAAGGACCTTATAAGCACTTAAATATTTAAATCACTTCAGTATAGTATGACACTTTTTAATATTTTTTAATGCATTTACTTATGAATATATTGATGATTAGGCCTTTACGTTTTGCATGTATGCCAATTAAACAGGATACTTTCAATGATTCCTGAATTCATTCTAACAAAACATTAAAAATGCTTTTTACGTAATTTTACAGATTCCTCATCTCGGCACCTGCCTGAAGACAGAGAGTGAGCTCTGCAGAATTTGATCTGCTATAACATCAACGTGACAGGTATATGATGTAATGATAACATTCTTTTTCATTGATGACAGTTATTGATTAATTCATTAACTTATTTTATTTTATAAATTAATGAATAATTAAAACAAAAATAAAAAACATTATGAATACATATATGCTTAGCCATCTATGTTTTAATGAATGACAAATACACCTCATAACTGGATTTATTGATTAATAAATGTAATCAAAGCATTACAAATATTTTTCAGGCCAATCTATATTTTGCTCATAGCTCTTTGAGTTTGCCCTTCTTTAGGAAGACATGATTACCTGTTTATGTTTTGCAGTCATGACAGTTTTAGATTATTTCATTAATGTATATTCATTTATTAATTACTTCATAATTCATTATAAAAAATATACATATATATATATATATATATATATATATTACCATTAAATTATTTATCAATATATATGTGCAGCTCTTTAGCATTTAATGTATGCAAATTAAAAGTAACCCATTGATTGATTAATTAATTAATTTAGTTTGGCATTCATGACAGGTAAAAAAATTATGTACAATAAAAAAAAAAATTTCTTACACCTGCATTTACAATTACAGATTATAATGGCGGGAAACGCAGAAGACAAGAATGAACTTAAAAGAAGAATGGCAAGGGAACGGAAGCAGAGATAGAGAGAGCCACAGACCCCTGAGACTTCTCAACGCTTAAGAGAAGAAGACCGACAGAGACTTCTAAATAAAAGAAAAATGAATAAGAAAGCACAAACTGAGTGTGCTGGAGCTTCAAAGAAAAGAAAACATCTCTTCTGATCCTTTTAATATGTGGACTATTTGTTAATAATTGTTAATTGATACAGAGGAAGGCAAACAAAAACAAAAAAAAAGAAACTTTTCCAATTGTCTCATAAGGGGAAAAAAAGGCAAAATTCCTTCCTGACCCTAGAGAATGGCGATCAATTTTCTCCCTGGATCAATATTCCTTCGCTAGTTATCTAGGATAACCTTGAATGCCCTCTTTATTCAAAAATATATATAACCCCTTTTTGAAGTTGTCTATCGAATTCGCTATTACCACCGCCTCTGGTAGATAATTCCACAGTTTAACCACCCTAACTGTGAAGAACCCTTTTCTTGTTTAAGGTGAAATCTTTTTTCCTCTAACCTCAAAGGGTGTCCTCTTGTCAGTTGAAAATCTCTTGCTACAAAAAGTCCACTTGACAAAGCCTTATATTGACCCTGGATGTATTTAAATAAAGTAATCATATCCCCTCGTAGATGCCTTTTTTCTAGCGAAAATAAGTTTAATTCGGTTAGTCTTTCTTCATAACTTAGCCCCTCCATTCCCCTTATTAGTTTTGTAGTCCTTCTCTGTACTTTTTCCAGCTCTAAAATTCTTTTTTATGAAGTGGTGTCCAATATTGTACTCCATATTCCAAATGAGGGCGTACTAGGGATTTGTAATCATTAAAACTCCACAAGGTGATATCTTGCATTGAGCACCAGACCGAGGCAGTCTGGCAGTTATTTTGTGTTTCTTCCATTTTCAAATCATTTCACCAACTATTGTCACCTTCTCACCAAGCTGCTTGGTGATGGTCTTGTAGCCCATTCCAGCCTTGTGTAGGTCTACAATCTTGTCCCTGACATCCTTGGACAGCTCTTTGGTGTTGGCCATGGTTGAGAGTTTGGAATCTGATTGATTGATTGCTTCTGTGGACAGGTGTCTTTTATACAGGTAACGAGCTGTGATTAGGAGGATCAAATACTCCCCCCAACTTATTATGTATATATAATATGTAAATAAATGACAAACAAGGGTAGGGGGGTAGAGAGAGCATCCACCTCCTAGTAAAGATTAGTATTTATGAAAATGTGAAACAAGAATAAGTCAAAGTTCAGTGGTAACCAGTAGCACGTAATAAATAGAAGATCAGAATACTCTCATTTGGTGACCTCACAGATATGAGGTATAAAACTCACTTCACAGGAGCAGTCCTTAAATATCGACACTGGATTCCCGATCCATCTCTGGTACTGCGGAAGTCCTTGTATGTAGTCCGGTGTCTGATAAGATCTGTGGTGCTCGTAAATGTATTAAAGAGCAACCACAAAGAGAATGTGGAGTTTTGGCAATAATATTATCATATAAATCCCTGAGGTATCTTACACTCAGGAGCTTGTGTTAACTGCGGTACTAATTAATAGCAAAAAACACTTGTAAACTCCACTTATAGTGATAAAAGATATATTTATTGCAAGTAAGCAGTAACAGGATAAAAAATGTGAGTATAAGATTCCAAGATTGGTACAGGGAATGCATCTCACTGTAAGGATTGAGACAAGCAATTGAAAGGAGTACATTACATCCATTCTCTTGGAAAATATAATAAAAAAACAATAATAATAAATAAGGGTTGTAATAGACCCAGTAACAAACGCGTTTCGTCAATATGTTGGCTTTCTCATTGATCAAAAGTAAATAAATACTAAGTACTTACACTGTGTGGTAGAAGTATAGTATGGTAGCGTGAAGTGGTTTAAAAATGTGCGTGTGTGAAAAGAGGGGCTGTACAGATTGAATGGCCTTTTTAAAGCCAAAGTAAAAGTGAGCGAGTCATGTGACGTGATGACGTCACTGTGTCCATCACATGATCGCCGGGTCCGTCACGTGATTTCACACACATGATTCTCATTGATGGAGGGGACTATTTTAGATGATGGGGCGATCTCATTTGCCGCGTGTATCATGTGACGCGATGGCGTAATGACGTCCGTCAGATGATCCCCACATCACCTTTCTCTATTGGCTCACTGTTTTAAACCTCATTGGCGCCATATTGGTTAAGGGCATGGATGAATTTTACATGGGGGCTGGAAGGGCAATATAGTTATAGATTCTAGTACATAAAATCGGTCCTTTTGGGTGCATAATCTTTTTGTAGATCTATTTAACAAACCAAACATCATAAATTAAGACACTGATAGAATGCTACTTGATCAATGCAGGTAGTCTATAATAGGAACAGAACAATAAATATATACATACTAGCTACATGCCCTTCAAAAATCTCCACTTATAGGGATAAAAGATATATTTATTACAAGTAAGCAAAAAATTTGAAGCCTGGCAATGCTGTTTGCCACACAATGTGAGGCAAGGGCGCTCATCATGATCCGCAACTTTCCTGCTTTGCAATTATCACCTTCAGCGCTCATTGCAAGCCTCTCCCTCTGTCTACTTTATAGGCCTCGAGCTTTAGCACCTTTGGCGCTTATTGCGAGTTCGTCCCCCAGTGTAGTTTATGGGCCTTGCGTTGAGTGTTACTGCCTTGTGTTAAGTCTTACTGCTTAGGGCTAGTTTTTACGTCTTTTGGCCTTGTTTTATGTCCTTCAGCCTCGTTTTCGTCTTGTTAAGTTTTTTGGGCAGCCATTTATTTTCTTGCTTAGGTGATTTTCGATCTTGAAAAAACGGCAACTATGCCTCAAATTAACTAGCAACCTCACTCACAGGCTCCTACTGGCTTTGGCGGTCATTGCAGCTAAGTCCCGCAGGCCTCGCAATGAGTGCCTGCAGCGTTCATCTCCATCCCTGCAATGAGCGCCTTTGGCAATCATTGCAGCTATGTCCCATAGGCCTCGTGAAGAGCGCCTGCAGCGCTCATCTCCTCCCTGCAATAAGCTCCTTCGGCGCTCATTGCAGCTAAGTCCCTCGGGCCTCCACCCATGCAACTGCGTCCCTCGCTTTAATAACATATACCACATTGTCAGACCTACAGGTAGTATGATGTTTGATTTTAAAGTTTTTCTTTTTACTTGTGGAACTGACCATGTTTTTATTTGTAGTTTTGAGATATGTGCATGTATTGCACATTTTGGGCTGCATTTAAAACATTCTGTGTTTTTAACCAGGAATTACTGTCAGTGTTGGGAATGGTTTGCCTCAGTTCACTCTGGGCCAATAGCTGTGTGCGATTTTTATTTTTTCTAAAAGTCAAAGTGGATTCATCTGGTAAAATGTCTTTAAGCAGGGGATCCTGTTTAAGGATTGGCCACTGTTCCACTATAATCTTACGGATGTCTTTGGCAGCTGGATTATATTCTGTGAAGAAGAAGCAGGAGTTGGATTCTCTTAAGTTTTCCTTCCGTTGACCTCTGGATTAATTGATAATTTCTATCAGTGGAGTTTACAAGTGTTATTTGCTATTGAATGGTACCCCAGTTAACACTAGCTTCTAAGTGTAACATACCTCAGGGATTTATATTAAAATATTACTAGCGACTTGCCCGTCAAAAAATGATGGTTGTAAAATTGTAAGTATGGCAATGCTGTTTGCCACACAATGCGAGGCTAAGGGCTCTCTGAGCACCTTCGGCGCTCATCTCATGGCTTGAAATGAGCACCATCTGTGCTCAATGAGATCCTCTCTCCCCCCCCCGTGTAGTTTAGGGGCCTCGCCATGAGTGTTACTGCCTTGTGTTAAGTGTTACTGGCTTCGGTTAAGTGTTACTACTTTTGGTGAAATGTTACCGCATTGGTGTAAATCTTACTGATGTGGAGGTGTTACTGGTTTACCTCAAGTGTTACGTGTTTGGGGCTCTTTTTTGTGTGTTTCAGCCTTGTTTTCATCCGTTTGCGTTTTTTCATGCGCCATTTTCTTTCTTAGGTGATTTTCGATCGTGAAAAAATGGCAAATATGTCTCAAATTAAGTTGCAGCCTCAGTCACAGGCTCCCTGGCACTCTCCATGTGCTTTGTGTGAGTGTATAAGTTAATTTGAGGCATATTTGTTGTTTTATTTCAGCTTTTACTATTCAGTGATTTGGCAGTTAAAGTCGTATTTTTGCCCCACAGTCCATCTAGGGGCTTCGGCTCCTAAGTCATACAGGGCGTGATTTTGCGTTCCTTACTAAGTTCCATGGGCTAAGCCAAAGTCCTGCGTGTTTCTACTGCCCGGGCGCAAAGTCCTACTAGCCTTGCGATGAGCGCCTGTGGCACTCATTGCAGCCTAAGTCCCGCGTGCCTCAACTGTTCACCTTGCTTCACAAGGCTTGCAGTGCAATGAGCACCTTCGGCGCTAATTGCAGCTTAAGTCCTGCGTGCTGCAGCCATCAACGGCTTGCCTTGCTTCACAAGGTTCGCAAAGCGTGACCTACAGCCCGTATATCCACAACTATTATATGTGATTGCCACAACTCCATGTTCTCTGTGTGGTTGCTCTTAAATACATTTACGAGCACCATAGAGCTTATCAGAGACCGGACTACACAAAAGGACTTCAGCAATACCAGAGATGGATCGGGAATCTAGTGCCGATATTTAAGGACTGCTCCCAAGAAGCAAATTTTATACTTCATATCTGTGAGGTCACCAAATGAGAGTCTTCTGATCTTCTATTTATTAGGTGCTACTGGTTACCATCGAACTTTGACTTATTATTTTTTCAAATTGTCATACATAATCATCTGCACTAGGAGAAGGCCCCCCCCCCCCACAACCAGTTTGTCGACACACCAAGTGAACGTTGTATTATAAAGAAGCAGCCAGCCTCAATAAGTGTAATCTACTATCATCACACACCGAGACACCCTCTGAGTGATATACAGGTGGACTTTGACCTTCCATTCTGGAAATTGGGACTGAACTCTAATAACGAGACTATATACGCATAAGTCCGAGCTTTATTCAATTTTTATGGTCTTACCTACCTTTACTCTGAAACAATGTACAGTGCATTGCAAAAGTATTCACCCCTCTTGACTTTTTACCTATTTTGTTACATTACATTACAATTGTATGTGATGGATCAGGACACAATAGTCTAAGTTGGTGAAGTGAAATGAGAAAAAAAAATATATATATAAAACAATTTTTTAGAAATAGAAAACAGAAAATTGGCATGTGCGTATGTATTCACCCCCTTTGTTATGAAGCTTATAAAAAGCTCTGGTGGCAACCAATTATCTTCAGAAGTCACATATTAGTGAAATGATGTCCACTTGTGTGCAATCTAATTGTCACATGATCTGTTATTACATATACACACCTTTTTTTAAAGGCCCCAGAGGCTGCAACACCTAAGCAAGAGGCACCACTAACCAAACACTGCCATGAAGACCAAGGAACTCTCCAAACAAGTAAGGGACAATGTTGTTGAGAAGTACAAGTCAGGGTTAGGTTATAAAAAAATATCCAAATCTTTAATGATCCCCAGGAGCACCATCAAATCTATCATAACCAAATGGAAAGAACATGGCACAACAGCAAAACTGCCAAGAGATGGCCGCCCACCAAAACACACAGACCGGGGCGAGGAGGGCATTAATCAGAGAGGCAGCACAGAGACCTAAGGTAACCCTGTAGGAGCTGCAATGTTCCACAGCATAGACTGGAGTATCTGTACATAGGACGACAATAAGTTTTCACACCTCAATCCAATAGAAAATCTGTGGTCAGACTTAAAGATTGCTGTTCACAAACTCAAACCATCCAACATGAAGGAGCTGAAAGATTGAAGCCACACAAAGAAGGGGACGACATGGATATATGAGGTAATTAAAGCAATGACCATGAGCTTGATAGAGTACAGAGGGCTGCCAGATGTGCCAGGTGTGCTGCGGTCCATAGTGTCACAGAGAGTCGAACACAACTGAATGACTAAAAATAGGCTCTTCTCATTCCATTCCATTATCGTTATAAAAGCACTAGCGACTTGCCCGTCAAAAAATTACGGCAATTAAATGTGTATGTTTGTAATTCTGTTTTTTCGGTAATATGCGTATTTGACACTTGTAACCTTTTTCTTATCTCTAAAGAAGTACAATTATTATATGAAACATGTTTATTTTTTTTAAATGCAACTTTTTGGTGACGAACCGTTCAACTTTGTTTTGTAAAAGTAGTAACATTTGAATGTAAGAACAGTTGAACATGGTATGGAGTATTGTAAACTTGACATAATGTTTTTTAACATGCAATTTATAGATTAACAATCGTTAAAGAAAATATATATTGAATCCAGAGGAAGGCAAACAGTAGAAACCATCCTTGAAAGCTAGCCAATTGTATCAAAGTGTGAACAAAATTAATTCCTTTTTGATCCCATTAACTAGCGATCGGATTAGTCCCTGGATTAATAATTTGCATTGAATCATACATTTACATTGTATAACAAAACCTCCTTCTCCTGCTAACATGAAATTTTAAATAACTGCAATTAAAGAACTTTGCTTTTTGTAAAAACTTGTAACATTGTAAACAGTAACATCAGTATGTTAAAACTGTAATAGTTTTAAAATGCAAGCCAAGTGTTTTGTGGGGCTAATCATGCAAAAAGGCTACTTCCATTAAATATTAATCATTTATCTAGTCTTTGTTGCTTTTTGATGGTCGACATTTGGTTATTGTTGTTGTAATTGTTGAAAATGGCACAGGTTTCCTATGTGGAATAGTGGTCTTCTAAAAAGAGAATGCGTGACATTAAAGTTCGTCCGCGATGTGTAACCACTGTGTAACCATGTGTTTTGTCATTGTATCCAGTTTGTTATGGAAATCGTGGTGCTCTAAAAAGAGTTTGAGTGACATAAAATGTCATTCTTGAAATTAAAACACTGTTCTGTATGTTTAATTTGTGTTTTTTGTTGTTAATTTGTCGTAGAGGTAATTTGTTATTTTTGGGTGCTGTTTGTGTACCATGTGTTGTGTTTGGTGAAATTAAAGTTACAGTACTTCATAGTAGACAATATTTTTGGTAAAAATGCGTCCATCATCTAATAAATCACCTTGACTTTCATTGTTTTCAATGTAAACTTTAATAGCCTGTGGATTCTTGCAGCTTGAGAAGGCAACATAAATCTGGCCATGTGCAAATACTGGTTGTTCTAAGAATATACCCACAGATGTGAAAGTTTGTCTTTGTGATTTATTAATGGTCATGGCAAATTCCATGATGAGGGGAAATTGTCTCCTTTGAAGTACAAAAGGGAGGCTTCCACTTGTTGCCAAATCTATTCTTGGTATGAAAACTCTCTCTCCTTCATGGGCACCAGTTAGAATTTCAGCATCTGTAAATGGTCCTTTAATTCTCGAACAATAAACTTTTACCATTGCATAGCTCTTTTTTGGGTTCATATTTCGCAGTAACATGACAATTGCACCTTTCTTTAGCTGCAAAATATGTGGTGGCATTCCAGAAGGAGTTAATGAGTTAATGAATTCAGTAGAAAAGTTCGCCTGAATTGCTTTGTCATCAGCAAGTACAGAATCAGCACAGTGATAATTTTTTTTGTTGTGCAATAATTGTTTAAAATATTTGATTATTGAGGAGCAAGGCATCCTTATTTTTGCATGTTAGTATTACTTTGTTATCAAGTTCTGCATAGTCTCGTTATTTATTGTACTTTCGAATATAGCGGATATAAGATCTTGTTTGCAAATCATATGAGCTGGGATGTGCACAGTGTCCTCAGATAAATTTGGGATTTGTTCTTTTTCCTTCTCCAAGTGTAATAAGCCAATCATTGAAATAATTTTCTCCTTCTGATCTCATATTTTGTTGTAATTAAAGATGGGTAAATATTTTCCATAGTGTACTTGACTTTATATATGTTTAGATAATGTTGGTTCAATTTCCATGTACAACGACAGGTAATGTTTGTCTAAAATCGCCACCTATCAACATGACCTTTACACCAAATGGCAAAGTATTATCCATGACTTCATGAAGCAAACTGTCAATATATTGTAGGGCATGGCATGACATCATTGTAGCCTCATCTATTGTAATTAATTTACTTTTTTATTTTTTTTGCTTGTAATGATGCAATTCGAATATCCGACACTGATGTTTCTAAAATAGGCACTGGCAGTTTAAATCCACTATGCACAGTCCTTCCACCTTCTAACAAAAGTGCGGCAATTCCCGTGGTTGCAAATGCCAGCGCTATTTCACCTTGTGCTCATACAAAACTCATCAATAAATTATATAGATTTGCCAGGTCCATCCAGATAGAAATAACTCTCTTTGACCATGTCATCATCTAGGGCAATTTTGATTGCATTAAATGCTTGCAATTGTATTGTATTTAAAGGTGCAAGCCTTTCTTCTGTTCTTTCTCTTTTTAGTTGAATGTCATAGTCTTCAAAGTTGATGTCATCTATAAGCCCTTGATCTGGCAGATTAAAACTTGCACAACTTAATCCATGAGTTAAAAAGACCTCTTGGATTTCAATTAATGCTTTTAATTGTGAAATAGGCTCATTGTATCGTTGCAAAAAGTCTTCAGCCATATTTGTTTTAAATTTGTCCCACAAAGCTAATGCATTTGGAGCATTTGAGAAGATACAAATAAATGCAAATTGTTCCCTAAACTGCTGTGGCATTTGACATAGTGCTGCTTCTTCTAGACATCTTTCCCATTTTGTATCATCAGCTAGGAAGTTTCTATGGCGCACAGCTAAATGAAATGATTCATATACTATGTCATTAACAGTTCTTAAGTGTTCAAAACGTTGTGCACCAGGAACATGTAGAAGTAGTAGTCGTAAGCAGAAACGTCTCTTGGACTTACAGTGTAAATTCTTGGGATTATTTTATTGATACGCCTTTTTCTTTTTCGTCATAATCCATTAACGAAAACATAATGGTATGGAATGTCAATATATAACAATTCCTTTGCCTCCAAGTCAGTAGAATTTAATTGAAACCATGCAGTTTGAAATACACTAAATGTCTTTGTGGCAAATGTACAGCTAATCGATATACTGCATGTGATCGATCGTGCATTTCAAATTTTAGAAAACGCCACATAGCTTCTGGTGCACTCACATAGCGAGCATCTACATGAGATGCAAATTCATCAAGTACTAACTCACTGCTTTCGGTATTGTCTGCACTTTTGATGACTACAGTAGCTGCATCATAGACTGCATCGAGGAGATCTCTGGAAAGAAGATGGTAAAATGATGGCTTTGCCAACTGTCATGTCTCTGGTTGTAGCAACCTCAGCGACATAATCTATCAATCTACAATACTGTTCTACATGTAGTTTATCTTGTTGATATTTTATAAAGTTTAAATTATTTGCTTCAACTTGCAAATAGGAATCACTCTGAAGGGTTAATTTGGGTTGCCAACCTGCTCTCCGTGTGGAAAAAATATTGGATATGTCATTGGATCTAAATTTGTACATAAGATATTATATTAATGAAAGGTTGCTCCTCATTTCTGGGATATATTCTAATGTCTCTCTGAAATGGTGGTGCTCCTTCATCATTTTGAAACCCCATTGAAACCTAATTTGATGTTGGTAAGTTATAACGGCGTTTATCAGTATGTCGTTCTCTTTTAAGCACCATATTGACCTTTGGGATTGGCAATTGATGTATTTTTGCATGAAGTTGTTTTTCATTTTCTACTTCTGCCAATTTTTTATAAGCTTGAGTGTAGGGGTTAATGGCCATAATTTTATCTAGCTCAATAAAAACAATGGGTAAGCATTTTTTATTTTCTTGAAGCTGCATACGTTGGTCAACAGCTTCCATTGTATCTAGGGCATATAGCTGAGCAATTTTTCTTTGCTCTCCTTGCTCTGGATGTAAATGTGAAGTACAATGGTAAATTTGGCCTTGCACTTTAAAGCAGTAAGGGCCATGTCCTGGCACATTAGCAGCTAATGTTGCACCCATAGATGCAAAGGATATGGCACTATTGTATGATCTTATGTTTGTTTTGAATTTGTTGTGGTTGGAAAAAGCAGGCTCAGTCATAATGCTTTGTAAATATGCTGGGAATTGTTGTCTTTCTGGAAGTTTGACATTGCCTTTTTGACAGCAACTAATGGACTCACCATCTCTTAGTCTTTCCTGTTTGAAGTGATAAGCCTCACAAAACTGACAAAGAATATTCATCTCACCACAATTATGAACCTCAACTGCTAAAGACTTAAGTAAAGGGCAATTTGAAGAACATATGTCAATCTGAGTCTCTAAGTCATCATTGGAAATGTTATGTGATTGTTCAGCAACAGGTTCTAAATGCTTTTGTTTTTTGGTTGATTTTATTTTGTCAGCTGATAGTCTTTTGCTTGCAAGTCGTTTGCGTTCTTTTTCTCTGCGAATTTCCTTGTGCTCCGGCGTCTGCTGCTTTGCCCATGTTTTTTGTCGTTCTCTAGTTTGTTGTCTTATCTTTTCTTGTTTCTTGTCAGTATCTGCCATCTTAATCTGTAAATAAAAAGAATGTATTATTATTTTGGTTACTGATTTTAATTTGTTTTGTAAGTGCATGTTTTGTTATTTTGGTCCTATCCTGTTTTGTGTGCAACAGTGTTGTCATTATAGAATTAGGTTGTGGGTTTAGGCTTATAGGTTATTGTAGATGAAAGTGTCTTTATAGTCTCAAATTTGTATGTGTTACTACTATTTGTTGTCCTATTAATTTTTGTGGACGCTACTTTTGAGATTGGATCTTTATAGGTTTGGCTTATAGGCATAGCACCCAAAACTGAATCTTTGAGTACATTTTCTAAGTATTAACACTATTTGATGTATTTTGGTGTTTTCTGTAGACAATTGTTGTCACGGGAGGATTAGGTTGTACTTTTAGGCTTATAGGATGTGGGCCATAAAAGAGGCTTTATTCTTAAATTTTGTAGGTGTTCTTAATATTTTTTGTAGTATCCTATTTTCTGTATCTGTTTAGGTTGTGGGTTTAATGTTGTAGGTTAGGGCCCAGAGAAGAGGATTTATTCTTGAATTTTTTATGTGTTCCTACTATTTGTTGTATGATCCTGTTTTCTGTCAACCACGTTTGGGATGATAGATTTAACTTATAGGTTAGTGTTACAGGTTGTTGGCGATAAAACAGGATTCCTTGTAAATTTATAAATGTGTGAACAATATTTGTTGAAGCATCATGCTTTCTGTGTGTCATTATTGTTAGTCGTTGCTTATTATTTTCTTGTATTTTTCATGTTGACATTGGTACACAGCAAACATGATTTTATTCTTTCTATTTTTGGATTCGACAAATGGAAGAAAAGAAAGGGGACCCTTTTATTAGTGCACACCTATGAATCTCAATATTGTAAGAGACCCAGTTGATTAAAACTTAGCTTTTAATAATTTACTTAAAAATAGATGCTACAAAAGCTAAAAATATGGACGCTGCAATTTGAAACAGGAGGTGGGAAAGGATATAGGGATATAGTTGGACTGGACTTGTAAAAATGGGCGTTAATACTCCTTTAAATATTGTCTTTAAGGTGCTGTGATTCTAAAGTGCTATAATAAAGTGCTATAATAAAGTGCTATAATAAGGTGCTGGTGGTGCAAGCAAAACAATCTGTATTTTGCCCTGGTAGATTATTATTGCATATAACTTGTGCTGATTTAAATACAATTGTGATGAATTGTATTTATAAAGTGCTGAGTTGTGCTATATTGCAGGAGTATAAAATTGCCTCTTGTTTAGTTGCTGTATATCCCCTATACTATTCCTTAAATTCCCTATTGTTTAACTCCTTTTGGGAGTAACTAGATGAATCAGGAACCTATTCTTGGTTTATCTTTATTTGTTATATCGGTGTGTCCCTGACAATCTGTTTGTATCCTATAGTGTGGAGATCGCGGTTAGGACGCCTCGCGATGACGTCACTAACGCGCGCCTCACGTTGCTGTGTCTCTCCCGACGCACGTTTCTCAATTTCCTCAGGGGTTACCGCCATGACACTCAGACTTCCTTCTTTATAGTCTCTGTTGTCATGGAAATCAGTTTTAAATTAAAATCAACGTTTTTTTAATGTTTAAAATGACTTCAAGGATCTCAAAGCTTTTAAAACCGCTAACTCACATATTGTAATGCTTATAAAACCATGCTTATTTGAAAAACTTACTGTATTAGAATAACATTGCCTTATATCTCTCCATATTGTTTTATTTTGAGAGTCATTGGGTGTACATATATATTGCCACTGTAGCTAAGATTTTAAACTATATTAATCATCATAGCTTCTTATTTGTAAGATCTTGTATGGTCTCAACTATAGTGAGATTTCCATATATTACTTTAAGATGACAGTATATTAGTACAATTAGACTTATCCCTAACTAGCTTTTCATTATATTATTAATAAATTATTCTTATTAGAAGAAGTCTAGTATTGGGTTTATTTGATATTGGGCAATGTCTTGAAAAATATAATATGATATGTATTGAATACCAAGAATAAATAAAGAGAGTCATATTCTTATTAGATTATTATCATAGTAAGTAATTTCAATATATGGTATTATTGAGTTAGTACCAGCTTTAATACTTCGAGAATATTGGATTTTACTTTTTAAATATATGGGGAGAAAGTAAAACCTTCATTTAGGCCATCAGGTTTTCTGTTTTTTAGTAAATAGATCCATCTTGCTTTCATCTTTAGTAACTCTTTGTCTATGTCACCTTTTCTAATGGTTTGTTCAATGTGATCTATGGCCATAAAAGAAAGTACTTTCACATCCCCTTTATGTTTGGTGTTTACATGTATAGCCACTGGTGTATCGTATTCTCTGTTGATACTATAGATGTGTTCCAGAATCCTTCTTCGGAATTCTCTATAGGTTTTACCTATGTATCTCATTCCACATTTGCAAGATATCAAATAAATCACTCTCTCTGTTTTGCATGTCATTAGAATACTTCACTTGATATATGCTGTGTTGCATCTTTTGAGGTAAAAGTTTTGGCTGGCTTTATATACTGGCAAGCGTTACAGGATTGACATTTAAAACAGCCTTTTATTTTTTCTAGCCATGTAGTCTTCTTTCGAATCTCCAGATGGCTTTTAGATAATACATCTTTTAAGTTAGTAGATCTTCCACTTGTTATCTGAGCATGTTCCCCTAAGAAGGGTTTTAGATCTTTATCATTCCTCAATATCTCCCAGTGTTTATTGAAAATCTTTTTTACATCGAACCATTTATCATTATAGGTTCCAATACATCTAATGAAGTTATCTTCTTTAGAGGATTTATCCATTAGTAGAGATTCTCTGTTGATGTTCTTAGCTCTACCATAAGCCTTTTTTAATATCTTTTTATTATATCTCCGTTCTTGGAATCTATTTTGTAGATCCATGGCCTCTATTTCAAACTGTTGTACTTCTGAGCAATTTCTTTTAATTCTCAGATATTGCCCTACTGGGATTCCTGAAATCAAAGATTTAGGGTGACTACTTGTGGCATGCAAAAGGCTGTTAGTAGATGTTGGTTTCCTGTATGTGTTAGTTGTCAATTTACCATTTTCTTGTTTGCTAATTGTGAGGTCTAGAAAAGTTATGGATGTCTCATTGACCTCAGAGGTCAAATATAGACCCATATCATTGTGATTTAATTTATTTATAAATTCTTGCAAATGTTGTTGAGTACCACTCCATAGGATTAACACATTATCTATGTACCGAATCCAAAGATCCACATCTTTGGTATAGTTATCATTGTGTTCATTTAACACTACTTGTTCTTCCCACCAGCCTAGGTATAAATTGGCGTATGTGGGGGCACATGCTGTCCCCATGGCTGTACCTCATATCTGATGATAGAAATTTTGTAAAAATACAAAATAATTGTGTGTTAACACATATTTAAGTAATTCCATTATAAATTCATTATGTCTATCATAGAGTATGCCTTTCTTCTGTAAAAAATATTGAGTTGCATCTCGGCCTCTCTTATGTTGGATATTCGTGTATAATGATTCCACATCTAGTAACACTAAAAGTGTGTTTTTATTTGTGTTCAATCCATTGATTTTCTTTAACACATCTTTAGTATCTCTTACATATGATGTCAATGACACCACATGTTCTCTTAATATAGAATCCAAGTATTTACTGGAGTTTTCTGTTATACATCCTATCCCAGACACTATCGGTCTACCTGGTGGGTTAGAAGGGTTTTTGTGGATCTTTGGAATAGAGTAAAATGTGGCTATTTTAGGATTTTTGACATTGAGAAATTCTCATTCTTCTTTGGATATTAATTTATTCATCAAGCCTTGATCTAAAATGTTTTTTAATTCTATCAAGAATAATTCAGTTGGATCTTTCGGTAATTTTTTATATCATTCTTTATTATTTAGAAGTTTTATGTTCTCTTTAACATAGTCCTCTCTATTTAAAAGGGCCAGATTTCCTCCTTTTTCAGCATTTTTTATTATTATGTCTGGTTGACTCTTTACATCTTTTAAAGCTTGTTTTTCTCCTATTGAAAGATTTGAACAAGTTGATTTTTTATCTGGTAGTTCTTCCAAATCTCTCACTACATTTTGGACAAATAATTCAATATTAGCACTGATAGACAAAGGAGGGGTAAATTTGATTTTAGGTTTAAAATTTGAGAATGGTCCACATAATTCATCTGATTCATTTTCTGCCAGTAGATATCTCAAGTCATTTAATGTTTGTCTATCTGATAAATTGAGTTGGCTGTTATCTGACTTTCTTGAAAAAAACTTTTTTAAAGCTAACTTACGAGCAAATAGATGTACATCCTTTACCCAATCAAACATTTTAAAATTGTCTGTAGGAGAGAAATGTAGTCCCTTCTGTAATAGGGATATATGATCTTCTGTTAAAATAAGGTCTGATAAATTAAAGATCTGTAGAGGATTTAATGTTTTTTTAACCTTTTGTGAGGTTTGAAAAGGTTTGGGCATTTTCTTACCTCTCTTGGTTTTTAAAGCCTGATCTGAAAAACCTCTATTATTTTTCTTGAATGTCTTTCCTTCTTTACTTAAATCTTGGTCATTCTTTTGGTCCAGATCTGACCATTCTGATTCTGATGTCAATACCATATCAGATTTATCTCTGAGTGTTTTGAATTGTCTTGATCTTCTAAATATATTTCCTGACTGGAAATCATTAAGGTCTCTTTGAAACTTCTTTTGTTTTCTACCCATTAACATTTTAATACTATCTCCGTCTCTTGTAATTGCTGTTGTACCCATTCAAGCAAGAGGTTCATCAGTTCTTGTGAACATTTTATTAAGACTAAATCCCATTTTATTATAAAGTCCTCTGATAGATTTCTTATTGTGGGAAAAAGATTGATACGTAATCCCCTAGGTATCAATTTATTTTTTAAATAGTTTTCCAGACTAGCTACCTCCCACCATGTTTTTTATATACACCTATAAATCTCAATATTGTAAGAGACCCAGTTGATTAAAACTTAGCTTTTAATAATTTACTTAAAAATAGATGCTACAAAAGCTAAAAATATGGATGCTGCAATTTGAAACAGGAGATGGGAAAGGATATAGGGATATAGTTGGACTGGACTTGTAAAAATGGGCGTTCATACTTCTTTAAATATTGTCTTTATGGTGCTGTGATTCTAAAGTGCTATAATAAAGTGCTGGGTCTCTTACAATATTGAGATTCATAGGTGTCCGCCACTTTGGTTATGGTGTAGGGTCAGAGGTTTTTGCAGAGTAAACAGGATTTATTGTTTCATTTTATATGTGTTAGCAATAGTTCTTAAAGTCTGCTGTTTTCTGTTGGCTATAATTTGTATTAGGGGCTTCTTATTTGTTTTTATTTTTATTTTGACCTTGGCGCGCAGCAAACAGGCTATTATTTTTGTTATACTATACCTTGATTGAAGTATTTTTGGTGTATCAATGACAGAGGGTCCCCTACTGCCAATGTTGATGCGCCAGTCTTCAGGCCGTGTCTGTTTACAAAGAGAAAGATAAATTGTTTATTTTTATTTTTTTTGTGTTTTTTGTAAGAGCATGGTCTTTTTTTAGAATGTAATGTATTTAATGTAATGTATTTTTGTATCTTACCTCTTCTTTGTTTGTGTTGTTGAAAATTGTTCAGCTTTCACCCTCCTCCACACAATTCTTTAGTGACGCTGTTGATGCAGAGTCTGTTGGAAATGTGCATAAAAGGAAAAGATTGAGCTGCAGGCTAAATATGTATGTGTCACATTTGGGGGGGGGGGGGGGGCAAATTATTTAATTTCTTTAAATGGATGTGACTTTAATATTTGTTTTAATTTTGTTGTAGTTAAATTCTGCTTGTTATAGGGGACATACACATATCTGTGTATTTAAAATGTTACTATACATGAATCCAGTTCTTGTCAATATTTGAAATTCCCTTATTTATTTATTTGTTTGTGTATTTCTTAATTAATTAAATGTATTATAGCTTACCTCTTTGTTGTAGTTTGCAGATTGTAAATTGGAAAATTGTTAAGGAATTCTCTTCTGAAGTAACGCCAGCAGTGAACTGTCCAGTCACAGTGTTCATCACCTGAGGAGAAATGTAGAATTTTTTGGAAAGTGTGCAGTATTTATAAACTTTGAGGTGGTTGAAACCGTTAGAACGTAATACGCATGCGCTATTTGCGTTCCAGCCTTCAATTTGTGTTCCAGACACCATTTTGGGGCTAATAGTCATGTGAAATGGTGGGGAATTTCACTGTGGTACGTGCCGCATAGTGTGTGTTACGTGCAGCATTAAGTGTTCTTCAGTGTTCATTCTGTTTTGCGAGTAAGTGTAGTAATTTTCCGTCCTTAGCCTCGTTTTCATATTTTTCGTAGGCTATTTTTTCTCTTGCTTCAGGAATTTTTTGAGTCTGTAAAGTGTGTAAATGTGCTTTAAATGGAGGTGGAACCTGCCTTGCAGAAGTCCTGGGTGTCCCCCCTTGCTTTGGGCAATGTTTGTATAATTTTTTTTTGTGTCTTTTTTTGGTGTTTTGAGTATTTTTCGGTGTGCGCGGTTAGTCCGTTAAATCTGTATTTTTGCGAGTCCGTAATATTTTTACGGGTTTTCTTGTTGTTGTTGTAAGGACGCAATTTTTTTTCCTAAGTCCCACGACTAGTATTTTTTTTATGTAAGGCCGTAGTTCGTCTTTGCATTTTGTAAGTGGTTGTGAGGCGCCGTAGAGCCTCCAACACCGCAAATGCGGCCTCTCACTTCCGAAAGTCGTAGGGGGTCATAGGGATGAGCGTCTATGGTGCTCATCACCAGCGCAAGGAGCGCCTTTGGCGCTCCTTGCCAGAAACTGCTTCCCTCTCTTTGCAAGCCCGCAGCGTTAGCAGCAACTATTGGCAATCCGCACTGCTGACAACTATATATGTGATTATAAAAGCAATAAAAGTAATTTATATAAAGTATAATCATGCATAGTTTATATTATGCCTAAGTGGAATTTTGCTATTACTTTCATTAATACTAAATCCTTTTTGGACAGCATGGTGATAGTTCATGGATATCATTGCAATACAATATCTAACAATTTAGATTGTTCAGTTGCTTATTGTATCAATTACTTTTTACTTAACTGAAGTACAAAGAGACATGAGAATAAAAATAGACTCATAAGGCAGGTTATGTTTATAGACAGTTACCAGTTACCATATATGTTTAGGTGAAATGAAAAGGCAGTCCATTTTTGAAGACCCACGTTGTGTTCAGTTAAACTAGTTCTCGGCAAAGCTGTAACCTAGGGAATATTGTGATTCATTATTGCTCAATGTGTAATCAGGATACTCTGAGAAAATAAAAAAAGATTTTAACTAAAACAAGATGTACCAGTTTTAAAACATTACTTTTATGACACACATAGCTGTTTTTTATTCTCTATGGGTAGTTTTAACTGATGTCAGGGATTTTCTGGCATTGATGATAACACAAAGACGGATGGCATTGTGTATGTTGATATAATTGGGAAGGTGAAAAATTGCTGAGGATGCAGAAGATGAATAAATGGTTTGTTTATATTTAATGTTCCATATCATATAATGTTTCATGTTGGGTTTGGATATCTTTTTGTTAGATTTTGGAAGACAGTACAAAATTATCATAATAGAAAACATAGCTTTTAAATACCTGCAAACAATGTTAGTCAATGCCAATATAATTAGTTTTACAATAAAGATTTAGGGCAAAGATTATGTTTGAGGCTTATGAAAACATTAAGAATGTACTAACATGTACATTATGAGGGAATAATCAAGTGTTTGCCTAATTTGTACTTGATTAAGTCAGATTAGTAAAAAATATGCTATGTTTATATTTTTAAGAACCTGACTTAATAATGTCTAAAATGATTAACACAATGTAAAATTAATAATTATAGTGCTTCATTTTTAACTATTGTATTCAATTTTGCTTTACTAATGACATACATTCTGTCTGTTTCTAAAAGGAAAAGATACTGGGAGGACCTGTGGTGGACATAAAGAAGATCTGTGTTAACTTATGTTAGAAATGCTCCCTTCAAATAGCCCCTTGACACTAAAATGAATGGCAGAACAAGGCCCACATAGGATAACCCTCCCACTCAAGTTACAAACCCAGTAGTCAATCAAGAACAGCAATATATACAATATTCCATATTTTTCTACACATACTGAGCACACTTCCAGCTATTTCATGCCAATATTTGTAAGTCTTGTTTCTTTAATGTTAAGAATGTTAGCTGCCTCAAGTATCAAGCCTATTTTCCTATAATTTTCTCTGTGTTTGTTTAAACCTCTCATTTTTAACTTTGACTTAACTTGTCACATTTCAGTCGCTTTCTAAATACAGTGGCTAGTTAACTCGCCAATAACAGATTGTAAGGAGAGGCAATGGGGCCAAGGGCTAGGATAAGGTGCAAGGGGGAGAAAGGGAGGTACAGGAGTGGGCTGGGGAGGTGCAGGAAGGATTGCTGGGGATTATCAGGGTGAGGTTCAGAGAGGGTTGGGATCGGTGTGAAGGAAGGTTTGAAAGGGCTGAAGTTGCGACTAAAGAATTACATATCTAAAATGAAATTACTATATATACAGTGGTACCTCAGTTCTCATCCTTAATCTATTCCAGATGGCAGGATGAGTTCCAAACAGGTTGAGTTCCTTGGTCTCTTACATAGGCTGCACATTAACTTTTACATAGGCTGCAGTTTGTCTCTTACACAGACTGTACTTTGACTCTTACACAGGCTGCACTTGGCTTTTTTCAGGCAGAGAGTGGATGTGAAGTGTTGCGAGTGCGTCTACTTCTTAACAAGCGTTTGGTTTCGATCGATTGATCAGATCAGTTCCATACGTCGAGTATCGAGCAAGCGTCAAGTTATAAACAATCCCCCCCCGCCACGTCGGGAACAGATGTACCAGTCTATATACAATATCTCACAAAAGTGAGTGCACCCCTCACATTTTTGTGAATATTGTATTATATATTTTTATGTGACAACGCTGAAGAAATTACAATCTGCTACAATGTAAAACAGTAACTGTACAGCCTGTATAAAAGTGTAAATTTGCTGTCCCCTCAAAATAACTCAACACACAGCCATTAATGGCTAAACCGTTGGCAACAAAAGTGAGTACACCCCTAAGTGGAAATGTCCAAATTGGGCCCAAGTATCAGTATTTTGTGTGGCCACCATTATTTTCCAGCACTGCCTTAACCCTTATGGGCATGGAGTTTACCAGAGCTTCACAGGTTGCCACTAGAGTCCTCTTCCACTGGTGGATTCACTCCCCCGCATTCCATTTGAGGATGCCCCCACAGATGCTCAATAGGGTTTAGCTCTGGTGACATGCTTGGCCAGCCCATCACCTTTACCTTCAGCTTCTTTAGCAATTCAGTGGTTGGCATTCATGGTTCCCTCAATGAACTGTAGCTACCCAGTGCCGGCAGCTCTCATGCAGGGGTGTACTCACTTTTGTTGCCAACGGTTTAGCCATTAATGGCTGTACACTTGCTACTTTACATTGTAGCAGAGTGTAATTTCTTTAGTGTTGTCACATGAAAAAATATAATACAATATTTACAAAAATGTGAGGGGTATACTCACATTTGTGAGATACTGTGTATATATATATATATATATATATATATATATATATATATATATATATATATATATATATATATAAATATATATATATATACACACACACACACATGCAATTATAGTGTGAAACTATAAAAAATAATTACATAAAATATTGAACTGTAAAGTGGATTTTGTAATTTTTATTATAAGAAAAAATAGAAAACAAAATATATCTATATTTTTTGTTTTGTTTGGGTTGTATTTTTGTAACTGGTAATCATGAGTCAGTACAGTGGCAACCTCACTCAGTGTACCTCCTGCCACGTGTATGCACTGCTGGAACAGATGATTAAGGGTCCATACCTCTGTGACAGATGTGAGCATGTTGCCTCTCTGGAGGTTCAAATTGGAGAACTATAGATGAGAATTGCAGCACTGAGTGATACTGCTCCACTGGAATGGGAGCACAGTTTTGCTGGGCCTAGCATGGGGGGTGGAGATGGGGTTAGTGAGGATGTCCAGGGAGGCAGCTGGGTTACAGTTACAAGGGGAAGCAGGGGGATCAGGAAAAGGAGCAGGCCAGTTCTGAGTTGACAAACACAAACAGATTTGCCAGATTGAGTGAAACTGTCGGGGATGTCCATTGAGCAATGGCAATGCCAGATAGAACTGTTCCCTCTAAGAGCTGGGGGAACAGTTGTACTGCAGGAGAGGGACGGCAAAATAGGCAGTGCAACAGACAGGTTTTGGTGCTAGGGGACTCTATTGTTAGGAAAGTAGACAGGGTGATTTGTCACCTAGATCTCAGCAATCGAACAGTCAGCTGTCTCCCGGGTGCTCGGGTTCGACATATTGTCTATAGGTGGAATTTTTTTTGGGAGGGGCTAGAAATGAACCAGAGGTCTTGGCACATATTGGTACCAATGACAAAGTAAGTGGAAGATGAAGTGTCTTAAATATTGATTTTAAAGAACTAGGGAATAAGCTTAAAGCAAGGACCTCCAAGGAAGTGGACTTAGTGGGTAGGGGGGGGGGGGGGGGGGGGGTTCTGGATAGAAGTATTGGGGTAGAAAGGGTAGAGGGGAAAGAGATGAATTATCTTCCCATGGGGGGGAGGAGAAGGGTGGAGGGTTACAATAGACAGTAGGAAAGGTATTACTAGGTGACTCAAATACAGTGGCATGCACTTCTCAACGGCAGAGCCATAGCAATATAAAGTGTATGCTTGCTAATGCAAGAAGTTTGCCTTGGAAAATAGAGGAGCTGGAAATATTAGCGTTACAAGAAAAATGGGACTTAATAGGCATTACTGAAACATGATGGGATGAATTTCATGACTAGACAGTTAATTTGGAGGGTTATAACTTATTTAGGAAAGAGAGGGGTAGAAGAGGAGGAGGGATTTGTCTGTATGTTAAGCCTTTTTTTAAACCTGTAGTCAGAGAAGATATTTATAGCGGAACTAGTGACAACATTAAATCCTTGTGGGTTCAGTTAAATAGTGGAGGAGTTCATTTTAAACGCATATTTGTAGGCATATGCTATAAACCCCCAAATGTAATTGAGGGTGATGAACTGCAACTATTGCTGCAGATAGATAATGCAGCTAAGCTTATTGACTACACTAAGCTCTGCCTGTAAACTGATGACTGGCTGGCTCCTCCCTGGTGACCTCCGCACTAACTGTCCTCATCACCTATATTGTGTGTTCTGGGGACAGCCCTTCTCCTTGTAGGGCAATCGGTTGCAGGCACATCCTCTCCACCTCTTGGTCCTTAGCATGGGAAAAGCTTCTTGATTACACTTAGGGATCATTAGCTCACCCGAGTTATACAAGAACCTACTAGAAATGAGGCTATTTAGTCATCACAAGTAATATTGATATAATATCAAATGTTAAAATACCCTTGGGGAACAGTGATCACAACACAGTCTCATTTGAGATTGAATACAAAAAACAGTGTTGTAAGGGGCCAACAAAAACTCTAAATGTTAAAAGGGCTAACTTTAATGGGATAAGGTCAGCAATTCAACATATAGACTGGGATAAATGACCAACAGGGAAAAATACTGAAAACAAATGGACAACATTCAAATCCTTACTAAATATACATACACATCGGCATGTACCATGTGTAAATAAAATGAATAGGAGTAAATCACATCCCATGTGTCTTAACAATGACTTAAAGATCATGATAAAGAAAATAAAAAAACAAACATGCATTTCAAATTATACAAGAAGGAGAGAACAGAGGCAGTTTTATGTGAATGTAAGGAAATCAACAAGACTTGCAAAAGGGCTATTAGACTGGCTAAAATAGAAACTGAGAAGTCAGTTGCAAAGGAAAGTAAGACTAACTCTAAAATATTTTTTAAATATATAAATGGGAAGAAGGCAAGAAAGGAAGCTATAAGAACATTACAATATGACACAGGCTGTATGATAATTAGTGACCAGGAAAAGATGAGCTAAATAGGTTCTTTTCTTCAGTATATATAAGGGAAGTACCAGTGGTTGGGACACTGCAACAATATGGGGCTACACTACCATCATAAAATAATTGGTTAACGCAGGAAGAAATCCAAAAGAGGTTGGAAAAAATAAATGTTAATAAATCCCCAGGTCCTGATGGAATACATCCAAGGGTACTGAGGGAACTGAGTTCTGTAATAGCCAAACCATTATATCTAATTTTTCAAGACTCACTCACCACAGGGTCGCTACCAGATGACTGGAGAAAAGCGGATGTGATACCTATATTTAAGAAGGGAGTAAGAGCAAGTCTAGGGAATTATTTACCTGTAAGCCTCACATCTGTAGTTGGGAAGCGTTTAAAGGGTTGATAAGGCACAGTATACAAGAATATGCCTATTTGAACAACATTATAAGTAGTAGTCAACACAGATTTATGAAAGATAGGTCATAGGTCGTCAGAACAATCTAAGTCATTTTGATGAGGAGGTAAGTAGAAACTTGGATCAAGCCAACTCAGTGGATGTAGTCTTTTTGGATTTTGCAAAGGCTTCTCATACAGTGCCACATTGGAGACTAAGGGATACAGGAATTGCAGTAAATACAGTATCTGCTCATGGATCAAGAGCTGGTTAAAAGACAGGAAGCAAAGGGTTGTTGTAAATGGACCATACTCTGATTGGACTAATGTCAGACTAATGTGGTAATTGGGGTTCCTCAAGGTTCACTATTAGGTCCTCCCCTTTTTAACATATTTATTAATGATGTCGAAGTAGGAATCAAAAGTAGTGTCTCCATTTTTGCTGATGACATGAAGTTGTGCAAAGTAATTAAATCAGATAATGACGTATTTTCCCTACAAGGGGATTTGCATAAATTAGAGAAATGGGCAATTAAATGGCAGATGAGATTTAATATGAATAAATGTAAGGTTATGCATCTTGGAAGGATAAATAACTATGCAATATATAAACTTAATGAAGCAAATCTAGGGGTATCTGATATTGAAAGGGATTTGGCAGTGCTTGTGGACAACCACCTATGTAACAGTTCTTAATGCCAAGCAGCATCTGCAAAGGCAAGTAAAATATTAGCATGTATTAAGAAGGGTATAGAAGCAAGGGAAGCAAATATAATTCTGCCACTATACAAATCCCTAGTACGCCCTTATTTGGAATATGTAGTACAGTTTTCGGCACCAGTTCATAAAAAGGAAATTTTAGAGCTGGAAAAAATACAGAGAAGGGCTACAAAACTAATAAGGGTAATGGAGGGTCTAAGTTTTGAAGAAAGACTATCCAAATTAAACTTATTTTCACTAGAAAAAAGGTGTCTAAGAGGGGATATGATTACCCTATATAAATACATCCAGGGTCAGTGTAAAAATTTGTCAAGGGAGCTTTTTGTGCCAAGAGGTTTTCAACTGACAAGAGGACATCCTTTGAGGTTAGAACTAAAAAGATTCCACCTTAAAGAAAGACAAATGTTTCTTCACAGTAAGGGTGGTTAATCTGTGGAATTCTCTACCAAGGGAGTTGGTGACAGCGGATTCAATAGATAACTATGCAGCGCAGGACCCCACAGCACCCCACAACAGTCCCCACACTGGGCAGGCCTGCCTCCGGAGCGGGCTTGGAGGTGAGGAAGGCCCAGCCGAAGGCCCGAGGAGCTCCGGCGGAACTGGAGTCCTGGGCCTAGACCGGGAGGCCGCCATATTTTCCCTATGGAGATGGGGCGTCGTCGGGGGCCTCCTCTTCTCCCAGCTAAGCCTTAGAGACGCCCAAGAGGGGAAGACCAGGCGCCTGACGAGGGGAGCACAGCCCCAAGGGCCCAGAACCAGGCCAGAAGCCCAGGAGACAAGAAAACCCCAAGTAAACACCCTGGTGAGAGCTTTCCCGCCAAAAAGAAGCAGCCATTTTTCCACAAGGGTAAATGAAGAAGAAGGGGGCGGAGCCAGCGCCCTAAAATTGAGGGAGGCTCCACAGCC
Source organism: Discoglossus pictus (assembly GCA_027410445.1). Classification (NCBI taxonomy): domain Eukaryota; kingdom Metazoa; phylum Chordata; class Amphibia; order Anura; family Alytidae; genus Discoglossus; species Discoglossus pictus. The sequence continues at coordinate 416,973,428 of CM050164.1, read as the reverse complement.
TAGCAAGGAGGCACTAAGTGTGCAGAGAATCAGGCACAAACAGAGCAACCCGGAAAAGGGGAGAATAACACCCTGAATAGTAGCTAGCCCTCAGACCCTGGGCTCACTGACCTTGCAGAAGCACTGAGCATAGAAGTGAAGATCCCTATCAGTACAGCTGGAGATCCTGAAAGCACCTCAATCCACTTCCCAGAGACACTTTTATGCAAAACAAGGGACTTAAATCGTAACCTGGCTACCATTTTGCCCAGCTAAAGATAAACTAAAGGTTGCGCCTTGACACACACTCTACTGGGCGTGCGCTTTGCAAGTCTCTAGCAAGCCTGAAGGCCCGAGGCAACAGAATATACTCTTACTGACCGCTAACCCGGAGGCAGAGAGCTGACCAGAACCACATGAGTGTTTGACTTTTGAAATCACCCCCATGAACACTATGGGACAAGGAGCTTAGAGACAGGTGGCTCTCGACAGGCATGACTCCACAGACTCAGAGGGCACCTCACTACTACTACCTACTTCTGGTACGAGCTCTCTCCCCCGCACTTCAAATGATTAAAAACAGAGGCGGCTTCTATCTCACACGTTACCTCATTTACAAGCTTACGCTGACAAATAAACTACCCTCAAACAGGGCCGGACTTGGTGAAAATGGGCAAGTCAAAATAAAATTGCCTTCCAAGAGCATTCAGGAGCTTTTCCACAAGTCAGAGGCTCTCCTCCCGCAGCCCTGCAGCCCCTCTCCTGAGCAAAGAGACCCGCCTGAGGCAGAAGGGGAAGACCCCAACCCATCTCAGGACATGAATCTCTCAGCCAAATCCCTAGAGATCATAGGGCAGATGCTACAGGCTCAGTCAACACAGCTGGTTAAAGAGATCAGGTATGACCTATTCGAACTGGGCCAGAGAACCAACCTCCTCGAGGAGACCACGGATAAAATCATTGAAGCCCAAGAATAGGACAGAGCGGAAATCAACAATCTGACAGGGAAAGTCTCTCTCCTAGACGACAAGCTGGACGACCTGTAAAACAGATCGAGGAGACACAACATCAGGGTACGCGGGGTCCCAAACTCGGTACCCGACCTGCTGCAATACATAAGAGTGGTGATCTCCAACATCCTACCAGAGGTGGCTGACAACTCCTGGGAAATCAAGCGAGGCAAAAAAACAGGGACCTGATCCTGAACGACACAAGAAAATTGCCCAACATCAAAGGCCCCGATGGCGCTCCTCTCCAAATCAACATGGACCTATCCCCACGAACACTAGAGAAACGCAGAGCAATGAAGCCGGCCCATGCTACCTTGATCAAATGCAAGATACCATATAGATGGGGCTTCCCTTTCTCTCTTTCATTCCAACATCAAGGGACTGTCTATTTGAACCACACTCAGGAAGAATATGCCAAAATTCTACAACGTCTTTACTTGGCGGACGCGGCTGAGGGAGGCTTTACTCCAGAACCGGCACCCAAAGCAAGACTAGCCAGAATCTGGTCAACGGCCAAGAAGTCGCACCGACCTGGGGCGACCAGAGACACTTAGCCGACTCTGAGCCCAGATCCCACAATTGACCTCCCAAGCACGTCAAGACTCACTTAAACTGGGACCGATGGATGTTTGCACTTTTTTCTATTTGTCCTCCTTGGAGCTGCAGTCATTATATACATTTAACATAAGTGGTAGACCGCAATGTATAGAGTTTAGCTAAGGGTGGCCTAGGCCAAAGATAGCCTACATAGTTGTATGTTCACATAAAGCCTAGGATCCCCAATATTCAGCAGTTTAATACCCAATGCTAATTTACTAATAACACGGCTGACTGTTAGGGGAGAATACAAGCTCAACTTCGTTAGATTACATATTTAACTGTAATTTGAGGTAATCTCAACAATGCCTGTTAGAGCCCCATACTGGACTTTATGTTTAGAAAAATTAGGTTAAATTTGTTTACGGTAAAATTGCTAGCAATGTATTTTATGTTTGGGGGTCGAACCCTGAATGTTAACGATATCTTTTCTAATGTACTGACTAAGCTCTCTTTCCTCGTCATCCCTTCCAAGGGCGCCCACAGGTGTTCCAGCTTGGCTCGCCCATCTCTCCGGGGGGTTTGCCCTGGCCTGCGCAGATCCTTGGCCCCGGCTCTCCACCAAGCAGTCTGGGGTAACAGCTCAAACTGGGTCCCTGCAGACCTCCACACACTCACATGGCTAACCCACACTACACGTTCACTACACACAATGTTAGAGGCTTTAACTCCCCCAACAAGCGAAGGAAAGCTTTCATAACGTATAAGAAAGACAAACCTGCAGTCCTCTTTCTCCAGGAGACCCACTTTGCGCAGGGGAAGTCCCCCTCGTTTTTGCACAAAGACTGCCCAATTTTTAACACCTCCAGGAAAAAACTAAGAGGGCTGGCGCAGCGATTTGAATTCATAAAAACTTTCCATTTCAAGTTTCCCATAAAAAAATAGACAAAGAAGGTAACTTGCTCAACACAAAGCTCACCCTGGTGTCACTCTATGCCGCTTAAGTAGCCCCTCACAACGCTATCATAAATCTTCTGGAGACGCTAGACTCCCAGGACTTAGGCAAAGTTATTATAGGGGGGACTTTAACCTAGTGCTAGACCCAGAAATGGATAGGTCTAAGAAGCAGGGGGAATCCCGACCCCCAGACAAAATCAAGCTAATCAAAAACATACTTTTGAAAGAAGAGAGGGAATATACAGTTTATTCCCCCACACACAAATTCTACTCACGTATAGATACTCTTTTCATGGATGCCTCTCTACTAGAACCTATCCACTTCTACGGACATAGTTCCTTGCTCAGGTCACACTAGGCCTGAACCTAACCCCCAACTTCGAAACGCCATACACATGGCAGCTCAATGATAGGCTCCTGTCAATCCCGAGTGTGCTGGACCAAATCTCTAGAGATTTGAGGGACTTTGTCTCCACTAACTCTAGTCCCTCCACGGGAGCGGTGTGGTTTTGGGTAATGCATAAAGCATTTATAAGGGGCAGCTTTATAAGGCTAGCCTCGGCATATAAAAGAAAAGTAAGGGAAAAGGAGAATCTACTGACAAAGTAACTAGCCACCCTAGAAAAACATCCTGTCAGCCCAAACAGAGAAGGCCTTAAGGAAAACCCAGACCATTTTTTTTTTGTGCAGTCAAACAAACCGGGCCCCTTACTGGCCAACAGGCTGAATGCCAGATTCCAGCAAGCAAGGGTCACCCAAATCAAAACTAAAGTGGGCACAACCGCAAATAGTCAGGCTAAGATCCAGGGTACCTTCCGAACATTCTATCAAGAGATATACATCTCACAAACACAGGCGGTCGGGGACTCCCTGACAGGCTACCTTGGGGGACTAAACCTCCCAGTTTTGGGAAACTCCGATTTAGACTTACTCAATTCAGAGGTTACAGAAGAGGAAGTCAGAGACACTATTAAAGCACTCATACTAGGCAAATCACCCGGGCCAGATGGCTTTTCAAACCTATACTATAAAAAGTTTGTAGATGTTCTGACTCCCCACTTGGTTTCAATGTTCAATGCTATTCTGAAGGGAGAACAGATGCCGCCGGAGCTTAATCAGGCGACTCTGGTCTTCTTTCCCAAGACGGGGAGGGGCCCTGTGGAGGTTAAAAACTACCAGCCTATCTCCCTGCTCAATGGGGACATTAAAATCCTGGCCAAATTGTTGGCTACCAGGATCTCCAGCTTCCTACCCAATCCACAAGGACCAAGCAGGCTTCATCCCTCACAGGCAGGCGGGAGACAACATTAGGAGAGTACTAAACATTATACACCTAGCCAAACACTCAAAGACCCCCCTTTGCACTCTATCCTTAGACATCGAAAAAGCATTTGATTCGTTAGAATGGCCATACCTATTCGCAGTCCTACAGAAATGTGGTATTACAGGGAACTTCCTAAACCTCCTTAAAACATACTATAGGTCTCCACAAGCAATCCTGAAACTCCCTGGCCCAGAGAATTCGCTGTTAAACATACAGAGGGGGACCAGACAGGGCTGCCCTCTTTCCCCACACCTATTTGCCCTCACCATGGAGGCACTAGCTCAGAGCATTAGGGCCTCCCCAGCGATCCAAGGTCTTCAATTAGATGGCCAGGAATACAAATGTTGTCTCTTCGCGGACGACTTACTGTGCACTTTGACCCGCCCACTCGCGTCCACGGCGGCCCTGATGGAAGAGCTGGACAAATTCCAATCTGTCTCCGGGCTGCTAGTGAACGAAGATAAATCAGAAATTATAGGGCATCACCTTAAAGTACCAGGGAATAAAAATTACCCCTAACATAGCGGACATCTACAGGGCAAACTACCCGCCCCTATTCAAAGAGCAGCTGATCTGGAGATGGAATAAATTCTGCATCTCCTGGTCTGGCCGGATTCACACGGTCAAGATGAACGTGCTCCCCAGAATCTTGTACTACTTTAGATCACTTCCAATTAAAGTTCCCATCAAAGACCTAGATAATCTATAGAGGCAAATTATGAGGTTCATATGGCGAAATAAAACCCCCAGAATCCCAAAACTCACTATGTTTAGGCACAAAAGTAACTGCGGACTCTCATGTCTCCATCTTAAACTCTACTACAGGGCGGCCCAGATCTCTTTTCTGCCCCAAGTGCATTCAGCGGCACACCAACCCATCTGGGTAGTAATAGAAAACCAACAGCTATACCCTAAGGGGTGGGACACGGTGGTACGGCTTCCAAAGTCTCATTGCCAGCCGCTTACTTACTCGAACCCCATGATTAGACTATCCCTGGGATGATGGGACTGGACGAACTAAAAACGGCGCCTGACTCCTGACCTCTGTCTGCTTCTATCGATTACCACCTCTCCCCTCTTTGCAAAAGATCTCCCGAGTGACTCAATAGCTTGATGGACCTCCAATGGTTTGGACAGGATAGGGGCATAGTTCAAAGAGGGACAACTCATTAGCTTTGAGTACCTTAGGGATAACTTTAATCTCCCCCTAAAGGAACACTTCAACTTTTGAAAGTTTAGTCATTTTATATGAACCCTGGGGAAGACTCTAGGCCAACCCCAAACAAACTGGATGACGCATGTGCTCGGATGCCCCGCTATCTAAAGGCACACTAGGCACAATATATGAGAAATTTAATAGCCCGCAAAGCAATAGTAAGCCTAAGCCCTTGACAAAATGGGAGGAGGACCTGGGTCAGACATGGGATCTGAAGAAATGGGGGCAAATTAGTCAGAGACTAGCGAGAGGCTCCTACAACTATAGCTTGATGGAAACTTCACTAAAAGTACTCCATAGGACTTACATTACCCCATCTAGGTGTAATGATATAGGAATCACAAGGTTTTGGAGACCAGCAGCCTAGGTCAGCAATGATCCAATTCAGCAACTTGTAGGTGCAACAGGAACAAGCTTTATTGAAGGGAACAGGAACCACAATAATCTGGCAAGGTACATAGGTGACAGGAAGTGCCTTATATAGGCCAAGGACCAGACACCTGACCAGACACAGCTGAAGAGACTAGTCACTAATACTACTGCTAGCAGAGTCAAGGTTTATCAGATCTCAAGGAAATTCACAAAGGCAGGCTGGCGCAGTGGTAGGGAAGAGGTTCAGCAGCCTGGGGACCAGGGTTCAAAACCCAGCAGAGTCAATTCCTCACACTAGGCTTCATAAGATGAATCCTGAAGAGCCCGACACATGTTTTAGGGGATGCCCAGAGACGGGGACCTTCATCCACATATGGTGGACATGTCCTAAGGCCCAGGACATCTGGTCCGAAACAACCCGAATAGCCTCAAAACTCTGCCTCTCTCAAATAAGCCCCTCCATTGAAATTTGTCTCTTGGAACAACGACCCCCCTTACTGTCCAGGCCCCAAGATAGGTTACTCCAGTCCATATTTTTAGCAGTAAAAAGCCATATAGCCAGTAAGTGGAAAAACTCTAGCTTATGCCTAAGAGAGATCATAAATAAAATAAACTTTATTATGATTAATGAAAAACTTATCCACCTAGTCTCAGATACTTACACCAGTTTTCTGGCTATCTGGGAACCCTGGATAGCCTCCAACTACAGCATAGATCAGGGATAGAGTGACACTCGGCGGGCTGGGGGGATATAGAATAATGGTGGCTAGAGAGAGCGCAGCGTGGCACCCTCGCTGAAGACCGGGAGCAAACGTAAGTTGACGGGGGCAATGCCTGTGGGGGACCTTGGGGGGCTGGGGATTAGGTGGTTGTCCCAGAGGGGCATTGGACTCCAACACTGCTAGATTCTGATATAACCCACCTTACCCCATACTGGGGCGCAGATATTCTTAGAAGGGAGAAATTATATACCTTAAACTTATTGCTCTGTTCAAAGTTAGCTTTAGTCTGTAAACCATAACTAACGTAAACTTGTTTGTGGTTTCTGTTGTTCTTTTCTCTTGTTTATTGACCTTCTTGTTTTTACTTGTTATTGAAAATGGAAAATTGTTGTTGGTGTGGAACACATAGAAAACTGTAACAGGGCAACCAATATTAAGGTCTATTTCCTTAGCAGGTGCACCTTGTATTTGCTTTTAGTTAACCTTCCCTGATCTGTACCAGCACTTTATATACACGGTTGTAATTTTTTAAGTTTTGTGTGTCAATAAAAATTATTGAATAAAAAAAAAAAGGGATTGGATACATTTTTTATTAAAAAGGGCATTCAGGGTTATCCTGGTTAATTAGAGAGGGAGTATTGATCCAGGGAGAAATTCGATCGCCAGTATCTGGGATCAGGAAGGAATTCATTTTTTTCCCTTTTGATACAATTGGCAAAGCTTCACTGTTTTTTTTTTTTGTTTGCCTTCCTATGGATCAATTAACAACTAATCCGCATAGTGCAGATCAGAGGATAACTTAAAAGGTTGAACTTGATGGGCTAAAAGTCTTTTTTCAACCTCAATTACTATGTAACTATGTAACTATAAGCCGTGGTGGGGTTACCAGGGCCCTACACTACAGAAATATTTTTTTTTATAACAAATAGGCTGCACTGGGGCCCCCAGGAGGACATGGGCCACTGCATTGCATCACTTGCACCTGTGGTAGCTCCGCCATTGCCCATACGTAACAGGTTAGCTGTACTGTCATTTTAGACACGTATGGTAGCGCCCACGGTACCCTTTAACCACAGTTCACTAACTGCACTGTTTCAGAAATACTGCCTCCCTTGGCCCGAAAGGTGCTCAATCAGAGAATGAACTAAAGTTAATAGGTTAGTTCTATGGACATGATAACCCACTCTAAGAGCAACCTCTTTTAGCTCACTTATGCCTTTCACATGGAGAAATATCCTGTATTATATGAGTCTGGTCCCACTCACTAGTGTGGTCCAGCCCCGAATTACCAGGCAATTCTAGCCTGAACAGGAAAACAGCAAACCGCAGACGTACGTTTTGGCCTTCTTTGGGCATCATCAGTGATAACTACCTAATGCACAGTGAGCAAGGGGTCCAAGTCTGGATTCCCCTATCACCCTTAGGGAGACTAATCCCTAAGGGTCATTTGTATAAACAAAAACAAAGTTAGAGGTGCTTAATCACAGAACAAACTAACCTTAATGGGTTAGTTCTGTGGACATGATAACCCACTCTGAGAGCAGCCTCTTTTAGCTCACTTGTGCCTTTCACAGGGAAAAATATCCTGTAGTATATCAGTCTGGTTCCAATCACTACAGTGGTCCAGCCCCAAAATACCAAGGAATTCTACCCTGAACAGGAGAAACAGCAAACCCCAGACGTACGTTTCACCTCTCAGAGTGGGTTATCATGTCCATAGAACTAACCTATTAAGGATAGTTTGTTTTCTGATTGAGCACCTCTATTTTGGTATGTTTGCAGAATGCCTCCATGTCACCTTATATACCCGCCAATATTTCATTGGCTACGAGCTACTGACGATGAAAGCAGGTGGTGATCATAATCATAATACTGTGACTTGACCCTGTATATGTATATATATATATATATATATATATATATATATATATAGTAGTAGACTCCCAGTTATCCGTAACTCCCCACCCAACCGGAAACTCTCAAGCAACTGGCATATCTACCGCGGAACCGGAATCCTACGCATTCGGGAATTTATTCTGTGCCACCGAAATCGCAGATAGTTGGACAGACCACTTAAAATCAGGACACTAATTGACCTTGCATTGTAAGGTGAGTCAGTGTTTTCATCATGTAAAGTGTCAGTGTGCTTATGGACACAGTTTGGGAATACACATAATAATCAGAAGGCAGATTCTTTGTTTCTAATTTTATTAATTACCGTCTCAGTTTTGTTGAATGTATATTTTAATAGTTTTGTAATAGTTTTTTAATAGTTCAGAATTGTTAATTTCTTGATAGGTGCGCGTTGTATTATCCTCGTAGCTTACGTATACAGTATATATTTCTTCATTGGTTCTGCTCGTCTGTAACTTTTTGATCTGTTAAGGCCAAATTGGTGACTCTTCTTATCTTTTTTTTTGTAGATTGTCCTTTGTGAATCAACCAGGAACTATCTTGCAGCCCCAAAAATGCTGAAACAAGCCCAGGGAAGTCTAAACGTTTGTGTTTACCCTCAAGCAGAATATAGAAATATGCAACAGGCTTGAAAAAGTTGACACTTGTGCAGTGCTCATGAAGGAATTTAATGTTGTTTCGTCAACTATCTATGATATCAATGCTTACTCTGAGAAGGTAGAGGAGGTTTACCTACCTACCTTTACCTGAATAAAATATGACATGCAAACATTTTTCCTTTAGGCCAACCTTGCCTTGTATGTATTGCTTTCTCAAAATACTGTGATTTCCATTAGTAATATTGAAATCACTGACAATAAGGAGTTTTATGTTAAGGCAGCGAGTGACAAGAGCGTGGAGATGCATCATACTCTTCATGCACCGAAAATGGAAAAGCTTGACCAGCCCCAAGTATGGTTTTCGCTAAAAAGGTCGGAGGATGGTTGTATATCTGGACCCATGTTGCAGGAAAAAGAGAGAGAATTTAATAAGAAAATTAATATTGAAGGTCAGTGTTCATTCTCAAGTGACTGGCTCACCGATTCAAGGTTCGTCATGGTATCTGAAAGCTGAACTTGTCAGGTGAACAGAACTCAGCAGATTTAGAGGCTGCAGCTTCATTTCGTTATGTGTTTAGTCAATTGGTAGCAAAAAATAACTTGACCCCAGAGCAGATTTATAATGCAGATGAGACTGGATTAATGTGGAAGTGTCTGCCCAATTCTACTTTGGCTGGTGGTAGTAAGAAGGTAGCTCAAGGGTTCAAGCAAAATAAAGAGCGTATAATTGTGCTCGTTTGTGCAAATGCATCAGGAAATCATAAGTTTAAATTGTGTGTGATTGGCAAATCTGCTAAACCAAGGTGCTTTAGGAGTGACTCACCTACCTGTAGATTACCATGCACAGAGTAACAGCTGGATGGACGCAGACATTTTTTCCAAAAGTGGTTTGATCATTCCTTTGTTCCCAATGATAAAACTTTGTTTACGAAAGAAAGGAATACAAGAGAATAGTAAAGTTATGTTGCTCCTGGATATATATGTATATATATATATATATATATATATATATATATATATATATTTATATACACCAGCAATCATATTCACTCTGCCCTTGCAAACAATCAATTATTTTAGAATCCTATGCAGTTGAATTTAAAATGTAATGGAACATCATTTTCTGTTAACACAATTGCATTTGGGCTAGAACATTGTACTTTTGTGCCTCTCAACAGAAAAACTACTGGAATGAAAATTACTGCAGGGTGTGAATCAAAATGGTGAACTAACAATAAAGAAACTTTTTACCACATTCAATTTCAAATTGAAAATGTAAGGTATGTAAGACTAAAATTGAATTATTTCCTTTCTTTTCTTTCTATTACAAAGGTTATAGAGCTCAGATGAAATTTCATGTCACGCTACAATAAAAAAAAAATCTAATTACATTCTTTAAATTTTCTACACTTTACTTTACACTTTACTGAATGAAATTTGAATATGGACTGCATTGCAGGCATTTTCTGTATTGTTTTCATAATGTTTAGTTATTATTATTATCTTTATTATTATTTATTATTTATAATGCACCAAAAATATTCGGAAGCATCATATTCTCTATGTACTTGTATACGACCCTTCATTTTTGGGGAGGAAGCACATGTGAGATCCTTTAAAAAGGACAGAGAAGTGTGCAGTAGTCATATTATCAGCAGAGGAAAAGAGCAATTGCCTTAAAAAAAAATAGGTGTACATCAGTGGCGGAGCTAGTGAACGGAGGGACCAGTGCAAAAACATTTTTTTTTGTGTAAATATTCCTTTATGTAGTGCGGTAACCATTCACTCCCAACACCCCCAGGCCCCCCATTAGCAGCACCATTCACTCCCAACCCCCTCGGCAGCCATATTCACCCCCCCAGGGCCCCCTTATCAGCAATATTTACAACCCAAGCTCCTAAGGCCCTCAGGAGCACCGTTTACCCCCCAAAATCCCCAGGGCCCCCTCAGCAGCATCATTCACCCCCCAAAAAAAACAGGCCCCCCTTGTTGAACCATTCACCCCCAAGCTCCTCAGCAGCCATATTCACCCCCCCAACACCACCGGGCCCCCCTCAGCAGCAATATTCACTCCCCAATACCACAAGGCCCCCTCAGCAGCACCATTAACCCCCAAAGCCCCTCAGCAGCCATATTCACCCCAGGCACCCCCTCACAAAGACCATTCACCCCCCCTGCCCCCCCCAAAAAAAGACCCCCTCAGGAGCACCATTCACCCCCCCCTCAAAAAAAACATGGACCCCTTGTCGCACCATTCATCTCCCCAATCCCCTAGGCAGCCATATTCACACCCCAGGGCCCCCTTAGCAGCCATATTCACCCCCAGGGCCCCTTCAGCAGCACGATTCACCCCCCCCCAAAAAAAAACAGGCCCCCCTCAGAAGCATTATTCAACCCCTCAAAAGCCCCAGGGGCCCCTTGTCGCACTATTCACCCCCATCAAGCCCCCTGCACTTCATTCACCCCCCTCCTCTTACTTGTGCCTTGCAGCTCCTGTCCGGATCCCATTGCTCAAAGGTTGGTTATCCTTCATACTGCCGGGTCATGTGACATCATTAGAAATTCCCCTCCCCTGCAGTATGAAGCTCCGGCAGGGGAAGGATACCCAACCACTGAGCAATGGGATCCGGGACAGGGACTGCAAGGCACAAGTAAGAGGAGGGGATTCAAATGAGGTTCAGGGGGCTTGATGGGGGTGAATAGTATAAACGGGTCCTGGGGGTTTTGAGAGGGTGAATGATGCTGCTAAGGGGCCCCTCACAGAGCAAGGGCCCTGGTGCAATGCACCGGCTGCATCGGTGGTAGATCCGCCTCTGGTATAGATCACAAATGCTGCAATGTGCATTTAAGAAGCTGCAATGAAAAATGTTCAAATGGAAAGCAGACACTGAAGCTTTCTCTGAAGGCATATGTAGAGAGAGTAGACATTACAATGCATAACTAATTTTTCACTGTTCTATAAAAGGACTTGTTTCAGGGGAGCAGAGTTTCTTTAAAGACTGTATGGTAATTCAGACATTAGTTACTTTTTTTGTGAAAGAAAAAAAAGACAGAACAAAAACATTTTTTTGTGCCACTACAATGTTTATCATCTACTTTATTTACCAGCAGAAGCCTCAATTTTGAATAATTTTAGCTAAATATATATTTTTAAAGAAGATACTTGCAAAAGAAGGCTGTACAAGCATTCAATAAAATGTGAATGAAAATAAAATAAAAATTTGCAATAGTTAAAATGTGTCCTTTTAGATGGATGACTTGAGTATAACTTTTAAAACTATAGTTAATTTACGTCGTCTTTGGAGAATGTAACTCACTATATGGTGTTAAAAGTATTGAAACTATTACTTGCCCAGATGATGGTCCTAAGAAAACCACCATCTATTCCTAATGCCAAAAGCCTCTAATTGCAGACCCAATGTTTATAGGGTTAAAAATGTTTAGTATACAGTGAAACACAAAAAAACAACAACTTTATTGGTAAATATATTTAAACTTTAAATTAAAACATATGTAGGGGAATATGTAGTTAAAGTACTAATGGAGATTAGCTTTCCTACTGTATATATATATAGCAATGGTGTATTTTATATACTAAACACACCCTCAGAATTCCAATTAATATAGCAATGTATATATCTCACTATTGACAGGTTGAGATCATTGCTCCAATTGTCACTTTTCTTGGTATCAATTTTATATTTAAGCATTGAAACAAACAGTTACTGACAACCACGTTCGTTTAAAGCCAAGTTGCTGTACGATATAAAACCCCAGCAGAAGCACAAGCTGAAAACTTACCTATCTGGGGTTAAAGCCAACCAACTGACATTGCAATCTGACCTTAGTTTTAGAAGTCAGCAGCCACTGCTGGATGTGCTGCATTATATGATGATGTGTGCAAAAAAATATTTTAACACTGTTGTCTATTTAGTAGCAAGTAGTCACTGGAAGCTCTCCATGTTATCAGCTATCTGATGAGCGTTTTACCGCGGTGTACTGCAGATTTGTCAATAAATGCTGAATACTTCTATTTGAGCCAAATTTTTAAAGCCCATAGGCTCCTCCCACTTATAATGTAATTCCCGTTATATGGGCTCTACATTGTATTGCTCAATACGTTTACTATACAATATTACAGGATTGAAACAATAACTCAAAATCTATTTGGTGATTATATTACAGACTAAGAATTGTATTATCAGAGCTTAATATCATATATATAGTTGTAGATCTTGAGATGTTGGTGACGTTTGCGATGTTGATCACACAAAGCGAGGCTTGCCAGCAGCGTCGTTGAACTGTGAGCCTCGCAAAGCGAGGCTCGCCAGCGGCACAGTACTTAGGCTGCAAGGAGCACCAAAGGCTCTCATTGCAGCCAGTGGTGCAGTACCTTGCGACTCTAAAATCCCCCCAAAACAACAAAATCATGTACAAAAATTATAACACACTCACACACAGCACCGGGGGAGACACAGGAAGCCTGGGAGTGAGGTTGCAAGCAAATAACACCCAGATTTGGCGTTTTTCATCACTCTAAAATTGACTAAGTGAGGAAAAAAATGGTGGACGAAAAACTTAAAATTTCAGAAGCAGCATGAAAACGAAGCTCAGCAACTCCAGGCTCACAAAGATTACAAAATAATCGACGCTGAAGACACTTACACGAACAACACCAGTAACGCGGAACTTTGAAAATAAAACCACAGGAGAAAGACACAGGGAAGGGACTGGGGGAGATGATGCAAAGAGACACATGGGTGCTCATTGCGAGCCACGCGATGAGCGGCGAAGGTGCTCATCGCGGGGCTCCCAACGTTTGTGATGTTGGTCACGCACTTGCCTCCCTCAAAGTGAGGCGAGCAGTTGACGCACGCACAACTTAGGATGCTAAAGGCGCTCATTGCACGCTGAGCCTCTCGAAGCGAGGTGAGCAGTTGAAGCACGGGGGACTTAAGCTGCAAGGAGCGCCAAAGGCGCTCATTGCACTGCAAGCCTTGTGAAGCGAGCAGTTGAAGCAGGTGGGACTTAGGCTGCAATGAGCTCCAAAGGCGTTCATTGCACTGCGAGTCTCACAAAGCAAGGCAAGCAGTTCAAGCACATGGGACTTAAGCTGCAATGAGCGCCGAAGGCGCTCATTGCTAGCCACGCGATGAGCGGCAAAGGTGCTCAGCGCGAGGCTTGCGATGAGCACCGAAGGTGCTCAGAGGAGCAAAAGCCTCTAATTGTGTGGCAAACAGCATTGACAGCCTTACAATTTTATTCTCAGAATTTTGATGAGCAAATTCCTAGTAGTAATAATAAAGTGCAAAGGTTACTTTGTACTGATCTGCAATGACATATATATGTAAAATGAATACAACTATAATTAAATACATTTTTATTACTTTGTAGATACTCTTTTAATACTTAGAAGAAATAGATAATGTTTACAAAGCTCTCTAAAAAAATATGTGGCTAATTAATTTTTATACAATATGGAATGATTGCAATCACAATTATGAAATTACATAAAAAAAGGGACAAAAATGCTATCTATTAATTATTATAATGCATTTCTATAGCAAATTATCAGCTTCTCATTTCCTAATACTGAGTCCCAAATAAGTACCAAACTGGAAAAATTGTTAACTAGTTGAGAATTTGTTATTACTTTTAATATTAATCCAATGTAGTGCGAACCTAGCTTAGACATTTGATGATCGTCTCAAAGAAATCTGCTCTGTTATCATGCACGTATAATGCTACTACTGCTAATTAATTTCACCGAAGTGACGTTCAATTTAAATAAATGAACAGACTTAATGGTTGTCCCTTATTCTATGAGAACCATCCGTTCATCTAGTTTGCTATTCTAGAGTAAATATGCGGCTAAATTTCTTCAATTAAATGAATGCGGAATAGTTGAAGCCTTCATTTAGTTTGCTGGGAGCTAAGCTTTTAAGTTGGAAAATCCATTTGGCTTCACATTGTAACAATATTCGATCAATATCTCCCCTCCTTTTGTTTAATCTGATTTTTTCTATTCCGCAAAAGGATCTTGTATCACCATTGTGGAACTGGTTAACGTGTCTTGCTTTAGGGAAATCTGCTTTGTTTAGTATGGAAGTTTTCCAATATTCGGCTCCTCAACTGACAGCAAGTTTTTCCCACATATTGGAGTCCACATTTACATAGAATAAGATAGATAACAGCTGTTGTTAATGAAGTCCCGAATTGTATAAAATGTTTTGTTAGAATAATTAGAAAACTTCTTTGTGCTGTTCATGAAGGTACAAGCCTTACAATGTTTACATGGTTTAGAACCCTGTAAGTTATGGGAAAGCTAAGTTTGATCACTTGCTAAACATGGAGCAAACTGGCTATGGACCGTTAAACCGCTCTGTTGCGTAGTGCGTACGACTTAGCGATGAGCGCCGCAGGCGAGGCTCGCCCTTAAATCGTAGCACTTTGGCAGGTGCTCATTGCAGGCGAGGCTCGCGTAGCGAGGCGAGCCATTAACCGTAGCACTTAGAAAAAAAATACGAGGTGAAAAAAATTACGAGATAAGCGGCGGAACAAAAACAGTAAAAAAAACACTAAATACACACTAAAAAATAAAACAAAGGTCACTTACAGCATGGGGAACCAGGCAGGACGTCTGGAAGTGAGTTGGAACTGCAATTTAGATCAATTTAGCCTAGTTACAAAGATCGAAAATCGGCTAAGCGAGAAAAAAATGGCTTCCGAAAAAAATGAAAACGAGGCTATACTACTACCAACTGCGTAAAACACAGCCACAGATGTATGTGTTTGAAAAACAACGAGATAAAGGATGCGGATTAACCGCACAATGAGTAAAAAGACAGTAGCGAGTACATTTTACGAAACACAATTACAGATTTACGCATTAACACGGATTTAACGACTTTGTCTCGCGCAACATCGGATTTACCGGCTAAACCAATGCATTTGATGTGAAATATAAGTTGCAAGTTACAAAAAAAAAAAAGGGACAAATGTAGCGTCATGTTGTGTGGCAAACAAATTTCACTACATTTAATTTTTGTTGACCGTCATTTGACCGTTTTACTATACTTACTGTTAAACCGTAGTACTTTAGCGGGCTGAGCGATGAGCGTCGCAAACGATCATTGCCCGTTAAACCGTAGTACTTTGGCAATGAGCGCCGCAGAAAAAATGCTGCACGAACAAAACGAAAACCAGGCGACAGCACTATAACCACGGAAAACACGTACCGATAATCCGCTAAGACGCATACCACACATTACCCACCATTTTAGGATAATGCGGAAGTACACAGCTACGTTAACTGTTTCGGATCGCGCACGCACACTATTACACTGCACACGTTCATCACGCTTACACAGTACCTCCACACCACTAATGCTGCTGCAACATCAACACAGATTGCCAGCTCTTCAACACAATGCATAAAAATACGTAAATTCATTTATTAATTTGATTTCTATTTTTCAGTAGTACACAGAAAACAACATTAGCTACCTTACAATTCCATATGTATATTAATAACTAAACAACTTTTAAAACATACACATCTGATTGCCGTCATTTTTTGACGGGCAATAAACTAAGGGTTCCTTATAATTCTACTGAATACTTGGTGCAGAACATTATAATGAGGACATCTATATTCAATGAATGTAATAAGTGTATGTTATGGATAACAGTGTAAATAACATATATAATTGTATGATGTGTTGTTTTTCTTTGCTCTGTCATGCTCAATGTTGGTGATAATAAATAAATTAAAAAAATTCATGAGAAAAACACTTTAGGCTATATAGGGCTAAATTGATTTAAGGGCACAGAATTAAAGGGCCATTTACCTCACTTTAAGTGCTCTTCATTGTGTGAGAGAGCACAAGATGATCTATTGTTTTTTTTTTTACACTAATAACAGCTAAAAATCTACAGTCTAAGGCAGCTGTGACTTTCCAAGTTGGTGGGGCGGAAGACAGAGACCTGGCCCCTCCCCTTACATTGATTTCACCCAACAATATAAACCCCTCCCCTTCATAACATGTTAACTATATAGACTCTGCCCAGTGACACAGACTCCACCCACAAAATAAAAAGTGATCCTATAGAGAGAGACAGGGATTGAGATAGAGAGGGGGGGGGGATAGTGAGAGAGGAGGATAGAGAGAGAATGATAGAGTGAAAGAGAGGGGGGAGAGAGAGAGATATATAAAGAGAGTGGAAGGGATAGAGAGAGAGGGAGATATATTCTATACCTCTTCTTCTATGTCTCTCTCTCCCCTTCTATCCCCACACCTCTCTATCCCTCCCTCTCTCTATCTATCCCTATGAGCCTAGGTCAGGTATTTTACCACTGAGCAAATAACAATAGAAGCAGATACTATGAGCAAAAATACTGAAAAAGAGTAAAACTGCATAAATAAATAATTTGTTAAATGAACAAATAGATTAATTAACAAACAGAGACTAAACAACATGTGGGAGGAACATCCTGCACGTACAGAAGGACCGGGTGATAATTCACCAACAACAGACTAGAACCAGAAAGTTTCACCCCAAGTTGGTTCTGCATGATTTAGTACTGTTTTGTTTCTCCCTCCATTTAAACATATTTTAAATAGCATGTGGGAGAGGCATCTCAAACATCCCACATGCTATTTAGACTATCTTAAAAAAAAAACTATGTGTTTTTTCAAAATATTAATTCAGTTTATAGGCTGCCTTTACATAATTAATATTAAGTTGCAAAAAAACAGATTTGAGTGGTTAATTAATCACACACACAACCATTATATATATATATATATATATATATATATATATACACACACACATTTTATATATATATATATATATATATATATATATATATATACACTGTAAGTCATTATAAATATAACGTTTGTCCAATACAAAAGGTATCAAATTATATTGCAATACTCATTATTAATCTATATTTATATGGATTAATAATTACTAAATTACTATGGGCCTCATTCAATTATCGGCCGTAAAACGGCCGCAAAGCTGCGATTCCTTGCGGCCATCTTACGGCCCCGTGTAGAGCTACTTTTACCTTGCAATTCAATTATACGGCGCCGCAAGGATATCCCCTTCCGGCCGGCCGCATATCATGCAAACGGCCGGAAGCTTTTTCACAGCGCCCGTAAATCTTGTTTTCCGGCCGCAAAGTCCGAAAACTGAAAATGCAAATATAAAATCGAGAATGCACTGTAAAGCTCCGTAAATGCTAGGCATCATAATGGGGGACACGAGGATTAATAGCAACACCCTCTCAAGCTTGCACATCAGCCCAAATCAGATATATTATTCACGGATTACTTTACGTCCCGTAGTTCCGCGGGCTGGTCCTTGTTCAAACCCGTACGGGTTTGGAGATGGAGGGCCGCAAACCAAGCATTGTAATAGCCAATATATATTCAATCCAGCACTGCAAAGCACTGTAAATGATGGGGAACATAATGGGGGGGCATGAGGATTACTAGCCAAACATTCTCAAGCTTGCACATCGCCAAATTGTACTTTGATTTTAAAATCCGTACAAGTCCCACGGACTTCACTGACCAAGCCCGTAGCTCCGTATTCAAGCCCGTGCGGGCTGTCCTCCAAGCCCGCAGCTCGTTTTTAAAGGCCGTACGTGCTTGGAGGTTAAAGGTATCCATTTTGTTACGGTTTTTGCAGTCTGCATGTAACTGCTGTAACCCTAAAATGGAGGCCCAAGCATTACAGCCTACAAATTAACAAGACTTCAAATTAGTTTAATATTCCTCATATGTTTGATTGGTCAGCACACATATAGGTTCCATTGTAGCCTCTAAAACAGCCCCATAATAGAATATGTCACCCCAATATTGGCGCGCACAGCAAATGTGTTTTTGACAACATGCAGCTGACATGAGTCCCACATCATTGCGCAGTTCTAATATTTTGGACTGTTGGCCGTCGATGAAAGGGCGCAAGTGATATGACCTAATGCCATAAACCCTTCTAACCCTTGTAGCCACAGCCTAATCCTAATCCTTACACCCCACTGCCTAATCCTAATCATTAGATCCGCTAGCCTCCTCTCGGGCCTGCTGTTGATGATGCGCGCATGTGTCGGTGCGTAGATGACAGCGCACATTCGATGCACGCTATATGGTTGATCAACGATAGAATACACATCTCGCTCATCACATCTACATTAGAGAATACAAATAGTGGCCAAATCAGACCGCCACTTGTCATATATCAAGTACCAGGGGAATATTTCATTATATGTGCTTAAGTTCTTCAGTTGTGTCTGACTCTCAGTGACCCTATGGACTGCAGCACATTCAGCTAGGTCTCTGCCTGTGCTGTTCTCAAAAGTTTGAAGGCCAAAGAGATTGGAGTGGGTTGTCAGTTCCTCCTCTAGTGGATTGGGATTTGTCTGATCTCTCTGCTATGACCTGCCCACCTACAGTAGCTCACAGCTTCATTCAGGTACACAAGCTGCTTCACCACCACCACCACCACTTAGCAACCCTCACCCATGTAAAGTGATAAATAGCAGAACAGTTTCGAGGTTCACCAAATGGGAATAACTAGACACCTGGCACATGGCTCCCACCAGGATGGGCGTAGCAGAGATTATGCCTGATGGCGGTGAGTTTGCTGTCGATCCCAGAGCTTGCGGCCCTTCCTGATGGGTCAGAGTAGATATGTGTGGTGCATGTTACCCTGGTCCCCTTCAGCATTGCTAAGTAGTGTGAAGGGGCTTGTGTACCTGAATGAAGCTGGGAGCTACTGTAGGTGGGCAGGTCATAGCAGAGAGATCAGACAAGGTCCAATCCACTTGAGAAGGAACTGACAACCCACTCCAATCTCTTTGGCCTTCAAACTTTGGAGAACAGCAAAGGCAGAGACCTAGCTGAATGTGCTGCAGTCCATAGGGTCACGGAGAGTCGGACACAACTGAAGAACTTAACCACATATAATGAAATATTCCCCTGGTACTTGATATATGCCAAGTGGCGGTCTGATTTGGCCACTATTTGTATTCTCTAATGTAGATGTGATGAGCTAGATGTATATGCAATTAGATAGAGATTTAAGGGATCCCAATAGAGCTCATGTGCGTGGCAAAGGGTTCATATGACCTGACTCATGTTTTACTCTTGCTATTGAATTGGGTAGTGTGGCTTTAATCATATTATGCATGTTGCAGCATGGTTTGTCAGATTGGCATGTGCATGACCATTACAACATATGATAACCAAAGGATATTTAGCCAATGCATGTTCATTATTGGGCAACTAACTGTATTCACACATATGCTAAGTGATGTGGGTGAAGGGGTTTGTGTACTTCAATGAAGCTGTGAGCTAGCCTACATCGGGCCAGTGTAGGGGGGTACGTCTTATCAGAGAGGTCAGACTAATCCCAATCAACTAGAGAAGGAACTGGAAAAGCACTCCAGTGTCACCTGTCCTATTCATTGTAGGCCCTCAGGGGAATGTTCCTACTCCACAGTATCGCTCATCAGACTTGTCATGGGTATTAACCCTATATTAGTAGTAGATTTGATATTTGGGATCAGATGATATCTCAAGCTATTCTGACTCCTCAACAGTTTTAGATGTATTGATCTATTGCATGTTAACTATGGCTCATCAGTTTACATTTAGAGGAATGTGACACTAATGTAATGCATGTGGATTTCCCTGAACCAAACATATTCATAACACATGGACGCAGTCAGAAAGGTCTAACAAAGCTTTATTTTTTACACAGACCACAATCAGCAGTGGTCAAGATTGTGCATTCACATAACAGTATAACAAAGCTTTATTTGATACACAGACCACAATCAGCAGTGGTCAAGATTGTGCATTCACATAACAGTATAACAAAGCTTTATTTGATACACAGACCACAATCAGCAGTGGTCAAGATTGTGCATTCACATAACAGTATAACAAAGCTTTATTTGATACACAGACCACAATCAGCAGTGGTCAAAACTGCATTAATATCATGGGTGTGGTGTGGGCGGGTCCTTGAAGAGCAAGAGGCTGGAAAAAAGGGGAAACCTACAGGGGTCAATCTAATAGTCTAGAATAAGCATGATGCATAGCACCTACCAGGGTCACATGCTGCAACCGGAACCAGAAATCTCTTCATTTAACTGAAGAAACCATTTATGTGCATAGCACATACAACTTGTAACTAGATCTGCTCAATTAAACAGATGATTCAACCTTTGGACTGTGTAATCCAATTCAGTTTCACACATACAGTGTGTTGAACAAACAAAGATCTGAAAGAAGTGTTCAAATCAAAAAATGCGGAGGAGGATCCAAAACAATTTAGAATCACGATGTATGTACAGTACAGTTCTAAATACTGTACCAATATACCAACTCACCTGATTCCCATCTGCAAGCTTTACTAACCATTAGCTAGGTCTGTGGATAATCAGAAATATGGGCAAATAGCCATTATTATGGAGAGGACACAAAGGTCAGCAGCCAGATTCACTGTTTCTTACATCAGACCCAAAGATCTGTTCTCAGACTGCTATTGAGGTCAGGATCACATGCGTCACTAGTGCATATATTAATGCTGGCTGTTATTAACATGCCATTGTGAGACTTTGCAAGTCCACCGCCATAGCGGTATTAGTCTACATTTAAGCTACCAACAATCATGTTGGAGATATGTGGCTATATGATAGCTTTAAGATTGTGGGAGCTACATGTTAAGGGGGCTGCCATTGAAGGCATGTCTACCTGAGAGGCACTGGGAAAACCCTCCACCTCATAATTCCTCCACAATGCTTGCAGATGTAGGAGATGCCTTCATGGACCTAAAATTAAAAAATTAAAAAAAAAGACAAAACCTAAAAAATAAGGCCTGAAAACATCATAGGGCCTGCAGCATCTCTTCTCAACAGCACTCCTTAGTGACAATGTATTGGTCACACTACTAATTAACAGCCTCATTAAATTGCTATGTAACAAATTGAATAGGGCTCTATATAAGCACACAGCATCTTTTTGAAAGCAAGTTTTTAGTTAGGGAACTTCTATGCAAGAGCCAGGTCTTCACTAACTAAAAACTTCTGTAAAACCAATATGCTATGTGCTTATATAGAGCCCTATTCAATTGCCCAAATCACATTTTAATGAGGCCCTTTGTGTTGTGTTTAACCTGTGACCAATTGATGGTCACTGAGGAGTGCTGTTGAGAAGGCGAAAACATGTCTGCAGACCCTATGGGCGTCATTCAATTGCGATATGGCCGATTGAAAAGGGCTCTATATAAGCACAGAGCATATATTTATTTACAGACGTTTGTAGTTAGTGAAGACCTTGCTTTTGGAGAGAAGTTCACTAACTACAAACATCTGTAGAAAATATGCTCTGTGCTCAAATTGATCCCTTAGCAATCGGCCACATTGCAATTGAATGAGACCCTATGTCCTCCTCCGCTTGGGCCCAGGACCCACATCACCTGTGCCCATCCTCCGTCTCCCCTCTGGTGGTGATGGTGGGGGGGGAGGGCGGGGGGGGCGGGCGGTGCCAGGCAGCGGTGGTCTGGGCGGTGGCGGACACATGGGAGGAGAGGAGGGGCCAGGCTGCTCTTGGCTGGGGGATTGTGAGATCCCCGTTGATGCTGGGCTGGGGACCATGGCATGTCTGAGCAGCCTGACCTGAAGGTGCTCCGATGTCATGTGGTGCCTCCTCACCTCCCTGGACAGCCTGGCCAGGCTGTGGGTCATCTGTGACCTTAGGGCAGAGATGCTGGCATCCATCCGGAGCTGGTTGGCCTCAATCCTCTGGCTGCTGGCCAGCAGCTCCTTCAGGACGGCCAGTGTCTCCACCTGCACAGCCTGGCTCTGCGGCGACGACACCGCTGGGTGGGCGTGGTGAGGTGATGCGGGGAGGTCCACAGCTGGAGCCGGTGGGGAGAATGTGCCCGGTGGTGACCAGGCCAGCACACTTTGTGGGGAAGGAGGTGCTGTCCCTTGGGGGGATGAGGGCCCCAGAGCAAGCCTTTCGAGGATGGGCATAGGCCCAGGGCTTGGGGCAGGTGACCCCGCAAGGTCAATGACCAGCCCATCCTCTGACTCCGAGCCCTCTGATCTCCTTTCCTCCTCCCCCTGTGCTGGAGGATCCTGGTACGGGGCTGATGGCCCCGCCTCCTCGCTATGGTCACAGGACCCAGAGCTCCTCCTGGATGCTGAGAGATAGAGAAGAAAGGTACATGTCATTAGTATGTTGATTAGCTCATTGATAGGTGTTCATTTCTAATTATCTGACATCTAGCCTTGAATATGGATGATTCTCCTCTTTGCTACTCTGATTAGCTATCTTATACTAGCTGTTATCTATTCTTAGGTTTCTGTTCTGGATGGTTCTCGGCTCACAACTCTATCTGTATTACGGCTGCTGTCTGTAACTGCGTAGGCTGAACGGGCACACCAATACATGGACTCTGTATTACAGGGGTGTCCAAACTCTTTCCCAGATTGGAAGATATCCTTTCTGTGCACTGGTGAGTCAATCAGGATGAATGAAGAAGCGATTGACTCACCTGTGCGCAGCAGGGTTATCAAATCCAGCCATGAGTGTGGCCCACCAGGACCGCGTTTGGACACACCTGCTCTATTGCTTGATTACTGTTGTGGTGACCATGAATGACAGTGATTTGTCAGCTTCATGAATTTAACGATGCATCCATCTATCCCTTGTTATTTCATGGAGCTGACATGTCATTGTCATGGCCATGTGTAGTGTGTGTGATGCACATGTGGTGGCATGTTGCTGTATGTCATATTCACCTGCCATGGAGGCTGGGTCCTGCTGCTCCACCGGGCCTGATGCTCCAGCTGCGTCGGAGGGTGCAAGCATGGCCCTTGCAATCCCTTCATGGGCAAGGTACTTGACCCTCCGCCCCTCGGCCTCCTGCACCATCTTCCTCCTCACCGCGGCCCTGATGTCGTCAAACCGGTGCTTAATGGACAGCAGACACCGTCCACGGCCCGCCACACCGTTGACCAGATCCACCACCTGCTGCCAAGCAGTAGCACGGGGCCCAGCCTTTACTTCCCTACCCCCCGAGGTGATGACGGGGCGGGCACGGATGGCCTCCAGGAGGACCCTGTTTTCCTCCCGGCTATAATTGTGGGCCCTGGACCTGCCGACAGCCTCTTGCTCTTCTGCCTGGGGATGAGGACCCTCTCCACTCTCCCTCCTCCTCCTCCTTCCTCCTCTCCTTTCCTCCCTCCCTCCTCTCCTCTCCTCTCTCCCTCCTCCTCCTCTCCTCTCCTCCCTCCTTCCTCTACTCTCCTCTCTCCCTCCTCCTCCTCTCCTCTCCTCCCTCCTTCCTCTACTCTCCTCTCTCCCTCCTCCTCCTCTCCTCTCCTCCCTCCTTCCTCTACTCTCCTCTCTCCCTCCTCTCCTCTCCTCCCTTCTCCCTCCTCCTCTCCTCTCCTCCCTCCTTCCTCTACTCTCCTCCCTTCTCCCTCCTCTCCTCTCCTCCCTCCTTCTCCTCCACTCCTCCCTCCTTCTCCTCCTCTCCTCCCTCCTCCTCTCCTCCCTCCTCCTCATCCTCAACCTCCCTTCTCATCTCCTCCCTCCTCCACTACCTCCTCCTCCACTACCTCCTCCTCCACTACCTCCCCCTCCTCCACTAATACCTCCTCCTCACTCCTCCCTTCCTCTTCCCCACCTCCACGCCCCGGGACTCCCTGCCACTCCTCCACCCTCTGCTCCTCTCCCTCCATCACCACCTGAAAAGAAAGAGAAAGAAAGAAATGTTTTAGTGGGTTTGCCTGCTCCACGCTCGTCCCCCATTCTGATCGCCTATAACACTATTTCTGCTTGGATATCAATGTTGGAACTAACTGCAGTAATCAACCTTAAGTGGAAAGAGCCTGTGACAGCAGTGGGAGGGGTGTACAGCACCTCTCACTCTGGACCTGAGAGGCGCTGATGAAACACGCTAGATCAATACTTTCATAAACAATGTGGAAGGGTCAGTTACAGTTTGCATATATACAAGGCATGCGGCTATTTACTGTGTGCTTCTATCATGTGTGGGGAGTGGACCATGTCTGAGGCCACTAATATCCTATCTGCATTATATTCTGCACATATTCATGGGCATGGTACCTATCCTGAAGCCATCCTCTGTACCAGAGGTAGTAGAAACTACATGGTCCTGCTGTTCTAGGCTAAAAAAAGTTATTGTCAAGCCCCATTGAAGAAGCAGTTTGGAACACCTATGTGTATTGCAAATATGTGTAGATATCTCACTCAAACTCAATCTCAAACTCAATCTCAATCTCAATCTCAATCTCAATCTCAATCTCAAACTCAATCTCAAACTCAATCTCAAACTCAATCTCAAACTCAATCTCAATCTCAAACTCAATCTCAAACTCAATCTCAAACTCAATCTCAAACTCAATCTCAAACTCAATCTCAAACTCAATCTCAAACTCAATCTCAAACTCAATCTCAATCTCAAACTCAATCTCAAACTCAATCTCAAACTCAATCTCAAACTCAATCTCAATCTCAATCTCAAACTCAATCTCAATCTCAAACTCAATCTCAAACTCAATCTCAAACTCAATCTCAAACTCAATCTCAAACTCAATCTCAATCTCAAACTCAATCTCAATCTCAAACTCAATCTCAAACTCAATCTCAAACTCAATCTCAAACTCAAACTCAATCTCAAACTCAATCTCAAACTCAATCTCAAACTCAATCTCAAACTCAATCTCAAACTCAATCTCAATCTCAAACTCAATCTCAAACTCAATCTCAATCTCAATCTCAATCTCAAACTCAATCTCAAACTCAATCTCAAACTCAATCTCAAACTCAATCTCAATCTCAAACTCAATCTCAATCTCAAACTCAATCTCAATCTCAAACTCAATCTCAAACTCAATCTCAAACTCAATCTCAATCTCAATCTCAAACTCAATCTCAAACTCAATCTCAAACTCAAACTCAAAATCAAACTCAATCTCAAACTCAATCTCAATCTCAAACTCAATCTCAAACTCAATCTCAAACTCAATCTCAAACTCAATCTCAAACTCAATCTCAATCTCAAACTCAATCTCAAACTCAATCTCAAACTCAATCTCAAACTCAATCTCAAACTCTATCTCAATCTCAAACTCAATCTCAAACTCAATCTCAAACTCAATCTCAAACTCAATCTCAATCTCAAACTCAATCTCAATCTCAAACTCAATCTCAAACTCAATCTCAAACTCAATCTCAAACTCAATCTCAAACTCAATCTCAAACTCAATCTCAAACTCAAACTCAAAATCAAACTCAATCTCAATCTCAATCTCAAACTCAATCTCAAACTCAATCTCAAACTCAATCTCAATCTCAAACTCAATCTCAAACTCAATCTCAAACTCAATCTCAAACTCAATCTCAATCTCAATCTCAAACTCAATCTCAATCTCAATCTCAATCTCAATCTCAAACTCAAACTCAATCTCAAACTCAATCTCAAACTCAATCTCAAACTCAATCTCAAAATCAATCTCAAAATCAAACTCAAAATCAAACTCAAAATCAAACTCAATCACACTCAATCTCAAACTCAGAATCAAACTCATAATCAAACTCATAATCAAACTCATAATCAAACTCATAATCAATCTCTCTCTCTCTCTATATATATATATATATATATAGAGAGAGAGAGAGATAGAGAGAGATTTTGAGAGAGAGAGACAGATCTAATATTAAACAGAAAAATATAAATAACTTACCTCCCTCCACAAAACTCCTCTCCCCACAAAAACAAACTCGCCAAACCTATAGGCCAACAGCAAAAAAAACACAATTGTACTTCTCGCCAGTGCATTCAGTAAATATAGAAATTGGCAAAACATACAAATAAAAGACAGCTTGATAGGATGAAAAGCATGTACAATGCAACTTACCTCCCTCCAAACCCCTAAGGGCAGGATCAAAGATCCCAAATCCTCCAAACACCTATAAACAAGAAAAGAAATCAATTTTACTTCTCGCCAGTGTATTCAGTAAATATAGAAATTGGCAAAACATACAAATAAAAGACAGCTTGATAGGATGAAAAGCATGTACAATGCAACTTACCTCCCTCCAAACTCCTATGGGCCGGATCCAAACTCCCACACAACCAAAAATACTCCAAACACCTATAAAGAAGCAAAAAACACAATTGTACCTCTCACCAGTGTATTCAGTAAATATAGAAATTGGCAAAACATACAAATAAAAGACAGCTTTATAGGATGAAAAGCATGTACAATGCAACTTACCTCCCTCCAAACTCCTATGGGCCGGATATAAACTCCCAAACTCTCCAAACTACCTCCAAACACCTATAAACAAGCCAAAAACACAATTGTACTTCTTTACATCGGCATCCGTAAATGTAGTAACGGATTCCCGTAAAAAGAACTTAAACCGCGACTTGATAATAAAGCAACTTACCTACTCTCAACCACCTAGCTCCTGGAACCGCGTGCTACTTCGTCCGAAATCACAACACAGTCGAGGCGTGGGTGCGTGTCATTCCTATTTATTCACTCCCACTGTCAATCAAATGCTCTATCCCGTAAGTGATTGGCTGTGCGACCTGTGGCGCGATGCGTGATTCCGCTATTGGATAGTTCGTGCCGGGCGCGGCTAGTCCGTCCCCCTTCCAGCTTGCGTGCGCGCCTAAACGTCACGGCCTTCCTACATTCGGAAGGCCGCGATTCACGCCTGGCTAGATTTAAGTTACGGCCGCATCCGTTGAAGTCCACACGATGCACTTACGGCATTGTAATGAAACAGGGCTGAAAGGGCCCTAAAAGTGTAAAGGAAGCAATAAAAGGCATTCAAATTACTGTAAAAACAATCCACAATGATCAAATATGTTAATAAAAGAGATTTTTGTGGTGTCATGTACATCCTCAAAATGGCAGCCAAATTAACCCTTTAGCACTCAGAAAGAATAGAATGTGTCCCCTAAACATATCAACATTATCTGATTTACATCTCTTTTATCACATCTAGATTTTTGAACACAAATATTGTATATATTTTCACGCCACATTACATAGATCATGGAGTATGGGCCCAAAATCAAATGTGGGCCAGAATATTAGGGGTTACTAATTAAAATGGCTCAACCAATCCATAATCAGGGAACTTCATAACATGATGAAGCTTAGATACACCAGTGAGCTTTTCCATTTGTGAAATCAACCCGGATAATCACAGCTGGGGTAATTAGCAAGCTATATAACCACACCATCATCCATGAATTAGCAAGTCTGAACCATCATGGATAGCAGCAACATGAGTACAGCGTATAGGTATGTGAGGAGAGCGCAGCGTCGTATGAATGGATATTTGTTTCGAATGTTGCAGAGTGGAAACCGGGATGTCAGGCGTGCGACTGTGGAGTGGCTGAGGCGTGACAGAGAGGGGCGGCTGGGAGTGAATGTGGGTGAGCGTGCTGATGCAATCCATGGTGGTCCGGAACCAAGCCAGGCAAGTGGCTCATCACAGGACATGCCTAGGGTCATGGTGGGGGGTCAGTTAGGGGAGAGAGCTCCAGTGGCACAGGGACAGGGGGATATGAGGGCACCTGCAGACAGGGAGGAGGACCTTGATGTGGGTGATCAGCTGATGGGGGGGCCAGATGAGAGACCCCTAGAGGGTGTGGCACATGAAGTGGGGGCTCCTGCACAGCCAGACCCACAGGGGGGTGAGCAGGCCCAGGAGCCGGCCAGGAGGCTTCGTGCACCCAGGGTGTACCGGGACAGAGTCACATTAGAGGGGTTAACTGATGTGGAAGTGTATGAGCGTTTTAGGCTAACCCGTGCCAGCCTGGAGGAGCTCTATGCGGTCCTGAGGGAGGACATGGAGCCTTC
This sequence comes from Discoglossus pictus, assembly GCA_027410445.1. Classification (NCBI taxonomy): domain Eukaryota; kingdom Metazoa; phylum Chordata; class Amphibia; order Anura; family Alytidae; genus Discoglossus; species Discoglossus pictus. The sequence goes on along the minus strand of CM050164.1, from coordinate 416,944,856 downwards.
CTCACGGACCAATAGAGCCATCCCAGGCATGACACGGATGTTAGCCGCCATACACATCCTATCATCTGGTAGTTTTCAGAACACTGCTAGCATAGTAGGAGAAATGTCTCAAGCAAGCCTTTCAAGGTGCCTGAGCACATTCCTCCATGCTATCGTTCCGAAAGCTGCCAGATACATCAGTTTTCCCCACACTGGGGAAGAGATCTTGAAGGTGAAAGTAGATTTCTTTCGAATGGGAGGTATCCCCAATGTGCTCGGTGCTATAGATTGTACACATGTAGCATTGATACCTCCTAGAGAGCAAGAAGCCATGTGCCGAAATCGCAAACACTATCATTCCATCAATGTACAGGCTGTTTGTGATGCAGGCATGCGCATACAAAATGTGGTTTCCGGCTTCCCGGGAAGTACTCATGATGCCCATATCCTGCGTGAGTCATCCACCCCTCTTTATTTTGAGTCTGGAGAAGCTCCACCTGGGTGGCTACTGGGTGAGTACCCATAAAGGATCCCCTAAAATATACATAATATTCCACTGTAATGTTATTCCATTGTTGCGCCATAAAGAAGGTGTGCCGACTGAGCCATTGCATCGTAGCTTGTTGCTGTGCCTAACCCGATGTGACGTGGTCATAGGAGTATGAAGTTCCAAGCCAGAGATCCCTAAACTAACGTCACATTAATCATTGCGTATATTTACAGATGCTTTAACGAGCAGCACAAACTCCCATTCATATCTACATCTCCCATTTTTGTTTCCTTCAGGTGATGCAGGATATAGGTGTTTGCCGTGGTTGTTGACCCCTGTGAACAATCCACGCACAGAGGGGGAGGAGAGGTACAATGCGGCCCATGCCAGAACCCGGAATGTAATAGAGCGCACCTTTGGACTCCTGAAGATGCGCTTCAGATGTTTACATTCCACTGGCGGGGCGCTACAGTATACACCAGGGAAGGTTTGTCACATCATCATGGCCTGCTGTATTCTGCACAATATAGCAGTACAGGCAAACTGTCTGGGGAACATTGATGATGCTCCGCTTGAACCGGCGGAGCGTCCAGTACCTCCCGATGGTGGGGATAACGTTCAGGGGTCACAACTACGTGCCCACGTCATTCGTGAGTACTTCCCATGTAAGTCTGAAACTAATTACAACCAACTCAAATGTACATGGCTTATGGTTACTAATACATCTCTTTTCTCCTTCCCCATTGTCTTCCAGAATATCCAACAGTCCACAGTAGAGGATAGCTTTGTGATGTAACATATGTCTCGTGACGCATTATTCATACTGGATCAAATACAGCCTGCTCTGATATCCGTTACTGGTAAGTATGCGCACATTCCCATACACATCATATATATTGATATCTGCCAACCTCAAGAAGCTAAGCTAAAGGATGGTCTGATGTATTCCACAATGTCAATGGATATAGGCCTCACAATCGTATTTGAAAACATCTGCCCAGAACAGTAATGTTCACATTGTCTGATCATGCTATTCCACATCCCATGGAGGTCAATGCAATTCCTAGCAATCTGGATATATGAACATAACAGCATACTGTAAACCATAAGAAATGTACCTCATGTGATGCAAAGAGGGGATGTCCCCTGTTCTTTGTCAGCGAATGCTGGTTAAAAGCATTCTCAGTCAGATAACAGGAATAGTCTCAAGGATGTGTTAACTAGGAATCATTGTGCAATATATCATATGGATTGTGTGACTCATCTCATCATATTGCCATTACAGAACTGTTGCCGTGTGTCAACACATTGTTTACCCACACAGACATGGGAAACAACCTTGCCAGCAACAGAACATCAGCTACATCAATGGCGTCTACATTGTAAGTGAGTATTTGCGGGAAACATGTGCATGTATGCATGAGAGGAAATGACTAATAACTCCATTAATGTAGGCCTAACTTTCTTTTTCCCCAAGACATCCTCTATGTATTGCTGAAGCGGTCCGAAATGTTTATCGGACCATGCAGACGTGTCCTGGGGGAACAGATCTCTTCGTTGAATACTCCACTTGATCTATCCAAGGTAGAGAACCACATGTAGATGTCCGAACATGTATCAATGTGTGATAGTTGTGATCTTCCCTTTCTATTACAGGATGCACTGGTGTCTCTCTCTCTCTCTCTCTCTCTCTCCACCCCTGTTTACCCTTAATTTATTGAGTCACTCAAGTCTTCTGCTAACTATCCCAATTAACCCTTTCCACTATGTTTTCTCTTGTCTTCTTTCTCACATCCCCTGCCTTTTCCTCAGACTCTTCTTTACTTCTCCCCTTTTTGTCTGCATCATTTTCATTTCAACTCTCATGCCCACCTCTCTCCTTTTATTCGCCCATCACCTAATCCTACTCAAGCTGTGGTTAAACTATGTGTCTCCTGACTGTCCCATCTGCAGATTACATTATCTGTCCACATGGGGCAGATACCTTATTACAAAATAGTGCATCGCACTTTACATCTGATCCCTTTCCTCTCCGACTAATGCATATCTTTCTACTTGACACAACCTCCTTCCTATGTATCTCTCACTTACTTATTAACCTTGCTATTCCTTATCTACTCTTCCCCATGTCCATTACCTTTAACTTGGAAGTGGTGATTTTCTAATCTTGTGTGGGCCTTTGTGAACAAATCATTTATCAACAGACTTTACGCTCCAAACAGGGCCCTCCATTTTCTTGCGTTGTCAATATTACATACTGTATATTTTTGTGTTCTTCTCCCCAGTACAGCGTTACGGAATATGTTTGCACAATACAAATAAATGAGAATTCGACTAATCCTAATATTCCCACATCAGGACAAATTAGTCTGGGCCATCATTATCATCGTACAGATGGTTAGCTTGTACGAGATCCCAATGCCTAACGTGTGCCGACATACCTACATCTGTTGGTGGCTGCTCATATGGCATATGTAAGGTTTCCACTAATATATTATTTGTGTGTTTGTATTCCAGATCCCGGTCAGAACAAGGCATGACGATAAACAAAGGCATGACGATAAACATCCTGACATTCCGTGGCCATGTCAATGTCCTCATGTATGTGCATGTGTCCGTTTCATTGCTTTGTTGGATCCAGTTTGATATCTGATGACCTTGACTGAATAGCCGATATGTGTCACGAGACAATTTCATTATACAATGCAGATGTGATGTGACATCTGTCAGCTGATGTTCCTGGTATATCCACAGCATGTGTATGCTCATATAGTCTATCTCGATTCACCGGTACCTATTGGTTTAGACATTCTATCCTCTCCTCTACTTGGACTGTTGTGAAGCCTGCAGCACCAACCCTTCAAGATCTTTTCTTCAGTGCTGATGTGACCCTCCCTGTGCATATGGGGAAGAGTAAATCCAGGCTTGGGACTTAACAGTTAAGGAGGTTACGTTAATCTTCAGTTATGCATATTCAACAACAGTGAGTATAGATGCTCAATCAGAGAACAAACTATCACTGATATTGCCTTGTTTGTTGTGAGTTCTCTGCAATAAGTAACATCTGACTGATATGGTCCTGGTCAGGTCACCATCTTTTTGACCAAGGTTATCTATGTGCTGCTTATTGTTGCGTGAGAACTGACGTTATGGGCTCATAGCATTCACTGATTGAGCACTTATACTTCTGATGTGGCATCAGAGTGTCCGTTTAACACCCAAGCATACATTTTGCTCTCCCCATATGTATATCACCTTATTCTGGATTATTATGGTGTTTCCTTATTGACTGTTATATATATGTCGGAACAATAATGAGATCTATTATATTGCCTAATGTTGGTTGATATACTGTACATCCCCTGACCATCCATATCAATGTAATTTTCCATGCCTGCATTCTGCTCTCATATCCCTATTTCCCTGTGTTACTTGGATTTTGTATCCTACCCCCCTCCACCATGATCCTTTGCATACCTGTGTTGATTAGTCAACCTGTGGCTTTGTGGCAAGCTTGCCTTGTTAATTTCGTTAAATATTAAATATGATTTATCTGCGATGTTGTTTGTGTCTGCCTCGTCAATGTTGATACCATAGCATTTCCGGAACATCAATAAAAGGACCTTCAGACTCCACATCTGTGCTCTGCACCATCAGTTAGGGGTGTCAATAGAATTCTCACAGTGTGTTTGCATTACTGATTTCAAACATAAGGGAAGGTTGGTATTAACAATCTATCTGACGCAGAAACAGACAAATGAGACAGGTTTCTGTAAGTGGCTCACATCCTAATAGTGAACATACAGGGCCTCATTCAATTGCGATTTTGCCAATTGAATGGGGCTCAAAATAAGCACAGAACATATATTGTGTCAAACAGATTTTAGTTAGTGAAAACCTTGATTTGGTAGAGATGTTTACTAACTCAACCATTTTTCAGAGAATATATGTTATGTGCTTATTTCAAGCCCTATTCAATTGGCCAAATTGCAATTAAATGAGGGCCACAGTATCTAACATAAGTGAGTACACCCGTCACATTGTTGTTAACATTTTAGTACATCCTTTCATGTGACAACACTGAAGAAATGACACTCTGCTACAATGTAAAGTAATTTTTCGGACCCATCAATAACTCAATACCCAGCCATTAATGTGTAAACCATTGTCACCAAAAGTGAGTACACCCTTAATTTGAAATGTCAAAATTGACATGAAATGTCAATTATGTGTGGCCACCATTATTTGCCAGAACTGCATTAACCCTCATGGCCAGGGAGTTCACCCGAGCTTCCCAGGTTGCCACTGGAGTCCTCTTCCACTCCTTAATGATACATCAGAGCTGGTTGATGCTAGAGACCTTGCACTCCCCCACCGTCAGTTTGAGGATGCCCCACAGATGCTCAATATGGTTTTGGTCTGTCGACAAGCTTGGCCAGTCCATCACCTTTACCTTCTTTAGCAAGGCAGTGTCGTCTTAGCGGTGTGTTTAGGGTCGTTATGTTATGTTGCCCTGCAGCCCAGTCTCCCAAGGGAGGGGATCATGTTCTGCTTCAGTATGTCACAGTACATGTTTTCATTCATGGTTCCCTCAATGGACTGTAGCTCCCCAGTGCCAGAGATAAATGGATAAGTCACAACGAACACAAAAACATTGATATGAGATGAACCCATCATTTTGAACCAAAACAGTGATGCAGAGAGAGGGGAGGCAGCATCTGACATAATTAGGTAAATGCATATAGTGGGAAGCCACACAACATATTAGCAAAAACATCTATACACATGCATATATGTTTGGTCTGGGCCTGCATGCATGCTGCCAGCACTGAGGAGCTACAGTTCTTTGAGGGAACCCATGAATGCCAACATGTACTGTGACAAACTGAGAAAGAGCATGATCCCTCAGATAGGAGAACAGGCCGCAGGGCAGTATTACAACATGCTAACGACAACAAACACACCTCCAAGCCGACCACTGCCTGGCTAAAGAAGCTGAAGGTCAAAAGTTGATGAACTGGCCAAGTAGGTCACCAGACCTAAACCCTATTGAGCATCTGTGGGGAACTCCTCAAATGGAAGATGTGGAGTGTAACGGAACCCATCACTGTTTTACCCTGTTTTATGGTTATGGTTAAAATATGATCATACTGTTATACTGTATGTATGTTGGTTTCTGCTCGGCAAAATCTTAGCCCAGAATATTGCAGACCTTGGCATAATAGATAATCCTAGTACAGAGACTCATCATAGGATAAGGAAGTCTATTGTATAAAGTGTTTTCATTATCAGACATAACAAAGAAGGATGATCTAAGCAATGTCTGATTGTATCAAAGTAGCCAGGTAGTCTCCGGGAGGTGTGACCCACCTGTTGTCCCTCAATGTGTATTGTGTGGCCAACTATGGGGGATGTGTGTATTGCCTGTGGGAAGAGATGTGTATATATATATTTCTGGGCAACAAAATAAAGTCCGTATTCATTTGACTCCCAATTGAGTGTGGGCAAATATTGCAGGTTGGGAATGGTGAGACTGTAGTGCTTCTTGGATATTGTACCGTATACCAGCGGAGATATTGGACTGCGTGTTCCAACTCCATTACAGGGAGTGCAAGGTCTCTAACATCCACCAGCTCCATGATATCATCATGAAGGAGTGTAAGAGGACTCCAGTGGCAACCTGTGAAACTCTGGGGAACTCCATCCCCATGAGGGTTAAGTCAGTGCAGGAAAATAATGGTGGCCACACAAAATAATCGCCAATTTCACTTAGGGGTGGACTCACTTTTGATATTTCCCCTGAATTAATCTATCCATGTGTCATGAACATGAATATCATGCATCACCGTTACTGTAATCAAACTCATGAATATTACCTCCACCCTCAGCTGCACTAGTGGCTGTTACCCCAACCCTACATTAACACAGGGCTGGTATATTGAAGGAAGATGTATGTACTAATCCAATAACGTTGGTGTGTAGCATTCATGTGGTGTTTACCAATCATGGTACAGTACAAACGAAACAAACAATGATAATGTGAGCAATACATAATGTTTAATCTTATGTTGCTTTCACAAATATTTACAACAAAAAAAACGGGAGGCAGAAATCCATGGACATCAATAAAATGGAACCTAAAGAGATAAGAACAAGACATCAATTAGAACAATATACGCATTGACTGCAACACCTCAACGTCAATAGATCTGGGACATCAATTGCTTCTATATGCAACATGAACATGTTCTCACCTATTTCCGCTTTCGCTTGGGTTTTTCCTGGCTCTCCTGGCCTTTGGAAGATGGTCCTCTAGGCCGGCCCCGACCTCTTCGGGTGTTTGGAGGCTCTTCCGGCCTGGATGCTGGGGACAGGGTGTGGGATGTTGACGGAGGCGAGTTTGAAGGAGTAGCCCGGTCTTGGTGCTGGCCTTCTCGGGCCATTTCAGGCCTTCGGGCGTACTCCTCCATTAACTGATTATGACGCCTCGCCTCCTGGAACATCCGCTGATTTTGCAGTGTCATTTGAGCCAAGACTTGGTCATTATGGCGTCTCCTCTCCTGTAAGTTACGGGCATTGTTGCGTCTCCTCTCCTGTAAGTTCCGGGCATTGTTGCGTCTCCTCTCCTGGAAGTTCCGGGCGTTATTGCTTCTCCTCTCCTCGAGCTGCCTGGCATCATGGCGTCTCATCTCCAGCATGAACTGTTGATTTTGCTCACGCTCATGCTGGAGATGAGCCAGGAAATCCGGGCACTGGGCCGCTGACAGCGCAGGACTAACTGCCAGCAACCCAGACCACTGTGTCCTCTGGGTGGAGGCACTGCTTACTGGTGTGTCCTGCCTGGGAGACGCCTGCTGGGCCTGCGGGGCCGGAGTGGCTGGCTGGGCCTGCGGGGCCTGTTGGTCTTGAGTGGCCACAGCGGCTGTCTGGGCCTGCGGGGCCTGTTGGTCTTGAGTGGCCACAGCGGTTGTCTGGGCCTGCGGGGCCTGTTGGTCTTGAGTGGCCACAGCGGCTGTCTGGGCCTGCGGGGCCTGTTGGTCTTGAGTGGCCACAGCGGCTGTCTGGGCCTGCGGGGCCTGTTGGTCTTGAGTGGCCACAGCGGCTGTCTGGGCCTGCGGGGCCTGTTGGTCTTGAGTGGCCACAGCGGCTGTCTGGGCCTGCGGGGCCTGTTGGTCTTGAGTGGCCACAGCGGCTGTCTGGGCCTGCGGGGCCTGTTGGTCTTGAGTGGCCGCAGCGGCTGTCTGGGCCTGCGGGGCCTGTTGGGCCGGAGTGGCCACAGTGGCCTGCTGGTCCTGCGGGGGCCACATGCCCTGCCAGGGGCCCATGCTCCAGGGCAGCATTGTTTGTGAAGCCATATTGGGGGCACAACCGGAATGGGACCACATTGGGTGGCCCCACATTTGGCCAGCCCACATTGTCTGGGAGCCAGGCGGTGCCATTATCCTGGCTGGAGGCAATTGCTGGCACCTTGTGGATGGCCCAGGTGGACTTTGATAGGAGGGCCCTGCTACAGGGGAAGTTGACGCAGGTGGTCCTGCATCTTCAGAAGGTGCAGGAACCTGCGGAGGCAGGGGACGCCTGGATGGTACTGAAATGAGACAAGATTTTGATTTGAGTATTGTTGTTTCCATATCTCTGAGATCAGAGTGACTTGTAATTGGCTGTGAATGTTTGACGCCAATCAAAATTGATTTGCATCATTAGTATTGTGGATCCTGGCTGGGATCTTTCCTGTTATGTGACACCGACTACTGGCAGCAGCAGTTGGACCAAGGGGCTGATAGATGGCGCTGCCACTGTTATATACATCATTTTCAACTTACACAGAAGCCCAAAAGCACTAGCCCTCACACTTATCCGAACCCCTTACCTTAACAACACCATAACCCACTAAATCTGCATGATTATATAATCTCCAGGAAAATGCTGTGACATGTAGAGGCTGCTCACTGCTGCTACCAGCAGTCACGGTCAGATAACAGGAAAGGGCCCATGGCTATATGTAATGCTGGTGCGGTGTGCCAACTGCAGTTAATTAGAACACGTGCTCATCTGAATCTGTTGGCCAGTGTGTGAGACAGACCAATCTGTGACCAATCCTCAGCAATGTGAGTTAACATGTTAATGTAACATGGTCCAGATTATGCTGTTACACAACACAAACTTACAGTCCATCAGAGTCTGTATCCGCATATGCTGCAGTGTGCACATCCATACATGTACTCTCATGGTGATGTACCAGCTAGACCGGACCTATCCTGTTGTATGTGCGCATATGTGCGCATCTCTGGAAGTGCCCCACCAACGACTCTAGCTACGCCAGCCCAGCAGGCCAGGTAAGTGGTTATGGGTTTCAGGTTCTGGCTACAGTTAGGGGGGATGGGTTAGAGTTAGAAAGTGGTGTTTAGGGGGTTAGGGTTAGAGGGTTACGGGCTTTGGGTGTACCAACTATTTTTGACGGCTACATGGGGACGCAAGCACAGCCGCATCCCTAGAGTCGGCGGCGGCACTCTTCCAGCACATACTGAAATGCCCACATAAAACAGGATACATCCGTTATACCTAGTTTCAAAATGTACATGAATTCTAAGCAGTAGGAGGGTTAAGCCAAACAGCTATGGATGGGCCAGTTTAACATGGAGTAGAGTGTGACAGGGGAACTCATGACAATAAAAAATCAATTGCAATAGAGTTGTCATGTATGCTTTATATGCACTGGGAACCAACAGCAAACATAACAGTAACATCAATAGATTTGCAAAACGGTATCATAATCAGTTGTGGGAGGAGGTATTGGACATATATTTCATTGATAACAATTCTGACAAGTAGATTTCTTTACACTGGATTTACATGATTTTCGCAGCCTCATATATCTGTAGTCACAACCAGATATCTTACAGTGCAATTCAACGTCAGTTATCTATCTGTGTGGGGTACATGTGCGTACATATGAGGGTGTTAAGGTGTACATGGTACTCACATTGCAGGGTTTCAGGCCGACCAGAGTCCACCAGGCTAGGGAGGCCCACGACTGACGCTGGCCGGATCATGTCGCGGACTGTGGCCTCCCAACCGGGGTATGTGAAGGTTTGTGGCGGCCCACCACCGGTTCCACGTGCTGCTTTGGCCTCATCGGCCATCTTCTTTTTTACATCGATGCGGCAGTCTTGGAACCGGTGCTGGACAGACTGCCAGGTACGATTCGCATACCCCAGCGAGGAGACCTCAGCCGCAATCTCCTTCCAGGCATCTGTCCTCTGCCTGGGCCTCACTTCACTCCCACCGGTTAGGATGGAGTGTCGGGCTTGCACTCCTCTAACCAGTGTTTCGATCTCCTGGCTGGTAAAGTTTGCTGCCCTTTTGCGGGCAGCAGCAGCTTGCTGGCCAGCCTGTGGCTGGGGGCCCTGCTCTCCCTGACCTCTCCCTTCACTGCCTTCTCCCTCCATCTCTCCTCCTCTATCTCTCTTGCTCTCACAAAACCTCCAACTCCAAGACCTGTGTGTCCACTTGCACAGCATACAACACAGTCACAGATTACAGAATTTCACTCCCTTTTAAACTATTTGTGCCCTTGATTGTCATCTTCCTATTGGTTAATTGATTTCAGGTTTGATTTTAGGATTACGGGCTTGAGACTTGGCCGTAGCTTCTTAGTGAAGCACGTACGGGTTTGGCGGATGAGTGCCCTCCAAGCCCGTAGCTCGTTATTCAAACCCGTGCGGGCTTGCATGATAGATGAAGTTAAATATCTTTATTTGCACATTTGAGAGTAGGGGAATGTTGAGCTATTAATTCTGAAACCAAACATCACTTTCACTTTTAATAAAAGTACAGGATGGCTTTTCTATGCTACGACTTGTAAGTTAGCCCTTTACGACCCGTAGGTCTATTTTACCCATTTACGGACTTGACGGAGGCTAATCCCGCAGCCTTTGCGGGTCTGAGGTGCTCCAAGCCCTCGGGACTTTGTCCACGGATATTTGACAAGAATTTGAAAATACAAAAATTGCAGATTTGAGTATAGGGGAATGTTGTGCTATTTTTGCTAACACCTACAATCACTTTATTGTGTCATCAGAGTGCAGGATGGCTTTATTTGGGCTTTATTATGTGCTTAATTGGTGTTTGCTGCAAGTAAGCTGCGGCTCGCTTTTAGCCTTGCAGAGAGGTTTCCCGTAGCAATTGAATAGCAACCGGGGCTTTCTTACGGCCGATTTCCTTGCGGCCGTTTTAGATCAAAGGCTTTCCTTCGGCGCGAGCGGCCGCAAGGCGCCGGCCGCAAGCCTGCCGGAGCCCCCGGCCGTAAGGGAATAGAATAGCCGAATAGCTTGCGGCCGGTCCTTGCGGCCCCGCAACGGCTGCGGCCGCTAATAGAATGAGGCCCTATATATATATATATATATATATATATACTGTATATATATATATATATATATATATATATATATATATATATATATATATATATATCTTACACATACAATAGGAGATCTGGCCCAAAAGTAAGTATAACCTATCCTTATAAATACATATGGACATAGAGATAGACTAAGACACAGGACCCCTTCTGGATCACTACCTTGTCGTGGTGAAGGGGCTTGTTACCTCAATGAATCTGTGAGCTATATCATGAAGGGTCACCCAAAAAGGGCAGGTCATTTCAGAGAGGTCAGACAAAATGCAGTCCATTGGAGTAGGAACTGGCAACCAACTCCAGTTTCTTTGCCATGAAAACCATATGGATAAGCACAGCCAGAAGCACAGACAGATGTACCTGGTGTGCTGCATCCATATGGTCACTGAGAGTCAGACACGACTGAAGGACAGAACAACAACAACCAGACACAGATAGGGATATGGACTCACCTGAGCTCTGCAGCTGCTTCTGTCTGGTAAAGGCCGGGGTGGTGACAGTGAAGTAGTTTATATATTGCTATTGTTATAATATATTACATTGCTATTATACAAACAGCACTGAATGGTTTGCTATTAATATAGACAGCACTGCAGTTGTTAATACATTACTATTAGGCAAAAGCTGTGGCGCCCCTGTTCTCAGAACTAAAGACTAAATGCTACCATAGATAAGAGGATAGAAAATGTAGTAACCAGAAAAAAAGTTGCTGGATTATAAGGTATGCCCAAAAAAGTAGCTGATAACCTTAGGAACATGCTTGCCTAAAAGTAATGTCATAGGGCACGCACGAAATGTACCGATAACCTTAGAAATATGCAAACTGTAGAAAATGTATTGTACAAGATAAAATGGTGTTGACATAATAAGACTGCTATAAAGGTCTGTGCTAGATCACTGTGACAGATCCATATTTAGTGCTACTATACTATGTGCATCTTTCAAGCTTGATAATAAATCTAAATCTGATTGAAGCGCTGAGATTTCGTGGTCTTCCTTGAGTGCCTGAACTGTGTGGTGAGAAACTGGGACAATCTCTTTTCTTCCAAAAATTGGTGCCCAAACTTGAGGCCACTTGCTCCGTGGAGGAAATCAGTTGCCAAGATGTGGGATCCGACACTGCCGTGAGACATCGCAAGGCCGGATGCCTGCTGAGCACAACTACACGGACTCTGTGGCCCCTCGAACCCAAACCCGAGCACCTACTGCAGCATATTCAGCTGCACTCTGGTAAGACCTATTTTATCTTTTATAAAAATTGTAGTATTTCTGGGATTGTGATTTTTTTTGCATAGAGGGAATGGGAGGAGAAGCAGACTAGGGGATAGGTAGCTATCATTTATTCTGGGGGCGTAGTGTAGGTCTAAAAGTAGAGACAAATGTCTCTAGAGTTTGGAAATGTGGTATTGAGGTAGGATAAATGAGATAGATTACCTTGAAACTGTTGAAGGGACCAGAGTAGTTAAAGAAGGTTAGAAATACATGTGAAAAGTTGATCTTAGGTATTGAAACATTAGTAGTAACTCTCAGAATTGATGTTGTACAAATGATAATTGTAAGATCCCTGTGAGGAGAGGGTATAGTGTATGTACAGAGTAAAGTGTTGTGAAAGGTTGTACTGTATGTATCCGGAAACACTTAATGGGTGTCTTTGGAAAGCAGAATGATAAGGAGCCTGGTGGTGCTTCAAAACCACTTGAATGCATGTTTTAATGTTACCCTGAATGGGCTCCAGCTTTGCAAAAATGTTAAAGCAAATGGCACAAGTACAAAAAGGGGTGCCTAAAAGAGACACTTGGGATGAATGTTGCTTAAAGAATGTGGAAGCGTATGTTGAGAGGATGGGACCCAAGATGAGAAAGCAAAAATATGAAACAGCTTGCTCAGAGAGAAAGAGGGTAGAGATATCCAAGGAGCAATGATCAATAACTCCCAAACACAGAAGCCTAAATACCAGGGAGGATATCCAACCATGACCCAGCACCCTGAATTGGGGGAACTAGGGAGGCCCTGGGAATCCTGATAGTTTGATGACCCACAGATAACCACCAAAGGAGCAGCAGAAGAGCCAACTATCAGACTATTGGTAAATGGGAAACCCTGTGAATTTCTTATAGACACAGGGGCTACATACTCATGCATCACTAGATGATAATATCCCTCTTACCAAGGACACGTGACTACCCAGGGCTTCTCAGGGGCCTCCCAAGTTATACAAAGGACTGCTCCTATTGAAATAGAACTGGACGATAAAATAATTTCTGCATCGTTGTTGTACTCCTCTCGTTCACCTGTATCCATTTTTGGAAGAAACCTTCTCTGTATATTGAACGCACAGATACACTGCACACCTAAGTGTATGGTTAGCATGTTTTATCAGATGAATCAACAAACCAGCCAGCTGATTTTGGATCCTCCCATTCGTCGACCCCAGGTGTTTTGTCTACAGATATCAGCACCCAACTGGCTCCTATACGTATGGAGGTGGCTGCAACAGACCTTACCTGTCCAAGATTTGGAGACTATTGTGAATAACAAGAACTTGCATTGTACTCTATACTATGATGTAACAGGACAGGACGAAGAATATGCAACCAAATGGAAGGAAAGCCGGGAAAAAGTTCCTGGACAAGGCACAGCTGTAAGCACCAGTTCAATAGTGATGGGTCCACAAGGGGCAGCTGCAGTAGTACAGTTGGATGACATCCAAGAACCATTGTATGAAAATGCTGAATCCTATCCACACATTACCCTAGGATGTCACAATGGATATAAGCCAAAGGACTTGGGACAGATGGTGAAGCATGCCATAGAAATAAAAAACTGTCAAGAATACCCACAGTGCCCCGGCCTGTATCAAGATAACACAGACTATTACTTTTTGCATCTTGTAAAAACTTTTGTTCCTGCAGAACCTCATGTGGTCCGGCTGAAGCGATACACCATGATGCCTTTAACTGAGGTGGAGGAAAGCAACCTGAGTGCTTATGGACTACTGAGTCAAACTACATTATATTAATAAAAAGAGCGGGAGAAGTGATAATACAGCTGAAACCTGGAGTAGACCTGCCAAGGGTAAAACAGCTGCAGAAGAAGGCATTAGGGATACCATCCAGAAGCTCCTAGATGCCAAGGTTATTTACCCAACTGTGAGCATCTGCAATACCCCTACACTACCAGTAAAATAGTCCACCACTGGAAAGTGGAGGATGGTGTAGGACCTGAGGCCTATTAATGAAATTGTGAGTTCCCGGTGTTACCCAATCCAGTGACCATATTATCTAGTATCCCACCAAAAGCAATATATTTTTCTGTAATCGATTTGGCCAACGCATTATTCAGCATTCCCTTACATAAAGACTCTCAATATTTGTTAGCCTTTACCTATAAATCGTACCAATTTGCCTATACAAGGTTACCACAGGAGTACTGTGAATCCCCATCCATCTTTAATAGACTGATAGCAGCTGAAGTTTGTAATATACCAACTAAAGGGACTGTTATCCAATACATGGATGATTTGTTGATTTGCTGTGCCAGTATGGAAGAATGTGAAACAGACACTATCACTTTACTGCAAGCACTAGCTGAAAAAGGCCATAAGGTGAACAAGCATAAGCTACAATTCTGTCAGAAACAGGTCAGAAGTACCCCAAGCCCATGAAAAATAAGCAGATGCAGAGGTTTCTGGGCATGGTCGGATACTGTACCCTGTGGATATGCGACTTTGCCACATATGCCAAAATATTAAGAGACAGTTGCCCAAAGGAAAGTCCTGGAACTATTATGTAGACTGAGCCTTCACAACTTTAAAAGACTCTATAGCAAGAGCACCAGCTTTGGGTATCCCAGACTATAACAAACCTTCTTACTTGTTCACTAATGAGAAGAACGGCTTTGCATCTGCCATGTTGATACAGCAAAACCCTTGCCTACTTCAGCTGTTTCCTAGATGCTTTAATACAGGGACAGCATCCTTGTGACAGAGCCCTAGCCGCAGCAGCTTTTGGGGAAGAAAAGGCTGATACCATTGCGCTTGGAGAAGGCATGTAAGGTATGTAAGCCATGCTGTATACGCTCTCCTGGCCAGAGACCGAAGGCGATCAGGTTATAAAGTACTCCTGACTAGACCTGAATTAACCATCCAGAGATGTTCCATAGTGAACCTCTGTTGGCAACCCCTAGAGGAAGGAGGGCCTCATGATTGTGTACTAAAGAGCTACTTGGAGACGGTGATGACAGCTGACCTAAGGGGGTAACCCTTAAGCAATTCTGAGATGATTCTGTTTGTGGATGGCTCCTCATCTTTCAACAAAAACAATGATAGGCAAACTGGTCATACAACAAAGATCAATACTTTGTGGAATTGTTGGTGGCCCTGCCATCATATTATTCACCTCTGCAAGCAGAACTGTATGCATTTACCCAGGCGTGTAAATTAGCCGAAGGAAAAAGCGCTAAAATATACTCAGATTCAGCATATGCATGCTCAGTAGCTCAATCCCATGCTAATAACTGGAAGGAAAGAATATTTATTCAGGCCGATAGAACCCCAATTAAGCATGCCATACATCATCAAATGTCCTGCCAATGCTCGTAGAATGAATCCAGTATCCAGAAGAAATCATTTTGCTGATGAAGCCACCATACAAGCAGCTATTGGCCCCTCAATCCAAGATCCATACAAAAACAACATAATGGCGTCCCAAACAAAGCTTCCATTTTGAGATCTAAGGCGTCACCCGGAATCCCTACAACATTACCTGGAACTTCAACAGAATGCCCCACTGGCAGAGAAGGCTATGTGGGAAGCCCGGGGGTGCACACCTGACCCACAGACTGGACTTATAACACAAGCAAGCACAGGACCTGTCGTCTTACCTGCAGCCCTGCTCCAAGAAGTGTGCCGCCAGTATCATGGAATTTCTCACGAGGGTCACACCGCCATGGTTAACAACATGTGACAACTGTGCTTCTCGCCCTACCTGCAGGATGTAGTCCAGAAATACATTAATCATTGCAGTATTTGTAGACAGTATAATCCATTGAAAATCCAGTCACACCCATTACGTCATTATCCACCTCCAGTAGGACCATTCACTGACTTAGTAATTTACTTTGCTGACATAACTGAAAGGAGAGATCTTTATAGATATATCTTGCTTATCATCTGCAGGTTTTCCCGGTGGGTAGAGGCTTTCCCTTGTAGACAAGTCGATGCAGCCACAATAGCTAAGTTATTGATGAGGGAGGTGTTTCCTCAATTTGGGATATGTCTGAATTTACAACCAGACAATGACATTCACTTTGCCAATGATGTTATGAAAGTGCTAGAGGAGAAACTAGGAATTAGACACAAACTGTCTTGTGTATACCACCCACAGTCAAATGGTATCGTTGAAAAGTCTTAAAGGGAAACTGGCCAAAATATGTGCAGCAACTTCCCTCACCTGGCCCCAAGCATTACCCGTGGCACTAATACACACGAGAAATTCTGTAAGCAGACACACACACCTAACCCCTCATGAGATGGTTATGGGTAGGCCCATGGAAACCTCATTCATTAGATCGAATAAACCACAAGTCTTAGATACCTTATCTGATTAATTGTACAAGTATTCTGACACCTGTTTTTGGAAGCAGAACTGTTTTTAGGAGTTTATATTTAGGCTTAATCTGTTAATTATTAATCAGGAATAATATCCTTCTCTTTATTATTTTTAAATAAGAGCCTTTCTCTGGAAGGATGTAATTTATACATTGATTTTATGACAGAAGAAAGAAAAGACACATCAACCACAGTCTGCTACATGAGTATCTATACCATGAAAATGTCCATGTTTGATATATACATGTATTTATTTAAAATTAGGAGCCCCTTTTGTGCCTTGAATAAAGACATATATATATGCAGTATTCTTTATTCATATTTTTTACTCTTTCCTTTCATAATAGAAACTCAAGCACGTTTATGAGACTGCTCAGATTCAAATCATCTGCAAACAAAGAGTTAAAAAATGATGATCCTTCCTCTTCAACTATTTAAAGACCCACCTCCACCCTGATCAAAGCATGGTCCGTGATGAAATGTGCACATCAGAAAAAGGCCACCGTAGACACAGTCTGCACTTCCTGACCCAGTGTTACTCAATCCATTGCCATCCGAATTCTGTGGACTATTGACTAAGATAAGATATCTATATATATGTTGTTAAAAGATGGTATTACCTAACAAAATTCATAGTATGTCCAAAAATTATGTTTGAACTGTTACCAACAAATTATTTACAAATGTGAAAGTAGCCTGTTTAGATTAACAGCTTCTCAGATGCCTTTTTCATCCTGATAAATAATAGATTCAGTATACTTGGGGGTGACATTCAGCTTAGCACAGAGTAGTAAGTTAGTCATTTATAAGATTAAGGGGTAAATGGTGAGACCCCATCACTACCACTTAGACAGTATCCTATTCACTATATCAGTATAGGTAGTAGCACTTATTAGCAGGGGGTAAGTGGCAGGCCCTCAGTCTCACCATAAAAGATAGTTAGGGATCATCCCCTTTCTTTACATTAGCTTTTTTTTTATTTCAAACCATTTATAGCACCTATTGCACAGCACTTTGTTTTTCACTATTAGTGATAGCACTGGCACTTTATTACCACAAATCTGTACTATGTTTCTATTTCCCCCCTATTGAAATATAAAAAGAGACATTGGATATCTGAATAAACCAACTAACAGCCTGAACTTATTATAAGAGTATAAAAATTATAACAAGATTAGCACTTTCTATTTAAGGGCACAGTCAGATCTATTACAAAAATCAGGAAGTAGCTTACTATGTGTCTATCCTTTTTTTTTATTATGTCAATTCTTTTTAAAGCATACATCAATAAAAAGTTATAATATTTTTCAAACTATTTAATTTCTCTTTTCAATTTAATCTACAGTGAAATTGTACAAGTATGTCAAAGGCCTGGTAACTATAACTAAGTCTGTCTACTTTCAGGTGCATGGTACCCAGCGGATTGTAGCTGATCCTCCAAACATGCCCAGGCATCCTTACGAGCCAAGAGACAAGGTGTACATCAAGGTCTTTAAACCCAAGTGGATAGAGAGGGTCCTTTCACCATCACCTTTGCCACTCCATCTGCTGTAAAAGTAGAGGGAAAAAGTTTTTGGGTACATCATACGCACTGCACCCCAGTATTACCATGACTAGGCAATGACCACAAGGTGGCTGCCCAAAGAAGGAAAGTTCCATCCAGACATGACAGGCGCTTGGGTGGCTATTCATCGGACTATGTATTATGATTACCATTGGACTCATTGCGTATGCTATTGATTTGGCATACCAGGAACCACCCGCTGATCATCCACATCGCAACCTGTGCCCACAAAATAACACAGATCCATGGACTGATAACTTTTTATACAACTTACAGATTCATACACACACACGTTAAATTTTACTAACTGTTGGATATGCGTGCATATACCCCACCATAAGGATGGCGGCATACATCTTATAGGAGTTGCAAGAGTTAATTTCACTAGAAACTCTATGACCTTTAATGGAACTGTACATTCTGATTTTAATTTCTTTACATACAGTCAGAGTGAAGACACCATGACCAAGAAGCTTGCCTGTTACATCACAAAGACACAGTTCCCTGAGAGAATGAAAAAAACATTACCCATTAAGTTATATGGTCATGGACCAGTTTATGATTGCCTCTGGGCTGTAGGACTTGGAATAGAGGTGGGGGATTCAGATGGATGCAATAATATCACAATTACTTTTAACCGCACTAACATAGATGGAATGTGATGCTCCTACAGATACAATAGAAATGAATACCACATATCCTGGTACTAGTTGTATAGGTCCAGGTTTTGAGGGCTTCCTAGCTTTTCTAAACTCCACAGCAACACATGGTATATCTACTGGAGCTAATCTTACGCATGTTAATGTGTCTAAATTGTTCCTAGGCCCCTTGTCCAGCACTTCAGCTGATGTTTTGTATATTTGTGGTGACCAAGCCCACAGAGGGCTTCCACTAAACTGGGTTGGTACAGGGTACTTGGGAAAGATAGTACCCTTTATATATAATACTACCTTCCTACCTAAAGTTAGGCCCAGTAATCTCAGAACAGTTCAAACCTCCTGGGAAAAATTTGATAATGTTATGGGAGTTATGTATCCTAACGTTGGTGTACTCAACCTGGAACTTAGGCTTAGTGCCCTTGCTCAGCTGATGCAGGCTGCTTTAAACTCCACTAAAAATGTCATTAAATTTCTAAACGATGAACAACGGCAGGTTCAAACTGTCACCTTGCAAAATAGGATGGCATTAGACTACTTACTCCAAAGGGGGAGTATGCGTCCCAGTTGGTAACGATTGCTGTACCTATATAGATGATAAGTCTAACGCTATTAGAGAGGAATTAGATAAGGTGTCAGAAAAACAAGAAAGATTGACTTATTTTACCTCCAATGTTTGGTCCAATATGTTCTCTTGGCTAGGTTCCCTGGGTCAGAAGCTTTTTATTGGTTTCATTATAATCATATTTTGTTTTGTTGTGTTGTGTATCATTGTTTCCTGTTGTAAGGGACTGGCCAACAGTTTGGTTTCATAGCTTGTATTTGAGCAAAGGATTCCATGGCTTGTGCCATTGCACACTCTTGTGTTATGGGAACTTTAAAATGTTGCAGTGTGATACTTTAGCAGTATCAAAGGGGGGATAAAGTAGTTTATATATTGCTATTATTATAATATATTATATTGCTTTTATACAAACAGCACTGAATGCTTTGCTATCAATACAGACAGCACTGCAGTTGTTAATACATTACTATTAGACACAAGCTGTGATGCCCCTGTTCGCAGAACTAAATTCTAAATGCTACCATAGATAAGAAGATAGAACATTTTGTAACTAGAAAAAAGTTGCTGGGTCATAAGGTACACCCAAAAAAGTAGCTGATAACCATGTTTGCCTAAAAGTACTAAGTCATAGGGCACACCCATAATGTACCTGATAGCCTTAGAAATATGCAACCTGTAGAAAATGTATTGTACAATATAAAATGGTGTTGACATAATAAGACTGCTAAATAAGGTCTGTGCTAGATCACTGTGACATATCTATATTGGTCCTACTATACTATGTGCATCTCATAAGCTTGATAATAAATCGAAATCTGATTAAAGCGCTGAGATTTTGTGGTCTTCCTTGAGTGCCTGAACTGTGTGGTGAGAAACTCTGGGACAATCTTTTCTTCAACAACAGACAGGTCACAAGCTTGGTGTGTGGAGCAGGGTAGTCAGAATCAATAAGACCATCAGAGTATTGACAAAACTGAGGCTTGCACTGTGAGCTGGCAGTTGTTTTTTTCAATAAACTTTATTGAGATTGTCAGGATTGCGACAATGTATTCACTTCCGGGGGGACTGTGAGAGGTGCTGTCCCTCCAGGATCCGGGACTTTTTACTCCCAGGTCATTCTGATAGATTTTGATAGACAGACTCAGTCCTATATGTTAGAGCACAATTTGGAAAAAGACAGCATTTCAACTATTCTCACATGTACCCTGATTTGTAGTACTATACAAGTCACCAGCAGGGGACTAGATGTGATAAGTCAGTGTGTTCAATTGCAGCACAGAGGGTTTTGTGATTTAAAGGGACAGCAGCAGCTTATAGAAAAATTGAATATTGAACATGATAAAAACCGTTTTTATTTATTTATTATGTAAGTTATACAATTAAGTAAGTGATAGGGGATTAAATCATTAATTTCGGGAGGGCGGTTGCCCATTTGCCCCTATGCACCAGCCGGCCCTGTGCAAATCCCTTTGGAGGGAATGTACATCATTTTCTGATTCAATTACTTTGCGCAACTTAGTGAAATCAGAAAAAATGGAGACAATATTTTTCATTCCTATTTCTAAGTCATTAATAAATATGAGGAACCCACCTACCACATTGGTCCAATCTGAGTATGTTCCATTTACAACAACCCTTTGCTTCCTATCTTTTAGGCAGCTCTCAATCCATGAGCAGATATTTACTTCAATTCCAAAATTGCTAAATCCAAAAAGAAAACATCCACTGAGTTGCCTTGTTCCAAGTTCCCACTAATCTCTTCATAGAAACAAATCAGGTTTGTTTGACATGACCTATCCTTCATAAATTCATGTTGTCGCCTACTTATAATCTTGTTTAAATAAACATATTCTTGTATACAGTCCCTTATTAAGCCTTTTTCAAGCTTTCCCACTATAGAATTAAGGCTTACACGTCTTTATATTCCTAGATTTGCTCTTGCTCCCTTCTTAAATATAGGTATCACCTCTGCTTCTCTCAAGTCATCTGGTAGAAACCCTTTGTTGAGTGAATCTTGAAAAATTAGATATAATGGCTTGGCTATTACAGAACCCAGTTCCCTCAGTCCCCTTGGATGTATTCCATCAGGACCCGGGGCTTTATTAACACTTATTTTTTCCAACCTCTTTTGGATTTCTTTCTGGGTTAACCAATTATTAGGTGAAGGTAGTGTAGCCCTGTTTTGTTGAAGTGGCCCAACCACCGGTACCTCCCTTGTGTATATGAAAGAAAATAACCTATTTAGCTCATCTGCCTTTTCCTGGTCACTAATTGTCACATGGCCTGTTTCACATTGTAATGTTCCAATGGCTTCCTTTCTGGACTTTCTCTCATTAATATATTTAAAAAAACATTTTAGGGTAAGCCTTACTCTTCTTTGCAACTAGCTTTTCATTTTCTATTTTAGCCAGTCTAATAGCCCTTTTGTAAGCCTTGTTGATTTCGTTGTACACATGTAATGCAGTCTCTGTTCCCTCTTTTTTATATAATTTAAACGCCTGTTTTTTACTCTGTATCTTGATCTTAAAATCATTGTTAAGCCACATTGGATGTGATTTACTCCTTTTACTTTTTTCCCACATGTATGTATATTTAGTATGTATATTTATTAAGGCTTTCAATGTTGTCCATTTATGTTCAGTATTTTTACCTGTCAGTTCTTGCTGCCCATTCAAATTTGCACTTTTAAAATTAAGAGTTTTTGTTGGCCTCTTACAACTTTGTATTTTTAATACCCAAGGGTACCTCTATTCCAATATTTATATCAATACTATATCAATATTATTTGTGATGACTAAATCCAAGATAACCTAATTTCTAGTAGGTTCTTGTATAACCTGGGCTAGATAATGTTCTGTGAGTGTACTTAAGAACCTGCTCCCCTTAGCTGAACTGCTGGTCTCATTCACCCAGTTTATTTCAGGATAGTTCAAATCTACCATTATTAGAACTTGCCCATGCTTAGCTGCATTTTCCAATCTATAACAATTATTGCAGTTCATCGCTTTCAATTATATTAGGGGGGTTATAGCATACTCCTACAAATGTATTTTAGAACTTGTTCCTCTGCTATTTAATTCAACCCACAAGGATTCAACATTATTGCAAGTTCCACCATAAATATCTTCTCTGATTTCAGGCTTAAATTTAGGCTTAACATACAGACAAATCCATTCTCTTCTTCTACAATTTTCCACTAAATATCCTAAATCGGTTATAACAATCCAAATGAACAGTCCAGTCATGAGAATCATTACACCATGTTTCAGTAAACATTAATTCCCATTTCTCATTTACTGCTAATAATTCTAACTCACCCATTTTCCCTTACAAGCTTCTGACATTAGTAAGCATACACTTTATGTTGCTATGACTGCAGTTTTGAAGAACTTACTACTGAATCTGAGTTACTCAGCAATACCTCGCTATTGACTATACTAACCAATGAGTAGTTAATTCATCTGTTACCCCTCTACACTTTCTACCACATTACTTCCATCTAGTGCCTCCCCCCACCTACTAGTTCTAAAACGTCCCCAGCCATTCTGTCATCCTTTCCCCTAGCACACAGGGGAAAAGTCAGCCCAGTACTCTAAAAACCCAAACCACTCTGTAGTGCACCACTGCACCACTTTTTTAGTCTAACATTAATTTCCTTAAGCTCCTTCAATCTCCCTGGGCTAGCACATGGCACTCGTAGTATCTCAGAAAATATGACCTTGGAGGTCCTTGTCTTCAGCTTATTTCCTAGTTCTATAAAATCATTTTTTAGGACACCCCATCTTCCACTTTGTCATTGGTACCAATATGTACCAAGACCATTAGTTCATTCCCAGGTTATCCCACTAATTTATCTTCTTGTTCGATTGCTGGGAACCGGGTGAGAAATCACCCTTTCTACCTTCCTAATAATAGAGTCCCCTACCACCAAATTATGCTCTGCCTAGTTTTTCTTTTTTACCATTCCTTCTGTTTCTTTTTTCTTCTTATTTACTTGTGGGTTACTAGATGGAATTACTCCACAGAAACTCAGGTGATTGTGCATGCCTAATGTTTGATTGACATGTCCATGCCTGACACATTGTGCATGTGCGCACCACTACATATGTCTGACTAAGTCGTGAACATCCAGGGCGGCTGATCCATTGCCCTCATGCATCAGTCACCCCTAGTTTGTGGCCCTACATACTGTCTGGACCTCAACTGGTACATCAAAATGAACTTAATTATCTAGTATGACATCTGATCCTGTTAAACAAGCTGAGCTTTTAGGTTCTAGAGGCTAGACTCAAGAAAGGTATGTTTATTGGTCCGCAGATTGGTAAATTACTGAATGATACTGACTTTCAAGAAAAATTTAATCTGAAGGAACAATCTGCATGGAAATCATAAACGCCTGTGGTCAAGAGGAAAACTAAAATTAGCTCATTCAAGATCTTCTCAAGACACACAGAGGCTCGTGATGAGCTCCAAAGGTGCTCATTGCGGGGCATGAAAATTGCAGGTTGGACAACGCCTGCAATGAGCGGCAAAGCCACTCATCGCCAGGCACTTAAAGTAGAGGGGAAGCGGCTTGCAATGAGGGCCGAAGGACAAAGCTGCTCATTGTAGGGCACGAAAATTGTGGGTTGGCCGATGCCTGCAATGATGTTCACTTTTTTTGCATTCTAAAAAAATATATGCTTCCACCAGATTAATTTAATCATTAAAAGACCATTTACCTCACTGTAAGTGCTCTTCATGGTGTGAAAGAGCACAAGATTAAAATCATCTACTTTTTTAAATTACACTAATAACAGCTTAAAAATGTAAAGTTTAAAATGTATGTATTTCAAAAATTCAAAAAAGCATTTTAACATGCTTTTAGGAGGCCTTTACTGTGATGGGGTCCAAATTGTGCTAGATTAAGTGGCATATAGGAGAAATACAGGAATGGCTGTTTAACCATTATGTGCACTTTTGTTGTGTTGTCATTACAGTGTTTATCAACAGGCTTTCTCTCAATGTTGACACCTCCTGAAATTCCCTGGGGATCTTAGCATACATTATACATTGTATCATTTTGGCCTGGGGATTGTGCAGACATTCTCAGTTAGCAACTGAAGTCTGCCCTACTGTGGCAAGTCACATGATTTCAGACACTTTCTTTTCATTTAGCCAATCAGCAGCTTTTATAGTGGGTACATTTTTTTAATGCAGTCCCCAATATGCGCAGTGCCATTGCTGGGGGTGTCTAGATCACGCCAAGCAATTTATTTATTTATTTTTGCAAAAAATGTTTGCATTTTTACATGCAAACATTTTTTGCTAGGTGGGTTATGATGCATTCTACATTATACATTCATAATCATTCATCTCACTTGCATATAACTTTAATTAATCATACTTAAATATTACATGTAACCAGTTTCAAGAAAAGAACAGTAATGTTCCAAGCCAAAATATTCTCACAGCTACTGGATACATAATCAAAACATAATATGACATATTTTTGTCTTAAAATACCATTATTAATTTAAAATGTGTAGAATTGTATACTGAAGTTAAATAACATGTAAGGAATTTTAACATGACTTACCTGTATAATATCATGAAAAGCATGTACCATTTTCTTATATTAATTTTGCCTCTCTTTAATCAAGAATGCAACTCAATAATTAGACATGAA
This sequence comes from Discoglossus pictus, assembly GCA_027410445.1. Classification (NCBI taxonomy): domain Eukaryota; kingdom Metazoa; phylum Chordata; class Amphibia; order Anura; family Alytidae; genus Discoglossus; species Discoglossus pictus. The sequence continues at coordinate 416,919,909 of CM050164.1, read as the reverse complement.
CTTTGTGTAACCTTAGAAATATGGAATAAATGTGTTTATGTTTTTTTTTTGTATTGTCTCCTTTTTTAACCAAATAGTAATAAAAAGGAGTGTAATTCAATATAAAAACACAGACTTTATTGAAACTCAATTAAAATACTACAATATAAAGCCAGATGATTAAGCAAAAGATCAGATATACAGTTGGGGAAGTACTATTCACAACATTTGCAACCAAGAAATAAAGGTTACATAGCGCTAGGGAATATGTTGGAGCATTACAAATAAAGGATAATAATAAGGAATATTTTCTTAACAAAATGTAAGCTCCAATTCTGGATCTCTACATTTTCGTGGTGAAGGAGCTTGTGTTCCTCAATGAAGAATCACAGTCCACTGGCGAAGGAACTGTCAAGCCACTGCAGTATCTTTGTCATGAAAACCATATGGATAAGCACAACCAGAAAAACAGAAAGATGTGCCTTGGTGATGCTGTCCATATGGTCACCCAGAGTCGGACACGACGGGAGGACTGAAGAACAACAAAATGTAAGCTATACTATACACATAAAATTGAAGATTTTGCAGGAAAGGCTGTGCTCAGTGAATGAGAACTAAAGAGCAGCCCTGGGGTTATCTCCATTTATACACATGATAGAGGGAAATCCCAGGGGTCCCCTTCCCCGCTCACTCCCCAAGTTCCCCTTCCAGGCTCAAAAATGCCTCTGAGGAGCATACTAGCATCAAATCTGCTTGGCATCTGTTCTGTGGATTGCTGCACACAAAAGCTGTGAAATAAAGGTTTTTTTGCACTGTGTGCAGTGATCAGTGACAGGTGAAAGAGGGAGTGGTTCTGCCTGGGTAAAAGTATATATTTGTGTGGCTAGTGTGTGGTCTGAGTGCATCTGTTCTGTGGATTACTGCTGAATACTAAAGCCGTAAATTAAAGGGTGTTTTTAGGTACTATGTATAGTGATCAGTGGCAGGTGAGTTGTCAGAAGCTAGCAAACAGTTCTATTGTAAGTGCAGTTATAGTATAAGTGTGGGAGTTAAAAAAAAGGAGGAAGTGAAGCTATAGTATAATTGTGGGGGTTTACATAAAAAGGAGGGAGTGCAGTTATAATATCAGTGTGGGAGTTTAAATCAAAGGAGGGAGTTCAAAGAAAAGGAGTTATATTGTACATATATATATTTAAGATATAGGATAACAATATTTAAAAATATATTGATTTTTTTTCCTACTGAATTTTTGTAATTAGTAATTATGAGTCAGTCCAGTCGCAAACTCATTCAGTTTACATCCTGCCATATGTATGCACTGCTAGAGCAGCTTACCATGTTGCCTCTCTTGAGGCTCACATTGGAGAACTATAGATGTGATTTGAAGCATTTAATGATATTGCTCCACTGTAAAGGAAGATGGTGCTCAGTGAGCAGAGTTTAGCTGGCCCTAGCATGGAGGGTTGAGTTGGGGCTAATGAGGATATCCAGGCAGGTAGCTGGATTACAGTTACAAGAGAAAGCAGAGGAAACAGGAGGAGGGGGGCAGGCCAGTTCAGAGTTGAAAAGCACCAACTGCTTTGCACTGAAATTAAACATGAAATAAAGTATTTGATTTTGGCGATGTGCAAGCTTGAGAATGTTGTGCTTTTATTGCTGATGTCACCCATTGTGTTTCCCGTGATTTACAGTGCTGGATTGAATTTATATTTGAATTTAAATTTCTCAGAGTTTGCAGGCTGGAAACACGAGTTAAGGGCTTGCGGCCGCTATCATGTTCAAGTATGCAAATGCCTACTGCCGATTTTGCAAAGGCTTTTGATAGAGTGCCACATGGAAGGCTATTATGCAAACTAAGTGATACAGGAATTGCAGTAAGTATCTACTTATGGATTGAGAGCTGGTTAAAAGACAGGAAGCAAAGGGTTGTTGTAAATGTAACATACTCAACAGCAAAGTAATCTAGACCTGAGATCTTATCTTTTGTCACCCCTGTCTAAAAGGACCACAGTAGTTTAGGGGAAAAAATCAAATATTTTTGACGTATGGAACAAATTTACATGATCAGCAGATATGCAAACCAAAAACATTTTTAAGGTTTAAAATTCATGCATATTTCACAGATATGTAAGAATTATTAAACAACTTATTTAATGCTGAAGCATTTCTAGTTGTGTGGAGCTTTCTGAACTAGCAGGTTCTGCAAGGACCAAAAAGCACAAGCAATGCACTGTGTTTGTTACAATAAAAAAATATCAGTTTATTCATTTGGGTTCTTTATACATTTTAAACTGAAAGGGTAAAAAATGTGAAATGTATTATTGCAGCAGAGAAGATTAAAATCAATGTAATTGTCATGTATAACCCATTTAGGGCATTCTGCAATGTGCCTATAAGCTCAATGAATCTTGTGGTGGAGAGACTTCTGTGATTAATCAGGTTAAATCATTAGTATGATCCCGCAAAAGATAAGACCAATTTATACTTAACTATAATACAGAGAAAATAACTTCAAATTATAACAAAGGTAAAGAACATATAAGAAAATCAAAGTTATAAAAATGTGCTGCAAGAAGCATGAAACTTTACTCCAACAGTTGTCAGACAATCATATGATTTTTCATTTATTTATTTTTTTGCATAACATTTTTTTGCATAACAATTCAATATATTGGTGGATAAAGGTATGAGACTGAAAGAGTCCAGTTTTACTATATATTCTGTGGGCTTTTGGGGAGGCTCTCAAGTTAGGCCAACCAGGTAGTTAGGGTCTCACGAAGCATCCAAGCAGTGGGATTCCGTGGGACTGTAGTGAGGCTCCAGTAGCTAGTGCCATATGCAATTGCATGGGGCCTCCTGATTAGCTGTGTTGAGGTTGATTTTTATTTATTTTAATGTTTGTATCATTCAATAAAGAAGAGTGGAGGAGGAGGCATGTTGCTGCTTGTACTCATCAATCTCTAATCATCATTTTACTAAATGTCACAACTCTCTAAATGAAGCCATGTGTTCTCCAGGATCCTAAGGCTATTGGGATTTGTAGGCTACTCCAGTTGGCTGGTGTAATATGTAATTCTTGTGGTAGTTTAGAGTCCCAGAGTATAACAAACAGCACTCCAGCTGTAGTCTGGTTATTTCTGTCCCATCACATATATTACAAATATTAACATAACAAAGGTTGAACATTGTCACCATGTACACGATCAACATACAACATATTTCGCTTTGTTTGTCATAAAGTCATGCAAATACATAATTATATAGATGTATCTCATCTAATATTCCCTGCAGCTGGGGAAAGTTGATAAAAACATAAATGTGGTGATTTCAAACAAAGCAATCACATGTAGCTTGTAGAAAAGTGCTGGGAGCTGCAGCTGTCACATCCTGCACAGTTGAAGGAATATTATATCTTTCCTGTGGCTCTATGGAAAGCTTGAATGTGTCTGTAACAGTAATTGTGAATAACATTGTAAAATGTATTTTGTGGGTATAATTGCAATTAACTAACAACTGCTTTCAAATGAAAATCCATTAAATTGTTTGTTTGTTAAAAAGTGAACAGAGTATGTGGAGCGCTGCTTGTTTCACACTCCAGTGGCATTTTTATATTACACTAATAATTCACCTTTAATAAAATAAAGTAAGTCTGTGTGGATCTGAAGGTCATCATCAAACCAAAAACATGTTTAACTTTCTGGCAAATCAAATACCATGTGGAGATAATGCAACGTAATAGTCAATAATTTAGCTACAAAGGATAGAATCAAATTGCACGCATTAAATAACCATTGTAATGGCCTAGCAAGTCTTCACACTGATCATTAAGTGAATTCATATTTAATCATTTATGATACCAATATTCAGTATTACATGTATTTTCAAAGTTTGGAGCGTCATCATTCAGCTAAGTGTTTGTCTCCACACTGATAAGGTAATCAAGGAGAGAGTGGGATCTTGGCTGTAACACAGGTTTAAAGGATCTTAAGAACAATTTTATTTGATAACAGGATAAGCAGCCATTGATAGGCTGCACCAACATTTCAATTTCAAACCTCTTTAATATAACAAGTTTCTAACCAATGTAGTTACCACACTTTGTGACTGAAAATTTAGGGACTGTCTGCCACCCCCCTAAATGACATTTTAGTGTGTTGATATTAGCAGCTGCAGAATCTATACTTTGAAAGAGAGATTCAAGTTGAATGTTTTCTTTCAATTCACAATACAATTTATGGACATTTTAAACTTTCACAAATTATTATTTGAGGTTTTAAACACAGACCTACAATTGATCAGAACGTTATGAATTGATATCGTTATGATCAGGCGCACCTACAAGTAGACTTGCTGGAACAATTTGCAAGGGTGTTTGTAGTTGTAGCATAGTATCTCAATAATTAACATATATGGGTAAACCAGTTTTTCATTCTTTCTCAGAATATCATGCTAAATTTAAATCTGTTTTGTCCTCTCAAATACACTTATAATAATTTTATATTACATATACATAAGGTTCAAATTTTGCTAATTTCAGTTACTCAACATGCATTTTCTAATGTTATATTATGTAAAAATACTACACATATCTAAAAAAAACTAAAAAGTTGGCTTAATAAATTTTCATCTGCTTTTCTTCAAATTTCTGTAACCCTTCATCTCCTAAATTGTCTCTTAGAGTACGAATACATGTTTTAGAGTCAAGAATCAACAATATATTGACTCTATACTTGGATATGATAATGGTGAAAGAAACCTCCTATATTCCTATTTGTCCAAGATTTGCATACCAGCTTGGATTATAATTATATTTCTAATGTTTACAATTTGTTTTGTCTTTTAATGTATGCTAACTGGTAGTAAGATTAATGTATTGTTCAACTGCATTGTAGCAGGTTAGTATATTATGTCCCTCCTAGTTTAGAATTTTTTTTACATGATTTTACTGTTAATATGATTTTTTTCTCTTTCCATATGTTTAACAAACTGTTTCACCTTTCTCCTAGTTAACTCTTAGTTGTTACTGTTGAAGGACTTCTTTGTGTCCAATAAGAGTCAATCAATGACCTTGTTGAGATCTAATACCATTACATATCAAGTAGGAACAACTTTTGCTATCAATGGGCCCTATTAAATTACAAACCTGGACCATGTTAACAACCATTGCTGCATGTTAACAACCATTGCTGGGAAGATGTCACAGATTGGTCAGTCTTACACACTGCACTGCAGATCCATCAGAGCACATTTCTGATTCACATGCAGCTGGCACCCTCACCAGCAGTCTCCATTGTGTAGAGAAACCAAAATAAGTTTGTTCCTTCATGTCAGTACCCAGGAGGACAAAGCCAAACAGATGCACAGGTGGAAGCTCCACTGGTTGTGGAACAAACTGCACCCGTGGAAGTGGTTGACAAAGTAGGGCAGAACATTTGAGAGGGCCTGGATCATCCATAGAAGCTGGCCTTTCACAATCCAGATGATCACCCTCATCTCAGGAGTGGGATTCACTGCCTGGGCCTTCAAACGAATCATCTAGCCATGCACAGTTGTTTCAGCCCCCTCCACCGGGCATGTCATGGAGCCAACAAACAACCGCACCAAACCTGATAACATTGTCCTGGTCCACACAATGGAGTCCCCTAACATGGCCTCCACCCAATGGGGTCACCCAACATGGCCTAGCACACCGACCCTTCTGCCAGCACCTCAGGCCCTCCTGCAGTCACCTCCAGCCCTCCTGCTGACACCTCCGGCCCTCCTGCCATCACTTCCAGCCCTTCTGGCATCACCTCAGGCCCTAATGCCGCCACCTCATGCCTTTCTGCTGTCACCTCAGGCCCCAATGCCATCAACATCGGTATCATTCACTGCACTTAGATCTGAAATGCAATATATGGCTAGATATCTCCTCACTAATGAACATGACTGGTGTGAGTTTCAATTACAATGAATAGAGTCCCGGCTGTAGAGTTGCAAAGTACCATTAGAATCAGCGAATCCAAACCATGTCCCGTTAACATTATGAAAGCGGATTCATGTATTCCATGTCATCCGCAAACAAAATAGCTATTTCCCTTTGTTTGACATCAGGATCAATGTGTATGTGTTTAGGGGTAATGTGAACAGTGTAATCTGTCTGGCATTGGCACCACTCATATACCAATGAGATGTGATATCAGCATGGCACAATAATTCCATGTAGATAGTTATAGTACTCTTTGCTAAAAGATTGTGGTCACAGTGAAGCATGCCTTGTCGTATTACACATCCTCAACATATTCTGGTGAAGCTGTTTGTACAGGACAGAATCAGTATGGTTATCACTGATTTTAGATGACTTTCATGTTAATTAGTTTATTGTCATGTCCAGAGCAAAAACACTTAACTATAATAACATCTTATGTTTGTTCTTACACCTCCTCTTTATATTTTCCAGATTCCAATCATCTATTTTGGAATCTTCATTAATTTATGAAAACACAATGTGTGTGGAATTGATTTTTATCTCATGATCCATGATTTATTGCATCTGTATAATATCTAATTTAATACAATATGAAAGCTCTATGCACATTAATGGTTATTCTATGAAATGGTTACTGTGGTGTCCTGGCCACATGTGACCCTAGTAGATGCTATGCATTATCCTTATTATGCTGTCTAACATTTAACCCTTTAGGTATCCCCTTCTTCACAAATCTATTGCTTTTCTGGGATCCACCCACACTACACCCATGCTATTAATGCACAGACTTGTCCATTTCTGATTGTGCTCTGTGTCTGAAATAAAGCTTTGTTATACCGCTCCCATCATGTCAGTGTGTTGTCAATGGTTGGGATTTTGGGACATCCACATATATTACATTTGTGTCACATTCCTATATCAGTAAACTAATGAGCCTAGTTACTAGGCAATAGGTTAATATATATGATGACAATAATAATAATAATAATAATAATAATAGTAATAATATCATAAGATATCATATGATAATATCTTTCATACATAATAATAAAGGGTTAATACACATGCAAAATCCAATTTGTTAAAATGTGGAGTATCAACATTCCCCTGAAGGCCTGATAAGAATATGACAGTTGATTATGTGAATTGATTGATAGCAAAACACTTAATGGGATGTCACCAGATGATAATGGGCAAACATCTTGGCACATGCCCACAGGCATTGGAGTGGGTCTTTCCAGAATGGGTGTAGCGGGGATTATGCCTGATGGAGATGAGTTGGCTGTTGCTCAACGTGCCTCTGCACAGCCTCCATTTGTTTTTGCAGCCCTTCCTGATGGGTTAGAATAGATTAGTGTGGTGTATGTTCCCCTGTTCCCCTTCTGGATCGCTGCCTTGTGGTGGTGAAGGGGCTTGTGTACTTCAATGAAGCTGTGAGCTACACAATGTAGGGTCACTATAGGTGGACAGGTCATAGCAGAGAGGTCAGACAAATGGCAGTCCACTGGAGAAGTATTCCAGTAACATGCTCGCATTTGGTGGCAAACACCTTTGCCAGGCTTCAAATTTTATAGCCATCATTTTGGATGGGCAAGTAGCTAGTTATATTTATATTTATGGGTCCCCTTGAGACACTCTGTGAGGGAGAGAGGGTTAATATGGCAGGCAATTTCACGTTTTTGTGTTGCAATTTTATCAGGTAGTGTGTCTTTAATTGCTTTATGCATCTTGCAGCATGGCTTTTCATATTGGCATATGCATGACCATTCTAACATATGATAATTCATTTTTTTTTTTTTAAATGCCAATTTTATATTTGTGGATTGTTGTGCAAGTAATTGTAATGCCTTTCATTGCTTTCCCCATATTTTAAAGATCAGTGGTGTGTTTATATTGTCTTTTAGTGTTAAGAACTTGTCTGTAAACCCTTTGTGGGTCCTATATGGAAGCTGTAATATTTCGGGCTCCATTTGCCATTTATGGGTTTGAACGCCAGTGCTTTCTTAGTGACTCGCAGCAATTTAATAGCGATTTGCGATAGTGACATTTACGGGCTTGACAGATCAAAGGCTTAGCTGGGGCAGAGTTCAGAGTTTTGTGAATATTTACATGTCCCATTGGGAAGAGGAATTAATCTGTAATGGTAATCTGTTTGAAAGCAAAGTGATCTGCTGGCTCCGCTTTATAGATTACATCATTATGATATGGGATGGTGACGACAAGGAGATGCTTTGGAATTTTGTAGAGTGTGTCAACTATAACCAACATAATTTGACATTCACTTTTAACACCCATAAGGAAGAAATCTCCTTTTTAGATGTGATCTTGGTTGGACACGAGTCAGGAATCCATTCAAAATTGTTTCAGAAATCAACAGACACAAATGGAGTGCTGCATCCAAGGAGTGGCCACTTGAAGAAGTGGGTTAATAACATCCTGTATAGCCAGTTCCTTCGAATTAGATGGAATTGTACCAAAGATGCAGATTTTTTGATGGGGAGCGAAAATCTGGTGAAAAAATTAAAATAGAAAAAATACCCTATGAAAGTTGTGGAGATTGCTTTCAAGAAGGCTACAACCCAAGCAGACCTTATAACATGCAAGAAGGAGAAAGCAAAGAATAGAAATGGAAGAAGAATGGGAAGTAAGAGTGATGATATCAGGTTTTTGACCCAATTCAATGCAGCATCTAAAGAAATAGAGAAATGCATGAAGAAACACTGGTCCATATTGTTAAATGATGAATATCTAAGTAAATACTTGAAGGAATATCGTATGATAACGTATAGATGGAACAACAGTTTGAAAACCCCCATAGCGCCGAGTGAATTGAAAAAAGAAAAACAAAGAGATGTATCTGGCTCTAAAAATTGGCTTAAACCAAGTGTGAGGTGCATAGGGTGCAACATCAAGGGGTGCACCACATGCCCATTACTAAAGAAAAAACGTAAGGAAAAAATGACTTCCACAAGTGAACAGGCATCGTTTGATATAAGACAAATGACAAACTGTTGATCGAATTTCGTGGTATATGCTATCACTTGCCAATGCAACAAACAGTATGTGGGACGAAGTAAAAGAGCATTGAAAACTAGGATATGGGAACACTTGTATAATGTGAGAAGAGGATACCTTCACAATGGTCTCTCTAAACACATCATAAAAGAACATCAAGGGTCTGTAGATGGTATTGTAATTCAGATTGCAGAGAAAATATACAATTCACATAGGGGTGGAGATAAGGTTATGAGACTCAGGAAGTGTGGAACAAAGTGGATACATAGGCTTAGTACTTTAAATCCAAGAGGCCTTAACCTGGATATAGATTTAGCAGCGTTCATCTCCACTTGAGATTTTACCATCTGTTTAGAACTATCATTCTACCAAGATGTAGCTATACCCATTTTTGATCCCACTTTTTTACTATTACTATTGCATGTTGTTTTATGTGCCCCCCTCTCTCTTTTCTTTGGGACTTTTTAGTCCTACTTCCCTGCCTGTACTGCGACCACGTATTGATCTTGTGTACTCCGTCCCCCTCTGTTTTATACTTCGATGGATTAATATGGGTAGTAGTATAATTTTATTTTAAATATATCTTCACTACATTCATGGATTGAAGGATTGTGGCTCATAAATATGTATTTTGTATAGATGTATTTTTCATCTTATTTCTTTCATTTTTTATCTCTCAACTCATTTCTAACTTTATTTTATTTATGTATGAGTCGGACATTTATATAGCTAAAATCCCTTTTTTTCTTTATATTCTAATACCCGCCATGATTCATGTATGTTTCTGAAGGACAGTTTGATATTAATGTTATCTGACATCTAGTCGTGAGCCTCTACACATTTTCCTACCATAGCAGCCTGATTTGGCTATAGATGTGTGGAGATTTACTGTGGTGTAGACCCTATTTACTTATAATTTTATGGCAAGGTTCACTTATTACCATGTGGAAGAAATATCCCTTTGAGAAAAGATATAATTAGTAAGGATTTTAAGAAGTACCTCTTAATAGTTGTAAATACAATAGGCATAGAAATATATTGGCATTCTATTTCATATTTTATTTGTTACTATATATCTTTTGAGGGTCCATATTGTGGGCATAGTAGGAATATCTCATCCTATTATGTACTATATTAGACCACGTATGATTATAATTATTATTATTTATTACTTTAAGTATGTTTTTTATTACAATGTGTTTTACATATGTTTAATAGTTGCTATATATTTATAGTATTATGCGTTTATTGATCTACTTGTCTTCAAATGTTGATGGTATACATATGTTACAGCATAAAATATTTATTATTTTTCGTTTGGGTTTTATATGTCAGTGCATCCCCCCACTTCTTGTTTCCGCCACAATGCATACAGGGAATGATGTCACTTCTGGTTTCCGTTCTCCGGGAGTGGTAGATGATGGGAATTTGGCTCCAATGAGAAGGGGAAAGGGCACTGAGGAGGATGCATAAAGACAGCCCAAATATCAGGGGAACATTTTCATTTAAGATCACCATTGAGAAAGGACAACACTTGGCCAAAACGCGTCTGGTAGGATACAATTTGATCTTTGTATCTTTTATTATAATTACATAATTTATTTTATTGTTGCTGCTATTTTACCTATTTTCACCATATTGGTCCTATTTCTCCCTGATGTGAGAAGCCCCATAGATGAGTCTTAATTAGATCCACTATGATAACATTAGAGCAAACATTATATGAATTGTCATTTGTGCTAACCCTAAACTCACTGATATTGGAGCATCTCATGTGAGGCTTGCTAACCTCAACAATAGATGTCTCAGTCTGGGGAGTGAGGTCTGAATCTGTGTGTGTACACTAAAGCACTAAGACAGTTTCTATTATTTGTTTTCTATCTTTAATTGTAAAAGTATCCCTTTAACAATTGATAGATTGGATATTGGACTATTGAGACACTGAACATCGGGCCGTCTGGATTAAAAACATCAAGCGACACAAGGACTACAGGACAATATCTGTGACATCTCATATATAACGTGAATTGACATCATATTGAATGTGAGTGTAATGGTTTTAATTATTTGTTATAATAAACCTTGATGTACACACTACGCGATTGGTTTGGCTTTGCGCTTGTCCCTCCCACGCCTCTTCTTCTTGTTTTTTGGGCTCTTGGAGTACTTTGTGGACAGTACTTGTCTGGAGGAAGCGGCATCACACCAGGGTTGAATTTATTGGAGGACACATTTTAATTACACTTGGGACTATTTTGGACACAACCGGGAAGAAGAAAGGACACTATTTGGAGAACTATATCATTCCAAAGTGAGACAATTTGTATTTCATTTTCATTACTTTCCCACATAGAATTATTTGGTGTGACCATTGAATAAACACAGAGTAATATCCACTTTGCTTTTCTCTATCTTTACCCATTTCTGCACGAGCCAACTTTGCATATTAATTGCACCGTCCTCTTTATATCGTTTGTGGAGCACTATGGACATAGCAATCAACCCTTTTGGGAAGTTACTATTACTTATTTGCTGGAACAGAGTTCAGATTTTCACGTCCTGTAGGGTTTTCCCGCCTGTAATTTAATAGCCATAACTTTTGCGTCTCCTTTACGGGCTTCGGGAACTCAACATCACCAAATTTAATAGGGCCCATAGTGTCTGTGTTTAATAGAGAAACAGTTATGGAGTAACAACAAAGTGTTATTAGAAATTGTTGGTATTTGTGCTTTGACATTTTCAGCCTTATTAAATTAGACCGCGTAATTCCCTCGGCCCTCGCTAAAGTCCTTGTACAGCTATTTGCGAGGAGCGATTCTTCAATCTATTCCTTGCAGCCGGCTTAGCGAGATTACGGCCAAAAAACCGCTGAAAATTCAGTATCTCCAAGAAGAGCATTGTAGAACATGCGCATGTTAATCTATGGGGTGAACCTCGTCCCTCGCTCAAATCCCAATGAGCACAGAAAACTGCCCGCTAGCGATACAAAAGCCTATATGTGCTGCCTCGCAGCAGCCTGATCCCCCATTCTACTGCATCCCTCTGCACCCTCAACACATCCCCATGCTGCAGGGGTCTCTATAGGGACCTCCAAAGTGTCCCCACATTAACCCTTGCACCGGGGGTCGCCGATCGGCATCGATTGAGACCCCTGCTGCATTATTTTAAAATTCCCTGCGGCATACCATTAGCCAATCCCGGCCCTAACATTAACCCCCCTCTATGCTGGAGGACCCCATCGAGACCCCTGAAGTGTCCCCACATTAACCCCTTACAGCGAAGGTCCCGGATTGGCAATTCCCCACCCCTAAACTACACAGGCCTATAAAGTACACAGGGGGAGAGGCTTGCAATGAGCACTGAAGGCACTCATTGCGAGCCACGCTATGAGCACCGAAGGCAATTATTGTGGGGCTCTCAATGAGCACTGAAGGGTGATCATTGCAAAGCAGGAAAGGTGCGCTCATCACAGGCCCTGTAAAGTAGACGGGGAAGAGGCTGGCAAGGAGCGCCAAAGATGCTCATTGCAAGCCACGTGATGAGCAGGGCTCACGATGAGCGCCCAAAGTGCTCAAAGGGGCCATATTTGCTTTATGCATGTTGCAGCATGGCTTTTCATATTAGCATATGCATGACCATTCCAACATATGATAATTTTTTTTATTTTTTTTTAAATGCCAATTTTGTATTTGTGTATTGTTGTGCAAGTAATTGTAATGCTGTTCATTGCTTTCCCCATATTTTAAAGACCAGTGGTGCGTTTATATTGTCTTTTACAGTGTTAAGAACTTGTCTGTAAACCCTTTGCGGGTCTTATAAGGATACTGTAATATTTCAGGCTCCATTTGCCATTTACGGATTTGAACGCCAGTGAGTTCTTGGGGACTTGTAGCAATTTAATAGCAATTTGCTATAGTAACATTTACGGGCTTGACAGATCAAAGGCTAAGCTGGTACGGAGTTCAGATCTTCACGTCCCGTAGGGTTTTCCAGCCTATAACCAGCAAATTGTTTTTCGGGTAGCTGAAAGAGGCCAATTTAATAGCCATAACTATGGTTTTATTATGTATAGACCCTTATGAGACTAATAGGGTTAATTATGGACTCATGGAGCCCCATGAGTTATATGCTTAATTAAGGGCTTATGGGGCTCTGTTTAGAGCCCCATGAGTTCTAGGGGTCATTAGGGCTCATGGGGTTCTGTATAGAGGTGGAGGCTCGACGTAGCCTCACTCCAAGGACAAATAAAGCCCAGAAACGACTTGGAAAAAAAAAACATGCCGCAGGACTTCGGAAGTCAGTTTCAGTTTTCAGCAGAAATACACCGATATAAGGTCTCAGTGAAATATTTTTTTAGGAATGCTTAGCATTTATTTTAGTTGTTGGTTATAAAAATATATCCAACTTATTTTATTTTCAGTATTAATGTCTACAAGCTATAGTCTTATAGTGTCATGACACCTATAATAGTTTTTGTATTAAATATTCAGAATGATAAATTATGCATCTTTATTAAACCAACATTTTCAACTTTATGTCTTTATCTCTGGAATAACTTGCACTTCATAAAAGTCAATGTACATTTTATAATACTGCTCTTTTCTTTTGACCTCTTAGAGCCTCATTCAATTGCTACTTTTTAGAGAGCCGGGCTCGCAAGTGGAAATAGCAAGTTCCTTAGCTATTCAAATGCCTTCCGTTTGCGGGCTCCGATCGGGTTACTTGCAGCAAGCTGCAATCCATTGCGATTCGTAAAATCCCTCCGAGCCTTTGATCTTTCAAAGCCCCAAGAGTTTGAGTATAATGGGGAAGAATCATTAGGGGAAGAATCCGTTTGAGTATAATGGGGAAAGGCTCATTAGCTGATGTTGTTATCCTTCGTGTACACACCCAAATTACGAGATGCTGATTCTGATCTCATTGAAACTAGTAGATATGGCACATATTTGTGTATTTAAAACTGGATATGATTTACAGAAACTAAACAACTTCCTGCTATATGGGTTGTGGCTCTCTATGTATTGCAAGGTAGAGGCGGGAGCGGCTTTCAATGAGTGCCGAAGGCACTCATTGTGAGGCTCGCAAGAGAGGCTCCAAAAGGCTTCCAAGTTAAGGGCAAGAAAAAAAAACGCCACCATTTTTTTTAAGCCCATAGCCGCTGGGAGGCTGCCGAAAGACGCCAATTGTATAGGAAATTAGCTACCAACCTCTCTTATGGTGGGCATACTAACACGGGATGGAGAGGGAGGAAAGAGACACTGGGGAGGGGGTGGGGGCTAAGAGACATAGGGGAGGAAGAGGGGGGGAAATAGAGACATCAGGGTCAGATCGTTTGTCCATAACATGCGCAAGTCCCGTAAAGTAGAGGGGGGAGAAGCTCTCAATGAGCACTGAGGGCGCTCATAGTACGGCCCGCAATTTAGAGGGGGGGAGCCTCACATTGTGTGCCAAACAACAGCATTGCCAGGCTTCAAATTTCTTTGCCATCATTTTTGATGGGCAAGCTGCTAGGAGCATACAGTATATCCTTATATCTAGATAGATCTAGAGGTGCCGCAGCAGAATTATCATAGTACTTATTAATATCCTTATTTATAAAGCTGCAGCATTTTCTGCAGAGCTATTTACAAAGCTGAATAAAGTACAGTAAGTCAATTTGGAAATTACAAAGCTCTAAACAAATTTTATGGTTAGTAGAAACATAAGTTAAAATATAATACAAATAACAAACAAATGACTGAGAAGACAGCTTGTTGCAACATAATTGAAGTAGTTGCTCTGAGAAGCTTACAATCTATGTAAAACACACCTAGCGTCAGAAGTAGAGAATAATTACCAGCTTTAATATAAAGCTGAAAGGCTATCTATATTCGTTCATTTTCTCACTCATTTGGAGATTACAGTGCTCTGAATAGTGGATAAATTTGCCGAATGACCACATGATAGCGATGGATTTCACTAGCACAGTTTAATCCAGAGAATTAGCAAGAGGCCATATATGGTATTCTTGTACTCATGGGTGTGTGTAACTTTGAGAACACAGAATCCTTTGTGTGGACAGCTGACCAGTGAGGGGACTTTGTGAAGGACATGTGACCTAACTGACCAGTAAGAAGTAAACATGAGTATGGGGGTGGGATTCAAATACAGGAATATAAGTAACATTCCAGGCTGTTTCTCTCTCTCTTGCATGCTCCATCTCTCTTGAGCTCTTCCTCTCTACCTACACTGTGAAGTCCTGGTAAAGTATCATACTCTCATACACACACATGGACATAATTGGTAGCTTTAGAATGCCTTTCTGCTAAGTTAAGAGATGTTGTTTCCATAGTATTATCATGTATTATTAATGTATTTATATTAATTATTGTGTTCTAATAAATGCACATTTTGTAACCATTAATCTGTAACGCTTCTTGAATATATATAAATTTGTTATCCGTGGAAGGCAAGAATCTCATAGAATGAGATTAGAATAATTATTATAATCATAATTAATATGATTATGAATAATAATGTTGTCATTAATTAATTAACCGTTTTTTATAACAATTTAGGTAAGGTTGGGATGTAGCAGGAGGTTGAAAGATGCAAGATGGCAGAGATCAAGGCAGTGAGCCATCAGTAGACTGATGCAAGAGGAATTGGTTGTGTGTTATACTGTAGGGTGTGTATGAGCAATTTGAAAGCATGTGCAGTTTGTGTGTGTTGGGGCTGAAACTCATGCAGGTGGGATTTAGACGAGTTGACAAGAGTGGAGGAAAAAAGAAAGTCAAGAGCAGATTGAAGAGAGAGGTTGGGGAAGTATTTTAAGACAAGGGCAGAGATGTAAGTGGGTGCACTGTTGCTAAGGACTTATATGATTGGGTTAGAATTTTAATTTGCAATCTGGAGGCTAAGGGAAGCCGGTGTAGTGACTGTCAGGGAGTTGCTGCATACACTGAGTGTTTACTGTGGTAAGGAGCCTAGCGGAAATGTTCGTTATGGACTGAATTGAAGACAGAAGGATGATAGGAAGACCAACAAGGAGTGAGTTGCAGTAGTCAAGGCAAAATATGATGAGAGAATGGATTTTGGTTGTGTTGTATGTAAGGTAATGGTGTATTTTGGATATGTTCTTTTGTCAAAGATGACATTGTTTGATTATTTATTGTATGTGAGAAATGAAAGAAAGGACAGGGCCCAATAGAATCCCAGGATAGCGGGTATGGGAGGTGGGAGTGATGATGTCTTTGTCAACAGTGAGACATATTTGAGTAGTGGGAACTCTAATGGAGGGTGACTAGATTACAGTGTTTTGGAATTGCAGCCCACTGAGATAGGATAAAGTAGGAGGAAAGTTATATACCTTAGAATATGAGCAGTACACTTTACATCAAGAGCCAGGGAATTAAAAGATATAAAATGTAGGAGACAGGAATCAAAAGATAAATGGAGAGATAAATGGAATCTATTTTTAGAGGAAGATAATGAAAAAGAAAATATGCAGTAACAAGTTGGGGAAAACATTATACCTATGTCTCCTCCAGTTCACTCTCCATACCTAGCAAGAAAGGTTGAAATGCAAATAGCCTAGTTATAGTGCATCATGGGAGATTCATTGAAAGCTGGTTCATGGATTTGTAAAAATAGAGATTGGAGATAAATGTAGGTTCATGGTATATAGCAAATAAGCTGGAGAGCACAAGTAGAATATTGGAGGCTAAGAGGAAAATATAAATATGTATTACATTAAATTATGTAACAACTTTTTAGTTTATCTTCAATAATGCAAAATGTACTATGAAATGAAGACAGGACCTTAAAGGTCCTTGGTGTTACTAAAAATGAACCCTTGCATTTACGGAGATCTGGGGCATCTAATAATTAACACCATACCATAGTATTAACTCCTACCTACAATGGAGGTTTATATAGACCTCCATGGTATCTAACCTAACCCTTAATAACCATTGGGGTCTATATAGACACCTATGGTAGACTTACATTAACCTATAATGTAGCATGGCACCTAAGTGAAAACACAATTACAAAATAGAAACTAAATACACTATTCACAAAAAACTCTCTAAAATACTAAAAAATAAAAATTGCAGAAAGTATAAAAACCTACATTACAAAAATATTACATTAAAATAAAAAAAATTACATATAAAATAAAAAAGAATACATATAAAATAAAAAATACATATAAAATAATAAAATATTACATTGAAAATAAACACATAAATATTACAATAAAATTAAAAAATATTAAACCTGTAAATAATATAAAATGAATAATACTTACCTAAATGATCCCCCAATGATCAGTGCCAGATAAGGGCCCTCCAAATAAAATCACCTTTCCAACTGAGAAAATCAATAAATAAACCCAAACATGTACACATTGTATCTACCTAATCTCAATGAAGAGAAAGTATTGTTGTAAATGTTCCAATAAATCATGATGTATATACTCTCTAAGATGAGGAGACATAAGGTGCATATATAGGCCTATTGTTCAAAGTAGATAGGATATTGTAGATAGTATAGAGAATGTGCTACTTATATAAACCATAGAAACCCCTAGGTGTGGATAGCAAAAGGTCCAAGTTCAAGTATTCATATGAGCACCTTGCGATTAAATAAGCAAGAACAGTTGCTGCCAATTGCACTCACACTGAAGTATAGGTCATATATAAGAGTCTGAATATATCAGATTGTGATCTTAAAACTTAGCTTTTAATAAGCCCATTAAAATAATTGTAGGTGCAAAAAAAAGCATATAGTCATTCACCCAAACACACCTTCGGAGTGTCATGGTAAGAGTCAATAATTCGTCCAAGTATTGTATACATCAAAGAGTAACACAGGTTCTAAATCGATAGTGTGTACAACAGAGGGATGCAACCAGGAAGAATAAACTATTAGAGAATAAGATAAATCCCCAAAATAATCATCCCAACTAAAGGCAGAGAATTATGCCAATAATTAATGTACATACATATTAATAATAAGGAACACACTTACCATTATTTGCATGCCAAAATATTCACATTAGCTGATCCTGGCAGTCAAATCAAGTCACAAAGACTACCACTACTCACTGCGATACCCCGGCATGTGACGTCACTTATTTCTTACACACTGACCATCGGAGGGTGTAGTAAAGTGCAAGTGGGGTGGTTTAAATAGCCAAAAAGGGTAGGTAAATAAGTTAACCGCTAAACTACCGGAAATAGAAGACCAGAAAATTACTAGGTACTGGGAATGGTAATACAGGAGTCTATAGGGACATATAGACAATCTAAAGTGTAAATCCCAATAAAGGACAACAAGTAATCAAAGGGGGTAAAGGATGCATTAACCTCATAAATTCCTAGAAGGAAAGGCTAACATGTATGCTGAACATTCTGAACATTAATCAAATAATATATCCTGGACAAAATTAGCTTCTATTAGTTTTGTAAAAACACATATATCTTCTAATAAATCACCATGGCTTGTGTTTTCTTCAACATGTACTTTAATTTCCTCTGGATTATTGCATCTTGAAAATGCAACATATAGTTATTATTATTATTATTATTATCTTTTATTTGTATTGCGCCAACATATTCCATAGCGCTGTACAGGGGATAAGAACAAGGGAAATACACGTTTAACAAAATTAAAAAAAAAAAGTTGAAGAGCCCTGTTTTGAGTTGGCCATGTGCAAACACAGGTTCCTTCAAAAAAATACCAACAGACTTAAAAGTTTGTCCTTGGGATTTATTGATGGTCATGGCAAATGCCATGATAATGGGAAATTGTCTCCTTTGAAGGACAAAAGGCAAACCACTCTCATTTGGAGCCAAATCAATTCTCGGTATAAGAACTGGTTCGCCTTTATGGGTACCACTCATAATTTCTGCATGTATAAAATAAACCTTTAATTCCTTCACAATTAATCTGGTCCCATTACAAAGTCCTTTTTTTCATATTTCTCAATAGCATGATAATTGCCCCTTTTTTAAGTTGTAAAACATGTGGTGGCATTCCAGAGGGAGTTAAAGAATTATTAAATTCCATACTAAAGTTTGCTTCACTCTCTTTGTCGTCAGCCAGAACAGAAACTGCACTGTAATAGTTTTTTTGTGGAGCATTGATTAATTTTAATATTTTGTTGTTTAAATTCAAGGCATAGTAACTTTTTTTATGTCAATATGACTTTGCTTGCAATGTCTGAGTAATCCTCGTTATTGATGGTATTGAGGAAGATTGTTCAAATTAGTGATTCTGTTGAAATCATTTCTGGTGGAATTTGTACTGCATCATCAGGTAAATTATTTATTTTTGGCTGTTTTCCTTCTCCAATGTTAATGAGCCAATCATTGAATTTATTTCGACCTTCAGATCTCATATTTACTTCTAATTTCAGGTGTGTAAATGTTTTCCACAGCTTACTTATTTTTATACACATTTCGACTATGTCAGTCCGATTGCCATGTGGCACCACAGGTAATGTTTGCCTGAAATCTCCTCCTAACAACATCACCTTTCCACCAAATGGCAAATCATTAAGCATAACTTCTTTTAATAATCAATCAATACATTGGAGGGCATGACATGACATCATAGTTGCCTCATCTATTATAATTAATTTACTCTTGTGCAATTTTTTGGCTTGTAATAAATTCATTCGAATATCCGACACTGATATTTCCAGAATGGGAACTGGCAGTTTAAATCCACTATGCACAGTTCTACCACCTTCTAACAAAAGTGCGGCAATTCCAGTGGTTACAAATGGCAGTGCTATTTGACCCTGTGCTCGAATGCAACTCATCAACAAATTATATAGGTACGTTTTTCCTGATCCACCAGGACCATCCAGATAGAAATAACGCTCTTTGAGCATATCATCTTCTATTACATTTGTGATGGCGTTAAATGCTTCCAATTGCAATACATTTAAAGTTCCAATTTTTTCTTGTGTTTTTTGGTATTCAATGTCAGTGTCATACTCATCAAAGTAAATTTCATCTATAAATCCTGGATCAGGCAGATTAAAGTTGGCACAGTTTAATCCATGACAAAGTAAGATTTCCTGTATTTCGATTAATGCTTTAAATTGTGCAATGTTCTCATTATAACGTTGCATGAAATCTTCACACATATGTAATTTAAATGTTTCCCACAAAGTTAAGGCATCTGGTACATTGCAAAAGATACAAATAAAAGCAAAGTATTCTCTCATTTGCTTTGGCATTTGACATAGTGCTGCTTCCTCGAGACATCTCTCCCATTCTGTATCATCTGCTAGAAAGTTTTGATGTCTTGCAGCTAACTGGAAAGTGTCATAGACTATGTCATTGACTGTGAGTAAATGTTCATAACTTTGGGCACCGGGAACATGTAAAAGCAGCAATCTTAAACTGAAAATGTCAATGTCTAGTTGACTGACGGTATATATTCTTGTCATAATTTTATAATTATATTTCTTTTGTTGTCTTCTCTTGCCTGAGTGTTGTGACAATTTAATTGAAGCGAAGCAGTAAGCGTTGTTGCTCTATGTTCACTTCGTGCTAAAGCATTTGTTTCATTGCCGGCAGTGAAGAAAACAAATTGACTTTGTGGCAAATGGACAGCTAATCGATACACAGCATGTGACCGATCATGAATCTCAAATTTAAGAAGACGCCACATTGCTTCAGGAGCACTTAGCAAGCATCTAAATAAGAATTAAAAATTTTGATTATTTGCTTCGACTTGTAGATTGGAATCAATAATCCATTGTTGTGTGAGTTTACCCCCACATAAAATAGGATTATAATGATCTCGGACAGCAGTTTGTGCCACTTTATATTCCAGCATTGAAATATTGTTTCTCATACAAACTTTACTTTTGGGATAACTTTGCAACTGTAATTTTGGTTGCCATCCTGGGTCCCTTATTTGGAAAGAAAATGGGATATGTCATAGGATCCAAATTACTGCTTAAAATATTGATGTTTATAAAAGGTTGTTCTTGATTGCGTGGATATATTCTAATATCCCGCTCAAATGGTGGTTCCCCATCATCATTTTTAAATACCGTGGCCACCTCATTTGCTGTTGGTAAATTATAGCGTCTTTGATCAGTATGGCGATCCCTTTTGAGTACCATATTTACTCTTGTCATTGGCAATTGATGTCTTTGCGCATGTGCCAGTTGTTCTTTTTCCACCTCCGCTAATTTTTTGTATGCTTTACTATAAGGGTTGTTTGCCATAATGGTATCAAGCTGTTCAAAAACTATGGGTAAACATTGTCTATTTTCAGGAAGCATCATTCGTTGTTCCACAGCTTCCATTATATCAAGAACATATAACTGTGCAAATTTCCTTTGTTCTCCTGTTTCTGGGTGTAAATGTGAAATCCGGTGCTATATTTGTCCTTGGACTTTAAAACAATAAGGACCATGTCCTGGTACATTTTCGGCTAATGTTGCACCCATTGAAGCAAATGAAATTGCACTGTTATAAGAGCAAATATTTTTCTTAAAATTAGTGTAATTGGGAAATATAGGATCACTCATTATAAGTGATGTCGCGAACATCCCATTTTGGTTTCCGAACCGCGGACGCAAACTTCATCAAATGTTCGTGAACGGGCGAACATTGGCGAACCGCCATAGACTTAAATGGGCAGGCAAAATTCAAAACCCACAGGGACTCTTTCTGGCCACAATAGTGATGGGAAAGTTGTTTCAAGGGGACTAACACCTGGACTGTGGCATGCCGGAGGGGAATCCATGGCAAAACTCCCACAGAAAATCACATAGTTGATGCAGAGTCTGGTTTTAAGCCATAAAGGGCATAAATCACCTAACATTCCTAAATTGTTTGGAATAACATGCTTTAAACATCAGGTATGATGTTGTATCGATCAGGTAGTGTAAGGGTTACACCCGCTTCACAGTAACAGACCAATCCCCCAGTTTAATGCACCGCAAACAACCGCAAACAGTCCCTTTGCACAACCGCAAACTCCCCATTTGCACAAGGTTGGATACCAAGCTAGCCATGTCCCGTTCCTTGTCCTCGCTGATGTCATTGAAGGTCTCTTCCTCCACCCAGCCACCAAGGGTCCCCGAAAGGTGACAACAAGCCCCCTGGGACGCCTGCTGTGTTTGGTCTTCCACCTCCTCAAAGCCACCTTCCTCCTCTGACTCCTCTTCTTCAGACTCCCAGAGTCTGGGGGCTTCCACAGCCCAGCATGGAATATTATACACAGGTTAGAGTCTGGGGGCTTCCACTGCCCAGCATGGAAGATTATACACAGGTCAGAGTCTTGGAACTTCCACTGCCCAGCATGGCAGATTATACACAGGTCAGAGTCTGGGGGCTTCCACTGCCCAGCATGGAATATTATACACTGGTCAGAGTCTGGGGGCTTCCACTGCACAGCACTCCTTGCCTCTGTCTGCGTTATTATAAGGTGTGTACTGTTAAGTAGTACTATTCCTATAGGTTTAATCCCTGTTACGTTCACTATTAGGGGACGTGTATATGGCATGGATTTTTGGAAGCGGGAGATGGAAAAAGATGCTTGGTCGGTCCTCCCACTTCAAATTTGGGGCACTGCGCGTGCAATCTAAGGTGCCACCAGATATGAGTGTCACTGTGCACTGGCAAAAGTTGGCAGAGTAGATGCAATAGGCTTCACACAAACGCCTGTAGGCAGGCAACTGATATTCAATCGATTACAGTCAAAAAAGTTTTTTTTTATGTCACTGTACACTACGGTTGCACCAGATATGACGTATCACTGTGCACTGGCAAAAGTTGGCAGAGTAGATGCAATAGGCTTCACACACATGCCTGTAGGCAGGCAATTGCTATTCAATCTATTACAGTCAAAACAGTGTTGTTTTATGTAACTGTACACTGCGGTTGCACCAGATATGACGTATCACTGTGCACTGGCAAAAGTTGGCAGAGTAGATGCTTCACACACACGCCTGTAGGTAGGCAACTGATATTCAATCTGTTACAGTCAAAAAAGTGTTGTTTTATTTCACTGAGCACAATATAAGCTGTTAGGGGTTAGCCTGTCACACACACACGCTGGCAGGCAGGCATATGCAATTAGATTACACAGAAAAAAATTATAAAATAAAATAAATGATTTTCTAGCCCTAAAAAGGGCTTTTTGCGTTTCTGTCCTTTAGATGGAAGGCTCTGGAAGGGAGTGTATGCTGCTGATTGGCTGGAATGTGTCTGCTGACTGTGAGGTGCAGGGTCAAAGTTTCCTCAATGATAAAGAATAGGGGGCGAACCGAAAAGCGCATATGTTCGCCGTCCGCTGCGAGCGCGAACATGCCAAAATCGCTGCGAATAGTCCGCGGGCGAACTGTTCGGGACATCACTACTCATTATACTTCTTATTATATCTTTCTGGAAGTCTTACCTTTCCTTTCTGACAGCAACTAATAAACTCTCAATCAGTTGGTCGTTCTGTCTGAAAATGATAGGCCCCACAAAACTGACAAAGCACATTTATTAATCCACAATAATGAGTGTCTACTGTTAGTGCTCTAAAGAAAGCACTATCATGACCTTCGTCAATATAAATCTCATTTGAACTTTTTATATCTACATTGGTGTCATCTCTATCAACATTGGTGTCAGGAGGCAAAATAGGTTAATTTGAGACAGTTTTACAGACATTTTTTTGTTTACTTTTTCTTTTCATTGAAACTCCAGCAGACTCATTTTGTTGTTTTTTAGCCATTTTTTTTTTAGAAGCCTCTGTCGATCTTCTCATAAACATTGTGAAATCTCAGGGGTCTGTGCATCTCTCCATCTCTGCTTCCTTTCCCTTGCCATTCTTGTTTTATATTCTTTCTTATCTTCTGCATTGTCTGCCATTGTAATCTGTAATTGGAAATAGAGTGTTAAGAATGACATTAATTTTATTAGACATATTTTTTACCCTGTCATATATTTCTAAAAATGCAATAGTAATCTGTATCTATCTGTCTCTCTGGCTGTCTGTCTCTCTGGCTGTCTGTGTCTCTCTGGCTGTCTGTGTCTCTCTGGCTGTCTGGGTCTCTCTGGCTGTCTGCGTCTCTCTGGCTCTCTGCGTCTCTCTGGCTGTCTGTGTCTCTCTGGCTGTCTGTCTCTCTGGGTGTATGTCTCTCTGGCTGTGTGTGTCTCCTTGTCAGTGTGTGTCTCTGGGTGTCTGTGTGTCTATCTGGTTGTCTGTTTTCTACCTGGGTGTCTGTGTTTGTGTGTGTATCTGGGTGTATGTGTTTGTGTGTCTAACTGGATGTCTGTATTTCTGTGTTTGTCTGTCTTTGTTTGTATAGGTTTCCATCTCTATTTGTCTGCAGGTGTCTGTCTCTCTACGTGTCTGTGGGTGTGTGTCTCTCTGGGTGTGTGTCTGGATCTCTGTGTGTGTGTGAACCTTTGGGTTTGTCCCTGGATGTCTGTGGGTGTGTGTCTGTGTCTCTGGCTGTCTGTGTCTCTGGCTGTCGGTGTCTCTGTGTGTGTGTGTCTCTCTGGGTGTCTGTGTGTGTGTCTCTCTGGGTGTCTGGGTGTCTCTCTGGGTGTCTGTGCGTGTGTTTCTATCTGGGTGTCTGTGTTTGTGTGTCTATCTGGGTGTCTGTCCGGGCCTCTGTATTTCTGTGTCTGTCTGTCTAGGTGTGTATAAGATTCTATCTCTCTGGTTGTCTGCAGATGTCTGTCTCTCTGCCTGTCTGTGGGTGTGTGTCTCTCTGGGTGTGTGTCTGGATATCTGTGGGTGTGGTGTCTCTCTGGGTTTCTCCCTGGATTTCTGTGGGTGTGTGTCTCTCTGGGTGTGTGTCTGGATGTCTGTGGGTCTGTGTCTTTGGGTTTTTGTGTATCTGGGTGTCTGTGTCTCTGGCTGTCTGTGTCTCTGGCTGTCTGTCTCTCTGGCTGTCTGTCTCTCTTGGTGTGTGTCTCTCTGTCTGTGTGTGTCTCCCTGTCTGTGTGTATCTCTGGGTGTCTGTGTGTCTATCTGGTTGTCTGTTTTCTACCTGGGTGTCTGTGTTTGTGTGTCTATCTGGGTGTATGTGTTTGTGTGTGTATCTGGATGTCTGTATTTCTGTGTCTGTCTGTCTTGGTGTATATAGGTTTCCATCTCTGGTTGTCTGCAGGTGTCTGTCTCTCTACGTGTCTGTGTGTCTCTCTGGGTGTGTATCTGGATATCTGTGGGTGTGTGTCTCTCTGGGTTTGTCCCTGGATGTCTGTGGGTGTGTGTCTGTGTCTCTGGCTGTCTGTGTCTCTCTGGATGTCTGTGTGTCTCTTTGGGTGTCTGTGTTTGTGTGTCTATCTGGGTGTCTGTCTGGGCCTCTGTATTTCTGTGTCTGTCTGTCTTGGTGTGTATAGGATTCTATCTCTCTGGTTGTCTGCAGGTGTTTGTCTCTCTGCATGTCTGTGGGTGTGTGTCTCTCTGGGTGTGTGTCTGGATATCTGTGGGTGTGTGTCTCTCTGGGTTTCTCCCTGGATGTCTGTGGGTGTGTGTCTCTCTGGGTGTGTGTCTGGATGTCTGTGTCTCTCTGGGTGTGTGTCTGGATGTCTGTGGGTCTGTGTCTTTGGGTGTCTGTGTCTCTGGGTGTGTGTGTCTCTGGCTGTCTGTATGTGTGTGTCTCCCTGTCTGTGTGTGTCTCTGGGTGTCTGTGTGTCTCTCTGGGTGTCTGTGTGTCTATCTGGGTGTGTGTGTCTATCTGGTTGTCTGTGTTTGTGTGTCTATCTGGGTGTATGTGTTTGTGTGTGTATCTGGATGTCTGTATTTCTGTGCCTGTCTGTCTTGGTGTGTATAGGTTTCCATCTCTGGTTGTCTGCAGATGTCTGTCTTTCTACGTGTTTGTGGGTGTGTGTCTCTCTGGGTGTGTGTCTGGAAATCTGTGGGTGTGTGTCTCTCTGGGTTTGTCTCTGGCTGTCTGTGTCTCTGGCTGTTTGTGTCTCTGGCTGTCTGTGTCTGTGTGTGTGTCTCTCTGTGTGTCTGTGTGTCTCTCTGGGTGTCTGTGTGTCTCTCTTGGTGTGTGTGTGTCTATCTGGGTGTCTTTGGGTGTGTGTATGTCTGGGTGTGTGACTGGATGTCTGTTGGTCTTTGTCTTTGTCTCTGGGTGTCTGAGTCTCTGGGTGTCTGGCTGCGTTGGTGTCTGGCTGTGTGGGTGTCTGTGTGTGTGTCTGGCTGCATCTGTCTGTCTTTCTGTATGTGTGTTTGTCTCTCTGTAGGTGTGTCTATATCATGAATGGAAAAACAGAAACAGTTATAGCTTTCCTAAAGAAGAGCTACACAAAAGAGCAAGTGACCTAAGATAATACATGAAATAAAATATTTAACTGCTTCTATGGTGCTATCCCTGTCAATGAGCAGTAACATAATGATGAATGAATACAGGAATACAACTAAAATCTTTATTATTATTTTTTCCATTCTAATATACCTGTAAATTAGATGTTCTATAATTGAAAATGCTCCTGTTTTAAGGCAGGTGTAGATGTGAGAAATCTGTAAAAATCATAATTAATTTTTTTATTGAGTGAATGTATGAAATATCATTACTCAACGCAAATCAATAGTTGATATTATAATGTGTTAACAAATGTCATCACAAAATCATTTACCTGTCAATTTAATATTCTGTAAGGTTAATTCTTGCAGAGGAGACTCCTGTATTGAGGCAGGTGGCGATGTCACAAATCTGTGAAAAGATGTAAAAATCAAATGTAATTTTTTTTCCATAAATGTATGCTTTCATTGATAGTACTTAAAGTACTTGTTGTCCTTTTCATACATACATGCAATAAAGTAAATATAAATATTTTAAAATGATATACCTGTGAAGGTGATGTGAATGCAGATAAAATGCTGCAAACAGCCCTCTGTGTAGTCAGGTGGGCAGATAATCAAACTGTGAGAAAATAAATTGAAAAAAAGGGCTTGTTAATGTTTGCTATGTTTTAATTAGCATAGCTGCAAAATAGAAGTAAATGCACTGTAAAATGTAAGAAAGTGATATAAATATGTAAACGGGTTGAGGATCCTATACCTTTAATACAATGAGCTTAAAGAATCAACAACCGTTATATCTATTTCAGTGCAAAAGGGAGATAAGTTTTTATGCATTTTTGACTAAAAATTTCTTCTATGAATGATCAATGAACATTAATAGTTGAATAGCAAGCACAAACTTTAAAACCACTATACATTTTTTTTTTACTAAATGTGTTATTATGACTAATTAATAATTAATTACGATTCTTAATAATCGTAATGATAAATAAACATGAAATAAAAATGAACATTAATAATCAAGGTCAAAATCTAAGTCCAGTGACATTTTTTTTTTTTGTTATATACGTTATTACTATTAATGAATTATTATTTAATTAATGTACATTACTAATGAATGAATTGGTAAATGTTCTATAAAGAGTTAATCAATAATGTAATCATAAAGTGAAGTTAATGACAATTGTCTATTTTTTTTTAAAATAATTTGTAATTAATAAACTAATGTCCATTAAAAATTAATTAATCAATTAATAAACATATTTGAAATGGTTAATGCTAAAGTACAGGCAGTGCAAAATGCAGTAATGTATTTTTTTTTCTTAGTTTTTTTTTTTTTATTAATAAATAATAAATTCATTAATATACTTTACCTATCACAAAGAAATATCCAGCAATCAATATAGAAATGTCCAGTCAGACTGTCATCACCTGAGGAGAAAGTGTCAGCAGTGTGGCAATTGTGCCCTATATATAGGCTTCGTGCGGGAGGCAGAGCCGTTAGTTTAGGCGGGAAAGCCGCCATTTCAGATACGTTATTGTGTAGATTGTGTTAAAATGGAGGCTTTATTGTATGTATGTGTTAAGCGCATCGGAATGATTTTGCGTCTTTAGTAAGCGATTTTCCGTCTTTAGTAACAGTCTGTTGTACTACCTCGTGAAAGTGCTACGTGTTGGGCTCTGTTTTGCGTGCTACGTGTTAGGGTCCTGTAGTCTCATTTCGTTTTTTTCCGGTAGCCATTTGGACTTAAATGGAGGTGTAACTTCACTTGCAGAGTTCCTGGATGCCCCCCCCCCCCCCCCCCCTTGCTGTGGGTAAGTTTTTTATGTGTTTTTTTGTGTGTATTTATTGTGTTTTGGCTTTTTTCCGTTGCGTGCGGTTCGGCCGTTAAGGTTGTATTTTTCCAAGGTCGTAATGTTTTTGTCTTCTAAGTCCGTAAATGTGCGTTGGGTCGTATTGTTGGTAAAGTGCCGCTTGTGTGGGTGTTTGTAACCGCGTGTGAGCCGCCTTTGAGCCTGCACCTCCGCAAATGCGGCCCCTCGCTTCGCCTTCTTACTCCCGCGGCTTATAAGTTTGGTTTGCAGGCAATGAGGGAGAGGAGGAGAGGAAGAGAGACACAGGGGAGAGAGAGGAGGAGGGAAAGAGAGACATAGGGTAAGGAGAGGAGGAGGGGAAGAGAGACTCCGGGTAAGGAGAGGAGGAGAGGAAGAGAGACTCAGGGTAAGGAGAGGAGGAGGGGAAGAGAGACACAGGGTAAGGAGAGGAGGAGGGGAAGAGAGACACAGGGTAGGGAGAGGAGGAGGGGAAGATAGACACAGGGGAGGGAGAGGAAGAGGAGAAGAGAGACACAGGATAAGGAGCGGAGGGGAAGAGACACGGGAGGGAGAGGATTTTTTTCCAAGTCCTGCGTGTTTCATTGGCTCGCAGGCGATGAGCATCTTATCCACTCATCGCCTAATTGTCGCAAGTTAACGGATATCTGTGGGTGTGTGTCTCTCTGGGTTTCTCCCTGGATTTCTGTGGGTGTGTGTCTCTCTGGGTGTGTGTCTGGATGTCTGTGGGTCTGTGTCTTTGGGTGTTTGTGTATCTGGGTGTCTGTGTCTCTGGCTGTCTGTGTCTCTGGCTGTCTGTCTCTCTGGCTGTCTGTCTCTCTTGGTGTGTGTCTCTCTGTCTGTGTGTGTCTCCCTGTCTGTGTGTGTCTCTGGGTGTCTGTGTGTCTATCTGGTTGTCTGTTTTCTACCTGGGTGTCTGTGTTTGTGTGTCTATCTGGGTGTATGTGTTTGTGTGTGTATCTGGATGTCTGTATTTCTGTGTCTGTCTGTCTTGGTGTGTATAGGTTTCCATCTCTGGTTGTCTGCAGGTGTCTGTCTCTCTATGTGTCTGTGTGTCTCTCTGGGTGTGTATCTGGATATCTGTGGGTGTGTGTCTCTCTGAGTTTGTCCCTGGATGTCTGTGGGTGTGTGTCTGTGTCTCTGGCTGTCTGTGTCTCTCTGGATGTCTGTGTGTCTCTTTGGGTGTCTGTGTTTGTGTGTCTATCTGGGTGTCTGTCTGGGCCTCTGTATTTCTGTGTCTGTCTGTCTTGGTGTGTATAGGATTCTATCTCTCTGGTTGTCTGCAGGTGTTTGTCTCTCTGCATGTCTGTGGGTGTGTGTCTCTCTGGGTGTGTGTCTGGATATCTGTGGGTGTGTGTCTCTCTGGGTTTCTCCCTGGATGTCTGTGTGTGTGTGTGTCTCTCTGGGTGTGTGTCTGGATGTCTGTGTCTCTCTGGGTGTGTGTCTGGATGTCTGTGGGTCTGTGTCTTTGGGTGTCTGTGTCTCTGGGTGTGTGTGTCTCTGGCTGTCTGTCTGTGTGTGTCTCCCTGTCTGTGCGTGTCTCTGGGTGTCTGTGTGTCTCTCTGGGTGTCTGTGTGTCTATCTGGGTGTGTGTGTCTATCTGGTTGTCTATGTTTGTGTGTCTATCTGGGTGTATGTGTTTGTGTGTGTATCTGGATGTCTGTATTTCTGTGCCTGTCTGTCTTGGTGTGTATAGGTTTCCATCTCTGGTTGTCTGCAGATGTCTGTCTTTCTACGTGTCTGTGGGTGTGTGTCTCTCTGGGTGTGTGTCTGGAAATCTGTGGGTGTGTGTCTCTCTGGGTTTGTCTCTGGCTGTCTGTGTCTCTGGCTGTTTGTGTCTCTGGCTGTCTGTGTCTGTGTGTGTGTCTCTCTGTGTGTCTGTGTGTCTCTCTGGCTGTCTGTGTGTCTCTCTTGGTGTGTGTGTGTCTATCTGGGTGTCTTTGGGTGTGTGTATGTCTGGGTGTGTGTCTGGATGTCTGTTGGTCTTTGTCTTTGTCTCTGGGTGTCTGAGTCTCTGGGTGTCTGGCTGCGTTGGTGTCTGGCTGTGTGGGTGTCTGTGTGTGTGTCTGGCTGCATCCTTTCTCTGTCTGTCTTTCTGTATGTGTGTTTGTCTCTCTGTAGGTGTGTCTATATCATGAATGGAAAAACAGAAACAGTTATAGCTTTCCTAAAGAAGAGCTACACAAAAGAGCAAGTGACCTAATATAATACATGAAATAAAATATTTAACTGCTTCTAAGGTGCTATCCCTGTCAATGAGCAGTAACATAATGATGAATGAATACAGGAATACAACTAAAATCTTTATTATTATTTTTTCCATTCTAATATACCTGTAAATTAGATGTTCTATAATTGAAAATGCTCCTGTTTTAAGGCAGGTGTAGATGTGAGAAATCTGTAAAAATCATAATTAATTTTTTTATTGAGTGAATGTATGAAATATCATTACTCAACGCAAATCAATAGTTGATATTATAATGTGTTAACAAATGTCATCACAAAATCATCTACCTGTCAATTTAATATTCTGTAAGGTTAATTCTTGCAGAGGAGACTCCTGTATTGAGGCAGGTGGCCATGTCACAAATCTGTGAAAAGATGTAAAAATCAAATGTAATTTTTTTTCCATAAATGTATGCTTTCATTGATAGTACTTAAAGTACTTGTTGTCCTTTTCATACATGCATGCAATAAAGTAAATATAAATATTTTAAAATGATATACCTGTGAAGGTGATGTGAATGCAGATAAAATGCTGCAAACAGCCCTCCGTGTAGTCAGGTGGGCAGATAATCAAACTGTGAGAAAATAAATTGAAAAAAAGGGCTTGTTAATGTTTGCTATGTTTTAATTAGCATAGCTGCAAAATAGAAGTAAATGCACTGTAAAATGTAAGAAAGTGATATAAATATGTAAACGGGTTGAGGATCCTATACCTTTAATACAATGAGCTTAAAGAATCAACAACAGTTATATCTATTTCAGTGCAAAAGGGAGATATGTTTTATGCATTTTTGACTAAAAATTTCTTCTATGAATGATCAATGAACATTAATAGTTAAATAGCAAGCACAAACTTTAAAACCACTATACATTTTTTTTTTACTAAATGTGTTATTATGACTAATTAATAATTAATTACGATTCTTAATAATCGTAATGATAAATAAACATGAAATAAAAATGAACATTAATAATCAAGGTCAAAATCTAAGTCCAGTGACATTTTTTTTTTTTTGTTATATACGCTATTACTATTAATGAATTATTATTTAATTAATGTACATTACTAATGAATGAATTGGTAAATGTTCTATAAAGAGTTAATCAATAATGTAATCATAAAGTGAAGTTAATGACAATTGTCTATTTTTTTTTAAAATAATTTGTAATTAATAAACTAATGTCCATTAAAAATTAATTAATCAATTAATAAACATATTTGAAATGGTTAATGCTAAAGTACAGGCAGTGCAAAATGCAGTAATGTATTTTTTTTTCTTAGTTTTTTTTTTTTTTATTAATAAATAATAAATTCATTAATATACTTTACCTATCACTAAGAAATATCCAGTAATCAATATAGAAAATGTCCAGTCAGACTGTCATCACCTGAGGAGAAAGTGTCAGCAGTGTGGCAATTGTGCCCTATATATAGGCTTCGTGCGGGAGGCAGAGCCGTTAGTTTAGGCGGGAAAGCCGCCATTTCAGATACATTATTGTGTAGATTGTGTTAAAATGGAGGCTATATTGTATGTATGTGTTACGCGCATCGGAATGATTTTGCGTCTTTAGTAAGCGATTTTCCGTCTTTAGTAACAGTCTGTTGTACTACCTCGTGAAAGTGCTACGTGTTGGGCTCTGTTTTGCGTGCTACGTGTTAGGGTCCTGTAGTCTCATTTCGTTTTTTTCCGGTAGCCATTTTTTCTCTCGCTTAGGGGATTTTCGTGTGTCTAAACTCATGAATTTGGACTTAAATGGAGGTGTAACTTCACTTGCAGAGTTCCCGGATGCCCCCCCCCCCTTGCTGTGGGTAAGTTTTTTATGTGTTTTTTTGTGTGTATTTATTGTGTTTTGGCTTTTTTCCGTTGCGTGCGGTTCGGCCGTTAAGGTTGTATTTTTCCAAGGTCGTAATGTTTTTTTTTCGAAGTATTTTTGTCTTCTAAGTCCGTAAATGTGCGTTGGGTCGTATTGTTGGTAAAGTGCCGCTTGTGTGGGTGTTTGTAACCGCGTGTGAGCCGCCTTTGAGCCTGCACCTCCGCAAATGCGGCCCCTGGCTTCGCTTTCTTACTCCCGCGGCTTATAAGTTTGGTTTGCAGGCAATGAGGGAGAGGAGGAGAGGAAGAGAGACACAGGGGAGAGAGAGGAGGAGGGAAAGAGAGACATAGGGTAAGGAGAGGAGGAGGGGAAGAGAGACTCCGGGTAAGGAGAGGAGGAGAGGAAGAGAGACTCAGGGTAAGGAGAGGAGGAGGGGAAGAGAGACACAGGGTAAGGAGAGGAGGAGGGGAAGAGAGACACAGGGTAGGGAGAGGAGGAGGGGAAGATAGACACAGGGGAGGGAGAGGAAGAGGAGAAGAGAGACACAGGATAAGGAGCAGAGGGGAAGAGACACAGGGGAGGGAGAGGATTTTTTTCCAAGTCCTGCGTGTTTCATTGGCTCGCAGGCGATGAGCATCTTATCCACTCATCGCCTAATTGTCGCAAGTTAACGGTTTGCCTCGTTATGCGAGGCTCATGGGTGATCATCGCCTAAGTTGTACACACCACTCATGGGGGAGAGGCTCGAAATGAGCGTTGAAGGTCCTCCAGCATGAGGTCTATACAGTACAAAGGGGGAGAGGCTTGCAATTAGCGATAAAAGCACTCATTACTAGCCACGCGATTAGTGCCAAAAGCGATCATTGTGGGACTTGCGATGAGCATCAAACGCGCTCATCGTAGGGCTTGCAATGAGTGCCGAAGGTGATCATTGCAAAGCAGAACAATTAAAGCAATGGGAATGAGCGGTGAAGCCGTTCATTGCGGGGCTCGTGAGGAGCGCCGAAGGTGCTCGGAGGGCCCATAGCCTTGCATTGTTTGGCAAACAGCATTGCCAGGCTTACAATTTTATTCCCATCATTTTTGATGGCCAATTTCCTAGTATAATTTATATTTTTGATGGAGCAAGTCTAGGGGTATTAGATACTGAAAGGGATTTGCAAATACTTGTGGACAACCACCTAGGTAACAGTGCTCAATGCCAATCAGCATCTGCAAAGGCAAGTAAAATATTAGCATGTATTAGGAAGGGCATAGAAGCCAGGGAAGCAAATATAATTCTGCCACTATACAAATCCCTTGTACTCCCTCATTTGGAATATGGAGCACAATTTTGGGCACCTTTATATAAAAAGGACATTTTAGAGATGGAAAAAGCACAGAGAAGGTAAACAAAACTAAGAAGGGGAATGGAAGAGCTAAGTTATGAAGAAAGACTAACCAAATTAAACTTATTTAAAGGCGTCCAAGAGGGGATATGATTATCTTATATAAATATATCAAGGGTCAATACAAAGCTTTGTCACGTGAACTTTTTGTGCCAAGAGGTTTTCAACTGACAAGAGGACATCCTTTGAGATTAGAAGTAAAAATATTTCACCTTAAAGAAAGAAAAGGGTTCTTCACAAGGGGTGACAGCGGTTTCGATAGATAACTTTAAAAAGGGATTGGATATATTTTTTAATAAAAAGGGCATTCAGGGTTATCATGGATAACTAGAGAGGGAGTACTGATCCAAGAAAGAGTCCGATCGCCATTATCTGGGGTCAGTAAGCAATTTTATATATTGTTTGAGACAGTTGGCAAAGTTTTACTGGGTATTTTTTTATGTTTGCCTTCCTTGGGATCAATTAACAATTAACAATTAATCCACATATTGCAGATCAGAGGAGATCTAAAAAGGTTGAACTTGATGGACTAAAAGTATTTTTCAACCTCAATTACTATGTAACTATGTAACAATTCTGAAAGATGTTGTTTTGGATGGATAAAAATAATCCCATTATGTAATATCTGTTCCTGTCCAAATCATCCGTCTGTTGGCCATGTGTGCACGCAGAGACAGACCCAAAAGTTCTGGTATAAAACTTCTTGTATTCTTCCCAACGAACGAACCCCCCCAAATACAACATAGGAACTTATATAATATAAGTTGATCAGATATAACAATCATACGACTCATTGTTAGACAGTGAGTGAGTTATTGATTGGTTGACAAGGTAGGAAGGGTCCTTCCATATTTGGTCTCGGATGTTGATGTCATTATGGTCAGTTTATGTGAAGCTTCTGATTGGCTCTGGAAGGTGGCGGGGCTCATATCCTTATTTGGTCACGGATATGAATGTCATCTGGGAGCTCCCGGATATGATTCAGTAGCCATCTTAGGACTCCCAGGATACAGCTCAGTAGCCATCTTAGGACTCTCAGGAAATAAAGAATAAAAGCAATTAGTGCCTTATCTTATGATATATTGTAAGGAAAGGAATGCAGCATGGACATAATATACATTTTCATGAATTTCGTCCACAACAGTCCCCCCTAAAATGTCATATTATGTTACATACTACACTTATATTCTATTATTGTAGATATGACAGGTTAGATGTATTATATCTTCCTCTTCTAGAGAGTACTACATAAAATGTCTGTGTAAAGATATAGTTTTTTCCTTAGTAAAACGTATTAAGGTATAATGTCATATAAACAGCATATAAATAGTAACAGTCCCCCCTAGAGACTATGTGTACAACTGTCCCTGTGGAGGAGATGTATGAATGTAAGAAAGCCCTAGCACATCTGCACCAATGAACGCCCGTTCTTCTTTGTACGTTAGAGTTGCCATGGCTTGTCCATGACCCCTCTTGCCACTGTCATAGGCGAGTCAGATGCTATCCGTGACCCCTTGTTTCAGGAACATGTGGGACAAGGGGTTTATGTAGAACTTTCATTTCTAGACATAATAGACCGTAACATCTTATGTGACTCCTTACAGTCATCTTCATACATTTCTTGGTGCACAAAGGTTGGTGTGACTCTAGTAACTGACTTCTTTAAATATATATTCGGACACAGGGGATAATACAGCAGGTAACAAATGCAAGAATTATCAGTATTGAAAGAAAGACAATTCCAACCTTTGACAATACCCTCTGCCAGTTATTTATCCACCCAAACCATTTATCCCAATAGTCTGTGGTTCCAGAACTCTCCTTCAATTCTTGTGCCAAGTTGTTTAGTTCTTTAATGGCTAAAGTAATCTTACCGTATGGACCCATATTATCAGGTATGTAGGTGCAGCAGTTGCTAGTGTCGGGGAGCATTTTACACTCCCCCCTTTTTAGCAAGGATCATGTCTAGTGCCATTCTATTCTGGATGGCCATGTGTGATGTGGCCTTCAATTGTTTTGCAACAACCTTGCGGAGCATCTCTTGTGTAATCCACAAACCTTTGTTGGTTATAATATATATAATTGATTCAAGCAAAATTTTTATTTACACCAATCATTGGTATCAGTGATTCAAATCCTGCTGCTATCTGGTTTCGGGCCTTAAACTCATCAGGAACCCCCTTGGGACTCCAATAGAGTCTATGTACACATGGGGGTCAAAGCTTCCTTGTGGGGAAGACACCTTTCTTTTGTGTCTAGATGTTGTCAGTAGGGTGTGTGGTAAGATATCAGTTTGTATGGGCACTATGTGCACTGGCATTATTACCTTTATCAGGGTACACTCACCATACCAGATACCCTCTAGTCTTGATCTGAGCTTCATGTCCCCACATATCCAATATATGTCTCCCAATGTTTGTGTCTGTTCTGTAAACTGTGAAGCCAATACAATATATAATGCAGAACCCTTGCTTAAACCTCTTTAGGTTTCTCCCTTGAGGTGTACTCCTTGTATAGCATGTGTAATTACCTGGGTATATGGTTATACCATTCACCTGGATGTAGATTGTCAGTTATAATTGGATACCTGTTCTCCCATTGTTCACAATTTAGATCTTTTAGTCTGGGTAGTTTTATAAAGACTTAAAAAACACTTTTCTTCCTTCATAGATACCATAAGTGGAACAGTGCCTAGGTGAGGTCTGGCACTTGCACAAACATAACAATTAGTCTTATTATGTGACTCTACATTATATTTCATCCATTCCAGCCATAAGTTGAGGTCTGTGAACCCAATTTCATTTGCTAGGGTTCCTTCGTACGTAGGTTCACTGATATCAGTCGTTTGGGGTAATGTCTGAGTGTGTTGTACTTGCATTAGTCCTTCTGATATGAGTGGTGCATTTAGATTTCTGAGCATAAATTTACCAATCCGTCCTTTTGCTTCTCCTCTAACCCAGCCACCCATTAGGTATGTACCTGCGTCTGTGGGTCTGGGGTTCCTGATAGTCAGAGTAAGTCGCATGTTAGCTCCAGTCTTGCCATTTGGCGAGCATTTGCCTGGCTTTATTAGAGTCATACGTTCAAGTAAAGGGCTTCCACTCAAATCTGTTCTATCTAAGGCCCTCTGTGGTCTGTAGCCCCAAGCTGTCCCAGTGTT
This sequence comes from Discoglossus pictus, assembly GCA_027410445.1. NCBI lineage: Eukaryota > Metazoa > Chordata > Amphibia > Anura > Alytidae > Discoglossus > Discoglossus pictus. Next base: position 416,883,254 of record CM050164.1, on the reverse strand, counting down.
CCATCCTACAGCTTCCCAATGACTACAATCTTTTCCCCAACTCTGGTCTGTAACACATATGTATATAGATGTGCTGTGAGTATCTTCGTACAAGTTATATTGTTGAGTCACGCTTAGCTGTTGGCAACATACAACATGACAATAATCAAAGGACAATGTGATCATATGTGTTTTAGATGGATTGTACCAAAATGTAATACCATCTTTCTTATCCCTAATGAATGCAGAAGGTTCTACTTTAGTTAAGAACAGACAGGAAAGGACATGTGTTATGATCATCATAATGTTGGTTGCTATGGGTCTGGTGCTGAAACTTTATTTTTTTTGCAATGAGATGTTTGGATCCAAGTAGGCCGTCCTTCAAGTTTAACTGTGCAGCAATTAGAAGAACTTGAAAGGGACCATCATATCTGGATTCCAGAGGATCCTTTCTCACAAATCTCTTGACCAGGACCCAATCTCCAAGAAGTAGTTGATGAGTACCAGTGTCTACTTCCAGATCTGGAATAGAAGAAAACACTTGTGCGTGTATTTTAGTCAGTGCTTGAGATAAAGCAATCACATAATCAATAAATACATCAGATTTAAATTTCAATTGCTGAGGATAATAAAACCCTAATCTAGAAGCAGACCCAAATAGGATCTTGTGAGAGGACAGAGAAAACTTCCCTCCAGGGGTGTACCCCACGCTTAACAGTGCAATAGGGAGACTTTCTGGCCATGAGATACCAGTTTCTTGTGCTATTTCAGCTACTGGTTTTAACTTCACCATAACTGGTGAAAACCTAAGGTGTCCAACTTTGTTACAATTAAAACACTTTCTTGTTCTTGTTGGCTCTGTCTCCTCCTGCTCAGAAGACACCATAATGTGTGTAGTCTCCTTATTACCTTTTGAGAATTCAAGCCTTTTTTGCTACTAATAACAAAGTCTCTTATGGCAACAGCTTGTATTCAGGACGAGATGTTAATAAATATTTCCTGATGGATTCTCTTCAATCCCTTCACAAAGGCTATTCCCAGCATCTGAGACTCGTGTCTGGACTGATATATTACCACTGACTGCTTTATCCTGTGTAATATCTGACAAATTAATAGCCTGATTTGCTATTTCATATGGAGCACATGCTATTAATAACTCACAGAATTCTGGTAGCCATTTGGGGCGTGACCGGAAGTGGTGATGTAGCCGCGAAGGTCGGTACTAGCGGGTGGAGAGGCGTCCGTGTGGCGGAGGACCAGCGAACCGATGGTGGCCGTGCCCGTGTGCTGAGCGAGTGAGTGTGGGTAAACCGCCCCTGGATAAGATCCCTAAAAAGAGGAAAGAAGAAGCAAGTGGGTCTCTGTGGTTACACGGCTAGACGGAGCAGCAGATACATGGAGTAGCGTGCAGCAAGGCACCTGAGATCCAGGGATACAGGGGAGAGGTAAAACCACACAGCAAACAGTGCTAAAGGCAGGAGGGGACTCCAATGCTGACCAAAGAGTGAGCGGAGACTGGGTCCCAAGGGAAGCAGCGGGCTCACAAGCGAAGGTATAGTGCCGTGACAGCGGACCTCAACAGCACAAGCAAGGAGAGGTCTGGAGTGCAGTAACCATGATGACGTTGAACTAGCTGCAAAACAGACGGAAACTCGGAGATAATCTTCAGAAAGCTAAGTAAACAGCTGCTTTTCCTATTTTCTGTTGTATGAGATTAACACAAGTCATCTACAGCTAAAATATATGTTATGAGATTAAGTAATTGGATTGCTACCCTGCAGAGAGCACACAGTCAGTAATAAGAATAAAAGTGTGCAAAACGCCACTCTATAAACATATAACCCTATAAGGAAGTCAAACTTGCTTAAAAAGACTGAACAAAAATATTTATAGACTATGCACACGGTTAAGGTAACCATCAGGTCCACAGTGGAACAATTAATATGATAATTATCTCCCTTCAAAGCCCTGAAAGGATATAGGTCCTAGTGTTTGGGGGGGAAGTACACCCTTGGACATTTTGTCACAGCTAATTGGGTAACTCAAAGGAGCTCAGTCAAGTCATATTGAGTCTGGACAAGTGAAAATCAGCTGGAACCGGACAAAATTAAATAAACATTGGAACTTCAAATTCAACGATAAGCATATACACAAATAGTGTAACGAGTAGGGGGTCTATTTTACTGCAATAATCAAATTTCAAGGAACGTAAAGTTGAAGAAATATTGAGATACTGTGAGAAAAATAAAGGATAGAAGGATAGGTGAAACTGGGGAGGAGAAGAGGTGATAAGATGGCTGCGAAGAGCAAAGCTAAAGTAAGAAAGAGTTTGACGACAGAGCCATCTACCTTTTTTACCCCAAAAAACACCACTAATTTGACGCAAAAACAACTGCAAAAAGAAGCATCAAATCAAAGTTCATCCCAACCTTCTCCTACTTCCCTAATTAGTGAATTGGGGTCACAAGAAGGCAATTTACTCACTATTGATAATATGAAAGAAATTTTAAAGAACTTTCAAACTGAATTCTTAGCAGAGATTAAGACCCAAATTATGGAAAATGCTAAATCAATAAAGGAGGTGAATGAAAGATCATCAGTCTTGGAAGTTAAATTCGACAAACTAGTTAATGATCACAAAATGCTACTGGAGCAATCCTCAAAAATGTCTACTCAAATTACAATCCTGAACGATCAAATAAATAAAATGGAAGATAAAGATCGGAAAAATAATCTCCGAATAAGAGGAATCCCAGAAACTATAAAAAAAGAAGGAATTTCAACTTATGTAAAAGATCTATTTTCTAAGATTGTGCCATCCTTTCCACAACTAGATCAGAAATTTGATGCAGTGCACAGAATCCCCCTACCAAAGCACTTACAAAACAAAACCTCTAGAGATGTAATAGTTAAAATCCATTACTTACCAACAAAGGAAGCAATCTCTAGAGCAAGCTATATAAAGAAGACATTTGAAGCGCCGTATGAAAAAATTCAAATTTTTTCAGATTTGTCAAAAGCGACAATTAATAGAAGAAAGGAATTTAAGTTCATAACTCAAGAATTAAGGAAGCTCAATCTTATTTATAAATGGACGTTTCCAGCAGGATTATTAATCTTACATGGTTCTATGTGGCATAGGATTTGTTCCATTACAGAAGGAGAAACTTTCTTGAACAAATTGAAGACCAGCTCACGAGACTCAAAGGACTCATCCCCTGAATTGGAAACTACAGATCCAGAATGGCAGGAAAAATAACTTTAAAGGAAGAGACAAAGAAACAAAGTTGTAGACATTCCTACCTGGACTATCACTACTCAATTTAGAGGATTAGAAATTTTTTCCTTCTTTTTTTTTTTTTTTTTTTTTTTTTTCCCTTCCTCTTTGGACTAGGAAATGGCAGTAATAACGGTTTACGAGAGCAGAGTAATTAACTAAATCAGCTTAAGAATAGGAGTAAATTGTTAAGGGAAGCGCATTAATGATGCGGCTTAGTAACTGATAGTCACAAGGGAGGAGAAGCACTAATACAATTAGGGAAAGGAAGGGAAATGAAGGGAGGAAAAATCGTAAATAGTAATTTAAGGAAACGGTACTGCCATCTCCATATCATTCCGCTAACCATTTCGAACATCGGCTGAACCCCTGCGGAGCATAACAGGGGAAAAGAATGCGAAATAACCCTTTATGTTCCAATAGCATGAATGTATGTATGAATGAAAATGAGAAAGATATGTGTTTGTTGATTTATAAAAGTATAGCAAATGAAGCTCACTCAAATTATTGTTTGGTAAATAACAGTAGATCCAGAGAAGCAATTAAACAAAAATGGCCCTGAAATTATTAAGCTGGAACGTTAGGGGCCTAAACTCACCCAGTAAAAGGAAAACAATTTATAGATACTGTAAAAAGGAGAATGCAGACTTGATCTTTCTCCAGGAAACCCATTGGGGGAAGGAAAAAACTCCGGGATTTGCGGAAGGTTATTTTGATTATAGATATCACTCAAAAGGGGAGAAAAAAAAGAAAGGAGTTTCAATATTTTTCTCCAATAATTTAGAAATAGTGGAAGTAATTTCAATTATAGACCCAAACGGACGTTACATATTATGGAACGGCCAAATTAATAATCAAAAAATAACGTTGATTAATATATATGCTCCTAACGATAAACAAATGAAATTTATAAAAAAAAATAGGAAAACTAATTAATAAATATGCACAGGGTCCGCTTATCATAGCAGGAGATTTTAATTTGGTTTCAAACATAAATTTGGACAGGTCGAAAAGATTAATGGATAAAAATTTAAAAAGAGTGAACAAAAACGCTCAAGTATTTACAGAATGGATTATAAATAACAACGTATATGATACGTGGAGAGTCCAACATCCTAATCAAAAAGATTTCTCATTTTACTCAAATCCTCACAACACGTATTCACGAATTGATTTAATATTAGTAAACTCTCAAATAATTAATAAAATTACACACTCTGGAATAGGTAATATTGTAATTTCAGATCACGCTTACACCACACTAATGGTAGAAATAAACAAAGTAAAACTAGATAGACCACAATGGAAGCTAGACGACACTATATTAAAAATAGAAAAAAATAAAGAAACACTAAATAAAGAAATTTCTGAATTTTTTGATTTGAATAACCACTCAGTTTCTGCATACTGCACAATTTGGAATGCACAAAAAGCTTTCACAAGAGGCTTGATGATTAAACTCAAAGCTCAGTTGATAAAGCAAAGAGGAGATTCACTAAAAAAATTACATATAGATTTGAGTAGGTTAGAATCTAGATTTTTGATCGACCCACAACCACAAACTATGATTGAAATTAAACTAATACAAAATAAAATAAACAAGATCAACCAATATAGATCAGATAATGCCCTTTGGCATTTCCAACAAATATATCATTTTCAAAATAATAGAAACAGTAAATTACTTGCCACCCAGGCGAAAAAGAAAAAAGGAAAGAAAAGAATAATAGCCATTAAAGAGAATGGTAAATTCCATTCTGCCCCTCAAGAGATAGGACAAGCATTTTCAAATTATTACCAGAGCCTGTACAATCTAGATAAAAATCCCTCCTTTAATAAACCAACAGCAGAGGAAATACAAACTTTTTTAGATGGTATTCATCTGCCGAGGTTACCGGAGGAAGATCTAAAGGAATTAAATAACCCCATTACAGTGCAGGAAGTCCAACAAAGCTTACACGACCCCAGGCCCAGATGGATATACTAATTTATTTTACAAAACCTTCTGCCAAATCTTAAGTCCTTGGTTGACAGAAATGTTTAATGAAATTAAAATAACAGGTACTATGCCAGAGGAAATGACAAAAGTAGCATTAATAATGATACATAAGCCCAACTTAGAACCACAACGGTGTGCCAACTACAGACCCATTTCATTATTAAATGCAGACATCAAATTGTACGCAAAAATTCTGGCACTTAGAATTCAAAAGAACGTAGAGAAATTAATTGCACTAGATCAAATGGGTTTTGTAGCTGGAAGGCAAGGAACAGAGAACATTAGGAAAATCATGAACTTGGGTGAGATAGCAAGAGCTAAAGGTATCCCCACCCTATTTCTGTCTTTAGATGCCGAAAAAGCATTTGACAGAATAGGGTGGGACTATATGCAATTAACATTGTCAAAATTTGGTTTTGGGGAATTTGGGGTACGAGCAATAGGAGCTCTGTACAAAGTCCCCCGAGCAGAAGTAACGGGATTGGGATGTAGAACAACCCCCTTTGAAATATCAAATGGTACTAGACAGGGTTGCCCCCTCTCCCCCACCTTGTTCGCATTAATGATAGAACCACTGGCGGAAGCCATAAGATCATGCCCACAAATTCATGGAATTGGGGTGGGAGAGAGGGAGCACAAAATTAGTCTATACGCAGATGATATTGTTTTATCTCTTACTAGACCTGAGGTTTCATTGCAACATTTGTCAAAACTAATACAGAACTACAGTAAAATTTCTTACTATAAACTGAATTATAAGAAATCAGAAACACTGTTCTTTAATCTTTCAGTAAGCTTGTTAGATAAGCTGAAAGTTATCTATCCTTTTGATTGGAACTCTAAATCATTCAAACATTTGGGCATTACGTTCTCGGGTGATTCCCAGGGAATGGTAGATAAAAATTATAAGGAATTACATGCCAAGTTTCAAAATAGTATAGAGAAATGGAGAGGAGAAAAATTTTCATTTTGTGGTAGAATTGCTGTAGTTAAAATGATTTTACTCCCAAGAATGAATTATGTTTTGAGATGCATTCCTTATAGTATACCTAGATATTGGTTAAAGAAATTACAACAAACAATTGATTATTTTATACATCATTCGAAATATATGAGGGTGAAAAAAGCGGTATTGGGGAGGAGCTTCCTAAAAGGAGGGATCTCCTACCCATCGCTGCAACTTTACCAAGAAGCGAATAGTATAGTACACACTTTGAAATGGTTGGAACCAGCGGATAAGCTTCCTTGGATGACTATAGAAAGGGCCTTAGTTCCAGACTATCATCTATCAGCTTTGGTATTCGGGGAGAAACCCCTCTACAAGGATCTTGTGATTGGTGCTTCTGTGATAAAAGAAATTGTAAAAAATTGGAGACAAATTAATAAAAGCAAAAATTTACTTCCCAAAAGCAGTGTAGTCACGCCAATAGAAGCTTTGTTACACCCAAATATGGGAGGCGGGCTTAAACTGTGGAATAACAAAGGATTAAAACGTGTTAAAGACACGTTAACTGAAGGGTCAATAGCGTCCTTCATCCAAATTAGAAACAAATTCGATATCGCAGCAGAAGGATGGCTAATATACGAAGCCTATAGAGCAACCTGTCGCGATTTTAAATTTGGTCCCCAGAATGAGAGGGTGTTAAAACCGATGGAAATCATCCTCCTCAACCTGGGGAACAAACACTTGATATCAAGATGCTTTAATATCATAAGATCCTTGGGAGAACAAACTAAAACTAGTAACATGAAGCAATGGGAACTAGACTTAAACCTAACTAAAGAAATGAGGGTCTGGGAAGGAGCTTTTAAATTGACCAACAGATTTATTAAGCAACCATCTCTTAGAGAAATGCATTTCAAGATAATTAACAACTGGTACATTTCTCCGATGAAAATTTCGCAAATTTCACACTCCCCTTCAGACAGATTATGCTGGAGGGAATGTGGCAATTCATCTAACTTATTACACATTCTATGGGAATGCCCTAAATTAAGGTCTTTTTGGGAAAAATGTTATGAATTTATATTTAAGATAGTGGGAATTCATTTCCCAATGACAGGAGAGTGCAGTTTGCTACATTTTTTTCCAAGTGATGTCAGCACGGAAAAAAAAGCATTTGCTGTTCTGACTTTTTCGATAGCTAAGAAGTTAATAATTGGTAATTGGAAAAAGGAGTCGGCCCCTTTCTTTGCGGATATCACTTGGAAAATAAAACACACGCGCGAATTGGAAAGGAATTATATTCAGAAGGGCTTAATCAAATTAGATCCTTTAAAATGGAAATTATGGGACGAAAATCAGGCAATAACTGGTTGATTTTTCTTTCCCTTCTGTAAAGTGCCTTTCCTTTATTACAAGAGTGGAATGAATGAGTATGAATGGTAATTACTTTATGTCATGTTCTTTTTTTTTTGTAAAAGTATGTCAATATGTGTTTAACTTGTTTGTATGTTTTAAAAATTTCTAAAACAATAAAAATTAATTAAAAAAAAAAAATAACTCACAGAATTCTGTATCAGCATTGCAGACAGGCATGTAGGAGTTAACTACAGGAGCAGATACAAGCAGGGGAGCTGCTTCACAGAGAATCTAAAAATAACAGTATATAAGACAGAAATTGTGTCGGAGTAAAAACATCCTAAAGTAACGTTGCGTTTAGTTTTTCTTTCGTATACATCTTTTCCCATAGTAAAGCTTAATGAAACATTGAATGTCTCCTTTATCTTCCTTTTAATAAAGATTAATATTACCAAGCAGTAGTGGATATAGGGCACTGACTCCAGCAGCGGTGGTATGGTAGATGTTATTTACCATTAAGATGGGATATAGGGGCGTGTCATGTTTTTGTAGCAACCTTTGGTTCCCACCCAGAACCAGCCACCATTCTTCTGCCTGCAACCTCCCTTCTTCTCATTTCCCCTCAATGATACAGACAGACATATTTTCACATTAAAAAAACTAACACACACACAGAGAAAGGGAGTGGTCTGCTATGCATAATTGTGAGAAGGGGTTGGCCAAACCCCTAACACGCCTTTTCAAAATGCAGACCAATCACCTCACTCTCCAAAGAGTAAAGTATTGAGTAAAGTTACAAACACACAGAAACTTTAGACAAAATGATCTCCCATTACATTGCAGATCTTATGGAGATTTCTTTCTTGGTTCAATAATCAGAAAACCCAACATACCTGTCTAAGGTGTGTTCATTGGCACCCCTGATAAATGTTACGTTGTTGTGTTTGTTACATAACCAATTCTCAGTCTGCGTCATATATATACTGTACGTTTAAAATCCTAAGGTACTGTTTCCTTTGAGATACCTATTTGAGGTGAAGTCTCAAAGTCTAACTCTGTGTATATATCTTGAACTATTTACTTTTTAAATCAATCTCCTCCCAGGACACACCTACTTTCACACAAACATTATTTCACGTACTGTATGCAAAATCTAAAAACATCATGAAAACATGAATAGAAATATGACAGTTATTTCATACGACCTTAAGCATTGGCATAGAAAGAATTCTCTTAACTAAGATACATCCTTAAAAGAATTAACGAGATGGGAGGGGGAGGAATTTCTTTTTTCCGCTGTGTGTATTTTGACCTTGAATCACACACAGTTGCAGATAAATCAGCTTTCAGCTTCAGGGAGAGAAATTCTAAGCTACATTTCTCATAAAAAAATATGCATCACAACCAGCAATAACAGATCACAGTAATATTTATCAATTTCTGCAGAACATTTCTGACTCTTAAAATATTGCAGTTCAAAATCTCACACCGTCGTGTGTTAAAATTGACGCCTTCAGAGAATTATCGTGTTATTCGGACACAATAAATCCGTCCCTGAAGTCTGCATCCCACATACATGCTTTTACACTTAAGTGTGTGATAGATATCTCCCGGGTTCATCACGTTACCAAGGCACGAACATAATGACTCCCAAGAGATACTCGGCAATCCAACATGCATAGACCCCCCCTAGGAATTGTCAAATGACACCGATCCCCAGAGTACATATATATATGCATGTTTGTACGTACGGCCATTTCAGGGCTGTAGTGTTATTCGGACACTACTCAATCCGTCCCTGAAGCCTGCTGCACGTACACATGTGTATGTGTTCTAAAACATGATATCTGAATTAATAAATGGTTGTGAGATCATTCTCCTAGGTGGATGTCATTGATGGACACTGATATCACTGTGTATATATTTCACAGATCAATTGGTAGCACTGCTTGCAGATGAAGAGGATGTCTTCATGGACCTCATTTGTGCACAAAAAAAAAAGGCCAACGATGGTTAATACTAAGGGATAAAAAAAATAAATATGGGTATATATGATAATCACCTGGCAAGGGAGGATGGATCTGGTGTGACCTGGAGCTCCAGCGATGGTCGCTTGTGTCATCATCTCTTTCAGCAACTATTCCCACTCGTAATACTGTCCATAACTTGGTGTTTATCACTTTGAGGTTTTCTCTGGTCATGTCTCCTCTTCCTTCATCCTCCTCACCGTGGACCTACTGTCATCATAATGATGCTATACTGACCTCACATCCCTATTAGCAAAGCTGACCTCAGTAACTGAAGCTGCTACCACTTTCCAGGCCTAGGCCTTTGTTCTTGGGCAGCTTTCCTCCCCCTGTTAGGATAGGTGCATATGGCATTGAGGAGGTCCACCATCTCCCCTTCTACCTGTAGTTTGGAGGCCTGTGCTTGCCCCCGGCCTCTTGTGCTTCCAACTGTGGATGGGGATCCTGGCCTCCCTGCTCTGTCACTGAGGCCTGACCACTAAAATCTCCCCTCCGACCTTGAAGTAATAGTGTCTATGACTATAGAGTCACTTCTCCCTCTACTTCACCTCCACTTCCCTCCCTTCTGCTCCCTCTCTCACTCCTCTCTTGCTCCTCCCTGCATAATAATTCCTAATTTTATTGTATAGGGTGGGTGGTGTATAGCTTTTTGTGTATCTATTTGTAGTTATATTATGTGTTATCAGTATTTATATGTGTGGTAAAATTAAGTGTGAATTATGTACTGTATTTGTTAATAGAAAATAAGTAAAATTCACTGTAATTCCTCCTGCTCCAAGCCGGAATGCAAAATTATCAAAATCTACAACACAGTAAATGCTGGGGTTGGACACTCAAAAATATATTAGATCTCCCTGGCAAACACTATACCACCATTTTCTATTGGTTACTATGGCTCGGGTGCAACAAGAAAATAAGTAAATTTCAGTGATTGGTGTAACTTTGTGAGAGGCACATAATCCAGCCCCCTCTATATTACTGATGAGAGCTTGGTTTACAGATACATATTGCGAGTGAACTGCATTAAATACATGTGTAACTTTACAAAAAACATCTCCTGTACCTGAAATTATGTTGCAAAGTAAATTATGTTGCTTATAATAATATAGAATTGGGTTTTTAAATAATTGCCAAATATGAAATGATCAGATATCTCCGTGCAATAATTCCTAAAGCATCTCAAGGCTCTAAAGAAGTCAATTATACAGTGCATAATTATGAAAAAGGCTGTTCTAAATGTTAAACTATTTGGTACAATTATTCTGCAATTAACTTCAAGATATGTTGTCCATGTTATAGCTTCTGATAATACCAATTAATTTAGTATTCCTCCATCTGAATCAACACATTATTAAACTGAGTAAGAGGCCTTTTAATAAATATGTTTTGATTGTAGTAATGTGAGATCTGGACTAGTACAGTTATATTAATTGGGTAGATTAACGAGCATTTACTTTTCTTCATTTAGTGATGAAGTTAATTTTGATGACTGGGATACCCTGTGTCAGTCTTATTATTTATAATGTACAATCATATTTGTGGCACATTGGTCCAAATTGCTGAAAATGTGCAAATAGCCTATTTTATATTCTATGTTTTTACAATAAATATTTGATCTTTAGATTCTTAGAAGAACTAGGGCACCATAGAAATCTTTTCCTGAAGGAGTTACGGTGCACATAGCACTGAAACTTAGTAACCTGCCAATCAAACTCAGGGCACTGTAAAATAGCCTGGGATGATCAGTGTTAGCAAGTTATGGTCTGCTTTTTCAATGATTTTGACTCAAATACATTAAAAATAAAATGTAATGATCCTCACCAAGTTACTGAAATTAAGGCCTTACAGTATCTGATTTTTCAACAAAAAACTGAATACTTCCTGTAAGGGCTCTAAAAAACCTTACTAAGACCTGTCAAAAGCATATAAAGAGACAGTATTGTACAAAAAAATAATCAAAAGTCATGTAAGTGCATTGGAAATTCACACTTAACTGTCCCATTGGCACATATGTTGCATTTTGTTTTTGTTAAAATCATTATGTGTGAGTCTGTATGCATCTGGGAGCATTAAATATTGGCAATAATACCCCTCTGCATAACATATACCAAGTGCAATGGTAACACAGACTCCAGTATTGGCCACATGGCCTACAACAGGTGCTTAAATGCATCGACCATTAAAGGGCAAGCCACACCCCAAACAATAGTCATCAACAGCATTGATCCTAACCACATAACAGAACAGAGAGTTATCATGTAAGTCACATCCATGGGAAGGTATGTCATGTACATAATAACATTGGGTATTATCCCCCGGGTCGTTAGTATTGTCATCATGGGCAACCAGAAGCCTTAAAAAGAGATGTGATTGACACTGAGTGGCTAAATGGGGGACAGTCACCAATGGTGGAAGTGAACTCAAACAGGAAAATTACTACATAGCATAGGTCCTGCACTGGATTGTCTTAGGGAGCATGTAAGGAACAGAGTATTATAGGAACAGGGACTTAGGGCCAAATTATGTCAAGGGGTATTGCATTAATGTGTATTAGCTGTTAAGGAAAGCCAGCAACAGCAAATAGAGCTTTTGAAGAGGAAGGAAACGTATCTTCTTCCACCTGAGACTTGAGTATACCTGTCCTGTTAAGTGCCAAGCCATTGCTTTTGTGCATGTGACAATACGTATACATATAATCATATGTAGTTTTATTGTAATATTATTTTGTGAAAATTACAAGTAATTTAAAAAAAAAACCTTGAGTAGCAACTTGATCAAGAACAGTGTTATAATTTAATGATTTGGTAGTACCTCCACAAAATAAGCATTACTGTTATAATATAGAAATATGTGTTAATAATGTAGGAAATCCTGTTTGAATACACTTTGGGCATATTAATTGAGCCAAAAAAAAGAGTGCACTAATTGTGCCCAGGTGAGAGGGGTGTGGCTTGACTCCTAAACTAGTATAAAAGATTTGTGAGCTGTTTTGGGGCCTGTTAACAAGTGGATTTTCCTTTACAGGTAAAGACTGATAAACTGCAGAGTGCACTAATTGTGCCCAGGTGAGAGGGGTATGGCTTGACTGTTTAACTAGTATAAATGGTTTGTGAGCTGTGTTGGGGCCTGTTTACAAGTGGATTTTCCTTTACAGGTAAAGACTGATAAATTTCAAAGTGCTCTAATTGTGCCAAGGTGAGAGGGGTGTGGCTTGACTGCTAAACTAGTATAAAAGGTTTGTGAGCTGTTTTGGGGCCTGTTTACAAGTGGATTTACCTTACAAATAAAGGCTGATAAATTGCAGAGTGCAATAATTGTGCCCAGGTGAGAAGGCAGAAGTTAGTATAAACGGGAGAAGGGTCAAACTTGTGAGCTTGCAAACATTTTTGGTATCAGGTGCAGTTCTAGTGAAAGTGTAGGAGTTTAAATAGGGGTAGGGACTTCAAAGAAAAGGGAGGGCAGATTTATAGTGCAAAGGAGGAAAACTTTATACAAATATATTATTTTATATTCTTTATTTTTCCCACTGAAATTTTGTAGACAATAATAATAATTATGAGTCAGTCCAGTGGCAACCTCACTCAGTGTACATCCTGTCATATGTATGCAATACTGGAACAGATGATCTAGGCTCCATACCTCTGTGAGAGGTGTGAGCATGTTGCCTCTCTGGAAGCTCAAATTGGAGATCTAAAGTGGAGAATTGCAGCACTTAGTGATATTGCTCCACTGGAAAGGGCTTTGGTGCTCACTGAGCACAGTTTAGCTGGGCCTAGCATGGAGGGCGGAGCTGGGGCTAGTGAGGATGTCCATGGAGGTAGCTGGGTTACAGTTACAATGGGAAGCAGGGGGAACAGGAGGAGGCAGGCCAGTTCTGAGTTGGCAAACACAAACAGATTTACCAGATTGAGTGAAACTGTTGGGGATGTCCATTCAGGAATGACAATGCCAGATAGAGCTGTTCAATCTAACAGCCGGGAGAACAGCTCTACTGAAGAAGAGGGAGGGCAGAATAGGCAGAGCAACAGACAGGTTTTGGTTGTAGGGGACTCTATTATTAGGAAGGTAGACAGGGTGATTTGTCACCCAGATGCCAGCAAACGAACAGTTTGCTGTCTCCCGGGTGCTCAGGTTCGTCATGTTGTGGATCGGGTAGACACATTATTGGGAGAGGCTGGAAATGAACCTGCAGTCTTGGTACATATTGGTACCAATGACAAAGTTAGTGGAAGATGGAGTGTCCTAAAGAATGATTTTAAAGAACTAGGTAATAAGCTGAAGGCAAGGACCTCCAAGGTAGTATTTTCTGAGATACTACCAGTGCCATGTGCTAGCCCAGGGAGGCAGAAGGAGCTTAGGGAGGTTAATTCGTGGCTAAAGATGTGGTGCACTAAGGAGGGGGTTGGGTTTTTAGAGCACTGGGCTGACATCTCACTTCGGTACAATCTCTACAATAGGGATGGATTGCACCTTAATGATGAGGGAGCTTTTGTACTAGGGGATAGGATGGTAAAAAGGCTGGAGGAGTTTTTAAACTAGTGGGTGGGGGGAGGGACTAAATATAAGTAATGGGGTAGAAAGTGTAGAGGGTAGAGGGGATGAATTAACAATTCATATGGGAGGAGATGGGGGAGGGGTAGTATAGTCAATAGGGAGGTAGTACTAAGTAATTCAAGTACAGTGGCAGGCACTTCAGAACTACAGACTCATAACATAAGGTGTATGCTTGCTAATGCCAGAAGCTTGGCACGAAAAATGGGAGAGTTAGAATTATTAGCAATTAATGAGAAATGGGATTTAATAGGCATTACTGAAATGTGGTGGGATGAATCTCATGACTGGACTGTTAATCTGGATGGTTATAACCTATTTAGGAAAGATAGAGGCAATGGTAAACGAGGAGGAGGGATTTGTCTGTATGTTAAGCCTGAATTTAAGCCTATAGTCAGAGAAGATATTTATGGTGGACCTAGTGATAAAGCTGAATGTTTGTGGGTAGAGTTAAATAGCGTAGCAGCAAATTCCAAAAGAATATTAGTAGGAGTATGCTATAAACCCCCAAATAAAGCTGAAAGTGAGGAAATACAATTATTGTTGCAGATTGAAAATGCAGCTAAGCATGGTCAAGTTCTAATAATGGGAGATTTTAATTACCCTGAAATAAACTGGATAAATGAGACCAGCAGTTCATCTAAGGGGAGCAAGTTCTTGAGTACACTCAGGGATCATTATCTGGCCCAGGTTGTACAAGAGGCTACTAGAAATGAAGCTATCTTAGATTTACTCATCACAAATAATATTGATATAGTATCAAATGTTGGAATAGGGCAACCTTTGGGAAACAGTGATCACAACACAGTCTCATTTGAGTTTGAATTAAAAAAACAGAATATTAAGTGGCCAACAGAAACTCTTAGTTTTAAGAGGGCAGATTTTAACGGTCTAAGGGCAGCAATACAAAATATAGACTGGGACAGAGAACTGGCAGGTAAAAATACTGAACATAAATGGACAACATTTAAATCCTTCCTAAATATACATACACATCAGCATATACCGTGTGGGAATAAAAGTAAAAGGAGTAAATCCCATCCAATGTGGCTTAACAATGATTTGAAGATCAAGACACAGAGTAAAAAACAGGCATTTAAATTATACAAACAAGAGGGGACAGAGACTGCCTTACAGGAATACAAGGAAATCAATAAGGCTTGCAAAATGGCAATTAGATTGGCTAAAATAGAAAATGAAAAATTAATTGCAAAAGAGAGTAAGACTAACCCTAAAATATTTTTTAAGTATATTAATGGGAAGAAGGCGAGGAAGGAAGCTATAGGAACATTACAATGTGACACCGGCCGTCTTATAATTAGTGACCAAGAAAAGGCAGATGAGCTAAATAGGTTCTTTTCTTTGGTATACACAAGGGAAGTACCAGTGGTTGGGACATGGCAACATAATGGGGCTACACTACCTTTGCCAAATAATTGGTTAACACAGGAAAAAATCCAAAAGAGATTGGAAAAAATAAATGTTAATAAAGCTCCGGGTCCTGATGGAATACATCCAAGGGTACTAAGGGAACTGGGTTCTGTAATAGCCAAACCATTATATTTAATTTTTCAAGATTCACTCAACACAAGGTCTCTACCAAATGACTTGAGAACAGCTGATGTGATACCTATATTTAAAAAGGGAGCAAGAGCAAATCCGGGGAATTATAGACCAGTGAGCCTTATTTTCTGTAGTGGGGAAGCTTTTAGAAGGGTAAATAAGGGATAATATACAATAAAAAGTCTATTTGAACAGGATTCTACGTAGGAGTCAACATGGATTTATGAAGGATAGGTCATGTCAAACAAATCTAATTAGTTTCTTTGAGGAGGTTAGTAGGAACCTGGATCAAGGCAACTCAGTTGATGTAGTCTTTCTGGATTTTGCAAAGGCTTTTGATAAAGTGCCACATGGGAGACTATTGTGCAAACTAAGAGATACAGGAGTTGCAGTAAAAATCTGCTCATGGATTGAGAGCTGGCTAAAAGACAGGAAGCAAAGGGTTGTTGTAAATGGAACATACTCTGATTGGACTAATGTGGTAAGTGGGGTTCCTCAGGGTTCAGTATTAGGTCCTCTCCTTTTTAACATATTTATTAATGACTTAGAGGTAGGATTGGAGTGTGGTGTCTCCATTTTAGTTGATGACACGAAGTTGTGCAAGGTAATTACATCAGATAGTGATGTGCTTTCCCTCCAAAGGTATTTACATAAAATTGAGGAATGGGCATCTAAATGGCAGATTAGATTTAATACGAATAAATGTAAAGTTATGCATCTGGGAAGGAAAAATAGCCATGCAATTTATAATCTTAATGGAGCAAATCTAGGTGTATCAGATATTGAAAGGGATTTGGGAGTGCTTGTGGACAACCACCTAGGTAACAGTGCTCAAAGCCAAGCAGCAGCTGCAAAGGCAAATAAAATATTAGCATGTATTAAAAAGGGTATAGAAGCCAGGGAAGCAAATATAATTCTGCCACTATACAAATCTGTAGTACACCCTCATTTGGAATATGGAGTACAATTTTGGGCACCACTTCATAAAATGGACATTTTAGAGCTGGAAAAGGTACAGAGGAGGGCAACAAAACTAATAAGGGGAATGGAGGGGCTAAGTTATGAAGAAAGACTAACCAAATTAAACTTATTTTCTCTAGAAAAAAGGCGTCTAAGAGGAGATATGATTACCTTATATAAATACATCCAGGGTCAGTATAAAGATTTGTCAAGGGAGCTTTTTGTGCCAAGAGGACATCCCTTGAGGTTAGAAGTAAAAAGATTCCACCTTAAAGAAAGAAAAGGGTTCTTCACAGTAAGGTTGGTTAATCTGTGGAATTCTCTACCAGAGGAGGAGGTGACAGTGGATTCGATAAATAACTTTAAAAGGGGACTGGATTTATTTCTAATTAAAAAGGGAATTCAGGGTTATCATGGATAATTAGAGAGGCAGTACTGATCTAGGGAGAACTCCGGTCGCCGGTGTCTGGGATCAGGAGGGAATTGATTTTTTTTTATATATATATCTTTTTTATACAACTAATTAATTAATAGTTAATCCGCATCTTGCAGATCAGAGGAGATCTTAAAAGGATGAACTTGATGGACTGAAAGTCTTTTTTCAACCTTAAATACTATGGCCCTCATTCAATTGCAATTTGGCCAATTGAATAGGTCTCTAAATAAGCACATAACATATTTTTTTAAAGAAGTTTTTAGTCAGTAAACATCTATCCAAAAGCAAGGTTTTCACTAACTAAAAACTTCTTCAAAAAAAATATGCTATATGCTTATTTAGCGCACTATTCATTTGGCCAAATCACAATTGAATGAGGCCCTATGTATGTAACTATGTAACAATTTTATGACCGTCATTTTTTGACAGCAAATTCGCTAGTTGATATATAAATATGATTTTGCTGTTATCCATATATTATTGATCTCTTCATGCAGATTATTTCCGCAAATATGATTTATACACAGTCTATTTACCTTAATATAGGATGAGTATACTGAAATATGATATGGATACACATATTACATCATTAACTAAATGCAATGTATGTTAATGCCACAAATCACTAATCATTCAAACCCACTGACACATGGATTGGGGTATAAGAAGTATATAAGTTTATTATATCCACAGAGCACAGCCTTAAATGTAGATGACCGTGTATTACTATCATTGATGTGGTGCAAGTGGTACCCAGAAGGACAAGAGGCTTTTTTTGAATTAAAAATTTTGAAGGGTTAATGGTAATACTGTATAACAATAATGATGCATAGCATCTACTAGATTACACCACAGTAACAATAATTTTATATTATTATTATTATTATGACATTATTCATCACTTCATATAATAGAAGTAACCAGTAATGTGCACAGAACTTACATTGAGTCTTCATCTGCTCATTTAAACAGATGCAAAAACTCATGGATAATGTAATCCAAATCAATTACACACATATAGTGTGATTAGAAAATGTTTAATTGTCTGACAGCTCAGTCATGATCAGTGTATGGTCATATTCTAAAGATTGAGGAGGAGAAAAATCTAGCAAGATCTGTATGTACAGTAAAGTTATTTATGCTGTTAGTGTAACAATAAACCAACTTACCTGATGTTTATCTAAAAGCAGTGCAAACCACACTGTATCTGTCATAAATCCGTTGCCATGACCAACTGCAGATATTTAGAAATGATGTGGGATATCACAAGGAATGCTTAGTTGTGACCACAATCAGTAGACCAAGAGTACTATCACTCTCTTTATATGATATTATTTAGCCACATTGATAGTACGTGTTAAAGGTATACATGTTAAAGGTATACATGTATTAGCAGATGATAACTGGTGTTATATCATGATGTCCAAACATGTACACATGATTATTTATATCAAGCAAAGGTCATCGGTCAAAAAAATCCTTAATTGTTGCCTTTCAAGATGGTTGTGTGGGTGTGGAGAGCTGGGTGGTTGGACCAGTATGAGGGTCCAGGAGGTGAATCGTTCTGGAGGAGGAGGGGAGCAGGGTGGTTAAACTTCACCTGATGGATGGTCCTGTAGGTTCTGCCACTGACCACATGTATGTATCATCCTCATCCTCATATTCTGGGTGCTCATATTGTGACTGGTCCTGCTGCTAGTCCTCATAATCTAGCTCGGCCTCGGCCTCTGCCCTTGCCACAGTCTACGTGGAGACATGAAATGTTGTTGAAGCTGAAATGAGATAACAATAGTGGTATCTCTATGTATTTAGACACAAAGGTATATTATATCCATAGTAAAATCCAGGAAGCTTACATATACCTTTAATTGATGGAGAGCATTTACATTGGATGTGTGTTATATATGTGTGTGGTGTACATGTGATAGTGTATATGATATTCATCTGGCATGGTGCCTGTCTGAATGCTGTCCACCAGGCCAGGAAGTCCAACCACCATTGCTGGGGCAATCCATTCCCTCAGTTCCCTCTCCCACTCAATGAAGTGGGCGATCACTGGAGGGCCATCACCTCTTCCTCTTGCAGATTTGGTCGCCTCAGGCATCTTGTGCTTTATCTTTTGCAGGCAGTTGACATAGCAATGCTTAATGGACCTCACATTCCAAAAGTAGACTCCCAGTGCACTGACGTTATAAGCTACCTACTTCCACATCCTAGACCTTTGGCCAGGCCTCACATCCTTGCCCCATGGAGAACATGTTGCGGGCATGGATGGACAAAGAAGTACCAAAAATTCATTGTGCATATAATTGTGGGCTCTGCACTTAGATAAAGCCTCTCATCTGTCTGACTGTGCCTAGGTTGGCTGACCTTCCTCATCTTTCCCTGGAGCATGCCCATTCCAGGCTCTCCCCCAACACTGGGAACAGGCCCTCCCTCAGTGTCCCTGATCCATGTTTAACTGAAGCTGGGGCATTCCTCCCTCCCTCAACCTATCATCCACTGCTGCCACCCCTGGCCTTCCCCGAACCCCAATGCTGCCACTCCTGGCCCTGTTGACCCTGCACTGCTTCCACTCCTCCTGATCTCCCCTCTACCTCTCACTTATCCTCTTCTTTTCCTCTATGGCAAGAACACACTGTAAAACAAGGATAGTGTTCACCATTAGGACTGAGCAGTTACTTCTGCAGAGGCTCGACCAGTTTCACTGGGTCTCATACCATCCATACCATGCCAGTTCCATTCACCTTTGCTTCTTTTGCTCCAGAATTCCCACTCATCACTCTTCCACCTCTGAACTCGTATAACACGCCCTTCCATCTACCCAATCCACATCCACCCATCTATGATTTGTGTTAAATTTTAGTGCAAGTTTAGCACTAATACCTCCATTTTTCACAGCTGGTACAAACACAGACTTAATAATTAATTTGCCCTCTACTCTCTCTTCAATTGTTGCCAAGCCCTTGTTTCTTCCTATTAATTCCTTTGCATTTTGTTTCATTTATCACTTCAGATTTTAAGTTTTCCATCTTGTAAGGTGCTTTTAAAGAATTATGGTGAATAGTAGTGATATAGTGAATAGCAGCGAAACAGTTGCATGAATCCTGTTTTGTGCAGCTATGTATTGGATTTCGAAAGGGTGCATAGGAAGAAATTACAATGAGTAATTTTCTGACCAAAGATTTAGTGTTAATGTGATACTGCAGAGGCAAAACTAATAATGACTCCTTAAAACTATAAACTGACGTTATAAGCTCCCTACTTCCACATCCTAGACCTTTGGCCAGGCCTCACATCCTTGCCCCATGGAGAACATGTTGCGGGCATGGATGGACAAAGAAGTACCAAAAATTCATTGTGCATATAATTGTGGGCTCTGCACTTAGATAAAGCCCCTCATCTGTCTGACTGTGCCTATGTTGGCTGACCTTCCTCATCTTTCCCTGGAGCATGCCCATTCCAGGCTCTCCCCCAACACTGGGAACAGGCCCTCCCTCAGTGTCCCTGATCCATGTTTAACTGAAGCTGGGGCATTCCTCCCTCCCTCAACCTATCATCCACTGCTGCCACCCCTGGCCTTCCCCAAACCCCAATGCTGCCACTCCTGGCCCTGTTGACCCTGCACTGCTTCCACTCCTCCTGATCTCCCCTCTACCTCTCACTTATCCTCTTCTTTTCCTCTATTGCAAGAACACACTGTAAAACAAGGATAGTGTTCACCATTAGGACTGAGTAGTTACTTCTGCAGAGGCTCGACCAGTTTCACTGGGTCTCATACCATCCATACCATGCCAGTTCCATTCACCTTTGCTTCTTTTGCTCCAGAATTCACACTCATCACTCTTCCACCTCTGAACTCGTATAACACGCCCTTCCATCTACCCAATCCACATCCACCCATCTATGATTTGTGTTAAATTTTAGTGCAAGTTTAGCACTAATACCTCCATTTTTCACAGCTGGTACAAACACAGACTTAATAATTAATTTGCCCTCTACTCTCTCTTCAATTGTTGCCAAGCCCTTGTTTCTTCCTATTAATTCCTTTGCATTTTGTTTCATTTATCACTTCAGATTTTAAGTTTTCCATCTTGTAAGGTGCTTTTAAAGAATTATGGTGAATAGTAGTGATATAGTGAATAGCAGCGAAACAGTTGCATGAATCCTGTTTTGTGCAGCTACGAATTGGATTTCGAAAGGGTGCATAGGAAGAAATTACAATGCGTAATTTTCTGACCAAAGATTTAGTGTTAATGTGATACTGCAGAGGCAAAACTAATAATGACTCCTTAAAACTATAAATTGCATCTTGTATAATGAAAGCCCTGTTAGCTCTGTTACACATTGTTGTGATGTATTACTCTTTTTTATTGCCTCTATAATTTCCCTCTGTTGTCTATTTTAGGCACTATATTTGCTATTCTTCCTACTGTCACATCCACATGGTCATATGGTCCTGGCTCCTGTATTAGACATTGAACTATATATGACCGCATGGATCAATTGGAAGTCACTGATCATGCTGTGTGCATTAAAAGATTACATATAGCGATTTTCACCTTGATAGCTACCTACCTCACACACTCTCTGAGGGAGGGTAGAAATAAGAGAGATCAATTAAAAGTTAAGAAAATAGTAATATTTAATAACATTATAACTACAATGACCCTTTGATTACAAGGCTTAGCAATGCTGTAACTGTCGTTCATCTCTGGTGGGAGAGAACATTGAGGTCCCTGAGGAGAACAGAAAAAAAACTTTGTATGGCAAAGAAAAGAATCCACCCAGCTGTTTTCTGCTTACACTTGGGATAAGGAGCATGAGTGTTCCAATGTTCTTAATTAGTCAGGTGATTGGATAGCGACCAAATGTATCTTCTGTTTAATAATTTGGTATATTTTAGTAACACTCACTTTAGTAATACTGGTCTATATACAATCTGAGCGGCAATATGAATATATTTATTGAGACGCTTGCTTCTTTCACACAGCAGTCAATTTTTATTATCATGTCTGAAACCAGGAAACCAGAGACAGCTGTTTCACCTTTGGCTTCTTTGGTTTGGCCTAATTTCTAGAAGTGCTTTGTGAATCAAAGTTCCAAAAATACCATGATATTAAAGAAAAAGCATGAAAACATATGTGTAGTAAACATTATGAAGTTTATTTTTTTGTTTTTTATTTTGAATAAACATTTTACATAATGTGATTTACCCACATATTCTTAGTATATTCCTGTTTCATCAAAACAGCCTCCAATACAAAATTTATATTTTCTAGCTATGACACAATGCATACATTTAACCCATATATGTTTGGTAATGTTTTGCTTTGAATATGGAAAATTACAGTTATCAGATTGAAATCGCACATGTAGCAGAGGCCCAATATAGTGTGTACATCTTTAATGACTCTTTCCCAGAAATTAGTTTTGAAATCTTTATAAGAATGCATGTGTTATGGCTATTGGTCTCATTTGAACCATTACATTCTTATACATCAATAAACATATCACTACAAAAACAAATGTATTTCTTGCCAATGTGGAAACAAAAATACAGTTTGGCTTTTGTCTACATAAGAACATGAAATCTTTGAAGTTAATCCATAAGCATTAAATGGTCACCAACATCAAACGTTCTTTTAAAACCAGTAGAACAAATATACAATTACATTTCCAAATTATTATTTAATTAAACTTCCAGTTTCCTCTCCTGGGGGAACATAGTGAGACAAAATTAAGTTGCATTACTATCATCTGATCTCTTTTCCGTTGCTCTGAACATTTGGTTGTGTTATCTCATTTGTTCTGCAGTAATTGCTAAAAAAGCTATGTAAAAAACAAACAATATTATGGTATTTATCAGTTTCTTGGTTCATTCTGTAAAATAATTTAGAACCACAAATGTTTCAATATGACCAGAGCTGAATATCTGGCTAAAGGAGCATTCAAATGGGTGGAACATACTTCAGTTGAGGTGTACATACATATTTAATTTTTGGATAACAATTTTTGAAGGTAAATAAAGATACTATAGATTTAAATGTTGATTAATAACACTGGTAACAAAATTTTGTTTGAGCCACACAAGATATTTGTGAAATAGAAGGTTATCTTGATCCATAGCAGTGCTCTCAATCTACTTTAGTGTGGGAGCCAGATTTTAACTGGCTATAGACATGGTGGGTTGGATTTACACTGGCTAGTGAGCTAGGCTTAGAAATAATATAAAAAGATGATGTTTATCTAAATGTATAAAATATTAATAATATAACATAATAATATATTTATATATTTTAAATGAAACAGTTAAACATTTAAAAAATACATATATATATATATATATATATATATATATATATATATATATATATATATACAAGCTAGTGTGGTTTTCAGGTCCAAAAATCCCAGTTATATTGTGATGATAGGATAAACGCGTTTCTCCGCTCTCTGCAGCTTCCTCAGTATCACATCCCCTTACCGGTAGTAAAACTAGTGAGACTTGTATGTGTTCAAACAATGACATATAATAAATATATAATACGTCCTTATATAATGAAGCATATGCAAATATGGGACAACTGTGTGGATTTTTGTTTATATTAAAAACAATTATTTGAATAATTATGTGAACTATTTATTTATAAAAAATATAATTTTTGTATAATTTAAAATAACTAATTCACATAATTATGTATTATATATACATATATACAAAGTTCAAATACCGAAATCTGTTTAAATGTTTTATTCTTCCTTTTAAAAATGAGTGTGTTGGTGTATTGTTTTCATAAAATTGTTTCATTAGTAAGTCTTTGGTCCTAAATCAATGGCTTCCACACGTTTTTTTTTTTAATTGGCTAATATATTTTCTATCACACATATGAATTCTAAATATTTCAATAAACAAGTACATTTTTTAAACAAAAAAACAACAAAAAAACATGTGGAAGGCAAAGGAATCAAACCATGACTAACCAATGAAAACAATTCTCTAAAGCAAACTAAACACTAAAGACATCAACACATAATACGTTTGCTATCAAAACATACCTTTTCAAGTCTTAAGCTTCATATATTCAAAATAGCATTACGGAAAAATCCACAGCATGCAAAATTTAGTTATGTTTAGTATCCAGTTCTCAAGTAAATGCCATTTCGAGCATGGCTAAATGCATGTACCTAATCAGGATTGCATTTTCACAAAATATTCCACTGAAAGACCTTACCAATCTTCTATATGTAAAACAAGCTCCATGCAATATTTTAAATTATATATCTTTAATTTCAACAAAGATTTTAAGGCAAAAAGTCCACAAAAATACTTTTTTCTAACTCTAATAGTTAAGTATAAAATGGTAAACATAATATATTCACATATAAGTTTATTTATCACTGCCAATTTATTAACACCTTTCTGGGTGGATCTAATTAATAAAAAATATAAAAAATCAGAATTGTCTCTGCAGATATTATTTTTTTTATTCTGAAAACCTGATATGTAAGAAACATATCAGAAATCAAAAACAAATCAGATTTGGTACAGAATGAAGGAAGTTCTTAGTGCTAGGACTAATTTATTTTTTATGGAAATAATGTATATTATGCCACAGTTTTTCTAATAAATTCATAACTTATGGTGGTTGCCATCAAATTATAATAAAGTTATCAGTAACAATATGAGCTATGCACATTCTAATGATTTTAATAAACCCCTATACCCATAATTTGCACGTTTCATTAGTATATTTATAAAGCTTTAAATAGTGTGTTAGCAGAAATTAGCCTTATCTGTGTATTCACCATGTCAAGGCAGGGACCAGTGAAAATACAAACTATTACAGATGTGCTATGCTTTATGAGATAAGTAAGCAGAAAAATGGTGAATGCCCTCAGCAAAAATTTAGCATTTTCAGTGCCTTGCAAAAGTATTCACCCCCTGTGACTTTTTACCTATTTTGTTACATTACAGCCTTAAGTTAAATGTTTCGTTAATCTGAATTTTACGTGATGGATCAGAACACAATAGTCTAAGTTGGTGAAGTGAAATTAGAAAATATATACATAAAACTATTTTTTAGAAAAAGAAAACAAAAAATTGGCATGTGCGTATGTATTCACCCCTTTTGTTATGAAGCCCAAAAATGCTCTGGTGCAACCAATTACCTTCAGAAGTCACATAATTAGTGAAATGATGTCCACCTGTGTGCAATCTAAGTGTCACATGATCTGTCATTACATATACACACCTTTTTTTGAAAGGCCCCAGAGGCTGCAAAACCTAAGCAAGAGGCATCACTAACCAAACACTGCCATGAAGACCAAGGAACTCTCCAAACAAGTAAAGGACAATGTTGTTGAGAATTGTAAGTCAGGGTTAGGTTATAAAGAAATATCCAAATCTTTGATGATCCCCAGGAGCTATCATAACTAAATTGAAAAAACGTGGCACAACAGCAAACCTGCCAAGAGACGCTCGCACACAAAAACCAGGCAAGGAGGGCATAAATCAGAGAGGCAGTACAGAGACCTAAGGTAACCCTGGAGGAGCTGCAGAGTTCCACAGCAGAGACTGGAGTATCTGTACATAGGACAACAATAAGCTGTACGGTCCATAGAGTTGGGCTTTATGGCAGAGTGGCTAGAAGAAAGCCATTACTTTCAGCAAAAAACAAAATGGCACATTTTGAGTTTGGGAAAAGGCATGTGGGAGGCTCCCAAAATGTATGGAGGAAGGTGCTATGGTCTGATGAGACTAAAACTGAACTTTTTGGCCATCAAAGAAAACGCTATGTCTGGCGCAAACCCAAACACACTGCTACAGCAACACTTGAGTGGTTTAAGGGGAAAACATGTAAATGTGTTGGAATGGCCTAGTCAAAGCCCAGACCTTAATCTAATAGATAATTTGTGGTCAGACTTAAAGATTGCTGTTCACAAGCGCAAACCATCCAACTTGAAGGAGCTGGAGCAGTTTTGCAAGGAGGAATGGGAAAAATCCCAGTGGTAAGATGTGGCAAGCTCATAGAGACTTATCCAAAGCGACTTGGAGCTGTGATTGCCGAAAAAGGTGGCTCTACAAAGTATTGACTTTAGGGGGGTGAATAGTTATGCACATTGACTTTTTATGTTATTTTGTCCTATTTGTTGCTTGCTTCACAATGGAAAAAAAAACATCTTCAAAGTTATGGGTATGTTTTGTAAATTAAATGATGCAAATCCTCAAACAATCCATGTTAATTCCAGGTTGTGAGGCAACAAAACACGAATGCCAAGGGGGTGAATACTTTTGCAAGGCACTGTAGTATTGCTTCCTAGCCAAAGATGATTCTCCCTTCCTTGATAACATCATAGGAGGTTGGGAAAGATGTTAAGTGGAGTTATGGCAGTTGATGTTGATATTAAGTTTAATATTAAAGATTGTTTTTTTAATCATTGAATATTAATTAAATGAATGAACAATGCCCAATTGAAGCCTACCCCCATTATCAGGGTATTACAATAGATATTTAATTAAATATTTATCAGTGGTCTCCAGTGTCACATTATCTTCTACTAAAAGTTTGATATTTTACAAAAAGATGGCTATTTTTGATAAAGCGATTGTGCTTAAAATTATTTCTTTACAGGTAGAAAACTATGTAAATTGTTCACATTGCACAGTGGAATAAGCAGTCTGTTTGCTTTACTGCAGTAATGTGTATTCAGTGCAGCAGGAAATCAAGTAATCAGATAATGCTGTGGGTGACTCATCCCTGTCCTAATAAAATCAATAAACTTGTAGCAGACAGCTAAAGAAATCTGGAATTATTTTCCTTCCTGTTTAAAAGCATCTATGGCATCAAAAAAGACTGGAATAGCCATTAAACTGTTATGGCTAACATTCAACTTACCTGTTGTAAAACGTAGAATCTAATTGGTGCCAACTCTATGCATAGTTTACTTACTTTTATGGAAAGGTAAAGGCCAATAGCACGCTGCTTCTAACATAAAGGACCACTGCACAATGATGAAAACAATATATGTTTTAAATTTTTAAGTCATAGCACATTTAAGCAGGAAAAAAGTCATACCTAGTTTATAAGAAACATTTTAATGTCTCTGCAAGACCCTAGAGGGATTCATGAAGTTGCATTTTAGAGCAGTGTTTACATCTCTGGAGAGTGATGGTTACATTGAATGATGCAAAGAGTCTGCTTCTGTACCATTGAGGGGAAGGGGTGTAGTAGCAGTTTCAGTCTTATCCTGCTATCAACTAAAGCTCTGGACTTCTACCTCTCTACCTGCACCCTCCTCCCACAAACCTTCATGCTCTGATAACTAAATACATACACACCCATCAAGTAGCTCTCGGGTTGTGATGTAAGAAAAGCAAAATGGATTGCTATATTCATAAGCAGAGTCTTTCAAAATTCAGATTTTCCTGAAAAAATGTTTTATGCCCTTTAATCCAACTAGTTTGTCTCCAAGATCCATATTCAACTTACATGGTCTTAATGTAAAATGGAAATAATCGCTCAAGTGGAGGGAGGATTAATCTTCACATTACTCATGCTGCATAATATAATTCAGTGGAATTTTTGTGTGAGTAAAGGAATCCATTTTTTGTTTTTTACATACTTTATGAGAGCTGGATCATGTCTTTTCAGTGGAGGTAGGATTGAGGAACAGCATTTCTTAATTTGGGAGGTTTGAAATTGACACCAAACCCCTTCCCTCTCACTGGCCCTGAAGCAGGGTCCTTGCTTAAGTAAATGCAGCCATAACTCTCTATCGTGATACAAGTGATCATGATACAAGTGATCATGATATGTGTTTGTGTAACATATGCTCGCTGCCCTCCCATAGAAAAATGTAAATAATACTGCCCACAATCAAATGCATTCAATAAACAATTAATAGCTTGGCGTGTGTATGAGTAGCTATGTTGTAGACATGGCTGTAATGAGGAAATGTCTGTGATTTTCTCAAGACGCAAGAGAGTGTACCTTCGGCATGCACTTGCAGCGGCTATTTCACTTTACTGCCCAGGGGCTGCAAAAAGGTAGGTCAGACCTGGTTATTATGCATGCAATTGTCTCCCTTTCATATTGATGTTATATACAATATTGCTGGTTGCTTTTAAATTAAACGTTGTATCTGTCATTATTATGTGTTTAGTGTTCAGGACAACTGGGAGCAAGTTATGAGGAAAGGGCATTGATCGTGGCTCAGCTTGTGGCTAACGATTTATTTAAGAAAGTGAGAACAGTATTTTGGAAAATGTGAAAGGACGAAGAACACAGAGGAAAGATAATGAGAAACTGGATAGCATGACAGATAACAGACAAAATGTAAGAGAAGAATGTTGGTTAAAGGATAAAAAATATGAGAGAGAATGTCTGGTATAGGACAATATGGTATAGAGAAAGTCAACAAGAGGATAAATAGGAGTAAAGAGAAACCTGAAAAAATATAATAATGGTGAGGTAGACAATCTTCACTTAGTAAATTCCTCTAGATAAGTTCCATCTGTCATAAGACATATTGAAGTGAGGGTTATAGTAGGAGTTCAAGTATCTCCCTCCCCATTATCCATCCAACTGGACTACAGCATCCTTGATGATATGCCCCCCATTCCATATGTCCTCACAGTGTTATGCTCTTTAACATATTTTATGCTATAAGAGGAATACTTTTATAGTCCTAATTGTCACAGTACTATTAATAGTTTTGCACACTTCTAGATGATTTTGTTGTACTGGTATAATATTTTTATACATTTGCGGGTTTGAAGGTAATTGCAGGCTTATTGAATTGTTGTAATTGAATATGGAGTATGTATCTTTAGTACTGGTAACATTTATGTGCTTGTAACATCAAAGTAGGAGATAGGACGGAGTTACATTTTTGACAACCGCAGTGATTTTGAGCCTGTAACTCGCAACTGGAATGCGAGTAGCTAAAAGAAGCCAATTGAATATGAGTAACATTTACGGGCTACATTACAGGCTCATGTAATTTCAATTTGGACAATTAAGTAGGGCTAAATATAAGTATATTTTTTAATCAGTAACATCCTACTCTTAAAGGGCCACAGTGGTCATTTTTTTCTATAAAGATCTTTGTTTACCTAAATTTGTTAATGGGCACAATTTTTTATAGAAAGTAAAAACATAAACAAAGCCTTTACATTTTTCACTTTTGTGTGCAAATATTCTTTGCTGCAGGCTGTCATTTTCTTTCCTATGATTATTTTTGCATCTTCTGTCTCAATAGAGTATAAGATTTGTAAAAGTTTTAATGATAGTACTTCAGTGATAAATACTACATTACCATTGTGCAGGCAGAACTTCCTTTCTGCTTTCAAAGTTCCATCCTACCACAGGAAACAGATCACTGGAAACTAAAATTGTAGAATCTATTGCAGTAAAATTGCATATAAAAGTACTACATCAGAGGACACATTCTTTTTTTTTATTACAAAATGCTGCTTATTTTCAAATGTAGTTGTTCAATTGAGGATGCATCAGATGTATGGCTATAGTGGTCCTTTATGTCTAATATATGCACTTTACCACTTGAAGATAGCAATGATACATGATATACACACTTTAGGATGGTCTATTAATTGTTATATAGGCACTGCATAATACCAGTAAATAATTGCACATACTTGGAGTATGATTATATTATGATAATGCTTAATTCTGTTTTGGATCATTGCACAACAATCAGTGTAAAATTGAATATAGTATGTAGAAATAATGTGTGTTGACAGACCTGGATTTAACGGGTCATGAAACCACTTATTTTCTAAGGTGTGTTTTAGCTGCTTTTTTTGTTGTTTTATACATAAAATGAGAAGTTTAGACAACCTACTATGGTGTCACAGAAAATTTGAAAAATTGGATATGCAAAGCAAAAAAGCTTGTTTTGTTTAGATCAATATTACATTTAATAATTTATTTAGTCATATCTATTACTTTGTGGTTTTGTTTTCACTTTTGATGGAACCATTCAGGTTGTAAGCATATGAGTTCCTCAATTATGAAATAAAGCATCTTTTAGAATGTTTTCCATGTGTTTTAGACATGTTTTCAAGTATATGAATCCTGTTCAAAAGTTTTTTATTTAATATCTGCAAAATTATTATGCTGGTTTACTAGATGGAATCACCAACAACGCTCACCTTAGCTCTCTCCTGAATTAGTATGCTAATTAATAATACATGAATGTGAGCTACATTCAATAAGATTCAAAAGGAGCTACGAAGTGATTTGCTGAGGGCTTTTTTTTATGGAAAACAGGTGGTTTTAGTCTCAACAAACAAATTATCATCTCCTGTGAGGTTTAGTGAATTAGGGCCAGTGTTATTAAAACAGGTTCTTTAGAATTGTATTTAATTTGTTTAAAATCATTTTATGAGTGGAAAACATTTTAAAACATAACTATTGTTATTTAGTTGATAAATTTTAGTATAATGTAAGAAATGCTCCTAATAATTTTAATGAATTCCTAGGGGGCAATTGTGTTTTTAAGAATATATTTCCAAAATATATATAATCTTAAGAGAATTTGCATGTCTTTCAAGATCTCCATTCCAAAAAGAAGCTTGAAATATTTCCCATGCAGAGAGCCAGAAACTCTTTGGCATAGACTTCAAAAATAGTTTTTGATTACAGACATTGCTCCTTTAATGTGTTACAGTTCTTCACTTACAAAGTGTCCTATTACTAAATGTTAAACTTTCACTTCTGGCAACAAAATTATCATAGCTGGTCTGTTATGCTGTATAGTGGTTTAGAATCACTTAAACTTTTATAGATATTGCATCATTTTATTGTCTAGCATGATGGCATATAAAATATTCACCATACATGTGGGAGATTTAGTGTGGCTAAAGCTGTAAAATAGTATTTACTAGAATTTAGCAATTTATTTTCTTTCCACTGGAATTATTTCAGAACCAACACATCAATCTGCTTTTTTTTTTTTTTCTTTAACATCTTTTGTTGAACTTGAGTAATTCAGTAAAATTTTGCCATAAATATAATGGTTTCCTTTCCCTGGGTATATTCAACATTTCCATCCTTCTATCTTTGAAACTGGTCATTAGTGATCATTCTCTTCCTCCATTGAAATAAAAAAAAATCTCCTGTACTGATTGGAAAGGGATAGAGCTAACTAATTAGTTAAAGGGACAGGGAACATAAATATTTTTATTCATGCATCTGAAAGAGCATAATTTATACATTAGCAAAGCTGTGGTTATTGTTTAAAAAAATATTAAGTAAAACCTGTTTAAACTTAATTGAAAATAGCAGGAAATGTTGAGAGGGTAGGTAAGTCTTCATTGGCAGACAATGGCCCAGAGATACGATTCAAGGGTCTTCATTAAAGATGAAAGAGTATTGATTTCTTCAAGATGGATGTGCCCGCTTATCCAAGGATGGATCCTGAGGGATATCTTAGTTCACAGGGCTAGCAGGGAATAGGAGGAGGGGTATTAAACCCCCAAATTAATTTATATTATAATTTATTTTATTATAATGTAATTGCTTCCCTGCAAGATCAAGGTATGTAGGTTTTCTTATTTTATGTGTTATATGTTTTTTATTTTCTGTGATGTTTTTTTGTTAATAGGGTAGAGGGGGTTAGTGTTATGACTTTGTGTCATGAGGTTCCTGGAGGACCCTAGTGGCACTCATATTGTTAATTGGGAGGGTTAAGTATTGTCCCATAAGGGTCTGTAGACCCTTATGGGACTGATAGGGAAATTAGAGGCTCATGAGGGCCTAGATAGACGTGGCAGGGGTAATTTTTTAAGTTAGCGTGGATCCTTTAAGGTCCTTTCTGGAACTTCAAGGCGGCAAATTTGAATTTTTAAATGAAGCCGGGCCGCGATCGGGACCCCCGCTGCAAGGGGTAATATGGAGACACTACGGAGGTTCCGATGGGGATCCCAGCATTGGGGTGTTAATTTTAGGTGCCGTGGGGCTACTAGAAGTGCCCCCGTGGCAGGGGTTAAAAGTTTAACTGCCAAGGGGTCCCGATTGGGACCCCCCAGCAAGGATTAATATTGGGAGCCAAGGGGATTAGTCTGGGGGGCAGGGGGAGCTTTAGGTGCCAGAGGGAGGTTTGGGGGATGGAGCTGGGCTCTCTTCTGCTAAGCACGCAGCAAACGTAAGGGCTTTTAAAGCCTTTGCGGGTCCTCTCGAGCACACGTTAGGTTTTGGGCTCCATTTCTATGTGTTAAGCCTAGCTCAAGGAGGATTTCGTAGCAATTTAATAGCAAAATTAGAATGTAGCGGGTACAGACTTGACAGGGTTGCGTGCTACGATCTTTCACATTCCACAAAACGTAGGCATTTTTCGGCTATCCTGCGTTCTAACACGGAAGTCGGCAATGTAGAGGTTTACGAG
Organism: Discoglossus pictus; assembly: GCA_027410445.1. NCBI lineage: Eukaryota > Metazoa > Chordata > Amphibia > Anura > Alytidae > Discoglossus > Discoglossus pictus. Next base: position 416,850,749 of record CM050164.1, on the reverse strand, counting down.
GCAAATTTAATAAACTTTAGTCCTACATTTTAGATACGGGCTATGTTTTAAAACGTAACTCGAATTTAATGAGGCTGCATATCTTATGTATTATTCATTAGTGAGTGTTTCCATAAAGATTTGCTGTTGGTAGAATTCAAAAGCTCCATATTTCCCTTCTCTTACTGGAGATTTTACAAAAGCCATGTAATCAAGCTCTAAGGGAGTGAATATGTCATGGTGGTGAGTTTATTGCAAATGGAATGCATGTTCCAGAGGGCACATGAGAAAGGCAAAGCAGATGGTGTTTTATACTTGACCTTGTTTTTTAGAGTGGGTTAGAATTCTCATGCTCATCTATAATTGTTCCTCTGATCATCACCTAATTAGGTTTGCAGTAGCTGCATGTAATTGAAGACTCCCTCTGTACAGGTCACTAGATACAGCCACCAGACCGAATTTACATCCGATTGTTTGAAGGAAGCTATAACTTGTCAATGTTAAAAAGTACATGTCTTGTCCTCTATTAGTAGATTTTTGTTAAGAAAGATCATAGTATAAGAAAACAGACAAGCACAGATATGCTATACTGTGGAAAGATTATGCAAGCCAGCTTATCTACACCCTAATATAACATTGTGCCAGAGTGGTCATATTTCACAGAGACTGTGTCCTCTCTTCTGACTGGCAATGCAAAAATGATATCTTACAAATGTCAAGAGTAAAATCTTGATTGTGGGCCCTTTAAAGATATGGTCCAATGTTGCTTATATAGCCAAAGAACTCATGGTGCAAATAATTAGGCATCTTTAATTCACTTCAGGAGAGTTGATTGTTCAGTCTAAATTCTCCTTCATCTGTCTGTGACATTTGACATGTGGACTAGGGAATATTAATAGAGAAGCTGAACAACTGTCATAGGTTGGGTGGTACTGTCATGATTTTAAGTCCTTCCTCATTGTCATGCCACAGAGGATTTCTTCAGGCGCATACTGCTATAAAACCATGGCTCTTCCATGTGGAGTTCAACAAGGCTGTTTTGTGTCCAATGCTGTTTGCAGTGCTACCTCTGTCAGTGTTCATTAGAGGACATTGGCTCAACTACCACTGTTATACCAATGACACAAAGCTTTATTTGTCCTTCACCCAGGTGCAGAACATTAAGCCGTCTCTCCTTGGAGATATATTGCAGGGCTTTCAGACCAGATGAGTAGCAATTGGCTGATTGTCAACTCACGAAAAGACAGAGGTACTTCTGGTGGATCCGTTGCATAACATAAGCATCCCTGGCACATCCTTAAATTGTATAGCTTGGGGACAGGCAGCTGTTGATATCTAAACAAATGCAAAACATTGATTTGTTTTAGAATGTGATCTGACATTAAAACATAATTTTTTCTCACCAAATACAAATTTTTCCATCTCAAGAACATAGTCAGGATTAAAAACCTCCAGAAGATCCCCTACTTGGGTCTTGCCTTTATATCATCACAACTTCACTACTGCAATTGCTTTTATATTGGATCACCAGCTAAAGAGCAACATCGTTTATAGTTGGAAGAGAATATTATTAAGAAACCAACCTTTTTCCTGCCACATAAAAATTGTCCTCCATAAAAACAGGCTCTCTGTGAAATATTTCATATTATTATTATTATTATTATTGTTTATTTGTAAAGCGCCAACATATTCCGTAGCGCTATACATAAGTTAAGTTACAGGCAATGACAAGTTCAAGATTCACACAATGAATGGAGGGCCCTGTCTTTGAGCTTGGAATCCGCATAGCGCTTTGTATAAAACACCTTGCAGGATTGACATTTGTAGACTTACAATCTAAAGGTTGAAATTTGTATGTGGTACAGAAGGGAGAGAGTAGTGCTGAGCATGTTATGGAGGAAGGTTATAAGCATCTTTAAAGAGGTGTGTTTTTATTGAAGTTTTGAAGGTTTTAAGGCAGGAGCATAGTCTGGTGAAGCGAGGCAAGGAGTTCCAGAGAATAGGGGAAGCACGAGAAAAGTCCTGGAGGCGGGATTGAGAGGAGGTGACAAGAGTGGTAGAAAGAAGAAGGTTGTTAGCAGAATGAAGAGGGCGTGTGGGGGAGTATTTGGAGATGAAAGCAGAGATGTATGGGGGGGCGCTGTTGTGGGCTTTATTAGTTAGAGTCAAGATTTTAAATGTTATTCTGGAGGCTAAGGGAAGCCAGTGAAGAGATTGACAAAGTGGAGTTGCCGACACTGAACGATGTGTACAGAAGATGAGTCTGGCAGAGTCATTCATTATGGATTGACATGGGGAGAGGCGAGTGATGGGCAGGCCAACAAGGAACGAGTTGCAATAGTCAAGATGAGAAATGATGAGAGAGTGTATTAGAATCTTAGTAGTGTCTTGTGTAAGGTAATGGCGTATTTTGGATATGTTTTTTATATATTTATAAATAAAGAGTAATAATAATATTAGTATTTCACACTGGACCTGCTGACATACAAAAGATCTGCATGATTAAACTCAGATCTACCTTGCTTCTTGTGTTACAACCTGAGTTCTGCAGATTAAATTATTTTAACAATCTCCAGAATTCCTTCACTTACCTCTTGGTCTCAATCTTTTATGTATGATGCACAAAGATTTTGTGAATCTTACTTTCACCCATGTTTTTTTTTAGAAAAGTCATATATAAATAGTTATTACTATTATTATCATTATTTATAATAATAATAATAATAAGAAGAAGAAAAAGCAGAATAAACAAGTAAAAATATAATTGCAGTTGGGTGCTATTAAAACCCCCAAAAAGGACATTGAATGTTTTTTTTAGGCAGAGGTTACATATTTACATAGTTACTGTACATATGTACATAGTAATTGAGGTCGAAAAAATGTTTAATCCATCAAGTTCAACCTTTTTCAATCTCCTCTGATCTGCAATATGCGGATTAATTGTTCATTGATCCAGAGGAAGGCAAACAGAAAAATAAAACAGTGAAACATTGCCAATTGTCTAAAAATGGGAAAAAAAATCCTTCCTGATCTCAGATACTGGCGATTGATCGGATTCCTCCCTGGATCAATACTCCCTCTCTAATTATTCAGGATAAGCCTGAATATCCTTTTTATTTAAAAATATATCCAATCCCTTTTCAAAGTTATCCATCAAATCTGCTGTTACCACCTTACATTTAAAGTCTCTTCCTGTTTAAAAAATAAAAAAAATGCCCTTCAAGCAAATGCTTTTTTTATTTAAAGTATAGATTACTATTTGAAATATATAGCAAATAACATAATTCATGCAATATGTGTATTGATTTTAACTTTAGATTTATATTGTTACACCTTTCGCAACCTATTCTTCAGTGGGCTTGCAAAGGCCAGAGAGACCTATCATACCTATAGGTTGCTGTTGGTCTAGTAAGTTGACAAGATGGTGATTTTCATTCCATAAGGAACTCTTAGCTCCATTCATACATCATGAATGCAGCTCCGTAGAAGTAAGTGGGAGGTCTAGGCTAGATGCTAGTTATAAATCACATGACAATCACTGCAAGGGATATCAGTTACAAGTACTTGACACCACTTAACCTTTGTCAATTAATCCACTTAACCACCAGTGCTTTGAAGCAGATTAAAACCACAAACTTCAAACACTCACACTTCAATTACTGTAGCAACAATTTTATAAAGGAAAGCACTTTTTTCACTTGCTTTACCTTTCCCTATTTGATGGTGAAAAGCACATATGGTGACATCAGTGTCCCTTTAATTGACATCATTGCCATCACATGGTAATCTGGGCACTGATTGTTGTTGAGTGAATTACTGTATAACCCATATGCATCCAGATCTGTAGCCATAAAGTACGTGTCTTCATTATGTATTATTTGTGCAACTTATCACTCATAAAGCTGTTCCTCGCCTCTTTTATGTAATAAATATAACTGCATTATTGCTACTAACCACATTTGTTTTGCAAAAGCAACTAGTCAGGAAGAATATTTGATGAGTGAAACAAACCAATTAATTTCAGCATGGTTAAAATAATAAACTAGGAGTGCCAGGAGGAGTAATTGTGTAAAGTAAAAAATATTTGTTGAATTTTTGTTTTCATTTACAAAACTAAAACACATTGAAAAAAAAAAAAAAAAAGAGATTAGGTAAAAGATTTTTGAAAACAGTAATGCAAAAAAATATTTTTGAGCGATACAAATACGATAGTCTTAGATGACTGCTGACACATTAAGAAACAAATAAAACATTCACTATTGGTATATGAACTCAATCAGATTTTCTTTCTTTCCCTGTGGTTGAGAAACAGATAGTCACAAGCAATGTTCCCTCTAATTTGTTTTGAGTCTGTGTGCGCTAAAAATGTCTGTTGTGCAACATTTTACACGGAGAGTAAACTCTTGTGCCCATTGGCGAGTCAGGTGATACTCAATGTTATTGTTTCTTAAGCTCACTAGTACACATTACTTGAAATTTAGCATTTATTTTCAATATAAAGGAGTATGGGTTAAGAAATGTATCAAGTTTTACATGCAGAAATATATTTATTACTAACACAAGTGTTTTAAATTAACTTCCAAATGTAACGAGTACAATCATGACTATGTAGTATAATGTCTCTTATTAATAACTTTCGGCTGGAGGGAGCAGTACAGAACCCAGGGAATGTAACGTCAACACTGCACTGGCTCAGTTACTCATGCCCGTGGAATGTAACGCCAACACTGCACTGGCTCAGTCACTCATGCCCGTGGAATGTAACGCCAACACTGCACTGGCTCAGTCACTCATGCCCAGGGAATATAACGTCAACACTGCACTGGCTCAGTCACTCATGCCTGTCTGCTTCCAGGTAGCATTGCATTGCAGAGATGTACAGTGGATTAAATCTAGGTGCCTGTCATGCCCAGGGCCTGACTGGACTGTTTTACACCATGGCTTGGGCCAGGACTGGCAAGCAGTTTTACCCTGTTTATTGTAAAAGATATGTATTTTGTATTGCTTATGGTTAAAATGACATATACATTTTATGTATTTTAATTATGTTACAGTGTTGTTATCCGGTAATGACTCACCCAGCCCCACCTAAATAAATAAACCCAGGGGGCCTTCGGCAGATAAACAGATAGTCTGAGTGTTTACAGCAAATTGTTATAGTTAATATATCACCAGTATAGTTTAAGGACCTGACCTCATCAGTTGTACAGGGTTTCCTGAGTAAGCAGGGGCAGCCTAATTGGTCAATCTTCTATGTACCTAAGGATGAGGCTTACTGTGATTGGTCAGCATGTGTGTCAGAAAATTGTATAAATGGGGCAACTAATAAAGGTGTAGCAGTTGTGTCTGGACTTACATATTCAAAGTGTGAGTGTCAGGCTGTGAATTAATCCCAATTCCAAGGGATTGTGTGTTTTATCCGGTGGTGGGGAATAGTCAGAGTCCGTGGCTATTGTGTTCCTAATATCCTGGTCTGTTGAAGCGAGGTCCTAGGCTTGGTAAAGTGTTTGGTCCATCTTCTGCTATCAGAGGTGTAAAGGGACAGCACGATTCTGCTGGATAGGTTTGAACCAGGTTCTTACCAAGTCCAATTAAAGTAGCAGATCGTGACAGTGCCTGTAAGCATTTTGTGGCATGACAACCTGGCTCCTGGCATTTGTTGAGCCCTGTAAATCTTAATTTTTATTTAAAGTACAGTATTCAGTATTTCTGGTTGCTTGAGAGTTCTGATTGCTGTAATCATGTCAATAAGACTGATCTTTTACTTCATTATCACTCTCTTCCTTTTGATAGGATTGAGTTGTGAATTAGGGCGGGAGTAATTATACAATAATGGCTTTTATACTGTATTCATTTTAAGTGTTTTATTGATGATAGCTGCGGCGGGGAATAGTCCATATATCAGAGCACACTTAAACATAATAGTGTTAGTCCATATCCAAACATTAATTTCTAATTCCCTATAGGTGGATATTTAATCTTAGTTTTCCCATGAACTTTTTCCACCCATGGAGAAATAGATGTCAATTGACCCTTTATAATTTTTCTTTTGTAATGTATGATCCTTTTCTTTGTAATGTGCACATAACTTTGTCCACCCAGGGAGAAATAGATCTCCATTGACCTTTTTCCTTTTGCCTTCCCTGCTGTGTAAACAGTGTTTCAATGTGTGCACAGAACAAATAAAATAATCATATAGGGCAAAAGGAAAAGGGTCAGTGGAGATCTATTTATCCCTGGGTGGAAAAAAGTTAATGGGGAAAACTAAGATTAAATATCTGTGTGCACTCCATGTTTAGTTGTGTGCGCTCATCTCATGATATGTGTGCGCGCGCACACGTGCATAGCTTAGACGGAACAGTGGTCACAAGGAACTGAGGGTTTCATTACGTGCTCCCTTAGAAAATTGTAAGTGAAAGGTTCATCCTACCTGTATCAAACCCTTACATGAAATCTATTATGGGTGATTGTTACATGTGAAGTTTTCACTGCTCTACATGTGACTTTAGGCCTCTACAACAAGAAATACCAAAGAACAATCAAGTAAATAACAATGTTAATTACAAATACATGTTCACACAATTAAACACTCACACTCAACTAATGTTGAGACACACCTGCTTAATAGAAAGCCCCAGGATAATTACATACACACCTGCCTTACAAATACATTTACAACCCCCTTCAACAATAATTATGTCTTTTTTTCTCAAAATGGCACAATCAACATTTGCATTAGGTAAGTATGAAACTTTCTTAACTTGATTGGAGTTGCTGTGGGGATTCCTATGTTTATTTGCTCTGACTCACTGCTTCACACTCATAGATATGCTTATGTAAAGCATAATGACAGCTATGAGACTCTCAAGTTATTTTCCTTTACATGACAAACCTCCTGGGTACGAATACATAATTTTCTATGTGAGCTGGGACTGTAGCACACATCTAGAGCTGTTCTCATTTTGTTCTCATTTTGTTTTGTTATCTATTATTTTGTGACGGAATGACAAGCAGTAGAGAGCACAAGCAGGTGGAAACGGCTCTCTCATAATCTTACTAAAGTTTGTACCTCGGTTCGCTTCCCCTCAGTTCACGTTAAATTTGGTTTGCACCTCCGTTGGAAAATATTGCTTGGATTGCGTCACTTGCTCGGTTCGTGACTCGTCGGACTAATCAGTTGCTCTGAACTCAACGATAGAGACTGATTGCGTCGACACAATCACGACACCCGGCTCCTGTCTCTTCAGCTTGTGTCTGTAAGAGGCAATCTGCAGCCTGTGTCTGTAAGAGCCAATGTGTCCAGCCTGTCCCTGCAAAAGCTAATGTGCCCAGCCAATGCCTATAAGAGTCAATGTGCCCAGCCTGTGTATGTAAGAGCTAATGTGCCCAACCTGTGCCTGTAAGAGCCAATTTTCCCCAGCCTGTGTCTATAAGAGCTAATGTGCGCTGCTTGTGTCTGTAAGATCCAATTTACCCGGCGTGTGTCTGTAATAGCTAATGTGTCCAGCTTGTGCCTGTAAGAGCTAATGTGCCAAGCCTCCAGCTGTGAGAGCCAATGTGCCCAGCCTGTGTCTGTAAGAGCTATTGTGCCAAACCTGTGCCTGTAAGAGCTAATGTGCCCAGCCTGTAAGAGCTAATGTGGCCGGCCTGTAAAAGCCAATGTGCCAGTCTGTTTTTGTAAGAGCTAATGTGCCCAGCCTGTGCCTTTAAGAGCTAATGTGCCCAGCCTGTAAGAGCTAATGTGCCCAGCCTGTGCCTTTCAGACCTAATGTGTCCAGCCTATAAGAACCAATGTGCCAAGCCTGTAAGAGCTAATGTACCCAGCCTGTGCCTGTAAGATCTCATGTGCCCAGGCTTACAGGGCCCTCAAGTCCTCTCAGTACAGTTAAAGTTAAGATAAATTCTATGTTATTTCATCTAATTATTGTTTTTTTCTTTATGTCTGTTTAGTTTTAAGGTTTTATATAAAAAACAAGACCATCAGTTCAAACAAAATGTGAAAAATCTGGGGTCCCAAACGGATTATCTCAATTTACATTTATTCCTATGGGAAATGCTCGTACGGAACGGATTAAGGACTTGAACAAAGGTACCACTGTATTTCTCTACACAAAATAAGAAAAAATACCTCAAAATGAACAATTATTTGATAGATTATGCCTCAGATATAATTTTTGAGGCAGCAACTGTGGATTGTGATTTAGTGGGAAGAAGGAGCGGAGTATCTCACATTCCTGAGCAGCCATAAATCATTCTTCAGTCAGGTTTCTTCCCCTGCCAATCCGGGAGTAACTTTAAGATAAACCCAAATAAGCATTGTATATAGTGAACGCATGTATTTTCAACATAGTAGAGAGCGATTTTATTGCAAAGTGAAGCAAATGCTTATCAGCTTCAGAGAGTTCCCATGCAGGAGGTAATTAATACAGATGGTGTAGCAGTGTCACAGGAGCAGCCATTGTATAACATGTTCTGTGTAAAGTGAAAATTGTTTATGATAGTAAAGGTGAGGATTTCTAAAAGGGATTACAGACGGGAAATCTAGTGTGATAACAAGAATAGTGCACTTTATATATTCTACCATAATAGGATTCTTGTTTAGTCATTCAGCCGAATCCAATTCTCCATGATCATATGAACCATAGCACGCCAGATAAATGTCAGATAAATGATCTTCAATTAAAGTAGTTTTTACATTGTTGTTGTAGCAGCTTCAAACTATAAGCAAAATTCAACATGGTAGCACATTACAGCCACTGTAATGTTTCTGTCATGTACAGTTAATTATATTTTTCAGTAAAATTAACTACTTTGTCATATACTTTTTTAAATACTTCTTAATTTTTGCTCATCAGTTGCATACTGATGTAGCTTCTTTCTAGCTTCTTTTTTTGTATCATTATTAAAATATTATGATAACATTTCAGATTTAGGCTGAATGCACATTTTAACAACAGTTTAGGGATTCTCCTGTGACTCATTATAATGTTATTGTTACTGCTAAAAGAAATGCAAATAATTAATTTAATAGTTAACAATTAAGGACTTGATTACATAGCTGGTGTAAGAAATCTCTTGAGTGAACTTTCAGCATAGGGTACTAAGGAGCTGTTAAATTCCACCTGCATTAAACCCTCACTAGAAAACCCTACAAGAACACTTAAGAGATGCTTAAGGAGATATGAATGCCATACTAGCAGAAAAATACTATAATAAAAAAAGGAGGCTGACATATCCTAAAGCAAAAAAAGCCTTTCTATTGTAACCACAGCCCTGTACAACAATAATCAAAATCAATCAAATAAGTCATAATGCCAAATAGAAATATCTGTTCTGTAACTTTCACAGGACCCATGTAATAGCACTTCAGATACAATCTCCCATAGCAGCAGGGGCCATATCATCAGCCTTATTAAATTGCGATTTGGCCAATTGAATAGGGCTCTATATAAGCACAGAGCATATATTTTTTACAGAAGTTTTTAGTTAGTGAACTTCTATCCAAAAGCGAGGTATTCACTAACGAAAAACTACTGTAAAATAAATATGCTCTGTGCTTATATAGAGCCCTATTCAGTTGGCCAAATCGCAATTTAATAAGGCTGCATATGTAGTGATCACTCATAAGGGTTTGCTGGGTGGGGGGATTTAATAGATCTATTGCTCTCTATGTAAACAATTATCTTACTGGATTTCTTACGGGAGCCATGTAATTAAGCCTTTAAATTAATTAAAAAGTAAATTAAAGCATTTATTTTTTATTTCATTTTTCACCTTTTTAAAACCATTTTGCCTATTATCAAATGTAATTCTATAAAAACGCATACTGTAAATATGGGACCACAGTGGTTCTCTAAGGTAAGTTGCTCATTGTTTTCCGAGTGATCTAAGTATATGAAAAATGTAAGGTATTCTAAGGATAATAAAGATACATTTAAAAAAAGGGTCATATGAACTTGACAAATTATTGTGTTATATGTTTTTTTGTATCCTGTGCTACTTCATAATTTTTGTTTTGCTTTGTTTTGGATTTAGCTATTTTATTTCTTATTTAAGGATGAGTGTAGAACAAATTGACTTGACTGGTTTATAACAGAGAAAATATATGATGCTCTAGTTTTGCTAATTTTGTCAAATGTGAAAACAATAATTATTCATACAGACAAACAACTGTCACCAAACTCCACAATTAGCTTATTTAATATGCCATGAATAAAGATATCACCAGCCAAGCAAGTGATTATGCCATTACCTCAAATTAATTAATTACTGCACATAAGCAGTTTAACAAATTGTTTGTCAAAAGAGATATTAACCAGGGTATGCTTTCAATGGTTTAACACTAATTGTAAAGTAATGCTTTTTTGTTAAAAAATAACCTATGTTAAAAAAAAAAAAACATTTCTGTATTAAAAGGACACAATAGAGGTTCCAAATAAATTATTTTCAGCTAAAATTATTTTTAAGTTCAAACTATTTGTTGTTGTTCCTTCCTTCAGTCGTGTTCGACTCTCAGTGACCATATGAACACAGCACGCTAGGTACATCTGTCTGTGTTTCTGGTTGTGCCCATCCATATGATTTTCATGGCAAAGATACTGTAATGAATGCCAGTTCTATCTCCAATGGACTGTTGTATGTCTGACTTCTCTGCAATGACCTCCCCTACATGGCATAGCTGACAGCTTCATTGAGGTACATAAATCCCTTCACCATGACAAGGTAGCGATCCAGGTATTGCTAATACTTACATTATTACGTGTTAAATGCATCAAATGATATTAAAAATGCATTATAGCAAGGCTATATTGAAGTTTATAATTGTTATCTATCAATCAGCTGTTCTGATTCATGATGATGGTTGCCAATACTTGCTAATTATCCCCTGGGGATCAGTCTCATTGCTTTAGCCTAGATCTATTTAATATTGAGGAGAATGAGAGCATGCAGGAAGTAATTTGCCTAGTTAAAATATTTCAATGATTGTACTTGCCACTTTCCTGATTGCCTAATTTCAGTAAAACAGAGAACAGGATTTTGAAGTCCCACAGTTTGATTCAGAGCTTGGAAAAACATAATTTGCAGCACAAATCTCCTCCTTTGAGTTATTTTTAGTTGAGTTTTTATAAATTGCCTGGATTTTTAGACTCAAGCATTCCCAAGAGCATTGACTATAAACACTAGAACAAGGAGGGTATGAATAAGTTTGCCCTTTGGACCATAAGTGAAAGTTAGGGCTCTGAATGGCCACCATTATGTATTGTTTCCATATTACTAAGACATTTTCCTATTAAATGTCACATAATATCTGCTTATTATGATGCTTGGACATGTCTGCAAGAGTGTTTTAACTGGAAACATAAAATAACTACTAAAAGGAAAAATAACCTTCTCCAGAAACATAAATATAATACTTGTTGGGATCTATCCCTCTATGCATTTCTTCTGCAGCACTGACAGCTGCAGTTATAGGTGCCATCCGCCAGAGGGCGCTGTGAGTTTTCGGGCGCGATTAAGTTCCAGGGAAGGCAAATAACTATTTTACCCTCCGACGTGGTGCAACTCGACGGTGCTGAATCAACAGCGAGGCCATAGCTATGTTCTCCCCACAGGCCTCGGGCGCGCCTCTCATAGCTCAAGGCCTCTTCTGTCGGCGCACCTTATGTGCTAAAATCGGCAGCGCCTTCTGTCAGCCCTCACGGCAGAACTGCAGCTGTCAGATTTTGCAATGTGAAGAGGGAAAGGACCCCTTGTTGTATTAATATTTAAGCTAATCACATAGAAAATCAATCAATATTCTATATAAGAATAAATTGGAGAATATAATCATATTTCTATAATGTATTTCTTTTAATTATGTTGTTATATTAACCAGACAATTATAATTATGTTAAAGAAATACTTCACTAAATGTAGAGATCATATTAGTTACAATTGGGTGTCAATATATATTGAAAAGATTTTAGATAAAGTTATAGCCATCTTTCTCTAGTATTGGCCCCAGTGAAGGTGTTAAAATGCAAAGTATAGAAGAACTAAATAAAAAGAAAGGTCAGGTAAATAACTAAAAGTTAAACAGTTAAAAACATATGACACTTTTTGTGTAATGTTGAACATACTAGTTAGCATGATCAGAACATTAGAAATAAAGAGGTGTTCATAAGTATTACTATATAGTGTATGATGCCTCTGTGTGTAACTGATGAAAAATCATGGTCATATTTAGGCTTGTATTATATAGTATTACTATTCCTCCTTTTGATATTATGTTCTTTTTTGGAGTGAAGAGGGAGAGGAAGTTAAAGTGGGGTGTGAGTGAGGGAGAAAAGGAAGGTAAACATTTACACACATTAGCATTTCATTATTTACACCCAGGCCAATTGAAGAAAGTAGATATGCAAAACTATACAGAAATTACATTTAGAATTATATTAAAGACACATTACACACGCCAACAAAAAAAAATGTTCTTGGTATCTTCGTTTTTAGACCTGTTCCTGTGGTTATTGGGGCTCTGATTCAGAAAATTGCATTGGATAGACCGCATCAGCTCTAGATTTTTAACAAACATGAACATTGGGCAAGAACAGATTGGCCTCCAAGGGAATATTTGTTGGTTGGAGGACAAAATGTAATCAATGAACCTTTGGTATCACAAGAATCATACTGCCACCACTACATATAAAGCTAGGCCTGATGAAACAATTTGTAAAGGCTTTGAAATAAAGACGTGCATTGAATACATTGCACATAAATTACCTGGACTTACCATGGAAAAACTGAAGGCACGTATTTTTGATGTCCCACAGATCAGACAACATATACAGTGCATGGCAAAAGTATTCACCCCCTTGGTATTTTTCGTGTTTTTTATTTGAAAGCAAACAACAAATAGGACAAAATAACAGAAAAAGTCAATGCGCATAATAATTCACCCCCTAATGTCTTACCACTGGGATTTTTCCCCATTCCGCCTTGCAAAACTGCTCTACCTCCTTCAAGTTGGATGGTTTGCGCTTGTGAACAGCAATCTTTAAGTCTGACCACAGATTTTCTATTGGATTGAGGTCTGGGCTTTGATTAGGCCATTCCAACACATTTTCATGTTTCCCCTTAAACCACTCAAGTGTTGCTTTAGCAGTGTGTTTGGGGTCATTGTCCTGCTGGAACCTGAACCTCCGTCCTAGCCTCAAATCACGCACAGATTGGTACAGGTTTTGCTAAAAAATATACCTGTATTTAGCACCATCCACCTTTCCCTCAACTCTGACCAGTTTCCTAGTCCCGGCTGCTGAAAAATGGTGTTCTTTGGGTGATGTGATGTGTTGGGTTTGCGCCAGACATAGCCTTTTCTTTGATGGCCGAAAAGTTAAATTTTAGTCTTATCAGACCAGAGTACATTCCTCCATATAATTTTGCCTTTTTGCAAACTCAAAACGTGCCATTTTGTTTTTTGCTGAAAGTAATGGCTTTCTTCTAGCCACTCTGCCATAAAGCCCAACTCTATGGAGCGTACGGCTTATTGTCGTCGTATGTACAGATACTCCAGTCTCTGCTGTGGAACTCTGCAGCTCCTTCAGGGTTACCTTAGGTCTCTGTGCTGCCTCTCTGATTAATGCCCTCCTTGCCCAGTCCATGAGTTTTGGTGGGCTGCCGTCTCTTGGCAGGTTTGCTGTTGTGACATGTTCTTTCCATTTGGTTATGATAGATTTTATGGTGCTCCTGTGGATCATTAAAGATTTGGATATTTTTTATAACCTAACCCTGACATGTACTTCTCAACAACATTGTCCCTTACTTGTTTGGAGAGTTCCTTGATCTTCATGGCAGTGTTTGGTTAGTGGTGCCTCTTGCTTAGGTGTTGCAGCCTCTGGGGCCTTTCAAAAAAAGTGTGTATATTTAACGACAGATCATGTGGCACTTAGATTGCACACAGGTGGACATCATTTCACTAATTATGTGACTTCTAAAGGTAATTGGTTGCACCAGAACTTTTTATGGGCTTCAGAACAAAGGTGGTGAATACATACGCTTATGCCAATTTTCTGTTTTCTATTTCAAAAAAATAGTTTTATGTATATATTTTTCTAATTTCACTTCACCAAATTAGACTATTGTGTTCTGATTCATCACATAAAATTCAGATTAACAAAACATTGAACTTAAGGCTGTAATGTAACAAAATAGGTAAACAGTCAAGAGGGTGAATACTTTTGCAAGGCACTGTAAATGACCCTAATTTCATAGCATCAATGAATTAAATCAAATCATGTGCCTGGTCTTCATATGTTCTTGTTTTGAAACACTTTCTTGGCAACAAGAAGGCAGACAACTACACACAATTAGTAGGGGATATGCTCTTTCAATTCAACAAGCTTTGCTGTAACATGAGTGTTAAAGTCCATTATCTGCACAGTCACTTAGATCACTTTCCAGATTTCACCAAGACATAAAAACAATGGAAGCCAGATACCAAGGAAGATTGGATGCTCACATGATGGCAGATTATTATTGGAATCTCATGCGGGACTTTCCTGGCAGTTACCACTCTCCGAAGTCCTACAAAAGGAGCTACTTGTGTGTTGAAATTTTGTATCATAAACCATAAAGTGGTATATGGCCTATGTTCTGTATCTCAACAACTAAAGCTGGTAGGGAAAACTGGTGCCATTTTTGGAATCAGCAGGTCAACAGAAAAATATATAACATTTGAGGCACCAAAATGTGTTTCCTGTGTTATAAATATTGCCCTATAAAATGGCTACTATATAACATATATTCTACCAGCTTATGTCTTATACACAGTCAAACCTGTTAGCACAAGAGCTAAACATTACAGTACTAGGGTCCTGTTATTCAAACTGAAAACTGCAAAGGGCTGCAAATAACTTACTGAGAACTTAGGCACCTATTCAAATGAGCAATTGTTAGTTACTGATGCCCGTAATGTAGCACGTAAACTAATTTGATATTCAATTGGCATCTTTTACCGGCTGAAAATCCCTCCCATCTAAGCCTTTGATCTTTCAAACCCGTAAATATTATAATCGCAAATCGCTATTCATTTGCTGCAATTCCGGAAGGCCTTAAATGTTTTCACACTCGTGAATGGCAAATGTAGAAGAAAATCCTACGAGTACCATATAGGACTCACAAGGGGGTTAAACACCTGTTCGTGGCACTGTAAATGCAAATAAAAAATCAATACTGCACTTTAAAAGACGGGGAACGCAGTGAAAGACATTAGAATTAATTACACAAATTTCTCAAGCTCACAAATCTGCAATCAAACATTATTTTTTTACATTTCATATCAATCTTGGTAATCAAGGAGTTAATACATATCAAGCCACCCACATGGACTATAACATTTCCTTCATTAATTTGTATTAATTTGTATAATGCCGGATTGGGAGTCTGATGGCATATCAGGCTTTGAACGCTAATTGATTGACGTTTAACCTCCATGTTTTACTGACATAATGATGATAGTCTCATTTACTATTGGCTGTTACTAGATCGGTAGTTACGTCCTTGCTTAATTGATCATGATCATGCTCTGAAATGCTACTTACGATTTCATGGTTTACGATTTAGGCTTTCGACCAGCGAGCTGCGGGCTTGATCAATTGAATTGCTCTGTAACTGTTGCAATTGAATGGATGCCTTAATCTTGTCTGCTGTGGTGCCTGTCGTTGACTGCAGCCACTATGGTCTGTGGGTGTGTATTGTTTGACAGCTGACCTGAACATGGAGTTTAAATTCTAGCAGCGTGAAAACAGACTTTGTGGAGTTTTTTGACTTGTCCACTACTAAGCATCCCTATAGTTTTGATTGCTGTTCTTGCATTCACGATTCTGACTTTGGCTTTGTTCACTGAACTCCTCTTTTGGATTGCTACCTGGATTGATGTTTTGACTTGTTTCCTGTTATTGTACCTGTTCTCCCAGCCACTGACCATGGACTAGAATGTATGTATCTGGCCTTCTTGTTCTGATAAATCTTGGATAATTCTGCAAGGAGAATCCTAACATCCGCTGGTATTGTTTACAATTTAGCAGTTCCTATACAGTAGTTAGAGTACAGTTTCCTGAAGATCCGTCCTCTAAAGTCAAGCCTACAGGGACTTTAGCTAATGCCTAGCCTGTCCATGTGTCTCCTACAGTGTGTTATTAAGGTGTGGATCTATTGTTCTGCATTAGCTCTAGAGCTGTAACTCTTGCTGGAAGTAAAATTCACTGTGGTGTCTCTGGTGTGATTTACACACACGGGTGCCTGAATAGCCAGCAGCACCACAGCATCTGTGCCTTTCTTCTCCCACTCTAATTTATATATAAGTGGTGCATCTAGCACCTTTAGAAGATGAGGCCTCTACAGTGAAAGTAGTCAATCCCAGATGTAAGTAGAGTGTTCAGAATTGTGAGATTTACAAGTGTGGCACCAAAGAGCAAAGATCCTTTCAGTTTGGATCCTGAGCTTTGTATTTAAAAATAATTTACTTAATTAAATTGTCATCAGTCTCTGTGAACTTGTAGCTCAATTCTGATGGAGCTATTTAAGTCCAACAGGTCAATATGTACATCTGGAGCATGCTGCAGAACTTTAGAGCTTGAATGAAACCAGGTTGAAATGCTACATGATATTTGTCTCTTGTGAAAGGCAAAGTGGGTTAAAATAATTCTGCTGTTTTGGTGGCTTGTCATGCCTCTAGAATAAACTATGGCATAGCAATGGGTGGTGAAGGGTCAGCAAAGGAGAGAGAGAGACAGTATGCATGTGTGTAAGAGAGAGAGGAGAGAGAGAGGAGGGAGAGGGATAAAGGAGGAGGGAAAGAGGGAGAGAGAGGAGGGAGAGAGAGACAGAAAAGGAGAGGAGAGGAAGAGAGAGAGGGGGAGAGAAAGAGGGAGAGAAAAATGAGGGAGATATGGAGAGAGAGAGAGTGGGAGAGAGAGAGTGGAGGGAGAGAGAGAGAGGAGAGGAAGGAAGAGAGAGGGGGAGAGAGAGAGAAGAGAGAAGGGAGAGAAAGAGGGAGCGAGAGAGAGGAGGAGGACTGAGAGAAAGAGGGAGAGATAGAAACATTAGGGAGAGAGAAAGAGGGAGAGAGAGAGAAAGAGAGAGGAGGGCGAGAGGAAGGAGAGAGAGAGGGTGGAGGGAGAGTGTGAGGAGGGAGAGAGAGAAGGGAAGGAGAATGAAAGGGAGAGAGATGGGAATGGATAGAGAGGAGAGAGAGGGCAGAGGGAGAGATTGAGGAGGGAGAAAGATAATGGAAGGAGAGAGAAAGGGAGAGAGATGGGGAGGGAGAGTGAAGAGAGAGAGGGGGAGTGGGAGAGAGTAAGGAGGAAGAGAGAAGGGAAGGAGAGAGAAAGGGAGAGAGTTGGGGAGGGACAGAGAGAGAGGAGGGAAAGAGTGAGGAGGGAGAGAGAGAAGGGAAGGAGAGAGAAAGGGAGGGAGATGGGGAGGGAGAGGGAGGAGGCAGAGATAGAGAGAGATAGAGATGGGGAGATAAAGAGAGGGAAAAGAGAGAAAGAGAGAGAAAGAGAGGGGAGAGAAATAGGAGGATCAGAGTGAGAGGGAGAGGAAGAGACAGGGGGAGAGGGAAGGGAGAGAGGAGGAAGAGATAAAGGGAGAGAAAGTGAAGGGAGAGAGAGAAGATAGAGAAAGGGGAGATAGAGAGAAGTGAGAGAAATTGGGAGGGAGAGAGAAAGGGAGGCAAAGAGGAGGGGAGAGATACATAAGGGAGATAGGGCAGAGAGAGAGGAAGGGAGAGAGGGAGAGGGAGAGAGAGGGGAAGAGAGAAAGAAGGGAGAGGTAAGGAGAGAGGGGGGAGAAAGGGGGTGAGAGAGAAGAAGAGAGATGAGAGATGAGAGAGAGAGAGCGAGAGAGAGAGGGAGAGAGAGACAGGTAAAGAGAGAGAGGAGAAGACAGGAGATAGGAGGTTGAGATGAGGGAGAGAGAGGAGAGAGAAGGGAGAGAAAGAGGGGTGAGAGAGAGAAAGAGAGAGGAGGAGGGAGAGGGAAGGTAGAGAAGAGATAGGGAGAGAGAAGGGACGGAGAGAGAGAAGAGAGAGAGAGATAGGGAGAGAGAGAGACAAGAGAGAGCAGGGAGGGAAAGAGGGAAAGAGAGAGGAGGGAATAAGAGGTGAGGGAGGGAAAGAGAAGAGGGAGAGCGAGGGAGAGAGAGGGGGAGGGAGAGAGAGACGAAAAGAGAGGGAAGAAAGAGAGAAGGGGAGAGAGAGAGGGAGAGAAAGGAAATAGATAATAGAGTGAGACAGGGAAAGAGTGAGGAGAGGAAGAGAGAGAGGGGAGGGAAAGAGGGAGAGAGAGGAGAGACAAGGGGGAAAGAAAGAGAGAGAGAGGGAAGGAGGGAGAGAGAGAATGTGTGAGAGAAACATGAGGGAGAGAGAGAGGGAGTATGTGTGTGTAAGAGAGAGAGAGGAGAGAGAGAGATGAGGGGGAGAGGAGGGAGAGATGAGGGTGAGAGAAGGTAGCGAGAGGGAAGGGAGAGAGGAGGGAGAGAGAGGGAGTGAGAGAGGAGAGAGAGGTGAGGGAGAGAGAAGACGGAGAGAGGGAGAAAGATGGGGAGGGAGATAGAGAGGGAGAAAGAGAAAGGAAGAGAGTGATAGGGTGAGAGAGATGAGAGTGAGAGAGAGAGAAAGAGAGACAATTAAAGAAAGAGAGGGAAGGGAGGGAGAGAGTGGAGGGAGAGTGAGGAGGTTGAGAGGGAGGGAGAGAGAGGAGAGGGAAGGGAAAGAAAGAGAGGGTGAGAGAGAGCATGAGGAAGAGAGAGAGGGGAGGGAGAGAGAGAGAAGGGAGAGAGAGAAGAGAGAGAGTTAGGAAGAGAGACAAGAGAGAGAGTGAGAGAGAAGGGAGAGAAAGAGGGAGAGAGATAAGAGGGAGAGAGTGAGAGAGGAGGGAGAGAGAGGGGAGGGAGAGGGGGAGACAGAGAAAGAGGGAGAGACAGAGGATAGAGAGGAGGGAGAGAGAGGGAGGGAGAGGGGGAGAAAGACAGAGAGAGAGTGGAGAAGGGAGAGAGTATGTGGGAGATTATGATAGGGAGAGAGGGAGAGAGAGAGACAAGAAAAGAGGGGAGGCAGAGAGAGACAGAAAAAAGAGAGAGAGGAGAGAGCGAGAGAAAGAGGGGAGAGATAGAGGGGAGGGAGAGAGAGGGAGACAGAGGAGATAGAGAGAGGAGGGAGAGAAAGAGAAGAGGAAGAGAGAGAGAGGGGGGAGGGAGAGAGAAAATATAGAAGGTTGAAGGGAGAGAGAGAAGGGGAGGAGGGAAAGAGAGAATGTGTGAGAGAGAGACAAGAGAGAGGGAGAGAATATGTGTGTGTGTATGAGAGAGACAGGAGAGAGAGAAATTAGAGAGAGAGAAAGAGGAGGGAAGGTGATAGAGGAGGGAGAGGGAGGGAGAGAGATGGAAGGGAGAGAAAGAAGAGAGAGAGATAGGAAGAGAGACAAGAGAGAGAGTGAGAGAGAAAGAGAGAAGGGAGAGAAAGAGGGAGAGAGAGATAAAAGGAAGAGAGAGTGAGAGAGGAGGAGGAGAGAGGGGAGGGAGAGGGGGAGACAGAGAAAGAGGGAGAGACAGAGGAAAGAGAGGAGGGAGAGAGGGAGGGAGAGGGGGAGAAAGAGAGAGAGAGGGGAGTCGGGAGAGAGAGAGAGAGAGAGAGAGAAACAAGAGGGAGAGAGAGAGCGAGGGAAAGAGAGTATGTGTGTGTAAGAGAGAGAGGAGGGAGAGAGATGAGAGAAAAAGGATTGATAGGGAGAGAGTGAGAGAGAGACAGGAAAAGAGAGGAGGCAGAGATAGACAGGAAAAGAAGAAGAGGAAGAGAGAGAGAGTGGAAAAAGGCGGGGGAGAGGGAGAGACAGAGTATAGAGAGGAGGGAGAGAGAGGGAGGGAGAGGGGGAGAAAGACAGAGAGATAGAGTGGAGAAGGGAGAGAGTATGTGGGAGATTATGATAGGGAGAGAGAGAGAAGGGAGAGAGAGAAGAGAGAGAGTTAGGAAGAGAGACAAGAGAGAGAGTGAGAGAGAAGGGAGAGAAAGAGGGAGAGAGATAAGAGGGAGAGAGTGAGAGAGGAGGGAGAGAGAGGGGAGGGAGAGGGGGAGACAGAGAAAGAGGGAGAGACAGAGGATAGAGAGGAGGGAGAGAGAGGGAGGGAGAGGGGGAGAAAGACAGAGAGAGAGTGGAGAAGGGAGAGAGTATGTGGGAGATTATGATAGGGAGAGAGGGAGAGAGAGAGACAAGAAAAGAGGGGAGGCAGAGAGAGACAGAAAAAAGAGAGAGAGGAGAGAGCGAGAGAAAGAGGGGAGAGATAGAGGGGAGGGAGAGAGAGGGAGACAGAGGAGATAGAGAGAGGAGGGAGAGAAAGAGAAGAGGAAGAGAGAGAGAGGGGGGAGGGAGAGAGAAAATATAGAAGGTTGAAGGGAGAGAGAGAAGGGGAGGAGGGAAAGAGAGAATGTGTGAGAGAGAGACAAGAGAGAGGGAGAGAATATGTGTGTGTGTATGAGAGAGACAGGAGAGAGAGAAATTAGAGAGAGAGAAAGAGGAGGGAAGGTGATAGAGGAGGGAGAGGGAGGGAGAGAGATGGAAGGGAGAGAAAGAAGAGAGAGAGATAGGAAGAGAGACAAGAGAGAGAGTGAGAGAGAAAGAGAGAAGGGAGAGAAAGAGGGAGAGAGAGATAAAAGGAAGAGAGAGTGAGAGAGGAGGAGGAGAGAGGGGAGGGAGAGGGGGAGACAGAGAAAGAGGGAGAGACAGAGGAAAGAGAGGAGGGAGAGAGGGAGGGAGAGGGGGAGAAAGAGAGAGAGAGGGGAGTCGGGAGAGAGAGAGAGAGAGAGAGAGAAACAAGAGGGAGAGAGAGAGCGAGGGAAAGAGAGTATGTGTGTGTAAGAGAGAGAGGAGGGAGAGAGATGAGAGAAAAAGGATTGATAGGGAGAGAGTGAGAGAGAGACAGGAAAAGAGAGGAGGCAGAGATAGACAGGAAAAGAAGAAGAGGAAGAGAGAGAGAGTGGAAAAAGGCGGGGGAGAGGGAGAGACAGAGTATAGAGAGGAGGGAGAGAGAGGGAGGGAGAGGGGGAGAAAGACAGAGAGATAGAGTGGAGAAGGGAGAGAGTATGTGGGAGATTATGATAGGGAGAGAGAGAGACAGAGAAAAGAGGGGAGGCAGAGAGAGACAGGAAAAGAGAGAGAGGAGAGAGCGAGAGAAAGAGGGGAGAGATAGAGGAGAGGGAGAGAGAGGGAGACAGAGGAGATAGAGAGAGGAGGGAGAGAAAGAGAAGAGGAAGAGAGAGAGAGGGGGGAGGGAGAGAGAAAATATAGAAGGTTGAAGGGAGAGAGAGAGGGGGAGGAGGGAAAGAGAGAATGTGTATGAGAGAGAGACAAGAGAGAGGGAGAGAATATGTGTGTGTGAATGAGAGAGACAGGAGATAGAAAAATTAGAGAGAGAAAGAGGAGGGAAGGTGAGAGAGGAGGGAGAGGGAGGGATAGAGATGGAAGGGAGAGAGAGAAGAGAGAGAAATAGGAAGAGAGACAAGAGAGATAGTGAGAGAGAAAGAGAGAAGGGAGAGAAAGAGGGAGCGAGAGATAAAAGGAAGAGACAGTGAGAGAGGAGGAGGAGAGAGGGGAGGGAGAGGGGGAGACAGAGAAAGAGGGAGAGACAGAGGAAAGTGAGGAGGGAGAGAGGGAGGGAGAGGGAGGGAGAGGGGGAGAAAGAGAGAGAGAGGGGAGACGGGAGAGAGAGAGAGAAACAAGAGGGAGAGAGAGCGAGGGAAAGAGAGTATGTGTGTGTAAGAGAGAGAGGAGAGAGAGAGATGAGAGAAAAAGGATTGATAGGGAAAGAGTGGGTGAGAGAGACAGGAAAAGATAGGAGGCAGAGATAGACAGGAAAAGAAGGAGAGGAAAAGAGAGAGAGAGAGGAGGGAAGGTGAGAGAGGAGGGAGAGGGAGGGAGAGAGAGAGAGAAGAGAGATAGGAGGAGAGAAATGAGAGAGACAGAGATAAGAAAGAGAGAGAGAGACAATGAAAGAGAGAGGGAAGGGAGGGAGAGAGGGAGAGAGAAGGGGAGTGATCGATGGGAGGGAGAGAGAGAGAGGGAGATAGGGGAGATAGAGAGAGGAGAGCAAGAGGAGAGGAAGAGAGAGAGGGGAGGAAAGAGAGAATATAGAAGGGTGAAGGGAGAGGGGGAAGGAGGGAGAGAGAGGGGGAGAAAGAGAGATAGGAGGAGAGAGATGAGAGAGAGAGAAATAAGAAAGAGAGATAGACAATGAAAGAGAGAGAAAGATGGAAGGGAGAGAGGGAGAGAGGTGGGAGAGAGAGAGGAGGGAGAGGGAAGGGAGAGAGAGAAGATATATATATATATATATATATATATATATAGAGAGAGAGATAGAGAGAGAGAGAGAGAGAGAGAGAGAGAGAGAAGGGAGAGAAATAGGGAGATAGAGAGGTGAGGGAGAGAAGAGGGGAGAGATAGAGAGGGGGAGAGAGAGGGGGAGTGACAAGAGAGAGGGGAGGGAGAGGGAAGAGAGGGGTAGAAAGTGGATTTACAAGTGGATTTACCTTAAAAAGTAAAGGCTAATAAACTGCAGAGTGCACTAATTGTGCCCAGGTGAGAGGGGTGTGGCTTGACTGTTAAACTTGGATAAAAGGTTTGTGAACTGGTTTGGGGTCTGTTTACAAGTGGATTCACCTTAAAAAGTAAAGGCGAATAAACTGCAGAGTGCACTAATTGTGCCCAGGTGAGAGGGGTGTGGCTTGACTGTTAAACTTGTGTAAAAGGTTTGTGAGCTGGTTTGGGGCCTGTTTACAAGTGGATTTACCTTACAAGTAAAGGCTGATAAACTCCAGAGTGCACTAAGTGTGCCCAGGGGAGAGGGGTGTGGCTTGACTGTTAAACTAGGATAAAGGATTTGTGAGCTGGTTTGGGGCCTGTTTACAAGTGGATTTACCTTACAAGTAAAGGCTGATAAATTGCAGAGTGCACTAATTGTGCCCAGACGAGAAGGCAGAAGTTTATAGAAACCGGAGAAGGGGAACTTGTGAGCTTGCGAACATTTTCAGTATCAAGTGCAATTCTAGTAAAAGCCTAGGAGTTTAAATAAAAGAAGGGCCTTCAAAGAAAAGGGGGGCAGATTTATAGTGCAAAGGAGGAAAACTTTATATAAATATATTATATTCTTTATTTTTCCCACTGAAATTTCGTAGACAATAATAATAATTATGAGTCAGTCCAGTGGCAACCTTATTCAGTGTACATCCTGTCAAATGTATGCACTACTGGAACAGATGATCCAGGGTCCATACCTCTGTGACAGGTGTGAGCATGTTGCCTCTTTGGAAGCTCAAATTGAAGATCTGGAGAGGAGAATTGCAGCACTTAGTGATATTGCTCCACTGGAAAGGGAGTTGGTGCTCACGGAGCACAGTTTAGCTGGGCCTAGTATGGAGGGAGGAGCTGGGGCTAGTGAGGATGGCCAGGGAGGTAGCTGGGTTACAGTTAGAAGGGGAATCAGAGGGTACAGGAGGAGGCAGGCCAGTTCTGAGTTGGCAAACAACAACAGATTTGCCAGATTGAGTGAAACTGTTGGCGATGTCCATTCAGGAATGGCAATGCCAGATAGAGCTGTTCCCTCTAACAGCCGGGCGAACAGCTCTACTGGAGAAGAGGGAGGGCAGAATAGGCAGAGCAACAGACATGTTTTGGTGGTAGGGGACTCTATTATTAGGAAGGTAGACAGGGTTATTTGTCACCCAGATCCCAGCAATCGAACAGTTTGCTGTCTCCCGGGTGCTCGGGTTCGGCATGTTGTGGATCGGGTGGATAAATTATTGGGAGGGGCTGGTAATGAACCGGCGGTCTTGGTACACATTGGTACCAATGACAAAGTTAGTGGAAGATGGAGCGTCCTAAAGAATGATTTTAGAGAATTAGGGAATAAGCTTAAAGCAAGGACCTCCAAGGTAGTATTTTCTGAGATACTACCAGTGACACGTGCTAGCCCAGGGAGGCAGAAGGAGCTTAGGGAGGTTAATGCGTGGCTAAAAAAGTGGTGCAGTGCAGAGGGTTTTGGGTTTTTAGAGCACTGGGCTGACTTCTCACTTGGGTACAATCTCTATAGCAGGGATGGATTGCACCTTAATGATGAGGGCGCTTTTGTGCTAGGGAATAGGATGGTAGAACGGCTGGGGGAGTTTTTAAACTTGTAGGTGGGGGGGAGGGACTATATAGAAGTATTGGGGTAAATAGGGTAGAGAGGGAAAGGGATGAATTATTTACCCATGAGGGAGGAGAAGGGGGAGGGTTACAATAGAAAGTAGGGAGATATTAATAGGGGCCTCAAATACAGTGGCAGGCACTTCACATCAGCAGAGCCATAGCAACATAAAGTGTATGATTGCAAACGCAAGAAGTTTGCCTGGGAAAATGGATGAGCTAGAAATATTAGCAGTACAAGAAAAATGGGGCTTAATAGGCATTACGGAAACATGGTGGGATGAATCTCATGACTGGACTGTTAATCTGGATGGTTATAACCTATTTAGGAAAGATAGGGGAAATGGTAAAAGAGGAGGAGGGATCTGTCTTTATGTTAAGCCTGAATTTAAGCCTATAGTTAGAGAAGATATTTATGCTGGCACTAACGGCATCATTGAATCCTTGTGGGTTGAGCTAAATAGTGGAGGAGCTAATTCTAAATGCATATTGGTGGGAGTATGCTATAAACCCCCAAATATAGCTGAAAGTGAGGAAATACAATTATTGTTACAGATTGGAAATGCAGCTAAGCATGGGCAAGTTCTAATAATGGGAGACTTTAATTACCCTGATATAAACTGGATAAACGAGACCAGCAGCTCAGCTAAGGGGAGCAGGTTCTTGAGTACACTCAGGGATCATTATCTAGCCCAGGTAATACAAGAACCTACTAGAAATGGGGCCATCTTGGATTTAGTCATCACAAGTAATATTGATATAATATCAAATGTAAAAATAGGGGAACCCTTGGGGAACAGTGATCACAACACAGTCTCATTTGAGATTGAATACAAAAAACAGAGTTGTAAGGGGCCAACAAAAACTCTAAATTTTAAAAGGGCTAACTTTAATGGGCTACGGGCAGCAATACAACATAAAGACTGGGACATGGATTTATGAAGGAAAGGTCGTGTCAGACCAATCTAATTAGTTTTTATGAGGAGGTTAGTAGGAACTTGGATCAGGGCAACTCAGTGGATGTAGTCTTTTTAGATTTTTCAAAGGCATTTGATACAGTGCCACATGGAAGACTAGTGAGCAAACTAAGGGATACAGGAATTGCAGTAAATATCTGCTCATGGATCGAGAGCTGGCTAAAAGACAGGAAGCAAAGGGTTGTTGTAAATGGAACATACTCCAATTGGTCTAATGTGATAAGTGGGGTTCCTCAGGGCTCAGTATTGGGTCCTCTCCTTTTTAACATATTTATTAATGACATTGAAGTAGGACTCAAATGTAGTGTCTCCATTTTTGCTGATGACACTAAGTTGTGCAAGGTAATAAAATCAGATAATGATGTACTTTCCCTACAAAAGGATTTGCATAAATTAGAGAAATGGGCGGCTAAATGGCAGATGAGATTTAATACAAATAAATGTAAGGTTATGCATTTGGGAAGGAACAATAGCCAAGCAATCTATAATCTTAATGGAGCAAATCTAGGGGTATCAGATATTGAAAGGGATTTGGGAGTACTAGTGGACAACCACCTAGGTAACAGCGCTCAAAGCCAAGCAGCGGCTGCAAAGGCAAATAAAATATTAGCATGTATTAGGAAGGGTATAGAAGCCAGGGAAGAAGATATAATTCTGCCACTATACAAATCTCTAGTACGCCCTCATTTGGAATATGGAGTACAATTTTGGGCACCACCTCACAAAAAAGACATTTTAGAGCTGGAAAAAGTACAGAGAAGGGCTACAAAACTAATAGGGGAATGGAGGGGCTAAGTTATGAAGAAAGACTAGCAAAATTAAACTTATTTTCGCTAGAAAAAAGGCGTCTAAGAGGAGATATGATTACGTTATTTAAATACATCCAGGGTCAATATAAGGCTTTGTCAAGTGAACTTTTTGTAGCAAGAGATTTTCAACTGACAAGAGGACATCCGTTGAGGTTAGAGGAAAAAAGATTTCACCTTAAACAAAGAAAAGGGTTCTTCACAGTTAGGGTGGTTAAACTGTGGAATTCTCTACCAAAGGAGGTGGTGACAGCGAATTCGATAGACAACTTCAAAAAGGGGTTAGATATATTTCTGAATAAAGAGGGCATTCAAGGATATCCTAGATAACTAGCAAGGAATATTGATCCAGGGAGAAATTTGATCGCCAGTTTCTGGGGTCAGGAAGGAATTTTGCTTTTTTTTCCCCTTATGAGACAATTGGCAAAGTTTCAATGGTTTTTTTTTTTATGTTTGCCTTCCTCTGGATCAATTAACAATAATTAACAATTAACAATAATAATAAATAGTCCAAATTAAAAAGATCAATAGAGATCTAAAAAGGTTGAACTTGATGGACTAAGTCTTTATTCATTCTCCAATACTATACTATTAATAATTATTTAATCAATAATTTAATTAATAACTAATCCGCATATTGCAGATCAGAGGAGATCTTAACAGGTTGAACTTGATGGACTGAAAGTCTTTTTTCAACCTTAATTACTATGTAACTATGTAACTATGTAACTATGTAACTATGTAAGAAACGGAAAGAGACAAGGGAAAGAGACAGGGAAAGGGAGAAAGGAGAAGATGAGAGAGAGAGGGGAGGTAGAGAGGGAGAGAGAAAAGAGACAAGGGAGAGAGAGAGAGGAGGAGGGAGAGAGAGAATATGTGTGTGAGAGAGACAAGAGGGAGAGAGAGTATGTGTGTAAGAGAGAGAGAGGAGGGAGAGAGGAGGGAGAGAAAGAGGAGAGAGAGATGATGGATAGGGGAGAGCGAGGGATAGAGAGATAGGAAAAGAGAGAAGGCAGAGAGAGACAGTAAAAGAGAGAGAGGAGAGGAAGAGAGACAGGAAAAGAGAGGAGGCAGAGAGAGACAAGGAAAGAGAGAGAGGGGAATGAGATGGAGATAGAGATAGAATGGGAGAGAGGTGAGAGAGGGAGAGAGAAGGGAGGCGAAGAGGGAGGGAGAGAGAGAGGGGGAGAGAGAGGGAGAGCGAGAGAGAGAGAGAAAGGAGGGAGAGAGAGGAGAGAAAAAGGATTGATAGGGAGAGAGGGAGAGAGAGACAGGAAAAGAGAGGAGGCAGAGATAGAGGCGGGAGAGAGAGAGAGAGAGAGAGAGAGAGAGAGAGAGAGGAGAGATAGAGGAGAGGGAGAGAGAGAGGGAGACAGAGGAGATAGAGAGAGGAGGGAGAGAAAGAGGAGAGGAAGAGAGATAAGGGGGAGGGAGAGAGACAATATAGAAGGTTGAAGAGAGAGAGAGAGAGGGGGAGGAGGGAGAGAGAGAATGTATGAGAGAGAGACAAGAGAGAAGGAGAGAATATGTGTGTGTGTATGAGAGACAGGAGAGAGAGAAATTAGAGAGAGAGAGAGAGAGAGAGAGAGAGAGGAGGGAAGGCGAGAGAGGAGGGGGAGGGAGGGAGAGAGAGAGAGGGAGAAAGAGAGATAGGAGGAGAGAGATGAGAGAGACAGAGATAAGAAAGAGAGAGAGACACAATGAAAGAGAGAGGGAAGGGAGGGAGAGAGGGAGAGAGAAGGGGAGAGATAGAGGGGAGGGAGAGAGAGAGGGAGATAGGGGAGATAGAGAGAGGAGAGCGAGGGGAAGGAAGAAAGAGAGGGAAGGAAAGAGAGAATATAGAAGGGTGAAGGGCGAGGGGGGAGGGGGAGGAGTAAGAGAGAGAGGGAGAAAGAGAGATAGGAGGAGAGAGATGAGAGAGAGAGAGAGATAGAGAGATAAGAAAGAGAGATAGACAATGAAAGAGAGAGAAAGAGGGAAGGGAGGGAGAGAGGGAGAGAGGTGGGAGAGAGAGAGGAGGGTGAGGGAAGATAGAGAGAGAAGAAAGATATATATATATATATATATAATATATATATATATATATATATATATATATATATATATATATATATATAGAGAGAGAGAGAGAGAGAGAGAGAGAGAGAGAGAGAGAGAAAAGAGAGAAAGAAGGGAAAGAAAGAGGGAGAGAGAGGGGTGAGGGAGAGAGAGAGAGAGAAGAGGGGAGAGATAGGGAGGGGGAGAGAGGAGGGAGAGAGAGGAGAGGGAGAGGGAGGGAGAGGGGTAGAAAGAGAAAAGGAAAGAGACAAGGGAAAGAGACAGGGAAAGGCAGAGGGGAGAAGATGAGAGAGAGAGGGAAGGGAGAGAGGGAGAGAGAAAAGGGACAAGGGAGAGAGAGAGGAGGAGGGAAAGAGAGAATGTGTGTGAGAGAGAGACAAGAGGGAGAGAGAGTATGTGTGTAAGAGAGAGAGGGGGGAGAGAGGAGGGAGAGAAAGAGGAGAGAGAGAGGATGGATAGGGAGAGAGGGAGGGAGAGAGAGATAGGAAAAGAGACAATTGGCAAAGTTTCAATGGTTTTTTTTTTTATGTTTGCCTTCCTCTGGATCAATTAACAATAATTAACAATTAACAATAATAATAAATAGTCCAAATTAAAAAGATCAATAGAGATCTAAAAAGGTTGAACTTGATGGACTAACTCTTTATTCATTCTCCAATACTATACTATTAATAATTATTTAATCAATAATTTAATTAATAACTAATCCGCATATTGCAGATCAGAGGAGATCTTAACAGGTTGAACTTGATGGACTGAAAGTCTTTTTTCAACCTTAATTACTATGTAACTATGTAACTATGAAAAGAGAGAGAGGAGAGGAAGAGAGACAGGAAAAGTGAGGAGGCAGAGAGAGACAGGAAAAGATAGAGAGGAGAGAAAGAGAGAGAGGGGAATGAGATGGAGATAGAGATAAAATGTAAAATGGGAGGTGAGAGAGGGAGAGAGAAGGGAGGCAAAGAGGGAGGTAGAGGGGGGGGGGAAAGAGAGGGAGAGAGAGAGAGAGGGGAGGGAGAGAGAGGAGAGAAAATAAAAGAGAGGGGAGGGAGAGAGATAAGAGAGAAGGGTGAAGGTAGAGGAGAAATAGGGAGAGAGAGAATGTGTGTGAGAGAGACAAGAGAGAGGGAGAGATAGCATGTGTGTGTGAGAGAGGAGGGAGGGAGGAAGGGAGGAGGGAGAGAGGGAAAGACAGGAGAGGGAGAGTGAGGAGAAAGAGAGAGGGGAATGCAAGAGAAAGGGAGAGAGAGTGGGAGGAATAGAGACAGAGAAAAAAGATAAGGGCAAGGGAAAAAGAGAGAAGGGGCGAGAGGGAATGGGAAGAGTGAACAAAGGGGAGAGAAAGACAGTGAGAGAAATAGGAGGGAGAGAAGAGAGTGTGAGAGAGAGAGAAGGGGTGAGAGGGAGAAGGGGGAGTGTGAGAGAGATGAGGCAGAGAGAAGTCGAGGATGGAGAGAAAGAGAGGGAATGGAGAGAAAAAGAGAGAGCTGGAGAGAGAGAAGAGGCGGGGGAGGGAGACAGAAGGGAGAGAGAAAGGAGAGATAGGTAAGAGAGAGAGAGAAGAGCCATAAGGGGAGAGAGAGGGAGAGAGAGAGAAGGGAGAGAGAGTGGGAGAGAAAGAGAAGGAGAGAGAGTGGAGGAAGAGGCAGAGAGAGGAGAGGGAGAGGGGGAGAGGGGGGAGAAGGAGAGTGAGGAGAGAGAGAGAAGGAAGTGAGAGACAGGAAAAGAGAAAGAAGAGGAAGAGAGAGGAGAGACATAGGGAGAGAGAGAAAGGGAAAGAGAGAGAGGAGAAGATAAGAGCAAGAGAGAGGGGAGGGAGAGTGAGAAGAGAGAGAAGGGAGAGAAAGAGGGAGAGAGAGAGGGGAAGAGGGAGAGAGAGAGTGTGTGAGAGAGAGACAAGAGGTAGAGAGAGAGGAAGAGAGATTATTTGTGGAGAAGAGAGAGAGGCGGGAGAGAGAGAAGAGAGAGATAGGAGGAAGAGAGAGGAGGGAGAGAGGAAGAGAGAGGAGGGAGAGAGAAAAAGGGAAAGAGAGAGAGGAAGAGAGAGAGTGGAGGGAGAGAGAGAGAGAAGGGAAAGAGGGAGAGAGAGGGAGAGAGAAGGGAGGCAGGGTGGAGAGGGAGAGAGAGAGTGGGGAGAGATAGAAGGGAGGGAGAGACAGAGGGAGAAAGGGGAAGCAAGAGAGGAGAGGAAGAGAGCGAGAGAGGAGGAGGGCAAGATAATATGTCTGAGAGAGAAACAAGGGTGCAAGAAAGAGGGAGATAGGAGGGATATAGAAGAGAGTGGTGAGGGAAAAAGGAGGGAGAGAGAGGTGACAGAGGGAGAAGAGGGTGAGAGTGAGGAGTAATAGAGAAAGGGGAAGGAGAGAGTAATTGAGAGAGATTGGGAAGGAGAGAGAGAAAGGAAGTAGAGAGAGAGAGAGAGAGGGGAGGGGGAGAGAGAGCAAGGAGAGAGAGGAGGCAGAGAGAATGAGAGGAGGGAGAGGAAGAGAGGGAAGGGGGAGAAAGAGAGTGAGAGAGAGGTGAGAGAAAGAGGAGGATCCAAGAGAGAGAGGAAGAGAGAGTTGGGGAGGGAGAGAGATTGGGAGGGAGAAAGAAGGGAGGGAGAGAAAAGAGCAAGAGAAAGGAGAGAGAAATAGAGGTAGAGGAAGAGAGGGGAGGGTAGAGGTAGAGGGAGAGGGAGTGGAGGGAGAGAGGGGGAGAAAGAGAGAGGGAGGGAGAAAAAGAGGGAATGCGAGAGAGGAGAGAGAATGAAGGGTGTGAGAGACAGGGAAAAAGAGAAGAGAGCAAGAGAGAGAGAGAGAAGAGGGAGAGAGAGAGAGATGAGAGAGAAGGGAGAGAAAGAAGGAGAGAGAGAGAAAGGGGAGGAGGGAGAGAATGTGTAAGAGAGAGACAAGAGGGAGAGAGAGTATGTGTATGTGAGAAAGAGAGAAGGCGTGAGATGGAAAGTAGAGAGAAAGGGAGAGAGAGTTAGAGAGGAGTAAGGGAGAGGGCGAAAGAGAGAAGGTGAGAGAGAGAGAGAGAACAGGAAGAGTGAACGAAGGGGAGGAAGGGTGAGAGAAAAAGAGAGAGAAAGAAGAGGGAGAAAGAGAAGGGGGAGTGAGAGAGAGATAGAAGGTGAGATAGAGAAGGAGAGAGAGAGAGAGGGGGAGGGGGAGAGAGAGTAGGGAAGGAGAGACAGGACAGAGAGAGAGAATGTAGAAGAAAAACATATCCACAAATTAACGTTCTACTCCAAAACCCAGTCGTGATACCAAAACACGGAGGCCTCTGATTTTTTTTCAGTTTATTTGGGCACGCATGGATCAGCAACAGAATAGCATTCACAATGTCTGCTGCTGGCAACAAATATATACAAATTATAAACTTTATTAGTATTTCCTACATGCAGGAAATGGTACTTTCCATTATTACCTTCTAGAAAATGACACATTCCACCTCCTATTTCTAGACCAGTAAGCTATTATTTATATTTTGCAATCCAATAAAAGATAGGACATGTAGCACGCATCAAGCATGCCTGGTACGTCACATTATCTGCAGACAACACCCTTAAGTACACCCCTTACATTTTTATAAATATTGTATTATATCTTTTCATGTGACAACACTGAAGAAATTACACTCTGCTACAATGTAAAGTAGTAAGTGTACAGCCTGTATAATACTGTAAATTTGCTGTCCCCTCAAAGTAACTCAACACACAGCCACTAATATCTAAACCGTTGGCAACAAATTGGGCCCAAAGTCTAAATATTTTGTGCGGCCACCATTATTTTCCAGCACTGCCTTAGCCATCATGGGTATAGAGTTCACCAGAGCTTCACAGGTTGCCACTGGAGTCCTCTTCCACTCCTCCATGGTGACATCACAGAGCTGTTGGATGTTAGAGACCTTGCACTCCCCCACCTTCCGTTTGAGGATGCCCCACAGATGCTTAATAGGCTTTAGGTCTGGAGACATGCTTGGCCAGTCCATCACCTTCACCTTCAGCACAGTGGGCAAGACCATACAGTGGTTTCACAGGACAGGTTCCGCTCACAACAGGGCTCGCCATCGTTGACCAATGAAGTTGAGTACACGTGCTCAGCGTCATATCCAGAGGTTGTCTTTGGTAAACAGACATATGAGTTCTGCCATCATTGCTGCATCGGTTGAAGGGGTGGGGGGGGTCAGCCTGTAAGTGCTCAGACCATACGCCGCTCACTGCATCAAATTGGCCTGCATGGCTGTCGGCCCAGAAGGAATCCTCTTCTAAAGATGATGCACAAGAAATCCCACAAACAGTTTGCTGAAGACAAGCAGACTAAGCACATGGATTACTGAAACCATGTCCTGTGGTCCGATGACACCAAGACTTATTTGGTTCAGATGGTGTCAAGCATGTGTGGTGGCAACCAGGTGAGGGGTACAAAGACAAGTGTGCCTTGCTTGCAGTCAAGCATGGAGTGGGATTATCATGGTCTGGTATCATGGTCTGGGCCTGCATTAGTGCTGCCACCACTGGGGAGCTACAGTGCATTGAAGGAACCATGAATGCCAACATGTACTGTGACATACTGAAGCAAAGCATGATCCCCTCCCTTGGGACACTGGGCCGCAGGGCAGTATTCAAAAAATGATAGTGACCACAAGTACACCTTACCACTGCCTTGCTACAGAAGCTGAAGGTATAGGTGATGGACTAGCCAAGCATGTCCCCAGACTTAAAACCTGTTGATCATCTGTGGGGCATCCTCAAACGGAAGGTGGGGGAGTGTAAGGTCTCTAACATCCACCAGCACTGTGATGTCATCATGGAGGAGTGGAAGAGGACTCCAGTGGCAACCTGTGAAGCTCTTGTGAACTTCATGCACATGAGTATGAAGGCAGTGCTGAAAAATAATGTGCGGCCACACAAAATATTGACACTTTGGGCCCAATTTGGGCATTTCAACTTGGGGGTGTACTCACTTTTGTTGCCAACAGTTTAGACATTAATGGCTATGTGTTGAGTTATTTTGAGGGGACAGCAAATTTACACTGTTATACAGGCTGTACACTTTACATTGTAGCAAAGTGTAATCTCTTCAGTGTTGTCACATAAAAACATCTAATAAAATATTTACAAAAATGTGATGGATGTACTCATTTTTGTGAGATACTGTATATATACTAAATAATGCGTGGATATTTGTATTTCTCCACAACACTTCCCCCTATGACAATGAAAATTGTCATCAAAGGAAAAATACAAATATAACAAAGTACAATCTTAATATACATTTCACACATGCAACTAAATAACATTAAAAAAATTATAAACATAGGAAGTAGAGGCATGATCTTCAGACTGGCTCCTAAAGAGACTCAAGGCCCCTAAAGGATACAGTACAGATGAATTTCCTACAACATGGAGATATTAAATCTCACAGAGTCCTTTGCACCTTTTACCTTTATACTTTCCCAACAAGAGCTTTGCAAAAGAAAAACACAACAATACAAATTAAAAAGCAGTTATAAAAGTCCAATATGATCCGTGGATTTTTTTTTTAAGTTTCTCAATAATAGATTCCACAGCACAAAGTTCACAGTCCAAATGTTAAAAGTCTGTTGAATGAGAGCTTTACAATCAGTGAGTATAATGCACAAGCTAGAAGAAAAACCAAGTCCTGATGAAGAAACAATAAGTCCATAAAAAACAAAATTAGTTCAAAAAATAAATCCAGATAAAAATAACTGAGCACCTGTCCATATAACAAGCTGAGGCCCGCAGAACTTAGGCGGTGAGCAGTTTCACGTTACTGCGAGCCTTGCGAAGCAAGACGAGCAGTTGAGGCACACGACTGCGATGGTTGCAAGTGCGAACCTATCGCTTAACTCTAAAAACTCAAAAAACAAACAAAATAAATTAACAAAAATAATAACACACAGCACAGGGGAGAGCCAGGCAGCCTGGGAGTGAGGATGCAAGTGAATTTGAGCCATATTTGGGGGTTTTCATCAATACAAAATCGGCTAAGCAAGGAGAAAAATGGCGGACGATAAATGTAAGAAATCTGAAACTGGATGAAAACAAGGCTGAGCAAAGCCAGGCACGTGGGACTTGGAAAATACTTGACGGCAAAGACAGTAACACCTACACCAACAATGCCAGGCATGTGGGACTTTGAAAATAAAATTAACGGCAGTCAGCGTGTAAAACGCAAACATTCAGCAGACACACAGAGATCAAACACACAGGGAAAGGGACAGAGGGAGATGGTGGAAAGAGACACATGGCATTCCCAAGCAAAAAACTTGAGCGTCCCGTACAGTATGCGGGAGGAAAGGGTTGCAATGAGCGCCAAAGGTGATCAGTGCAAAGCAGGAATTTTGAAGTACATGGGGGAGAGGTTCACAATGAGCACTGAAGGTGCTTAGAGGAGCAAAAGCCTCACATTGTGTTTCAAACAACATTGACAGTCTTTCAATTTTAATCCCGTCATTTTTGACAGGCAATTCCCTAGTTAATAATAATTCACAGTTTATGCAAGATAACTTCCTCTTTCCTTTGTTACTCTCTCTTACCAGATGTTAGTACATAGCAGATCTTAGCAAATTGATAGAACAAAATGCAGAAGTGTTTGAAGCCAAAGGACAGTAAAAAGAAAGACAGGTATAGGAAAGAGTAGAAAAAGAAAAAAGGACGAAACAATGCAAACATATGTTCAGACAAACTTTATATAAACCCAGTCTTACACATCACACTTAGCCAGGGCCCTCTTTGTCCAGGCAGATCACTTGCTTCTGGATGATGAGGTCCTCTGGTCAAAGCAATAGACCATCATATTCAGGCACGGGACAAGGAGTATGTGACTTTCTCACAGATCTTTAAATGTTTTCTCTTTGCCAGGAGATACATGCATGAGCTTATTATCATGTCCATGAACAAGACTTTGGCCCTTGCCCTTTTTCTTGGGTCCAGACAAGATTTCTATCTGGGCTTTGTCTTTAGTCAGCAAACTTTGGATCTGTTTCTTCATCTGTTATTATCTGTTGTCATCACGATAGGTACTTGGAAACTTTCTCTCATCATATATGCTTGTCTCTTTGTTATTCTCTTTGTCCTTTCTTCTTCTTTACAGGCATGCACTCGCTGTCATCTTCTTCTGGGGTAGGCAAGTGTGACAAAAATAAAAATCCAAACATTCAAGATCTATCATACAAGAAAATTACAGCTTTCAACCAGACATCCTCTCATCATATACACCTACCATAAGATTCTGTAAATTAAATTTAACATATGCATAACTCTATAATGAACAAAGGGTGGTTTTAACTCAAATCAATTAAAATACATATAAAATACATTAGCAACGATTAGTTTCTACTACTGCTAAAGCAGCCCAAATTATCATTAGAACAATTTCAATACTACTAAATTACGTCTCTACTGTATAAGTGACAACACAGTACTTGATTTATTCTGTAGCAGGTTGTATACTAAATAAATTACTATTTATATTACTGTCAATATACATTACATATTATAATTGTCAAACTACAAATCTTCGTCACGCTTTGCGAGCTCGGTGGAGGCTACAACATTGGCTGCAATGAGCCTAAGGCTAATTGCAGGCCATAAATGCGGACCCTCGCAAGGGCATACTAGAGATTTGTATAGTGGCAGAATTATATTTGCTTCCCTTGCTTCTATACCCTTCTTAATACATGCTAATATTTTATTTGACTTTGCAGCTGCTGCTTGGCTTTGAGCACTGTTACTTAGGTGGTTATTCACAAGCACTCCCAAATTCCTTTCAATATCTGATACCCCTAAATTTGCTCCATTAAGATTATAAATTGCATTGCAATTTTTCCTTCCCAGATGCATAACTTTATATTTATTCGTATTAAATCTCATCTGCCATTTAGATGCCCATTCATCAATTGTATGTAAATCCATTTGGAGGGAAAACACATCATTATCTGATTTAATTACCTTGCAAAACTTCATGTCATCAGCTAAAATGGAGACACAACTTTCCAGTTCCACCACTAATTCATTAATACATATGTTAAAAAGGAGAGGACCTAATACTGAACCCTGAGGAACCCCACTTACCACATTAGACCAATCGGAGTATGTTCCATTTACAACAACCCTTTGTTTCCTGCCTTTTAGCCAGCTCTCAATCCACAAGCAGATATTTACTGCAATTCCTGTATCTCTTAATTTGCACAATAGCCTCCCATGTGGCACTGTATCAAAAGCCTTTCCAAAATCCAAAAAGACTACATACACTGAGTTGCCTTGATCCAGGTTCCTACTAACCTCCTCATAGAAATAAATTAGATTTGTTTGACATGACCTATCCCTCATAAATCCATGTTGACTCCTACTTATAATACTGGTCAAATAGACATATTCTTGTATATTATCCCTTATTAACCCTTCTAAAAGCTTCCCCACTACAGAAGTGAGGCTTACTGGTCTATAATTCCCTGGATTTGCTTTTGCTGCCTTTTTAAATATAAGTATCACATCTGCTTTTCTCCAGTCACCTGGTAGAGACCCTATGTTGAGTGAATCTTGAAAAATTAAATATAATGGTTTGGCTATTACAGAACCCAGTTCCCTCAGTACCCATGGATGTATTCCATCAGGACCTTTATTCCATCAGGCTTTATTAACATTATTTTTTCCAACCCCTTTTGGATTACTTCCTGTGTTAACCAATTATTCTGAAAAGGTAGTGTAGCCCTATTATGTTGCAGTGTCCCAACCACTGGTACCTCCCGTGTGTATACCAAAGAAAATAATCTATTTAGCTCATCTGCCTTTTCCTGGTCACTCATTTTCAGACAGCCTGTAAAACAGAATTGGTATGATAAGGTTCTTTAACCAGATAGGATATCATGCACTGACTTCCAGTGATATGGTTACTCTTCAATATCCAACTGTGGAGTGACCAAGAGATAGTGATTGTGCACAAACCACATTTATTCTGAGAAATGTCAATGAGGGTAGCTTCATTGAGATTAAAAAATACAAATAGAAAATAACCTGGCCAGAAAAACAGACCAGCAAAAAGAAAAAAAAAGAAAAAACAAAACCTAGAAAAAAAGGCGACTTACAATACATTCTTAGTCAGTTGATATTTCTAACTATCCTGCTTATTATAACCTATAGAATAATTTCACCTTGTTAATTGTTATCTTAAAACCTTAATAATTATTATGTCTTTGGAAGAGGTACCTGTGCTCCTAAATATTATACTAAATGTATTGTACGTCACTCCTATAATTCTACATGGGATCATAAACCAATTTAACCTGATGATTATTAGATAATCAATATTTCATTTTGAATACAAAGACTGGTTACCATGCAAACCTTCCTTCTTTTCCTGTTATTAGCCACCTGATTATTTTATTAGAATTGTACCAAAATGATTAATTCTACCTTGCAATGTCTATAAGAATTGTACATCCTATTTGTCATAACTTTATCACATTATAATGTATTACAGATCAGTTGAGTGTTCAAATATTGAGATAACACAACATTTTATTTGCACTTAAAAATCAATACTTCATTAAAAATAATATCACAAGTTGCTCTGGTAAACAAAAATGAAACTGTTTTTGCTTCACTAAAACATCTTATTGTATGACTCGGGATTGAGACAGAAGCTTCTTCACAACACATAGCTTTGGTCAGTATCCATTATAATGTTTTAAAAACAATTATAGCATGTTGCTTCAATGAATTTAACATAACTTATAATCTTTTAAATGTTTTTTTTTCTCAACAAATTTTTATTAGACAGTAATGCAAGATAAAACATACATACATGGCAAAAACATAACATCAGTTACATCTAGTTAACTTCGCTAGTTATTTCTTTAGGAAAACGATCCTAAGTTAAACTAATTCCGTAAATGAAGATAAAGAGAATTATGATAACAGGAGTTTCTACCATGCATACTCTGGTGTCTAAATTAAACATTTTTTTTCAAGAAATGTTATGGGGATTATATCTGAATTGTATGTGTATAAAAAAGGATTATACCGTCAAAGATCATATAAGAAGTGAAAATGGGATGGAAAAAGGGAGAGGGGAGGAAAAACAAACACAATATGTGTGTGTGTGTGTGTGTGGGGGGGGGT
Organism: Discoglossus pictus; assembly: GCA_027410445.1. Taxonomy (NCBI): domain Eukaryota; kingdom Metazoa; phylum Chordata; class Amphibia; order Anura; family Alytidae; genus Discoglossus; species Discoglossus pictus. Next base: position 416,812,591 of record CM050164.1, on the reverse strand, counting down.
TAATGTCAACTATATATCTCTTCTGGGGCATCCACAGTACCTGCGCCAATCCTATCCAGCCAATCTCCATCCAGGGGAGCCCTCACTCCAAAAATGTCTGGGATCCTGCCTCCCCAGAGATTCTCCAATTTTGTTGGAAGTCATTCTAAGTCAGACCCCTCACGCTGAGAGGTGAAAGCAGCCACAATTTCCAGATATCCCAAATTTGGGGCATACTGTCCATCAGTATGTGTGTGAGTCTTTCATTAATTGCAATGTAGTTATACTTATTAATTACTGCTTGGGTGCTTAGTACCTTACTCTTCCACTGTCTAGCAACACAACTTTTTGCTGCAAGCATAAGGTACTGCAACAGTGTATTTTGCGAGGCAGACAGAGAGCGACAAGGAGTGCCCAATAATGTGATTTTAGCCTCTGAGTTAACATTAAAGTGTAAGATTGAGGAAGCCATTGTGAAAACCTCTTCCCAGAATCTCTGTACAAGAGGGCATAAGCACCAAGTAAAATGTACCTGTCTCCAGGCAGCCTCTGAAACACGCCCTGGCATTCCATTTTTGTAGTCTCTCTGGTGTAATATAGGTCCTCTGTAGCACCTTAAGTGATGGAGTCGATAGAAGCATGTCATTTAGGCGCCATGAATAGGGTGCTCTAAAGGCCATCCCTAAGTTCAGAGTACAGCTAACAAAGGAGTGGTCCGACCATGGGCATGGATGGATCCCCGACTTAAGCACAGAGTCTGAAAATGCAGAGTCTATTATGATAGCATCAATTCTAGAGTAAGTTTTGTGAACTGCCAAATAAAATGTGTATTCTCTCACTGACCCATGGTATTCTCTCTAAGCATCGACCAGGTGGAGCTCATCCAGAAGAGAAATAATTTGCAATTGTTTTTTGGTAGGCCTATGGTCAAGTCTTTGACCTGACCAGTCTAAGGGCGATTGATGAGATTCAGGTTCCCTCCCAATATTACTTTACCTAGATCCTGGGATTTTATGTAGGTTAACAATTTCTGCACAGATGTATGGGGCATGAGTGTTGGGGAGTAGTTTGATATTAGTGAGATTTTTTCCCCAAATACGGTCCCTGTCAAAATCACATAATGGCCATCTGGGTCTAGTTTTTTGTGTTCCAAGAAAAAGGGGAGGTCTCGGTGTAGCAGGATTGCCTTTCCTGCTCTTTTGGTAGTGTGGCTAGTGGCAAAGAAGGTGGGGTAAAATTTAGAGAGGTACTTAGGAATCTTATTTCAAACAAAGTGGGTGTCCTTCAAGAAAAGAACCAAGGGGTGAAATGGCCCATAAGTGAGAAAGGCTTTTCGCCGAACCCTCTAACGTTGTGAGTAATAAACGTGATTACGTTGTCAATCATGACTGTCTGTCATGTTGGTGTGCATAATGTCAAAGAGCTTTGTGAGGAGGCAGGATCACGTACAGGGGCATCCTCTGTTGGGCCACCAATCTGGGGACACCTGGTCTCAAGCTTTGCGAGGGCGGACCGCTTCTAAGGCTATAGAGGGTAGCGCCAGATATGAAGAAAGAGTGTATAATTACATTAGGCATTTTATAAGATATCTTTATCATTAGGTCTTAATCAGTGGTGTTAGACATGCTAGTGCTAAGAGGAGAAGGACTACACAGGTACCCACATGTGGGGTACATAGTGACACAAATTAACCAAACCAGGAGAGGGGTGTAGCAATCTATTGCTACATACCAGGGGTTCATACCTGTGAAAATCATTTGAGCTCCATTGTCAGAAACATAATAACTTGATATAAGATACTTCTCTGCACTTAAAGTAAAGGGCTGAGCGTCTAACGCTATACAGATGCAAATTTTCCCTCTGGGAAGATCTAATTATATGCGAGTATCCAGTGTCTTGAATTGGCCATAGGAGTAAGAGTAGATGTTATACATAGTTAGAAGATTTTAAGAGCTGACAATATTTAAATAAGACAATCAAAAGTGTTACATGGAACCTGTAAATAGACCCCTGAGGAGTAACTGATAAACCTTTATAACTATTAGCGCTAACCTAAGCAGGGCCAATGTTTTATGGTGCTCTGTGGAGGACTGCTTGTGTAACAGAACAAGCAAAATATATCTAACAGCACTTAAAGTCTCCTCGGTGGTTTGGGATAGTTATTAGGAAAGGTCTATGCGCCATAATGGCCCCATTATTGTCCATAGACTAAAGAGGCCGGTATGTAAAGCAAAGTTTCTATGAGCTGAAACATTATCCTATGTACTTTTGGAACAATATGGATATCACTGTACATTCGTTGTGAACAGATAAACTAACGAAGATGTTATCTCATATGCTGACCCTGCCGGACCTAAGGTAATTTAGCGTTCAATGAGATTTTATTCTGACAGCGATAGCCTACAACAATATGACCTTAGAAACATTATGAACATGGTCCTATACTTCAAAAGCTTGTATAATTAGATCCATCTGTGGATAACGTCTCAGTCCACCACAGATCCAGAAGCCATCAGTTGAGGGTGAGATTTCTGCTCAGATTGTTGGCGTCTTTGTCTTTTGGGCAGTGAAACCTCTGACCACTCCCTTTGAGGTTTGTGGGGTGTACTGATCGACTGTTGGGCAGGCAACTTCCCCTCTTGAAGGAGACCCAAGTGCTGGAGAACCCCACGACACTCCTCCATAGAGTGGATAATATGAGTTGCCGATGAGTGCTGAAAAGTCAAGCAAAAGGGGAAGCCCCATCTGTACTTTACCTGTTGGTTGAATAGTATCAGAAGAGCCAGTTTCAACAGCTTACATTTCTGTAGCGTTATTGAAGCCAGATCTGGAGGATGGCTCCGTCCGATCCCTTGATAGAAGACACCCTCCTCGCCGCTTGTAAAATCAGATCTCTTGTCTTTTCTCTGAGGAATCGGATGATTACATCCTTGGGCTGGTTGGATGAGGAGGGTCTTACATGGCCCTGTGAGCCATTTCTATCTCCCAGGACTCAGGTAGGAGAGATGGTAAGGGGCAAGGTCTTGCACCACTGATGGGATCCCTCTCAGCCGGATGTTATGCCTCTGCAATCTGTTTACCAGATCCTCAAGTTTTGACTCAAGCCTCATGCTGTGTGTCATATTAGCTGAGATCTCTGCCCTATAACCTGATTGCATTTCAATAATCTAATCTGTGACCATCTCCAGTGCATAGGTCCTTTGGCCCAGATCATTGATTTCTTGTTTCAGTTCTTTGACCACCAATGATAGTCGGGTTTGCAGCAATTGGTCGAACTTTGCAAGGGAAAAGTTTGATACATTTACATTTGGGTAAGATTTTTCAGAGTCTTTATCCCCTTCGGAATCAGAATGTGATTCTTGAGGCAAGTCTTGTCTCGGCGTCAACCTGGGATTTTATCTTGGGAAGTGGTCCATGATGCTTTTTGAAGCTGGGTTCTTTTTTGGCTTCCCCATGATTCTCGTAGGAAGATGAAAGTGCCCACAGGTCAGGGCAATCTTTATATTATAGATACTGACTCTCAGATGCTGTAAAAGATCAAGACCCCTTAGTCAAACCACATTATAAATGAAAAAAACTCATAGAGAAGTTCTGCAGAATTCTGACAATGGCTCCAGGAGTTACTCCAACCTACATACTCAGAACTCCCAGGTTGAGTCTTAGTGGAGGGAACTTAGTCCTCTCCAGGGAAAGCAGTTCCGGATATATGGTGCACACAAGGTGTATTTATGGCTGTGGCTCTGTGTGACGTAAGAAGATGCAAAATGGCAACCTCTGGATATTCTTCAGGCCACAACTATTGAATCCTGTATAGGGTTGAGTTTTATGGCTATTGGGCCTAGCCTTATAAGCCTTACAGGCTGTTGAGAGTGACTGACAACTGCAATGGTTAATTGGGAAATGAGACCTAATAGTGAGCCGCTGTGGTTGCAGCAGGGAGATGCTTGGGCTGGTGCAGTGAAGAAGCATTTTGTCTACTGGTGGACATATTGTAGGTTCTACATGCAGTTTGCTCTATTGATGACTGGAGTTAGCTAGGTCTCCAGAAGGTGGCAGCAGTGTGTATCTGCAGTTCAAATATCTTGTACAATTTAAATTTCAATGTGCTTGTGATAAATTATTTTAGTCTCTTATAAAACACCTGTGCGTTGTCCTAGCGATTTTCCTGCTCTAAATTAGATAATTTAATTAAAATTGTCCCATAGTACAGTTGCAGACTTTTTATTGAATTTTTGATAAGATGGTTTCTCTGCCTCCTAGCCTCATGCAGGCTGACAGTGAATTTCAAGATGGCCTCTGCTGTCAAGTTTAGGCGGGAATGACTACCTTCCTTCTGTAGGGCAATGACCCTGGCCTTGTTCTCTTATGAAATGGGGACCCAATCCAAAAATATTTTGCTTTTATCCTGCTTAAGCCAGTGATTATCCCCTTTAATCTATTGTGCCAGTCTCTTAATCCCTTGTGTCCCCCGCCAGCCTCTCTTGTTGCCTATGGCTGCGTTGTGTCTTGGATTACAGGTCGTGGCAGAAGCGTCCGCTACACCGCTGCACTCTTGCAGAGCTCCACCGCCAGTTGGGTTCCTCTTGCCAGGCACTCAGCCCACCTGGCTGCGTCTCGGCCTCCTCTCTTGGGTCACTCCCGCTCCTCCTGGTGAGTCTTGCGACTTCTCTGCGGCGCAATACAACCTCTCCAACTCTGAGCTGTTCCTCATGTGCTCCCTGTTGCCTCAGGGTCACACTGTATGTCAGTTGGGAGACATCTCTGATTGTGATTGATTCAGAGGTTAGGGACGTTTGCTATTCCTGCTAGACCTCAGCCATGGGCATTTGGTCCTTGCGCCACCCCATTGGCAGAGGTATCAGACTGACCAGAAGACTTTGCTGGTTCCGTGTCCACTTTAGTTGTCTCTGAGGGAGAGAGTTTTTAGGGTAAAAACTCTTAATTTTAGGCAAATTCTGACGGAGCTCTGGTCACTAACGTCTTCCCTCTTTGGCTGTTAGACACGCCCCCTTTTAAATGGTTTTAACTGTAATAAATCCTAAATAATCATCAAATTCTGTCTCTTTTTCTTTTTACTATAAACCAGTCTTTCGAACAATTACTCTATTTACTTGTAACTCATTTTCTCAAATATCAACCTTAAAAAAAAATATTTAACAAAAGTAGCATCCAGTTATCCAAAATGGCTGACAGCATATAAACACAAATATTAATCTGAATATCAGATTATATTCTCCATAAACAAATTTACCACACTATCATTCAGACACAATAGACAATCCTTACTTTGAAATTTAACAATATGATATGGACATTGGTTCCCTATACAGTATGAACACCAATATTCAGTATATTAGTCCAGAAGAAATCACAAATCTCCCTTTAGAGCATCACAAACAGCATCACAAGCAGAACATACATGACATCCCCACACATAGACAGCAAAGGCAAGCAAAACAAACAGGGAGAAAGACGAATAACACAAAACTGGCGTCATCTACAAGAAACATTTCCCCATGTGATAACAACATTCCCATGCCACTCCATGTTCCATCCACTCCATGTTCACTCACTCAACCCCAAAATTCAACCATACAGAAATAAAACATCCACACACAGGGACACACATGAACATCTCCAACCATAATGCACTCCACAATGCTCCAAACAAGACCCCCCTTTTTCCACTGGAAAACATAATCTCTACAGAAAAATGTCATACCGGCATAAAAATATGCTGATAAACAAAATGATCCAGACCAGACAGACAACATAGAACATATATCTAGATATCCATATCATATCACATCAATATATCATATATATATATATTTACATATAACTAATCCTAAACATAATTGGACCAAAAATAATCAAAACAAGACAAAAATAAATATAGCCATCAAACCTGGAAAAAATATTAAAACCAATTTCTCAAATTACATATGACACTTTATGGGGATAAATACACAATGTTTTCTATAATAACACAAAAAAACACATTTAATTTGCTTATTAAATCCTTTATCTCAATGTTTCTGTTAAAATAATTATTACACTTGCAACAGGGGTGGAGCTACAACTGGTGCAGCAGGTGCAAAACACCTGGGACCACAACAGGGTATGGTACTCCCTCTACTAGCAGTAAATAAGGAATACTTTTTAGGTGGGCAGAGTAGACAATTACTCTGTGCACGGGTGATCTGGTGTACATAAGTTACTCGCTATAATACACTAGCGACTTGTCCGTCAAAAATGACAGCAATTAAATTTGAAGCCATGGCAATGCTGTTTGACACAATGTAAGGCTTTTGCTCCTCTTAGAATCTTTGGCGCTCATTGCGCTCATGTGAGTACAGTGAATTAATCAAGTAATATGAATTAATAAATTAATATACTTTACCTATTTATATTTAATATGCAGAAATCAATATCCTGAAGAGCCAGCAATCTGTTTTGATTTTCCTGCATCCGAAAATGTACAGTTGGAGTGTTGATCATCTGAGGAGAAAGTGTCAGCAATGTTGCAAGTGTGCAGTGTAAATAGGCTGCGTATGCAAGGGCAAACCGTTTGTTTAGGCGGGTAAAGCAGCATTTTAGAATCCTAATTTTATGAGTTGTAAGTTAGTGTTGTAAAATGACAGCTTTTTTCTATGTGTTACTTGGCTCACAAGCATTTTCCGTCCGTTGTAATGGTATATTTAGTATTTGCTATGTTTCTGTGTAACTCGTACGTGCCTGGTGGTGATTTTCCCGGGACTGTATCCTTTAGCCTAGTTTGAATTTTTTTCGTCCGCAATTTTTTTCTTGCTTAGCCGATTTTCAAGTACCAAAACTTTTTAAATGCAACTTAAATTGGTGTGCGACCTCACTCCCAGACGTCCTGTCTGTCCCCCCGTGCTGTGTGTGATGATTGTTTTATGTTTTTATTTTTCAGTGTTTTTGGTGCTTTTTGCCGTACGTGTTTCAGACATTAACTTCGTATTTTTGCAACCTCGTATTTTTTTTTTTCTAAGTCCTGCGGGTCTTCTTTTTTTTCACAGTCCCGATTTTCTGGGTTGTTTTTTACGGCGAATGATGAGCCGTAGAGTCTTCACCTCCGCAAATGCAGACAGGTCATGGCAGCTGACGTGGGAGCCTCCACCTCTGCAAATGTGACCGTCGCTTCGCAAGGTCCGCATTTGCTGCCTGAACTGTGTCACTCGCTTTGCGAGGGACGCAGTTCTGCAAGCTAGCTTCGCGAGCTCGCAATGCGTGACGACAACTCGCAGTTTGACAAATATAATATGTGATTTTTTCATGTTTACAGGGACAGCTTTCACTGCTGGCTCTATACCTTTAAGGATACAAGGGGGGTTGCAAAATCTTCTGGAGAAGGAAGCGGCTTATAACGGCACTTGGGCAAAGATGCTACACTTACAAAAATATAATTGATTCATAAAAATACATATGCACTCGTAAAAAACTAAATGTAACACAATAAAATCTTTAACTCTCAAAATTCGATAGCCTCAGAATTTTTCTCACAACTTTTTACCAGCTGGATTTAAAATAACAGCACAGAAAAAACATACGTAGCAGAACACAAAGTTTACCAAACAAATCGTAATGCCATCCTCACCATAATTAAGTAATTTATGCATGAAATACAACCTTCAGATTCAGAAACTAAAACTATCTATTATAAAAACCTACACTTATCTCTTTGAAGTTTAGAAATATGGACCTAGCCAAAATCTAACTTTAACATTACTCTAATTTAATTAATGCTCTCTGTCAGTTTTCTGCCAGCTACACAACACACATAAAATACCAAATTAACTGAAAATGAACAATAACGGGGGCTGCCTGTTTCTATTTCCATTATTTACTCTTTGCAATTCAATTCAAAAACACTCTTATATGATCTCACATTGGATCAATTTCACGCGCCAGTAACCTTCATATCACTTGTTAAATTCTTCTAAGGAACTAACTTTACAAAGGAATTTATTTTTTTCCAAGTCCCATTTCTACCTGCAATATTTCCAAACTAACACACTCCTCTTTACTCGAGATAATCCTCTCCCCAAACATTCAATCACGTACTAAACTCACCAAAAGAATTCCATTACAACATGCCATAAACAAGAGACATAACACTCAATTCTTCTCTTTTTAAATAAAAATCTCATCATTGAACTGCGCCTGTGCCAAATTCCTATGGTTGGGGTCATCCCTGCATTTTACTTTTTTTGTGCTGTGTCTGTGAAACTGTCAGCTGTCTGAATGGACAGCATTTTATTCTCTATGTAGTAACTATAACAAAAATAAAAAGCAATCTTTTCCAAAAACCAGGAACATACAAAAAATAGCAAATGCAGAACAGTTTACATGCACATTTTGCAAAAGGAAAAATAACATTTTTAAACACAAAAAAATACACCATCTTCAAATGTAAGCCATTGCAATGGAAAAACTCATACAATTCTCTATACACTAAAAACCTAGCACAAACAAAATGCTCTCGCTACAAAAATATGCACACATTTTGAAGCTTAGAAATATGGGCTTATCAGAAGACTAACTTCCACAAAAATACAATTTAATTAGCTCTCTTCTTTCAACTAAAAACACACTCTGAGCAGAAAAAATAACTAAATAAATAAACTGCTTACAGCAATTAAAACACAGAATCATAAAGCAAAACTTACAGGCTGCAAGGACATGCTGTGGGGGTGGGTGATGAAGCACAGGGAGTTTGAGGGGGATCATAGCTGCGCTGTGTCTCTCCCAATACCTCTTAAAGCAACATGCAACAATGTCAACAGAACACAAAACAGCATGTTCTTAGCAATACAGCAGCAAATAAAAACATTCAACTTCTACAGGAGAAAACAGCACTTTTAGAGCATAAAAAATAAAAAATGTTTACAGTGTCTAAAACAATATACACGCTCAAATAACAGCTTTTACTTCAGCTAACACACTTCTAGAACACTGTAAATAAAAGCACACTCTAAATAACAAACAGAATAGAGGGACAGACCCCTCTTTTCTCTCAATTTCTCACACCTCACTGCACACGGCACTCACACTCAGTTCTCACAGCACATACATGGGCCCAGAAATCATACACAATTCTTATCCCAACAACCACTGTTTCACTTTAGTGCCAGGTGAAATTGTTGAGCAAGTCCAATTTCTTATCTTTTCATCAAATCAGAACCGCTCTCAAGAACCAGTCTAGACAAAACACCTTTTATAGTTATGGTACAGCTTTCCACCTTTTATAGGTAAGGTAAACCTGTTCACCTTTTTTTGTAAGGTACACCTCTAACACCTTTTCTAGGTAAGGTACACCTCTGTTAATCTATATTTACAGCGCTTCTTAAAGTAACACCTCGTCAGGTACAATATCTCTTAATATCTCTTAATCACAGTTTTAGTAATTAACATCTCAACAGGTAAAATATATCTTAATCTAATATATGTCTCTTAATTTCACTTAATATCACTAATTATAATTTTTAGGGTATCAACAACAAACAAAAAAAATAAATCATACCAGGTTCCAGGTAGATGTCAGTCTGGGTGGGATAATTTTGATGTGACTTTGTACATCACTCCAAGCTCCAAGTATTCCCTGGAAGGGATGCATGACAAGCAATCCTACACACACCAAGATTGCTCTGCTCACCTCATTGATTGGTTGTCAAGAGTCTCCCCCATGAATTTCTGGAGCTCGGCTGTTATTTATGGACGATTAGTTCAACTCCGGGCTGAGTCGCCAAATGTAGAAGAAAAACATATACACAAACCAACATTCTACTTCAAAACCCAGTCTCATACCAAAACACAGAGGCCTCTGATTTTCTTCACTTTATTTGGGCATGTGTGGATTAGCAACAGAATAGCATTCACAATGTCTGCTGCTGACAACAAATATATACAAATCATAACCTTTAATAGTATTTCCTACATACAGGAACATTTTACATTCCATTATTACCTTCTAGAAAATGGTACATTCCACCACCTCCTATTTCTAGACCAGTAAGATATTATTTATATTTTGCAATCCAATAAAAGATGGGACATGTTGTTAGCATGCATCAACCATGCCTGGTACATCACATTATCTGAGCACAACACCCTTAAGTTGTAATCTCTACACATAGGTCAAATTGTTGATCATCTTTGGCTTTGGCCTTGTGGACTGCTGTAGAACATTTTGTTTAGTCTTAAGAGTTGTTGATGTTTTCTAGTAAACTTGCTAAATCTAGGACCTGCAGATTTAACTGTTTCAGAGCTTACATCTAGCCAAATACTAAGGGTACTACAAAAGGTAATTAATGCTATATATATATATATATATATATATATATATATATATATATATATATATATATATATATTTATATATACACTGTATATATATATATATATATATATATATATATATATATATATATATATATACTAAATAATGCATGGGTATTTGTATTTCTCCACAACAAGAAGGGAGAGTGAGAGGGGAGAGAGAGAGAAGGGAAAATGAGAGAGAAGGGAGAGTGAGAGCGAGAAGCTGAAGTGAGAAATTGTGAAGGAAGGGAGAGCGAAGGAACAGAATGAGTGAGAAGGGGGTTAGAGAGGGAAGGGGTAGTGAGAGAGAAGGAGAGAGAAAGAGAAGGGAGGACAAGAGAGCGTCAATGTGATTGAGACAAAATGGTGCAATTTCAGGTAGTCTGAATAACGCCTATTTCATTGAAGTTACAGTAAATTATTATTGTTTCAGTTTAACGCTATCTGAATTTAATGGAATAATAACCCTAGCTCAAAAACGTAGTGACCGTTTTGCATAGTGAGGTCATACAATTATTTTGACATGTCAGGTAGTCATGTACAAAACGTATCTAGTGTTCTTATTTTTAGCAACTGTTTTGATACACCTATTTAATAGTAATCTACTATAACATTGTAGTTGTTCAGTGCTTTAGCCATGTTCGACTTTCGGTGACCACGTGGACAGCAGCATACAGTCACATTTGTCTGTGTTTCTGGTTGTGCTTATCCATATGGTTTTCTTGGTAAAGATACTGGAGTGGGTTGCCAGTTCCTTCTCCAATATGTCTGACCTCTCTGCTATAACCTGCCCATCTTGGTTGACCCTACATGGTATAGATCACAGTTTCATTGAGGTACACAAGCCCCTTCACCATGACAAGGTTGTGATCCAGAAGGGGAGCATTAACATTTATGACAATGAAATTCGATTCTGCTCTGCATTTACAAAACAATACATGCTGACGCTAAGAAATACTTTTCCTACTTCAGTGTTTCTTCACTCAATTAACAGAAAGGTTTTGCAATACCCTGTTACTTTTATTTGCTCTATGTCATACACTGATGTTGCATTTTGGCTTATTAACATATTTTAAGAGTCTTAGGTTTTTATTTTTATTATTGTTACTTAACATAGCAACAACTGCTAAATCACTCTGACCTAGACTTGCTCTGTAACTTCATAAAACTTGCCATTTTATGTAGTTACAGTGTCATTAATACTAATAGGTTTATTTATTTAATGCTTTTATTCTCTCTATTTTTTTTTTTACATATATACTAAATTGCCCTATCTTGTAATATAGCTTTTTTATTATTTGTATTCATTTTTTTATGAATAACCTGATCTCAAGATACATTGTTTTTTTTAACAACATTTGAATGATTATGATAATGATGGTTTTTGACCACAATTGGAGGAACCTCCAGCTCATTTTTTCAAACCAAATAAGAGCGAAGTAGGAAATGTCCTGTATCTATTTCTTATTCCTTAATTTGAGTTTTTCAATTTTCATTGTACTAGTGAAACATAGTTCCTCCAGCTGGAAAGGCTGAGCCTGGAGAAAATTGATGTGGGAGAAGGTGAGGTTGATTTTCCCTTAGATGGAGTCTTTCCCCACACATGGGCCTCCATTCAATTGCAACAGTTACAGAGCGATTCAATTTATCAAGCCCCAGCTACCTGGCCGAAAGCCTAAACCGTAAACCATGTAAGCGTAAGTAGCATTTCAGGGCATGATCATGATCAATTAAGCAAGGCCGTAACTACTGATTTAGAAACAGCCAATAGTAAATGAGACCGTCATCATTACGTCAGTAAAACATGGAGGTTAAACCTTCAAGCAGTTAGTGTTTAGAGGTTCGATATGCAATCAGACTCGCAATCTGGCAATGTAAATAATAATAAAAATGAAGGACAATACTGTTATCAGGGTGGCCTGATATGTATAAACTCCTTGATTACCGAGATTGATATAACACATTTGCGAGCTTGGGAGTGTTGTTAAATTAATTCTAATGTCTTTCATCGCTTTCCCCATTTTTTAAAGTGCAGTATAGATTTTTTATTTACATTTACAGTGCAACGATCAGAAGCCTTATTAAATTGCAATTCGGCAAATTCTAAAAGGTTCTATATAAGCACAAAGCATATTTTTTTACAGAAGTTTTTATCCAAAAGCAAGGTCTTCACGAACTAAAAACTTACTGGGCCATTCAGGAGTTGGTGGATTCACTACACTGGTGGCACAATTGAACATTCTATAGAGGATATTGTGTCACCATATTATACTTTGTCTATTATAATTGTGGCTAACAGCTTGTCACATTGATTATAGTCATGTTAAAACACAAAATAGAGAATTCTAACACAAAGACCAATACATTATTTTTATTAACAAAATGACAGGGTGCATATTGTTGAGTTTTAGCATTTCTATAATATCCTAGTCATGTATCCAGTATGGCAGTTTCTTGCCAGTAAGCAGAATGTAAACATGCAGAGCCCATTTAGGTAGAGTAGAGCTAATTGTAACAAAAGTGCCCCAGATCATCAAAAGGAAAGATAAACATTGCATACATTTTACAACTCACAGCAGCTATGACATGTTATTTATAGAAATGTGGAAAAAAATATTAATACTTAACTTTTATTAAATTTCTTCTATAAGTGTATCAGAATTAGATATATCCATGCACTGGAGATCTGTGGAGAAATCACTTACACTTTGTAGACTGGTTGGCTACAGCAGACACTCTCAAAATGAAGACTGCCAGACAAAGTCCTTACAGTGACATAAAGCATTTTTTATTAAGCTGTTTTAGCTTTTGGATACTTTTTCATGTAAAAAAGACTGGACTAATATTTAAAGTCAGATCTGCTAAACATATGCTAGAAAAATGTCCAACGTTGATTTAATATTACAGGCATTCTTCTGGAGTAATTGCAAACTACATATGTTGATAAAAAGAAAGGCTGAGCTGCCCTTATAAACAGACCCTGTTAAGAATATTCTGAAAAAAAACAGAAACATTAATAACTACTATTATATTCATACATAATAGAAAGCACACATTATATCATGTATAATAAAAGAATATGTATTAAACTTAAATAGGACAATCCACATTATATAATTTAAACAGGACAATCCATATTTACCTCACTAGCATCTGAACAGCAATTCTGCCATAACATAACTTTAGCAGTATTATTATATCTCACACTCCAAAATAATCTTAAATAGAATATTTGGACATGATCAGCTTAGCATATAGTTAGAAATGCCCATATTTCATTATTCTTATCTACATATAATAACACTTTTTATAAAAGTTGTCCTCACTCCATCTTTACTCCGTGGACAATATCAGGCTCCACAAAAATTAAAGATTTGATTAATCTAAAAACGATTCCTTTGATAATATAACAGAAACATTTCACACATTTCACATCAATGTTTAGTTCTAAAACAACTTAATAAATGTCCAATTTACACCAAAATATCAGAAGTATGTAAAGTATAGACTTAAATAAAGCAGCAAGATGCAAAGAGCAATTATTATTCGCTAGTAGTTTTTTGATGATAAAATGTTGCATTTTGCTTACTACACCCTTTTGTCAAAAATGTAATGTAACATCAGAAATGTGATGAGATAGTGGCAAATTTATATTATATATTGTTTCTGTGCCTCCCCAAACATACAAGGAGTCTGGAAAGAGATAAGAGAAAAATACACAAAGAAATTAAACCTCAATGTTGACTTGATGCCTCAATGGACAATTTTTGACATTTTAATTAAAATAGAGATTAAAACTGTACCTAAAGGTCAAAAAATAACTAATTCCACGCATAAAACAATATTATCAGCCTATTCTCCATACAATATTTAACTATTTAAAGTGATTGTTACAAAGTGACCTGGTGTCGACTCACATATACAAAGAACAACCATCAGACAACTTTTTTGCACTATACGTATATACATTATAGAGGTGCTTCACTATAAACCTACAATTGCTGATTAGAGAGTCAGACCTGTTCAATTAGATTTATCTTTGTTGATATTTCAATTTTACTGATACGCTGTTGTCAAGTTTATATTCTTAGCATTTTATGTACTAATATTGATTATGATTGTGTATGGCATATGAAGTTTTAGTAAATAAAAAAACATTCAAAAAAAGGACAAAACTGCTGTGCTGCATAATTAGAGAAGCTAGGAGAAACGCTATATTGTGTATTCTGGGTATTCATTTTCCTTAAAATGTTTTGTACACTATTGTCACTACTGTTATCGAACAGAAGACAAGTACCAGATTGTCAACATTTCTAACAGATAATCTTAAATACAAGTAGATAATAATCATTTCAGATCGCTTATTTCTACATAATAACATAATATACACAGATGATCTCACTGACTTCAGGGTTGGATTTGCTAAGCATCTCAGTTTGCAAAGATATGTGTACATGTATATTCTCCATATAAAAGAAGTGACTTATTGTGTTTATTACTCACAGGTTTATAGTCAGCTTCAGCGATTTAATAGGTGTTAAACCTTCCAGTTCAGGAGGTATCCCTTTTGGAATCATAATCAGGTTATTCTGTATTTAAATACAGTCCTCTATAAGCTATAAACTAGCAATTCACATGCTTTAAGAGGCACTATTTATTTGACTTAATACAAATTTCCCTTTTCCTGTTAACATTTGGTTTCCAATTTTGGTGTTTATGCTCCTAGTAAATTGGACTATTTTATAAATATCTTAAAAATAGATTTAATGCATATTCTTTTATTATACATGATATGCAGCCTCATTAAATTGGGGCTACGTTTTAAAACGTAGCCCATAACTCCGAATTTAATGTTACGGGTATTAAATTAGCCCTGTAACGTTGCTCGCAGCAGACTTGCGTGTGAAGACGCGAGACAGCCAAGAATAGGCTACGTGTGGAGCAACGTTGAACTTCGCACACGTAAATCATTTGATCTGTCATGCCCGTAACCGCTACTTGTTCAATTCATCTAATCAGTTGCAACTTGGTCACTCGCAAGCAAGCACATAACAGGCAAATGGAGCCCAAAGCCCAACGTGTGCTCGAGAGCACCAGAAAGGGGGGTAAAGCCTAATATGTAGAGTAGGTAATGCAAATAAAAAAAAAACTACTGTACATTTATTTTAAGGGAAAGTGATGTTAGGTTTCAGAAGTAAAAGCACAACATTCTTAAGCCTGCAAATCGGCCCCGGCAAATACTTTATTTCATGTTTATATTTTGTACTAGCGACAGTAAATAAAAGAAAGTGTTGAAATCCTGTTTGCCACACAATGTGAGTGTACTGTGTGCCTGAACTATGTAGACCCCTCTAAAACACTAATAAACGCATGTAATAACACTATAAGTGCCATGAGGGCCATCCAGGACCCTCATGACCCAAAGTGTAAGCAATACACCATTTTAACACAGTAACTTATGGGGGTCTATTTTCTGTAATTAGAGTGGTGGGGGTTATTAGGGGGTAGGTAGGTAGTGTAGGTGCTAATAGGTTAGTGTAGAGGGTGTTTAGTTGATATTTAATGTTTATTGGGGGGGTATAGTGCAGTGTAGTGTTTATACTTAGTGTCATGATGGTCCTTGAGGACCGTCATGGCACTTATGTGGTTAATGTTGTGTTGTAACAGGCCCATAATAGTCTTAATATACCCTTATGGGACTGATGGGATTAAAAAGAGGCTTATGGGGGTCTGTATTGACCCCCATGAGTGAGGGGGTTATTTAAGGGCTTATGGGGAGCTGTATTGACCCTCTGGAGTGACGGGGTTAATTAAGTGCTTATGGGGGTCTGTATTGACCCCCATGAGTGACAGGGTTAATGAAGGGCTTATGGGGGTCTATATTGACCCCCATGAGTGACAGGGTTAATTAGCGGTTTATGGGGGTCTGTATTGACCCCCATGAGTGACAGGGTTAATGAAGGGCTTATGGGGGTCTGTATTGACCCCTATGAGTGAGGGGGTAATTAAGTGCTTATGGGGCCTGTATTGACCCCCATGAGTGACAGGGTTTATGAAGGGCTTATGGAGGTCTATATTGACCCCCATGAGTGAGGGGGTTAATGAAGTGCTTATGGGGGTCTATATTGACCCCCATGAATGACAGGGTTAATTAGGGGTTTATGGAGGTCTGTATTGACCCCCATGAGTGAGGGGGTTAATTAAGGGCTTACGGGGGACTGTATTGACCCTCCTGAGTGACTGGGTTAATTAAGTGCTTATGGGGGTCTGTATTGACCCCCTTGAGTGACAGGGTTAATGAAGGGCTTATGGGGGTCTATATTGACCCCCATGAATCACAGGGTTAATTAAGTGATTATGGGGGTCTGTTTTGACCCCCATGAGTGACAGGGTTAATGAAGGGTTTATGGGGGTCTATATTGACCCCCATGAGTGAGGGGGTTAATGAAGTGCATATGGGGGTCTGTATTGACCCCCATGAGTGACACAATTAATGAAGGGCTTATGGGGGTCTCTATTGAACCCCATGTGTGACAGGGTTAATGAGGGGTTTATGGGTGTCTGTATTGACCCCCATGAGTGACAGGGTTAATAAAGGGCTTATGGGGGTCTGTATTGACACCCATGAGTGACAGGGTCAATTAGGGGTTTATGGGGGTCTGTATTGACCCCCATGAGTGACAGGGTCAATAAGGGGTTTATGGGGGTCTGTATTGACCTCCATGAGTGAGGGGGTTAATTAAGTTCTTATGGGGGTCTTTATTGACCCCCATGATTGACAGGGTTAATGAAGGGCATATGGGGGTCTATATCGACCCCCATGAATGAGGGGGTTAATGAATGGCTTATGAGGGTCTGTATTGACCCCCATGAGTGACAGGGTGAATTAGGGGTTTATGGGGGTCTGTATTGACCCCCATGAGTGACACAGTTAATGAAGGGCTTATGGGGGTCTCTATTGACCCCCATGTGTGACAGGGTTAATTAGGGGTTTATGGGTGTCTGTATTGACCCCCATGAGTGACAGGGTTAATGAAGGGCTTATAGGGGTCTATATTGACCCCCATGAGTGAGTGGTTAATGAAGTGCTTATGAGGGTCTGTATTGACCCCCATGAGTGACAGGTTTAATGAAGGGCTTATGGGGGTCTATATTGACCCCCATGAGTGACTAGGTTAATGAAGGGCTTATGGGGGTCTATATTGACCCCATGAGTGAGGGGGTTAATTAAGTGTTATGGGGGTCTGTGTTGACCCCCATGAGTGACAGGGTTAATGAAGGACTTATGGAGGTCTATATTGACCCCCATGAGTGACATGGTTAATTAATGGTTGATGGGGCTCTGTATAGAGCCCCATCCGTTATAGTGTATATTTTTTAATTACGCAAGAATTTAGAATTTTCATCGGGACCCCCACTGCGATGGTTAATGTGGGGTTACTGCAGGTCTCCAAGCATATCTCAGATCCCGTGGGGTTAATGCGGGTTTCCGAGCTTATCATCGATCCCTTCTTGGCTAAGTTGTACGTGGCTGGGCAGTCCTGGGCTTTGAGCCTCGTTTTGCGTTTTTTTCGGCGTCCATTTTTTCTCTCACTTAGGCGATTTTCATGTGTCTGAACTCGGGAATTTGGACTTAAGTGGCTACACTTTCAAAGGTCCTGGGTGCCCCCATTGCTATGGGTGTATTGTGTTTTGACTGTTTTTAGGAGCGCTCGGTTCGGCCGTTATGGTCGTATTTTTCCGAAGTGCGGAAGATGTGCGTGTGGGTGTTTGTGCTGTTAAGGTTGGTTCCGAGGTCGTTTTTGTGTTATTTGTGTGTTTTTAACCGCGTGTGAGGCGCCTTTGAGCCTCCAACTTCCGCAAATGAGGCACCTCGTATTGCGAGGGTCCGCATTTGCAGACCAAACTGCATCCCTCGCTTCACGAGGGATGCAGTTCTTGCGAGCTCGCTTTGCGAGCTCACAAAGCGTGACAACGTTTTGTAGTTTGACAACTATTATATGTGTTTATATCGATCCCTACAATCAATGTGTTAGGACATATACTGTCACTCACTTGTAATAGATTATGATATTTACTGCTTTATTAATATTGCATTATATCTGGAATGTGGGTTTGATCGCAAACTGTAATTGAAGCACGTAGGAATTTGAAATCTACCCTCACCTTTTTCAGTGACGTAATGCAAATGATCTCTTTTTCCATTGGCTCCATCTGAACCGTAACTACAAGCTTGCTTAATTGTTTCCATTCAAGCACTTAACTCCGACAGCCGAGAACTGGTTTACGAAATAGCGTCTCCCGCTCGTAGCTCGCAGCACTTCTAATTTAATAGCGACGTACAAAGGACACATTTTAAGCACGCAGCCCTTACGTGCTCCACGTTAGACTTACGAGGTTGGAATTTAATATGGCTCATAATGCACATGTTAAATAATAACAATAGTTATAATATTATATTTTCATACTATTGAACTATATTGAAATACCTTAATCAGACATGGAGCCTCATTCAATTGAGCAATTTTGCAAGCCAAAACCTGCTTACGTGTTACGGGTTTGAAATCCTTGCGGTTGTTAATCCCGACTTACAGCCCATCGAAGCCTTTGATCTTTCCCGTCCCTAAAATTACAAATCGCTATTCAATTGCAAAAATCCCTCAAGACCGCACCCACAGTCAAGCTCGCAAACTGTAAATGGTGTCTCAAAGCCTATGGGTTCCAAATAGGACAAAAAGGGTTTACAGACTAGTTTGGAACACTGCAAAACACTCTAAAAACACACCAATGCATAAAATAAGGCCAAAGCAATGGAAGACATTAGAATTACTTGCACAACAACTCCCAACTATCAAATAGTTTAAAAAAAATATTTTTATTTTTTCCTGTCGTAATAGTCATGCATATGCCAATATGAAAAGTCATGCTGCAAGATGCTGAAAGTTATTAAAGACACACTACACCATTAAACTGCAACCCAAATACATGAAAATAGCTGACATATTAACCCATTCTCATTCAGAGGCTCTAATGTGGACCGTAAAAATACAAAGATCATCTCATATACATCTCACTCATCACATCTACATTGGGAAAAACATAGTGGCCAAATTACACCGCCACATGGCATATATGAATGGGGAACATTTCACATTTGGTTGTTGCCTCTGATGTGTCTGACTCTCTGTGACCCTATAGACTGCAGCACATTCAGTTATGTCTTTGCCTGTGCTTGTGCTTTTCTACAATGTTTGCATGCCAAAGCCACTGGAGTGGGTTGCCAGTTCCTTCTCTAGTGGATTCTGATTTTTCTGACCTCTCTGCTATGACCTGCCACCTACAGTGGCCCTACATGGTATAGCTCACAGCTTCATTGAAGCCCCTTTTCCACCACCACTTAGCAATCTAGAAGAGCACTAGGGGAACATATACCACAATAATCTACTCTAACCCATCATGAAGGGCCGCAAAAAAACATGGATGCTATGCAGAGGCACGTTTTAATTGAAGGAACCATTAATGTGCATATCACTTACAACTTGTCTATATCTGCTCAATGAAATATATGCTTAAACCTCTGAAATGTGTAATCCAATCCAGTTTCACACATACAGTGTGTTTCCAAAAGAAAAATCGGGAAAAAGTGGGAAAAAGAAAAAGGCGGAGGAGGATAAAAAATAAAAACCATGCATGCACAGTACAGTGCTAAATACTGTAACTGTAACAATATACCAACTCACCTGATTCCCATCTCCAAGCATTCCTAACCATTAGCTAGTTCTCAGGATAACTCACTGGTTATGACCATTAATAATGACGTGTCATCTCACAATAAATGCTTAGCTGTGAGCAGCGACAGTGGTCAAGGTGTACTATCACCTTCGCAATATGATATTGTTAATCAACATTGATATCACATCCTTCAGCTATACAGGTGTTAGCACATTTTAAAGGATTGTCATGATATTAGCAATAGAGGAAAATATGGAGAAGACACAGAGGTCAGCAGTCAGATTCATTGTTACTTACACCAGACCCAAGGATATGTTCTGGAGGTCAGGATGACATGCTTCACTAGTGCATATATTAATGCTGGCTGTCATTAACATGCCATTGTGAGACTTTGCAAATCCACCGCCATAGTGGTATTAGTCTACATTTAAGCTAACAGCAATCATGTATTAGATATCTGGCTATATGATAGCTTTAATATTGGGGGAGCTACATGTTAAGGGGGGCTGCCATCGACGGAATGTCTACATAAGAGGCTCTGTGAAAACCTTTACACTCATACATTTCCTTCACAATGCTTGCAGATGCAGAAGATGCCTTCATGGACCTGAATTGTACCTAAAACAAAACAAAACAAGACAAAAGCATAACACCTGCAAAATAAGGCCTTAAAAATATAGGGACTGCAGCATCTCTTCTTAACAGCATTACTCAGTGACCATCAATTGGGGAAATGTTAAACAGAAGCCTATGTGTCCACAGAGAAGAGGATCATGGACCATGTGATGGGAAGTAGCCATCTGCGTACAAAATATCACCATCACATAGGCCAAGATCCAAGACTCCGCAACCAGGCCAGATTAGGTTAACATTTGGACCAATAGATTGTCACTGATGGGTGCAGTTGAGAAGGCACAAAACATATGTGCAGCACCTACATCCTTCTCCGCCTATCATCAAGGCCCCAATCGCGCGTGGCCAGCCGCCATCTCTTTGCGGTGGTGAGGGAATCATCCTCCAAGGAGGAAGTGGCAAGAGCAGTGGTGGTGGTGCTGGTTGCCTCGGCAGAGGCATGGGGGGAGGAGCGGTCTGGCTGTGGGTGTGCGGGGAAGGCCTACGGGGTGGAGGAGGCAGGGCTGGGGACCAGAGTACTGAACAAGGCGTTCGTATTCAGGAGGTCCACCCCCATCCTGAGCAGCCGGCAAGGTAGGACATAAAATGGTGCCTGCTTTCCACCCTATTGCGCCTGGCCAGGCTGCTCATAAATTCGGTCATGATTGGAAAAGATGCTGGCCTGGATCCCCCGTAGACACTCGATCAGCTGCCTCATGATGGCCAGCATCTCCTCCTGT
Organism: Discoglossus pictus; assembly: GCA_027410445.1. Taxonomy (NCBI): domain Eukaryota; kingdom Metazoa; phylum Chordata; class Amphibia; order Anura; family Alytidae; genus Discoglossus; species Discoglossus pictus. The sequence continues at coordinate 416,791,184 of CM050164.1, read as the reverse complement.
GCAGCCTGGCTTGGTGGTGGGCATTGAGGGTCCTGGACCATTGCTTGGTGAGGAGGTAGCGGTGGTGGTGGCCAAGTGGGGAGGGTCTTGGGCCCTGCTGTAGCCTCGCTCCATGGGAGTTGTGGTGTCATTGCTGGTGGTGGTGGTGGCCAGTCTGCCGCACTGGTTAGGGGAGGAGGAGATGGGGTCAAGCCCGTTTGTCCCTCCAGTAGCAGGGCCCTGGTGAGATGCTGAGTGTCAGGAGGAGGGGGACAGTGGGGTCAAATGCTGCCTGTGTGGCCAATGGTTATGCTTGATTCCCCACAGCCCAGATGATATCCTCCTCCTCGGAACCAGGGCCCTGGGCTCCACATCTTCCCTCCTCCCTCTGTGCCCGTTCCTGCTAGGGGGGTGATCGCTGGCCAACTCCCTACTCCGATGCAGTCGATGCCCCCGCCTCTGTCTTACCATTGGACCCAGACCTCCTTGATGCTGAAAGAGAGAAATGAAAAGTATATGTTATTAGTATGATGAATACAACAATGTTTTGTGTTCATGCCTAACTATATGACATCTAGGCTTGAACCTGGATGAGTCACTTAATTGCAACTATGAGTAGTTATCATTGGTAGACTTAATCTATTCTTTGGTTGAACTTGATTGTTCTTGGCTCCTAACGCTATCTTGATTCTGGCTTTCGGTCTGTAAATGCATAGTGCAGTGGGCACACCAAGACATGGACTCTCTATTTGTTGGTTACTGTAGTTGTGCCCAGCAATCACAGTAATTTGTCAGCTTCATGGATTTAGTGATGCATCCATTTATCCCTTGTTAATTTCATTGAGCTGACATGTCAGTGTCCTTGTTGGTCATCATGTACATGTGTAGTGTGTGTGATGTACATGTGGTGGCATGTTGGTGTATGTGATATTCACCTGACATGGAGGCTGGATCCTGCTGGGCCACCAGGCTTGATGCTCCAGTGGCGGGCAACTGCCTCAAAAGGTCCTTGACCACCCTCTCTAACTCGTTGTACTTTGCAGCCACTTTAGGGCCACCACTTGGTGCTGCAGCTTGCTAATCCTCCTTGACCATCATCCTGTCTCACCTTGGCCTTGACGTCATCAAAGCAGTGCTTCACAGACCTCAAATCCCTATCTGCTGTATCCACTTCTATTATTGCAACCGCTACCTCTTTCCATGCCTGGGCCCTAGGGCCAGGCCTAACTTCCCTCCCCCCGCAAGGATAACAGGTTGGCCACAGTTGGCACCAAGGAGGAACACATTCTCCTGGTGTGTGTAGTTGTGGGCCCTGTGCTTGCCCTTAGCCTCTAGACCTCCCAACTGTGGACAGGTTCCTTCGCTCCGTGACCTTTCCGTGAAGCCTGTATCTTTCCTGAACTCTCCCTTTGGATCAGGCCCCTCCCCCTCTGTCCCTGGACTAGATATGCCTAGTTCCCGGGGCACACTGTCACCACCCACCTCCACCACTCCACTACCCTCCTCTCCTCTGCTCTCCATCTCCTCAACTCCTCCACCACTCTCCTCCCCTCTCCACCTCCTCAACTCTTCCATCACTATCCTCTGCTCTCCACCTCCTCCACTCCTCCACCAATCTACTCTCCTCTGCTCTCCACCTCCAACTCCTCCTCCTCCAACTCCTCCTCTCCTCCTCCACTCTTCACCTTCTTCTATCCTCCACCACTCCCCAGGGCCACCTCTCTCTCCTCATCTACTCCTCCCCGCCTCTCCACTCCTCCACCTCCTCCCTCCATTTAAATCCTGTATATATGAAGAAAATAAAATGTGTGTGTAATTATTAACTGTTGGGAGATGGGGTGTGGGGGATGGGATGGGGGGTGTATGCGGTGATGTAGCTCTATGTGTGTAATTTAATTTATCTGTATTGGTATAATGTGTAATCTGTAAATATATTTAATTAAGGATTACAAGTAAATTCGTAAATAGATAAATATAAATGAACAAAACTGCAATGTACTGCTCCCTCATACATCTCTGCTCTCATCTCCAAATACTCCCCCACATGCCCTCTTCGTTCTGCTAATGACCTTCTTCTTTCTACCACTCTTGTCACCTCCTCTCACTCCCGCCTCCAGGACTTTTCTTGTGCTGCCCCTATTCTCTGGAACTCCTTGCCTCGCTTTACCAGACTATCCTCCTGCCTTCAATCCTTCAAAACTTCAATCAAAACGCACCTCTTTAAAAAAGCCTATAACCTTCCTCCCTAACATGCTCAGTACTACTCTCTCCCTACTGTACCACATACAAACTTCAACCTTTAGATTGTAAGTCTGCGAGTTTCAATCCTGCAAGGTGCTTTAGGGAAAGCGCTATGGACAACGGATTCCAAGCTCAAAAACAGGGCCCTCCATTCATTGCAATGTGCGAACCTTGAACTTGTCATTGCCTGTAACTTAACTTATGTATAGCGCTATTATATGTTGGCGCGTTACAAATAAATGATAATAATAAAATAATAATAATATCTCTCCTACTGCTCTCCTCTCCTATAATAAAATAATAATAATATCTCACTCTGCTCAAACCACCACCTCCGGGACCTGCGTGCGACTTCGTCAGAATCTACAACACAGTCAATGCATTGGCGTGTGAAATGCAATTTTATAATCTCTCTGTCATTCATCTTCGGCTAGACTGCTTTCTATTGGCTTAGAGGCCTGTGTCGCACTTCATAACTGCGGACTGCATCCAGTCCAGCCTATTACCAGTTTGCGTCCGTAAGGGTGTAAGGGCTTGAGGCCTCAGCACGTAACTTGCTCCTTTGCTCAATTGAATAGCACCAGAATTGAATGAGGGTGTTGCAGCCCTATTAAATTCCCCCAATGTGAAAACCCGTAGCCCATAACGGAGCCCGCTAGACATACGGCGATTACATTGGCCTCATACAGCTACCCGCAAACGATCTGCGGGTTACAGGCCTGTCGAAATCTGAACTGCGTTGCCGCAAAGCCTTTGATCGGGCAATCCCATAAATGTTACATTCGCAAAGCACTATTAATTTGAAACGAATCGACGTTCAAACCCGTAACCTGCAGATGGAGCCAAAAAGCCTACAGGTACTAGAGAGGACCCGCAAGAGGGTTAAAGTGCTATCCATAGCACTCCAAATGCAAATCAACACTGTACTGTACTTAAAATTAAAGGGAAAGTGGTGTTAGGTATTAAAATTAATAGCGCAACATTCTCAAGCTCGCAAATCTGCAATATAAAATATTTTTTTTATGTTTTTTCCTGTGTTATATCGATCCCAGCAATCAATGTGTTAATATATATATATATATATATATATATATATATATATATATATATATATATATATATATAATGGAAATTGCATTGAATAGAATATCATATTTACTGATTTATTAATACTGCATTATTTCTGGAATGCCGGTCCGATCGTAACCAATCGTAACTCGTAATTGAAACCTGTAAGTGAAATCTGAACCTCCATTTTTCGGTGATGTAATGATGACGATCTGTATTACCATTGCCTCAGTCTAAACCCGTAGCTACGGCTTTTTCTTATTGACCATGTTCACGGTCGCACATGCAACGTGCGCAAGAATGGTTTATGGGTTTGAGTCTCCAGTCTGTTGGTCACGGCATGGTTGAATGTAATAGCTCTATAACTCAAATTTCAAGCCCACAGGCTTTGCATGTGTACCGGTGCCACTACAGGCTTCAAATTTAATATGGCCCTTGGTCTTGTGCTGGCTAATCAATAAAATGGCAGATTTTTCTATTAGTTATTTTTGTTTATTATTATTATTATTATTATTATTTATTATCATATATTTGTAATGCGCTAACATATTCTGTAGCATTATACATGCGTTGTGTTCAAGGCAAAAGAATCTTAACACATTATGAATATTGCAGGGCCCTGTCTTTTGTTCATAGTGCTTTCCCTTACGCACTGTGCAAGATTGAAAGCTTGCAGACTTACTGTCTAAAGGGTTTGGATGTGGCACAGGAGGGTGAAAGATGCAGGTGCCACTCAGAAATGTACAATGCATTTTTAGTGAGGTTTTGAAGGATTTGAGGCAGGAGGATAGTCTAGTGTCACAAGGCAAGGAGTTCCAGAGAATAGGGCAGAAAAGAAGATGTTCATTAGGAGAGCGAAGAGGGCAGGTGGGGACATTTTTGAAGATGAGAGTAGAGCTTTAATGGGTACACTGTTGTTGAGGGCTTTGTAAGTTAGGGTCATGATTTAAAATGTTATTCTGGAAGCTTCGCGAAGCCAGTGGAGTGACTGAATAAAGGTGAAGCAGACACTGAGAATTTAGTACTGTAGATTAGTCTAGTGGAAGCATTCCTTATAGATTGAAGTGCCGTTAGACGGGTGGTGGGCAGGTCAGCCAGAAGCGAGTTGAAGTAGTCAAGAAAAAACATGATGAGAGAATGTATTAGAATCTTGGTTGTGTCTTGTGTAAGGTAGTTATGAATTTTGGAAATGCTTTTTTTAAATTTTAAAGGCAAGATTTTGTTAGTGACTGTGTGTGAGGAATGAAAGAGAGGACAGGGTCCAATGGGAGCTTGGGAGGTGGGAGTGATGATGTTGATGGTGAGAGAGATGTGAGGAATTGACGCTGTAGTATATGGTGGGAAGATTAGGAGTTTGGTCTCAGACATGATGAGTTTGAGATGGTGGGCAGACATCCAGGAGGATATGCTTGAGAGGCAGTTGGAAAGACATGCTAGATGAGAGGGGATAGGTCAGGTGTTGAGAGGTAGATTTGAGTATCATCCGCGTAGTGATGTTACTGAAATCCAAAGGATTGAACCTTGGGGTATTCCAACAGACAGAGGGAGATGAACAGGTGACAGAGAAGGAGACAATGAGTGTTCAATCCTATAATAGGGTGGTCAACTGTATCAAAGACAGCAGAGAGATTCAGAAGAAGTATAATAAAAAAAAGTGAACCTTTAACTTTTGTGAGGGCGTTCTCAGTGGAGTGTTGCGGCCGGAAGCCGGGTTGAAAGGTGTCAAAAAGGTAATTGGAGGAAATTAATTGGGTAAGGCTATTGTAGATATGCCGCTTGGGTAGCTTGGAAGCCAGGGGAGTAGTGAGAAAGGGCAGAATCAGTGTCAGATGAGGGATCTTAAGAATGGCTGTAATTATGGCATTTTTTAAAGATGATGGAAACGTGACAGTGTTTAGGGGAAGGTTGAAGAGATGTATGGGAGCAGGAATAGTGTGGTTGAGAGGGGAAGAATTAGCTGTGATGGAATAGGATTTAGAGGACACGTAGTAAGGCAAGATGTTAATAGTAGGCTGGAGACTTTTTCCTCTGTTACAAGGTCAAATGAGTGCATAATGACCGTGGGATTGGGGAAAGGTGAAGGCTGGGTGTTGTCAGTTAGTTGAGAGTAAGGGAGTATGTGATCCATGTTTATATGAGAGCTTGTTGCAAATGTTTTCAATGTTATGCTTAAAATGACTGGCAAAGTCTTCAGCCGTGAGACAGGCTGGGACGGGAGGTGGTGCTGGGTGGAGGAGAGTGTAGAAAATGGCGAATAAACGTTTCAGTTAGAGGACCTAGTAGATATCAATGATGTAAAATAGTGCTTTTTGTCAAGACTGAGGGCAGAGAAGTAGGAGCGCAACATAAACTTGTAGTAGAGGAAGTCTGCTGAAGTGCGAGAATTCTTCCATAGTTGTTCAGCGGTGCGGGAGCACCTCTGAATGTATTGTGTTTTGTAGTATGCCATGGCTGTGGATGGGAGTAAGGTCATCATTAGTTATCAGAAATCTCATAAAATATGGCAATTATACCAATGTGATATATGATGCACTGTTAAATACTACAGCAAATACTATATTAAACACACTATGGCTTCTAGGGTATATTTTTCAATATGTTTCTATAAATATGCAGATTTGTTCATTTCACACTATTGACGATTCCAATATAAGCAAATCAGTATTCTAAAATGAATTTGTCCCTTTGATACATGTGGTGCCATACTAATGCTAAAAATTGCAATGTTATGTTACATTGTTGCTAACATCAGTCTAACATTACAACTAGACAATTTACTTGTGATACTTCTCCTGGGACTTATCTATTCTTTTGCAGTTCTTGTCACAAATTACATGTATTACAAGTTTCATTCAAAAATGCATTTGGGCACAACACATATAATATTCAATCTGGGAATTTATGTTCTTCTTTGCTAAACATGTTATACTATGTCATTCATTGAATTTGATCATCTTCCAAGTGTAGAGAATTGAACATGCTATTATGAGATGATGGTCTGTTTAAACAGCTGGAAACATATGAGGTGTTCTGGATGTTAGAGTTGGACACAATGTTACCCAAGAATCTGAAGTTCAAATTCTTTAGTTATTTTATAGTTCCATTGTCCATTTCCTTAAATGTATGATAGACTGCACTTACATCTGTTTATATATATTTATGTTATTATTGTTTTATACCCATGACATCTACCATTACTTTCTACTTTTTATTATTTGAACACAGTTAGTTTTTTCACGTGCTAAAGCTGAATGCCATTATTGTCAGATATTTGTTCATGTTTTTAATTAAGAATTATTACTCTCTCTCTTAGAATTTTCTATCAGCGTGTACAAAGCAGGTATGGATATTTTTGGACTGCCAACCTTGGGCTTGATTATATGGCTCCTGTAGAAACTCATGTAAAGCTACCTAAACCCTTCAAGGCTTTTCACAAGAAAGTTTTGTGGAGCTATTAAATGACTCCTACAAAAATTAAAAATAAACTGTAAAAGTTATTGACTCTCATCTTGTGGGTATTGACTGCAACTATTTAGCACTAACATGCTCTTGCAACCTGCCTAATGTATACCCACAGGAGACTATGCATCTGAAACGTAGTGGTCTCCATAGGAATGCCACTCAACTTTAGGTAGTAATTAATGTTAACACTCTACACTAGTACAAACATTCTTGCACTCAAATATCTATCTATCTATCTATCTATCTATCTATCTATCTATCTATCTATCTATCTACAACACTTCTTCATGGTTTGATGTTAGTCAGAATCCCTGAGGCAATAACTGACTGTCTCACCTGTGCACAACAAGGACATACTAAAACCTTGGTTGGATTTCAGAAACACTCAAAATAGAAACCAACCATCAAACTGTGTCATGTTTGTTTCTCATTATGTTACATTATGTTACATAAGTTCTGAAATCAGAATTAGACACATAAATGGAAAGAAACAAATTAAATGGAAAGGCAGCTGCATTGCCAAACTGACTATTGTTACCCAGTAGAATTTATAGATTCAAGTTTTATTAGCTATTTTTATTTAGATATCTGGGTTACTGACTTTTGGCTTCTGTATTTTGACCTTGTTTCCCGCCTGTCTCCTAGACTGAACTTCTGTCTGAGTTCCCATTTACCAGCCATTGCTGTCTGTGCTTGACCATCTGACCATGATTTCTATTGCTTGCCATTCTTATTTTTATTGGCAATTTGCATAAGGTACTATAAATCTTATATGCATTCTATTTTGCACAAAAAGCCATTGGATGGATTCCTCTATGACAGTTCTTAAGGTTTATTACCAGCTTACTGAAGACTAACGATTTCCAAAAATTCTACCAGCACACACACCAGCACTCTTAATTCTAGCTCTAGCACATGTGGAGGCTACAGACCCTAAACTCCATCTTTAATTGCAGAAAACAATTTAGTAAATGCTGTTAATTTTGTAGCCAGTTCCAACTTTATTAACTTCTTGTTGGTACAAGATCACCAGTTCCTGAGCCAGTCTTATAAAAATGCAATGTATTAATTGCTCTGTAATGGACCTGTCACAACTCTAACATTTCCTCTTCAATATATCATTAAACAGGGCTATGGGGAAGAAATTAGCTTATTTCTATTGCTATAAAATCATAATTCTATGATTAATGGTGGTTCCACTTTGTTTACATTTTTTATTACTATATTCAGCATTCCTTACCAAAACCCATCTCTCCAGTATTTGGGTTACCAATATTAACTTCCCTTTCATGCTTAAATGTCCACTGCACTGGTCTATGGTTCATGATTTTTAAGTTGAAAAGATTATTTTCAACAACATTTTTATTGTGATTAACAAAAACAATGATCTTTTGTGTGAAAACTTACACTCATTACAATTATTTTGCATCACTCTCTTCTAAACTGTTTCAGAGTGTGGAGAAAATGTTGCTAATAAATTCAAAAGTTGTTGATACTGATCTTTGCTACTTAAAAGTTATGAAAGCTGGATAAGTACCTCTACGGAACCTACATTTGTTTTTACAATTCATTCTGACCTGCCAAAAGTTTTACTGCTAAATATTCTTGTTTCAAATAAAATGTTATTGCTTTTTTTATTACGTATGAGTCCCATGTTTCTATCCTTGCTTTAGGACTCTCTGTTAAAAATGAAAACTAAAGAACATTCTTAAAATGTATTTTATTCAACTTGTTTCTTGGTTAATTTTTTTATTTTTATTTAGATTTCCCTCTAAGTAGTCTATTTGCTTTATTTTCATATAGTATCAATTTCAGATAGGATTTATTTAGAGAATATTTAAGCTAACAGTTTTAAACATATTGTGTTGGATTTCATTACATTCCAATCTTCTCTCACAGCACTGTATTAGTTGCAATACATTAACTTGCAAGATTAATTAACATGGATCCTACTTATTCATACATTATTTTGCTCTGCAGATGGTGCAGGCATAAAGTGTACTCTCAGTTCATTATATGGAATCATTAGTTCTATACCCTTAATTATTTTACTATACTGCATGAGTTATACTATAATTTCTTTCATATTTTTCAAATTTAAATTATATTAGAACATAGATTTATATAGGTTATTTGAGAATATGTCACAATGCTTTTATGATGAAACAAATTGTAATATATATTTATTCTGAAGGACTTGTCATTGTAAGCCAATGCTTGCTAATAAAAAGTGTAGGCGTCAATGAGGAAAATGCAAAATGCTCTCAATGATGTGTATGCAGCAAAGAGGAGTCATAGGTTAGCTCCAGTATATTGTTATGTGAAATTGGCATCAACATATTTCATTTAGCTTCAAAATGATAATCACCAGACCTGTCATGGCAGCCAAGGGCATCAGTGCCCTCCTCTGGCGGACCTAGTGCTGTGTACATTTTTTGGCATTTAATTTTTTTTCTGTAGTGTAGTGGCCACAGAGTTCCCCCCGACTCTGACCTAACCCACTAGAGCCCTCTTGCCCCCCCGGCTCCCTTTGGCCTCCTTAGCTGAATACCACCTAGCGGGAATTTGGTCCATGCCTGTTTTAAAAGGAGCATTTCTACTGTGTGGAGCAGTTTAGCATGCTGGGGATGTGTATCACGGAAAAGATGACAGAGAACAAGGGCTAGATTGCAGCAAAGTACAGGGGATGGTTTTATTGACATTATTCTCTTTTGAAGAAATAGACTGGGGCACAACATTTAATTCATTACCTATTATTATTCTTTACTGGGGGCAGTAATTGTCTTGTTTGCGTAGCTAGTTTCTCAGCAGGGAGGGACTTTGTAAACATAGACGTTCCATTAGTCCTACTGGAAGCACTCAACACTAAGGATTGCCACATGTTTTCCTGCATTCAATGTTTCTTGCCAGTTGAAGAAACAGGTAAACAGAAACAAACGTGGTATACTACTACTGCACAATATACTTCTACTGCATATAATATTTAAATGCTAAATGTTTTACTTTATAAAACATTTTTGCTGATCATACACACACCCTTCTCATTCATAACATAACAAATGTAATGTTGTAAAACTACATTGTATAATTTGTTTAACTTTTCTATTGAATTGCAACCCAAGACCCACAAGAAATTTAAGCCAAATGGAATTGAATTTAGGTTTCCAGGAATATTCTCTGCATTCCTTGACATTGAATGAAGCATTGACATGATAACATTTGAGAACATCAGGAGATATTCTTCCTGCAGCTACATCTCTTCTCTATTCAAATAAACAATTATTACTGTCTTGATCTTAGCTGCATAGCAATTGGAGACTGCGTGTTTGTAATATACAATCACTGAGAGACTAGAGACTAGAGTTAATGACACTGCACATAAACAAATACTGTCCTGGAGGAGGAACACAACCTCACAACTCATAACTTGATATGAGAGAAATCTAAAACAATATTAAATATTGGTAGACTATACCCCTTCCAATGTGTCCTGCCAATTCCACATGTGCCAAAATGTTTGTCTTGTCTTTTGTTGTACAGGGTACACCATGTAAATATTGTGTCTTGCAGCATTTTTAAAGGACATTGTGGAAAACATTAACTCATTACAGTGTCATCCAGTTTCTGTAATTATCTCTCCTGAGCAGGCACCTGAAGCATATATTGATTATGCTGTTCAAAGTTTGTATGTTTGTCAATACAAGCCAAGTTTTAGCTTCAGTGTGGTCTTCTTTCTAAACATATTTCAGGCATCTTGAACTCCATTAAGCATTTGTTTTTTCTACTTCTACTGGAGACTGGAGACTGTTCTACTCTGCTCTCTGTTGGTAAATAGAATCATAGAACTTAACCATAGTTGTAATTTTTTTTTTTATCCAATGGGCACCACCATGCTAGGTATAGCCATGCACAGTAGTGGTATATAAATATATATCAAGTTCATTATAGTCATTCACATTACATACTGTATGTATAAATAACCATTCACTCACAGGTATATAAACATATATAGTAAACTCCATAAAGCCCTGCACCATAATCCATATTGCTCTGCATATTACTGTTATATATAAAGATACTAGCGACTTGCCCGTCAAAAAAAATGCAATAGAATTGTAAGGCAGGTAATGCTGTTTGCTACACAAAGTAAGTGTTTTGGTTGTGTGAGCACCTTCGGCGCTCATTGCGAGCCTCTGGGTTGGTGTATGTTGGGTTATCAGAGCTCCTTTGGCGCTCATTGCAAGGTTTGCGCTGATGTCCTTTTGGCGTGCATTGCAAGCCTCTCCCCTGGTGTAGTTGTGCTCCTCTAAACACCGTTGGCACTCTACTAAAATTATAAATTAATATACTTTACCTATTTGTAATTAATAAATGCAAGAAACAATATGCAGAAGAGCTAACAATCTGTTTTGATGTTCCTGCAGCATACAGTGTAGATTTGCACTATTGGTGAGCTGAGGTGTAAGTGTCAGCAATGTGTGCAGTGTGTTACGCTGATGTGGAGTATTTAGAATCCTTCCTAATAGTGTATTTAGTAGTTTGTACGGTTCTGTGTAAAAGTCGTATGTGCTTGGCGGTGTTTTGCATGCTTAGGGGTCGTGTAGCTTCGTTTGCGTTTTTTTCGGCAGCCATTTTTTCTCTCGCTTAGGGAATTTTCAAGTGGCGAAAGTCTTTAAATTGGATTTAAATTGGCGTGTAACCTTGGTCCCAGATGTCCTGGCTGTTCCCCCCTGCTGTGTGTGTATATATTTTTTTATTTTAGTTTGTGTTTTGTGTGTTTTTTGCTGTGCTTGGTTGGGCCGCTAAGTCCGTATTTTTTGCTGCTCGTATTTTATTTTTTCAAAGTGGCGTGATTTGTGTATTTGAGTTTTGATGTGTAGTTCTGCGGGTTGTAGGTATGATGCTCAAGTTGTCCCTTCAGTGCTCCATCCCTAATTCGTACGGGGTCTTAGGGATGAGCTCCTACGGCGCTCATCTCCACCAGTGCAGTGAGCGCCTTTGGCGCTCCCTGCCTAAGTCGTACGGGGTGCTAGGGATGAGCATCTATGGCGCTCATCTCCACCAGCGCAAGGAGCATCTTTGGCGCTCCTTGCCTAGCTGCAGTTGCAGCTTTGTAAGCCCGCAGTTTAACATTGCGTTACCAACGGATTTTGACAAGGTCTCGCTGCTGAGAACTATATATGTGATAGCAAGCTCCATATAGCCCTGAATATTGTACTTATTAATGCTTCTCATCTCTCTCCATCCTCCTCTCCTTGTGTTAATTCCTCCCATGCATGCTGAGTGGTAGTGGGATAGGAGGTTTAAATGGCTTGAAATATGCAAACACTCCTACCAAGGCTTGATTATGAATGCATAATTGCACCATTTAAACTTAACAGTGATTAAAATTATTTAAATTCTTACTACATAATTTGTTCTGGGTCAATTTGGCTCTGGAACCCCTCAGCCCTCTCCAAGATGATTTTCCGTTTTATGTCCCATCCAGTCAGCAGTCACATACTCCTCCACAAAAGCACATAGTGGAGGAGGGGAGTAATTAAGAAGAGCCCTGGATGGATTGCCTCAGTTATTATTCATCCTCCAATACTATACTATTAATAATTATTTAATCAATAATTGCAGATCAGAGGAGATCTTAACAGGTTGAACTTGATGGACTGAAAGTCTTTTTTCAACCTTAATTACTATGTAACTATGTAACTATAAGTAGCTTCAAAGCATAAAATTAAACAAATAAAAAATATGCATCTTACCAATGGGGCAGTACTAGTCCTATTACTGAGACAGGACCGGGTATAGAGTCAGGGATGTAGCTATCACTGGTGCAGCTGCACAAGGTCCCTTACATTCATAGGGGGCCCTCATGGCCCCTCACGGTCCTTACAATCCGTTTTCTGGCTCACTTCCCTTGACCCCCCTTCAACTCTCTCTGGCACCCAGTCATCCTCCCGATCCCCTGGTGGCCTTACGGGCCTGCAGCAGCCATTTTTGGCCCGTGGCCGTACTTGTAACCCTCCCTGGCCACAGTTGTCCCCCAAGCACCCTACTTACCCCTGTGGCTCAATTGCTCCTTTTCCTCTCTTTCTCCTCTCATTTAGTCTCTCTCTGCATCTTTTTCCATCCTCACTGTTTCTTTTATTCTTTCCCCCTTCATTTTCTCTGCCCATTCTCTCTTCCTCACTCAATCAACTTTCCTGTTTCTTCCCTACTTGTTTTCTTGTGTCTCCCCCTCTCTCTTCCACCTCTCATTTCCTGCTCTCCTCATTCCCCCTTCTCTCATAATATCTCCCTTTTTACTCTTCTCTTCACTCTCCCCTGCTTTTCATATCTTTACTTCCCTCTGTGTCTCCCTCTTACCCCCTTTTTCTCTCTCTTCCTTTTTCAGTTTCACCCATTCTTCTCCTCACAATCTTTCACTCCCATCTTCTCTTTACTCTCTATTCCCTTACTCATTGCTCTTCTCCTTTCTCTCCCTCCTACCCATCTCCTGTTTTTGTTCCCCTCATGTCTCCTTTCCTTTTTCCCACTCACTATTTATTTCACCCTTTTGTCTCCGACTATCCTCTTCCCCTTTTCACCTTACATCGGTTTCTCTCTCTCTCTCTTCCCCATTCTCCCTTTTTCTTCCCATTTCCTCACTATCATTCTCTTATCCTCCCTTTCTCTCTACTTTTCTCATGCGTCTCTCCTCACTCCCGTCCCTATACTCAATCACTCTTTTCTCACCTCTTTTTAACTTCCCCTCTTTTCTGAACCTCTCTCCATTCCTTCTGCCATTCCCTCTGTATTTTTACCCTCTAATTACCTTACCTGTCTCTACCTCTCTACCTCTCTCACCTTCCCTCTCTCTCCCTTCCACTTTCTCTCTTCTCTTTCATTTATCTCCTTATTATCTTTTCTATCTCCTTCCCACTTATCTCTCTCCCTTTTTTCTCTCCTTCACTTTCTTACTCCTGCTTCAATTTCTCTCTTCTTTCTTTTCTCTTCCCACTTCCCTCCTATACTCTTTTCCCATATCCATCTGCTTACTATCTCTACCTTTCTTATCTGCTCTATCTCTCTCCCTGTCATGGTGAGAGGGGGCCCTCTATTCATTAGCTCTACAACTGGTGGCACCAAATACTTAATAACTTTAAAGAAACAGCCTAGATACAATTTTCTTCAAATGTTTCAGCAGCCTGTTTGAAAAATACTGTTTGTCTTTAGCAAAACATTTCATTTAAAATTTTGAGTATATTTATTTACCAAACCGTTGATGGCATTTAAAGTCAGATTGAGCTTGGTAAGCATTGGTAAAATCTGACAGACAAGATGCTCTGTGCTCGCAATCCTGCTTCATTAGTGTTCCATACTCTGCCACAATGCTGTGCAGCTTGTAAAAAGGTTGGAACTCAGTCTTAAAAATGCTTTTAAACTCCATGTAAAATGATCTTAGAAGAGGGTCAGGACCACCTCCAAATTTACCTCCTAATTGGTTTACTCCTATTACCTTCAGCCACTAGAGAGAGTAAATTATTTTTTCATAGAGCTCCGCAATTCTACTGGTGCCTGCTGTTTTAAAAGCATTTTGTTGAGAGATTAAAAGAACATTTTCCTGAAAACAATTATTATTATTTTTATTATTATTATTATTATTTTTATTATTATTATGTTTATTTGTAATGCTCCAAAATATTTCATAGTGCTGAATATGGGTTAAGTACGAGGCAAAACAAAAATGTACACATTGCAAGGAATGAAGAGCCCTACCTTTCAGTTTGAAATCTAGTGTACGTGGATCTTTCACTGAGGCACCTTACAAGATTGAAAACTTACAAACTTAAAATCTAATGAAACAATGTTTTTTTTGCTGTTTTAAACTTGCTCTTTTAAAAGTCAAATTTGTGACATCAATGGCTCTTTCAGAAACATTATTGCTGCATCTTATGTTCAACTGGGTATTGATTGATTTAGGCCCCTAATCAATTGAGCAATTTTTGATTACTGGAGCCCATAATGTAACTAATTTGCTATTGGTATCTTTTAGCAAGCCGCAAAAATCTATGGATTAGAAGCTAAAAATAGTAACTTACAACCCATCTAAGCCTTTGGTCTGTCAAGGTCGCAAATGTTACAATCACTAAAAATTATTATTATTATTATTTTTTTATTTATTTTTTTATTTTATTTATTGGTATCAAAAGTAGACAATTGCAATATAAATATATAAAACAGAATACACAGCAAAAAAAAAGACAAAATAAAAAGACAAGACATACATTTACAATACATATTGTGAAATTGTACCAGAAATTATAATTTCTGGGAGCTAAGTCCCAGAGATATTAAAACTTAAATCATAACCGAGAAAGATCTTTATTTTGATCCCAAATTTTCCATTTATAAAGTTTTATTTTTATAAGACCTTTCTCTTGAAGAGATTTTTCAAGATTTCTGTTTCTATCTACCATATGTGTGATTTCACCCCAAGAGGGAACGGAAGACTGACCCCATCTCCTTGCTATCAACAGTTTAGATGCCATGAATATCTGAAGTAAAAACGCAATTACGTCCAGAGCAAGCTGATTCGAAAAGATGTGAAATAAAACATTTTCTACAGAAAAGGAAATGGTAATGCCCAAAATATTCCTAATATGCCCAAAACAAGTTTCCCAAAATTGTTGAATTATTGGGCAACTCCACCATATATGGGCATGTGAACCCACCAAACCACAGTTCCTCCAACAAAACTTCAGATTATCTTTTTTAGTAATCTGAGCCATTTTTGTTGGAACATAATACCATTGAGTACTTAATTTAAAGTGTAGCTCTCTGTATGATGTATTTTTAATTATTTGATCTGTGAGAATAAATGAATCGGACCATTCTTCTTCTGACCAAGAGAGATTAAAAGAATGTTGCCAAATTTTAGATTTGTTAAAAGGGCATTTATCCATTTCCTCCCGCAAGATGTTATAACAATTAGATATTAAGTGCTTTCTATCTTCTAGAATCATTAGTTTTTCAAAAGAAGTTAAAGATCTAACTTTAAAACTAGAATAGATTGAATCTCTATTATATTCAAGCCAACTTTTATGATGAAGCCCAAGAGTTGCCAATATATAAGTCTCTCAAACAACAAATGCCAAATGCTCTCCATCCACCCAAAAATGATAAGTTCAATTCTCTCTCTAATAATAAAATTGGAAGGATAGGGCTAGGAAAAGGCATTAATTGAGATCTCAATTTATGTTTATCCCAAAATTCAAGTATTTCACGAACAATATCAGAACCTTCTAAAAATAGTTATTTTTTTAACTCCTTCCTAAACATCAACCAGCCTAAAGAATCCTTAACTACTAAACATCTTTCAACCTGCAGCCAACCTACCACTTTCAAACTTTCTATAGATTTGACTGCATGTGAAAACATTGTAGCATCATGATAGGTCTGAATCATTGGGTATGCTAGTCCCCCTTTCCTAAATGTTCTGGAAATTATAACTTTCTTTATTCTGTTGTTTTTCCCCTGAAAGATAAATTTGTCTATTATTTGTTGAAAATGTACTATAAAAGTTTTGGATAAAGGTATGGGAATAGATCTAAATATATAGCTTAATCTTGGAAGAAGCGACATTTTGGCTGCTGCTATTCTAGTTGTTAAAGTTAAATTCAAAGGTCTCCAAGAGGAAACAATTAATCGTAAGTTTATTTAATAGCTCCTTATAGTTGTTTTTAATTATTAACTGGATAGAATTATAAAATATGATTCCCATATGAGTTATGGTATTAGAATGCCAATTATACTGGTAGATGGCTTTCAAGTAATCTTTTTCCAGACTGGCACTAAATACAATCACTAAAATTGTCCATCGCTATTCAATTTTAACACTGCAAAAGACAATTAAAACACACCAAGGGACTTTATAATATGGCAAAAGCAATGCAAGACATTAGAAATTCATTGCACAACAATTCCCAATTAACAAATGGGCCTTAAAAACTATTTTTATTTCTCATATGATGGAATAGTCATGCATTTGCCAGTATGAAAAGTGTGTCTGTAAAATTCTGAAAGCTATTAGAGACACTACCTGATTAAATTTCGACACAAAAACATGAAACTGTCTGCCATAGTATGCCTTTCTCACTCACAGAGGCACTAATGTGGACACTAAAAATACAAAGATAATCTTATATACATCTTACTAATCAGATCAACACTGGGAAAACAAATAGTGGCCAAATTACACCGCCACATGACATATATAAAGTACCAGGGGAACACACACTAATCTACTCTAACCCATAAGGAAGGGCCGCAAACACACATGGAGGCTGTGCAGAGGCACTTGGAGCAACAGCCAACGCACCTCCATCAGGGACAATCTTCCCTACGCCAATCCTAGAAAGTCCCATGCCATTGCTGGTGGCCATGCACCATGATGTATAATGATTATAATTTGGTGAAATCCCATCATGTGTTTTGCTATCTATCAATTTACATTATCACCTGTCATATTCTTATCAGCCCTTCAGAGGAATCTTGATACTCCATAGTATAACAAATTGGAAATGTCATGTGTACTAACCCTATATTATTATTATATATTATTATATATTATTATATGATATATAATTATTTTAGTATTATTATTATATGTATTAATCTATTGCATAGCAACTAGGGCTCATTAGTTTACAGATATAGGAATGTGACACAAATGTAATGTATGTAGATGTCCCAAAACCCCAACCATTGAAAACACACTGGCATGGTGATAATGGTGTAACAAAGCTTTATTTCATACACAGAGCACACTCAGAAATGTACAAAACTGTGCATTAATATCATGGGTGTGGTGTGGGACGATCCCAGAAGGGCAAGAGTTTTTTGTGTGCAAAAAGGGGATACCTAAAGAGGGTAATGTCATAGTCTAGAATAATCATGATGCATAGCATCTACCAGGGTCACATGTGGTCACTACACCACTGCAACCAGAATCTGATGAAAAAAGGATCCTAAGGAATAACTCCATTTAATCAAAGTAACCAGTAATGCGCATAGCACTTACTTTTGGTTATCATATGCTCAATTAAACAGATGCAATAAATCATGGATAACGTCATACAAATCAATTCCACATACACAGTATGTTTTCATATGTTAAGGAATAATCCCAAATAGATGATAATAATCTGGAAAACAGAAAGAGGAGGTTGAGGGACATGACTTCATGATCATGAGATTGGGCTATTAAGACCTACAGAGACAAGAACAAGATATCAATCATAACACTATTTCTATTGACTTCAACACCTCATATTAACGGCAATCCACATTGAACATCAATTGCTGAAATGTTAAACATAACCATATCTGTACACACTTTGTAGCCAGCCAATAATATGTCAACATTAATACAAATTAATATTCATTGACGAGTGTGGATGAGGAGGACTTCAGGGATGTTCTCGCCTACCTCATCTTTCTCATCACTGGGCCCCCACCGTCCATGTCTGTGCACTTCCTCCCTCTACCACAACGAGGAGGTGTTGTCATGAGGGGTGCATCCACCTGTAATGGCTGTGTAGCAGCTGGTGTTGACTGTAAGGTGTAAGATGAGGAGGCCACAGGCTGGTTGTAATATGTGTTGAGCCTGTTGAATCTAAGGCTGGAAAGTTATGACCTGGCCTTCCGCCAATTGCACTAGCCACTCAATGAGTCTTGTCTGTGCTTGTCTGTCCCTATGAGACTTTCGTTCATAGCTCTCCATCCTTTGATTGTGCCTCCTCACCTAACCATAGAGTGATCTGTTGAGTGGCTGCAATCTCATTTTGCCTTTCCAACTGGGATGCCAGTCATTCCATTAAGGTAAGATTGCTCTCATCCTCCATCTGAATGTGTTGCATGAGGTCCATCAAAGTGCCTTCTGAGGAGCTGTGAGGTCTACCACTGGACATACCGGGACTGTCCATGGGCTGTGATGAAGACAGGGGTGCCCGTGATGATGCCAGAGTTGCCCATGGCGATGGTAATGCCAGAGGTGCTGGGGGCAA
This sequence comes from Discoglossus pictus, assembly GCA_027410445.1. Lineage (NCBI taxonomy): Eukaryota > Metazoa > Chordata > Amphibia > Anura > Alytidae > Discoglossus > Discoglossus pictus. Next base: position 416,772,393 of record CM050164.1, on the reverse strand, counting down.
TGGTGTCGGCCATGGCGATGGTGTTGGTGTCAGCCATGGCCGTGGAGTTGGCCTTGGCGATGATGTTGGTGTGGGCCGTGGTGGTGGTGTAGCCAAGGTTTTTTTGAGGCCAGGTTTGAAGAGGCCACCTCCACATATTTCCTGGTACTGGAGATGACAAGGATGCCTTGGCCGGACCCCACCGCCCCTCCACTACTAACCTGACCTTGAGCGGTGGGGTCCGGCCAAGGCATCAAAGTCATCTGACCAGGTGGCAGTGGTGGGTCTGCTAATGGTGGTCTCCAGTACCAGGAAATCTGTGGAGGTGGTTGATGGCTCCATGACATGTGAGCTGGAGGTGAATGATAGCTGGGAATGTGCAGATGATGCATGTGTGGGCCCGGGGAGTGTTTCCCACAATGGTGCTAATGGGCCAGCTTCATGTGGTAGTCCCAGGCCCACTGGAATGTTCTCAGCTTCCTCCACCACCACTTGCAGGGGTGAATGTGGTTCCACCTCCTGTGGAGCCTCTGCCTGTGTCTCTGTGGGTGGGGTATGTCTTCTGGGTACTGAAATGAAAGGACAATATTGTTTGAGTATTGATTCTCTAAACAATTGTTTGCTATGTGTTTCCATATCCCTGACATCATGGTCACTTGTAATTGGCTGTGGTGATTGTGTTACACAGATAAACATTGACCTGCATCTTGAGCATTGTAAATCATGGCTCATATCAATATATGTAATGCTGGTGCGGTGTGCCTTCTGCAGTTCATTAGGACACATGCTCAGCTGAATCAGCTGTGCAGTGTGTGAGACTGATCAATCTGTGACCAATACTCAGCAATGGTTGTTAACATGTAGATGAGAGAAGGTCCAGGTTAGGCTAATATATGTCACACACATGCAGTGCTACAGAGTCTGTATCCGCATACAGTATGCTCCAGTGTGCGCACCCATACATGTACTCTCTTTTGGTTGTCAAATCAGTCTTGATCTATTTGGGGACTGATACTCAGAATCCGTTTTAACTGCAGGTATTGGACATACATTTAATTAATAAAGTTTCAGCAGGCTTTTAAAGTCATTTTCTTCTGCATTAATTAGCGTTCTCTGGTTCCTATTGGTTAATTGGCCAGTGACAGGATCGCTAATTACAGCCCTGCTTAATTTTGCTGCTCTTCATTGAATCAGATACCCGGAAAAGTTACAAATTAAACCAGGCTTTACGGTCTAGAGGCTTTGACCCTTAACTTGTGGGCTTGTTCAATTGAATAGCGCTTGTAGAAGATGTATCCACAAGCAACACTCTACTCTCCAAAAACCAAAGAATGATACAAAAACACAGACAACTCTGAGTATGTTTGATTTGTTGACAAGCAGCTCAGGAAGGCAACAGCAAAGTATAGAGTATACACAATGTCTGCTGAGTTCAACGAATACATAAACATCATATATTTTTATAGTAGTCCTACATACAGAAAATGGTATATTCCATTACTACCCCCTAGAAAGTGATACAGTTCACCAACACCCATTTCTAAGCCAATAACCGATTAATTATATTATTAGGCCAATTGTTAATGAGACACTTACCTAGGCTAAATCTTTCTGCACATCAACTTTATATTTCACACTTCTGCGCAGATAATAATTAGTTTTTTAGCCTTGACTCTGCCCTACAGAACATTTTATTATGAGTATGAGGATTGTTTACAGTTATAGCTAAAAACGCTGAATTAGGTAAAAGCATAATTAATTGTTTCATAGCTTACAGCCTGCAATATAAAAATACTACTTAAGGTAATACAATTATAATATGTATATATATATATATATATATATATATATATATATATATATGCTAATACTTAGAGGATAGCAATATTTGTATTTAACCCCAACACTCTGTAATTGTAGCAAATTTCAAGCCCGCAGACATACGGCCTGAAGGCTTGCAATTGAATAAGGCCCTTAGCCTTCTTGAGTAAATCAGCAGGCTACTTTCATCCAGACCCATAGACACAAATAAGTGTCTTCATTATATATTGTTAGTACATCTATAAGTACATATCATCTGTGGCTAGAAGTGCTCATAAAACACATGAACCATGTAATAAATATCATCTGCATTTTTGCTCTACTAGCCACATCTCTTTTTTAAAAATAACTGGTGTGACAGAATGTTTGATGGATTCAAAAGCCAAAAATGTTTAAGTTGGTGAAAAATAATACAGAGTCAGGCAGAGTAATTGTTTGGAGAACAGTTTTTCCATTTATACAACAAAAAGTTTTGGATCCAAAATATGTTATGCTCTAGCCAAAGAGGATAAGGAAATATACAACAACACAAAAATGAGACATTTTTTATTCAACCTTTTTAGATCGCCTCTAATCTTTGTAATATGCTGATTAATTGTTTATTGATCCAGAGGAAGGCAAACAGAAAAAAAAAAACATTGAAACATTGCTAATTGTAACAAAAGGAAAAAAAATATTTCCTGACCCCAGATACTGGCGATCAGATTCCTCCCTGGATTAATACTCTTTCTCTAGTTATCCAAGATAACCCTGTATATCCTTTTTATCCTTTTTTAAAGTTATCTATCAAATTTGCTATCACCACCTCATTTTGAAGAGAATTCCACAGTTTAGCCACTCTTACTGTGAACAACCATTTTCTTTCTTTACGGTGGAATCTTTTTACTTACTAACCTACATTTATGACCTTTTGTCGGTTGAAAACCTCTAGGCACAAACAGTTTACTTGACAAAGCCCTGTATTGACCCTGGTTGCAATTATATAAGGTAATCATATCCCCTCTTCAATGCCTTATTATCTAGAGAAAATATGTTTAATTTGGTTAGTCTTTCTGAACTCATCACGCTTGCTAAAACCAATTTACAATACTCCTTCTGGGAGTTTGGTACTCATAATTTTTGCCACTCGTCATGCATTCTGGAACCAATTAACGACGAGTACCAAGAAGCCACTATCAGCCTTATTAAATTGCGATTTGGCCAATTCTAAAGGGCTCTATATAAGCACAGAGCATATTTATTTTACCGAAGTTTTTAGTTAGTGTAGACCTTTTGGATAGAAGTTCACTAACTAAAAACATCTGTAAAAGAAATATGCTCTGTGCTTATATAGAGTACTTTAGAATTGGCTGAATCGCTATTTATTAAGGCTGTATATTTGTATTAGATTTCATCTGCCATTTAGTTGCCCATTTCTCTAATTTAGGCAAAACCCTTTGCAGGGAAAGTACATAATTTTCTGATTGAATTACCTTGCACAACTCTGTGTTATCATCAAAAATTTAGTCATTAAGAATTATGTTTAAAAGGAGAGGATCTAGTACTGAACCCTGATAATCCCCAGTTTCCACATTATTCCAATCTGAATATGTTCAATTTACCACAACTCTTTGCTTCCTGTCTTTTAGCCAGCTCTCAATCCATGAGCAGATATTTACCGCAATCAATGTATCCCTTAGTTTGCACAATAATCTTCCATGTGGCACAGTATCAAAAGCTTTTGCATAATCCAAAAAGAGTACATCCACTTCTCTTGATACAAGTTCCTATTAATCTCCTCATGGAAACTTACTAGATTTGTTTGACATGACCTATGCCTCATAAATCCATGTTGACCCCTACTCATATTCTTGTTCAAATAGATATATTATTGTATACTATGCCTTATTAACCCCTCTAAAAGTTTTCCATCTACAGAAGTGAGGCTTATGGGTCTATAATTCCCTGGATTTGCTCTTGCTTCCTTCTTAAATATAGGTATCACATCTGTTTTTCTACAGTTATCAAGTAGTGATCATACGGTGAGTGAGCCTTGAAAAGTTAGTTATAATGTTTTGGCTTTTACAGAACACAGTTTCCTCAGTACGCTTGGATGTATTCCATAAAGACCTGGGGCTTTCTTAATATTTATTTTTTTCAACCTCTTTTTGTTTTCTTCCTGTGTTAACCAGTTATATGGTGATGGTAGTATAGTCCCAATCACTGCTACCTCTTAAGTGTATATGGAAGAAAATAACTTATTAAACTCATCTGCCTTCTTATGGTCACCATTTATCAGACAGCCTGTTTCACATTGTAATATTCCTATAGCTTCTTGTCTGGCCATGTTCTCATTAGTATACAAGTCCGACAGATTATCTTGCATTGTCCATTCTGATAATCCATTTTGTCGCACCAGCTGTGGTTTCTCATTTTTTGGAAAGAATACTGCAGTTTTATTTATTACAGTAAGTTCTATATATTTAAGTAAGGGAGGGATAATGCAGAGTATTGAGTAAACTCAATTATAAATGTTTCCTTTCAACAAGTGGTTTTTTTTGTCTATAGAAAGTCTCATTTATTTACAAAGCTGGCTTTTTTGAGAAAGCAATAAAACTAAACAACATGTACTGATTATAACCTGTCTTTAGTGAGATAGTAAATAGTCCATTAGTGCATTAGTTGTAATTAGTGCAATAGTTGAATCATCTGAATTAAGTTTGGTTAATTACACTAGTTCCTTAATTAAAGTACTTTACAGTAGATAGGTTTACTGAGTGTGTGTAGAAGAAAATAACGCAGTACCTGACTAACTTTAATGGAAGGATGGAACCTCACAACATTTTTAAGCCAAAAATTTATGTATCCAAGATTATAATCTCCCCCACCGGTCTGATCAGAAATCTCCAACTTCATCCTTTTCAGGAGGGTAGAGATGCAGTTCTATGTACTCAACTTTCAAATAAAGTCACACAATTTTCAATGTCACAGCTCTTTTAGCGTGAGAGTAATCACAAAAACTGGTTGAAAAGTACCAGTGACGCTTTACTTATTGAATAGGAGCAGTGGAGCTTTTAACCATCTTTGTTTTACCCTGTTAGCTGCTTGTTTACTCTCTATAAAATAAATACTTCTCTATCTACTTATTGAGAAGACCATGTGATTAATTTGGATGTGACTTTGAATAACACAGGCTTGTCAAAATGTTTTTAGAGAGAGTTTTTATTTTATTTTATAGAGAATAAACATGCAACTATCCTAAGTAAAAGAGAGATGGTTGAAATGCTCCACTGCTCCTTTTCATTCAATAAACATAAATACTTCACTCTCTACTATCTTGTTGACAAGCCCATGCGACAAAGTTGGATGTAATAGTTCATCAAATGGGCTTTTCAACAAGTTAGTAGAAGAAGAAGTATTGACTGAATGAAAAGGAGCAGTGGTGGTTAATGATCCACAGTAATAACTGTATACAGTATATAACGTGTAGGATTTAACATGACAACTCAAAGAGTTTAAATTCAGTGTATACTGTACGTATAAATCTCAATCAATTGCAAGAAACCCGTTTTGTAGCTGCCTTACAGCTCATAAATTATTTTATTTTTTTATTAACTGAAACTGTTAAGCTAATCACTAAGCTCTTGTGAGCTGCCCTGATTACTCTCTGTTTCTTAGTTGCAGCACATCATGGGTTTCTGATGCTGGAGGTGTGACATTTTGGATACTTGAAGACAATACCACAAGCCACACAGTCTTCTTGGTAATCTTGTTCAACATTTAATCCAAACAAAATTTGGATCTTTCCTTGTGTAATTTTCCATGCAACAAATGCAAACGCATTAGTTCTTGTTCTGTAAAGGCACTATTTTGTACTACTTCTTTAATTAAGCCCTATTAAATTTAAATTGTAGCTCGTAATGTAGACAGTAAGACTTATTGCTATTAAATTAGCCCAGTAAAGTAAGTCGCTGTCGATCTGTGGGTATGAAGCAAAAAAAGCCTACGCACGTAGAACTTCGCGAGCGCAAATCCTTTGTTTTCTCAAGCCTGTAACTGCTACAATTCCAACCATGCTATTAAATTGCAACAATTTCACTTGCCTTCAACCCCGTAACATGCAAATGGATCCCAAAGGCCAACGAGCGATAGAGAGGACCCGCAAGGGGGTAAAGTTCAATCCGTAGAACTTTAAATGCAAATATAACCCCACTACTGTCCTTTTATTAAAAGGGAAAGTGATGTTAGGTCTTAGAATTAATAGCACAACATTCTCAAGCTCGCATATCGGCCCTGAAAAATAGTTTATTTAATGTTTAATTTTTGTGTTATATCGATCCCGGCAATCAATGTGTCAATACATATACGGTAAATCGCATGTAATAGAATATCATGTTTATGGCTTTATTAATATTGCATTATATCTGGAATGTGGGTCCGATCATAACTCGTAATTGAACCCTGTAAGACTTTGAAATCCAACCTACATTTTTCTGGGACGCAATAATGACGAACTCGGTTTCCATTGGCTCCATCTAAACCCGTAACTTCAGGTTTGACTAATTGATAACTCGCCTACAACGTTCAACAAATGGTTTACAGGTTTGCGTCTCAAGCTCGTAACTCGCAGCCCGTTCGAATTTAATAGCACAGTAAGTCGAAAAAATTTCAAGCCCACTCCATTGCGAGCTTCACATTGCACATACAGACTTCAAATTTAATATTGCACATACAGTCTTCAAAGTTAATTTGTCATAGGAAAGTTGTTCGGCTAGATCTGTTTTGTCTTCATCATTATCATGTTCATCACTCCCTATGTTCTTTTAATCATTCAGAACAGTGTCCATAATTTTACAGTCTGTAAGATAATGCACAACATATGTTCCTTCATCTGCATTCATCCACTATGCAAGATTGTATTCATTAATATTACTTGATATATCCTTGGCAACATGTTCTGCAATATTTTTTGCATATTCAAGCAACACATGAACAACGTCTTCTTGACTTGATAAATGAACATTTGTTAAATTGTTCTCATCATTTTCAAAATTGTCATCCGTTGCATTATCCAACTTCAAGGCAGGACACAAATTATGCCAGCATTTCTTAAATGTAGATGCTTCCACTTTCTCCTATTCTATAGAAATGAAGCAGACAACACCATTCATGTTAAATTATTTAATAAAGATCGGTACTGACAGCATTCACTGAATCTAAAATACGTTTCATAAAAAGTGAGTTATACTTTGTATTTATAGAGTGCAGTATTCATTGATCTAGGGATTGTATAAGTGATATACAGTAGGGTGGTAAATACACCACGAAAACATTATTTTTACACAAGAGTTCAGCTTTGGGTCGGGCTGAACAGTTGTCCAGAATTAGAAGGATTTTGCAATCTTCTGGTAGTTCTACAGATATGCAGTTTGCTCTAGCTACTGGCACACACATTTTTCATAGCATTCTATGATAATCTCAGTTGTATTTCAAACACTTTTATTTGCATGGTATGTTCCTGGGTAAATTTTAAAACCTGCCAATGCCCTGGGCATTTATTTTTCATATCACTAGTGGTTTACTCTTGGGTGTACCTCCAGCATTTGAGTAACCTAAAATGGTAAGCCTGTCCTTAGATTGTTTGAATTATGTTGGCGCTTCTTTGTCTTCTTCTTTTGATGTTTTCCTGGGTATACACCGCCAATATAATGTAGTTTCATCAGCAATATACACCTCCTCACGTCTTCATCAGCAATTATCTCGGCAAATTCATTGACATACTCAGCTCCTTCTTGGTTTGCTAAACACTTTTCTCTACAAACTTTATGGAAGGAAATTCCATGACGCCTCTTGAATCTTTGAAGCCATCCTTGAGTATAATCACACTCATGTTCTAATTTAAGTTATTTATGGAACAACTGAGCTACTGGACGAATCCACTCCATCATTCCGACGCTGTTTAAGCCATTCCGTCATCACTCAGTCCTGATCAGTACTCTTACAATATTTAATTTGCTTCTTAGAATCACTGTCTACATATAATTTCAATAGGTGTTCCCTTTGCTTCTTGATGTCATATACAGTTGATGAACCAATATCATAGATTTCATACACCTTATGCAGTGAAACACCATGGTCAAGTTTTTTCAACAGTTCAACTTTCTCTTTAATCATTAGGGACCAGTGTTTGCATTTGCCACCAACACACTGTCACTTGCATCTTCCTTCAAAGTCATAGCAAACTTTTCTTTTAGAATTTGTTGCTCTGCTACTTAACTCAACCCACAAGGATTCAACAATATTACTAGTTCTACCATAAATATATTCTCTGACTGTAAATTAAATTCAGGCTTAACATACAGACAAATCCCTCCTCCTCTTCTACCATTGCCTCTATTTTTCCTTAATAGGTTATAACCATCCAAATTAACAATCCAGTCCTAGTGGTCTATTAAGTCTAATTTCTCATTTATAATTCTAACTCATTTCCCCTGTTGCTATGACTCTGCTGTTTTTAAGTGCTTGCCACTGTATGTGACTTAGCAATACTTAATTCATCCCTTACCCACCTACTAGTTTAAAAACTCCCCCAAGCTTTCTACCATAATTTCCAATAGCACACAAGCTCCCTCTTTATTAAGGTGCAATCCATTATTGCTATAGTGATTGTACCTAATTGAGAAGTCAGCCCAGTGCTCATTAACCTCTCTAAGCTCCTTCTGTTTCCCTGGGCTAAAACATTGCTCCAGTAGTAGCTCAGAAATTACTAACTTGGAGGTCCTTGCCTTAAGCTCAAGTTCTATTTCTATAAAATGATTATTTAGGGCACTCCATCTACCACTTACTTTGTCATTGGAAACAATATGTACCAATACCCTCCCAATAATTTATCTACCTGCTCCACAACATGTTATACCTAAGCACCTTGGAGACAGCAAACTGCTCGATTGCTTCAGATCTGGGCACCAAATCACCCTGTCTACCTTCTTAATAATAGAGTCCCCTACCAGCAAAATTTGTCTGTTGCTCTGCCTAATCTGCCCTCCCTTTTCTCCAAAAGAACTGTTCTCCCAGGTGTTAGAGGGAATAGCTCTATCTGACATTGCAATTTCTGAACGGACATCCCCAACAGTGTCACTAAATCTGGCAAATCTGTTGGTGCTTGCCAAATTAGTACTGGTGTGCCTCCTCCTCCTGTTTCTTCTGCTTTCCCTTGTAACTGTAATCCAGCTACCTGCCTGGACATCCTCACTAGCCCTAGCTCCAGCCTCCATACTAGGCCCAGCTAAACTGTGCTCAGAGGGCACCAACTCCCTTTCCAGTGGAGCAATATGATCAAGCGCTGCAAATCTTCTCTCTAGTTCTCTAATTTGAGAGGCAATACTCTCCCGCCTGTCGCAGATGTATGGACCCTGGATGAGCTGCTCTAGCAGGATATACACTGAGTGAGATTGCCACTGGAGTTACTCATGCTCACTAATTACAAATATTCTGTGAGAAAACAAATTAATCAACAAATATTTGTAAAAAGCTTATGTTTCTGTATCCCTTTAACCTCCCCTTTATCTTTCCTTCTGCTTCTTTCTTCCCCTTTCAGCTCAACAATGTAACACCTTTTGTTTGAACTCCCTCATTTTATTTAAACTTCCACACTTATACTATAATTGCACTTAAATTAGAACTGTTTACTAGCTCCCAAGTTCGTTTCTTTACCTGTTTAAATTAGATTCTGACTACTTGCTTGTACAGTAATCAGTGCAAACAGTAACACAAAAACACCCTTTACTTTTCAGAAGTAAAGAAGTTTAGGGGTTTTAGGTTGGTGTCTGTCTCTCTCTCTCTCTCTCTCTCTTCCCCCACCCCCGCCCCCTCTCTTCCCCCTCTCTGTCTCTCTCTTTCCTCTCTCTCTCTCTCCAGTTCTCTTGGTGCTTTACTCTTTTTTGGTGGGGTGTATATTTTGGATGAGTGGTGAAGAGCTGTCCCATGGCTCCATGGGTCTCATGCTCCCCACCCCAATGCCTAAATACAATTTTAGGTACCAACAAGCTCACTTAAAAAATACCCACAATCTGAGGCTAAGATTTGTTAGCTTTTATCTTTTCCTTTGGGATTTATTTTAGCAAGGTAGAGGTAACTATGGCTAACAATCAGATGTAAAGGGAGCAATCTAGTAAATATGATGCTAAGTTATGGAAAAAATATGTTTAGCAAGGGCTTTGGCTTAGAGATGCTATACTTTACAATTACTGCAATCAATTCTTTAGAAGCAGTGACACTTTAGGTAGTTGAACAATACTTGTTTTACTGAAGTTACTGTAAATTACTGTTGTATTTCAATGACAGATGTTGTGTAGGAAGTGTATCTAGTGTCTTAATTTGTGTATCTGTTTTGATGCACCTTTTATTTTCTATGCCTTAACACAACCACAGAGTCATCAGCCTGTCCTCAGAATTATTATTAATGATATGAAATTAGATTCCACTGTGTATTTTTAAAACACATATTGAACCAAAATGACCCTTCCTCTTTTATTTGTTCCATTGTTTTCTGTTGATTAAGGTTGTCTTTGGGTTAATTTAATCAGATTTTTCCTTAACATATTGTAAGAAAAGTTGGTTATTTTTGCATGTAATCCCTTACTATTTGCTATAGCCAAGTCAAACTGACCTAGCCTTCTGCTGTGATTACATAAGATGTGTTAATGCTATTTCCAGTTAGCACACAATGCCGCTGTTACTTACAGTGCTTTCCAACTCCCCCCAAAAACATAACTATTTGTTTAGTCACCACATTAAATAAATACATTTCTTAAAGCAAGCTGTCCCATAGACAACCATCTGTGACATAAAATTAAATATCCAAAAGCCTTGCAGTTGGTATAAGTGAACTGCTATCTGGAAGAGGTTTTTTGTATTTGCCTGTAGGTGTTCAGAAGCCAATCTGTGGGTGAGTAGGCAGAATCTAATTTAAACAGATGAAGGGGCAAACTTGGGTTCTTATGTAAGTGCAGTTATAGTGTAAGTATGACATTTTAATTAAAAGGAGGACTTTTACAGTAAATAAAGGTATAGATGAAACTACAGAAAAAAAATGTATATACATACAGTATATTGAATTGTAATAATCAATTGACATTTCACCCAGTGCATATCCTGCCACATGTATGCACTGCTAGAGCAGCTGTTTCAGTGTCCATAACTCTGTGATAGGTGTAAGAATGTTTTCTTCCTTGAAGCTTGAATTGCAGCTATTGGTTATATTGCTCCTTTGAAGAGGGAGCTAGTGCACAATTTAGCTGGGCCTAGTATGAAGGGTTGAGTGGGACTGAAAATGTTCAGGGAGGTAGCTTGTTACAATGACAAGGGAAAACAGAGGGACTAGGAAGTGGAGGCAGGTCAGTTCTGAGTTGACAAACACCAACAGATTTGGCAGATTGAGTGAATCTGTTAAGGGAATTCCACTAAGGAATGGGGATGCTAGATAGAGCTGTTCACTCTAACAAGCAGATTTTGGTGGTAGAGGACTATTATTATAAAGGTGGACATGGTGATTTGTGAACCCATATCCTGGGTGTTGAACAATTTGCTGCCTCCCAGGCGCTCGGGGACCCATATTGTGGATAAGGTTGTTTAATAATTGGAAGGGTCTGGAAATGGCCTGGTAGTCTTAGTACATATTGGTACCGATGCCAAAGTTAGTGGAAGATGAAGTGTCCTAAAACTATTTTATGATTCTAGGAAACAAGTTTAGAGTAAGGACCTCCATGGTGGTATTTTGCATACTAATAGTGCTTTTTGCTAGCCTAGGGATACAAAAGGAATTTAGAGAAGTTAATGTCTGGATTAAAAAAGTTAAACAGATGTACATTTAGAGAAATTATGGGGCACTAGATTATTAGCAGTTTATGAGAAACATAATTTGATTACTTAAACAAGGTGGGATGAGTCTCATGACTGGAGAGTTAATTTAGACAGTTATAACCTGTTTAAGAGATAGGACAATAGTAAAAGAAGAGAATGAGTATATCTTTATGTTAACCCTTCTTTAAGGCCTATAGTCAGAGAATATTTTTATGGGGGAACTAATGATAATGTTGGGTAGAAATAAAATGTGAAGGAACAAATCCCAAATAATATTCATATAGGAACATGCTATAAACCCCCAAATATATGTGAAAGTGAGGAATTACAATGCAATTACTTATACAGATTGGAAAACCAACTAAGCATGATTAAGGTATAATAATGGAAGATTCTAACCCCCTGAAATAAACTCAATGAATTAGACCGGCAGTTCGATTAATAAATTAGTTCGATTAATAAACGGTGAATAGGTTTATGAGTAAACTTGGAGATCATTACCTGGCACAGGTTATAGAAGAACCTATTAGAAATTAGGCTATCTTCAATGAAGTCATCACAATAATATTGATATAATTTCAAATGTTGAAGTAGGGGAACCCCTTGGTGACAGTGATCACAACACATTTGAAGTTTTTAAAATACATAAATATAAGGGACAAACAAAAATTCTTAATTTTAAAAGAGCAAATTATAATGTTCTAAGGGCAGCAATACAGCATTTAGATCAGAACAAAGAACTGCAGCTAAAAATACAGAAAATACATTTGTGACTGTTAAAACTTTGCTAAATACATACATATCAGCACATACCATGTGAAAACAAAAAGCAAAATAATAAAATCACCACCCAAGTGGTTTCACAATAACTGAAGCATCAATATAAGGATTAAAAGCAGATATTTCCATTATACAAAAAAGAAGGAACAAAGGCAGCTTTATGTGTGTACAAGGAATATATCAAGTCTTGCAAAAAAGCTAATATAGAAAATAAAATAAAATAGAAAATTAAACTGAATTGCAGAACACTTACCCTAACAAGTTTTTAAATATATTAAAGGAAAGAATGCTAAGAAAGAAAATATTGGAAGTTTTAAACGTCAAAAATGCTGTCTATAAATAGTCACCAGGAAAAGGCAGATGAACAGTTAGGAAACTGCATCAAAATTGGGCTGCATTACCTTCAATAAATAATTTAATGCAGGAAGAAATCCAAAAGAGGCTTGCAAAATTTTAACAAGACACCAATACAGCCAAGGGTACTGAGGCAACTGTGTTCTGTGATAGCCAAGCCATTTTATCTAATATTTCAAGACTACCTTTTCAGAGGCTCGGAACCAGATGATTGGAGAAAAGCAGAAGTGATACCTTTATTTAAGAAGGCAGCAATAGCAAATCCATGAAACTTAAAACGGATGTTGAAGAGCTGGAAAAGATACAGAGAAGGAGGGGCAACAAAATTAATAAAGGAATTAATTAAGTAATCTATGAAGAAAGACTAACAAAATCAAATGTATATTCTCCAAAAAGTCATCTAAGAGGGGATATGATTACCTTATATAAATAAATACAGGGACAATATAAGGTTTTGTTAGGAAAACATTCTGTGGCAAGAGGTTTCAATTGGTTACTTATAATAGAAATTGTAGGACAATGAATAAAGGACAAGCGGCCTAAGCAAATACCTTCCCATCAAATGAAAAGAGACAACCTGGCTCCCTTTGTAGTTTTAGGCCTCTAGATGTTCAAATGTCACAGTGGTGAGATAGCCCAAGCACAATCATAAACAGGACTTTATATGAGTTCAAGTAGCACATTCAATCTTTATGGCAAAGGAGGTTTTGATCATAAAAATCATGAATTCTTCCTCTAAGAAAATTGACCTTCTCAAGCATATATTCGGGCAGTTGAAAGAAAAAGGAGATAATCTACATACTAGATCCAGTTGGAATTTGTTTCCTTACTATACCAGAAATGATCACTCAAACTCTATGACTACTTGTAGAAATATTTAAATGACACAGATTAGCTTCTTGCCATTGACAGAGCTTACAGAAATCCCATCCAAGATGACCATGAAGGTATTTGTTTGAAAACCCTACTTTCAAACAAAGTAACACAAATGTATCCCAATTCAACACCACCTCCATGTGGGAAATGAGTCACTCAAATACATTTCCCCAATTATTTACATTCAGTCATATACAGGAAAAAGAGAGCATTTAAGTACTACTTCTCAATAAAATAAGAACACAAAAGTAAGAGACTCATAGGTATATTCCTAGTGAAATCCAGAAACATTTCATGACCATTTAGGTTGCAAGGATCAATATTAACAGTTTTCTAATTTTTAAAATACACTGAAAATTGTTGTTTGTCTCTAGTAGGACTTCCTCTAATCTATTTCAGACTATGACAATACATTTCCCATAGCCTGCCACTAATGTTGTGCTTTAAATGGGTAGAGAGGTTTAACATTTACTACACTCTCACAGCAGGGAAAATATCTGGTTTGGCCCAAACATTGTGGAAAAACAACAGGTCATTTCTAATTTTTTTCACAACAGCTAAACTTTGAACATTGAAAATCGATTTATTCTTAACTTTCCTGTCTAAAAGTCATAAAGGCTAGACCATTACAATGGCTGTTTAACATTGTTTGTGAGCTGGCAGTAGAAAGTTTTGCATAACAAATGCATTACCCAAGGCACTGGTATACAAGCTAAAATAAGATAATGTATAATGGGCACACTTATATAGGGAGAATATGATATGTTTGAATAAAAGCAGTGCATAAAAACAATTTGATTTGGTTCATGATTTCTCAAATGCATGCACATTGTATTTTACAATTTGATATGCAAAATATAATTATTTGAGAAGCATTAACAAAAAATGTTGAGCAAATCTCCCTGTACAATGTGTGAGCATTATACTACATGCCACATTACATTGATCAACATCAAATGCACAAATGATTTAGATATAGATTTATATAAGTATGTGAATATATAATTACATTTTACAACCTGCATATGTTTTTATCTCTAAAAATTCATATGGTTTCTTACAAAATGGATGCAACAAATGATAATTCTGAAGTGTTAATGTGTTTTGGGGCAGGGTTTCCACATTTAAAATTGACCCAGACTTGCCTTAAGATGTATAAGTTTTGTTAATATACGTTATTTCCTGTAGCTACAGTTAATAGTTATAATGTCTGTTTTTTCTTGTAAAGACTTGCAGCCTTATTAAATTGCAATTATGCTAATTGAAAAGGGCTCTACATAAGCACATAGCATATTTTTTTGACAGAAGGTTTTAGTTACCGAAGACCTTGCTTTTGCATAGAAATTCAATAACTAAAAACTTCTGAAACAAAATATGCAATGTGCATATATATAATTACATTTTACAACCTGCATATGTTTTTATCTCTAAAAATTCATATGGTTTCTTACAAAATGGATGCAACAAATGATAATTCTGAAGTGTTAATGTGTTTTGGGGCAGGGTTTCCACATTTAAAATTGACCCAGACTTGCCTTAAGATGTATAAGTTTTGTTAATATACGTTATTTCCTGTAGCTACAGTTAATAGTTATAATGTCTGTTTTTTCTTGTAAAGACTTGCAGCCTTATTAAATTGCAATTATGCTAATTGAAAAGGGCTCTACATAAGCACATAGCATATTTTTTTGACAGAAGGTTTTAGTTACCGAAGACCTTGCTTTTGCATAGAAATTCAATAACTAAAAACTTCTGAAACAAAATATGCAATGTGCATATATAGAGACCTTTTCAATTGGCCGAATCGTAATTTAATAAGGCTGTTAATGTATGAGGGCACAATGACAAGTTTATACAAATTGTTTTGCATTATAGTATTTAACCCTTGTTCAAAACACTAATTTCAACTCAAAGAATCAATATATTTTAGGAAATTCCACCTCATATTTGTGAAGTATGTAACTCCCTTTACTGGTGCAGTATTTCCAGATCTCAAGGTAGGACATCTGTCAGACATCTTTTCATCACTGCATCATCAGAATCCAGAGTGTGATGAAATTACTTGCTTTGTTTCTTCATAAATATTTCAACTGGTCCTAGACATTCGTTGGCTAAGAATTTAAAATCCTATGTTCGACTGGAGCTCTACTTTTGGTTACATTTCCATCTCATTACTATACACAACATTGCTTTCCAATTCCCATTTTTAAAGCACTTGCTTTACTAAAAATATATTCCTTCCCATGATTAAAGGTATAAAGATATTTCATGGATTAGGAATGCATCTGAGAGAGGAGAATCAATAGAGTATGCAAACATTTTTTTCCAAGAAAAAAAACCTAAATAAACATTAATAAACTTACCCTAGAATTTTCACATTTTTCCCTTTTTTTTCTTGCAGTTGAATATGTGAAGGAATGCACCTGAAAATCCAAGCTATATTAGCATAAATTCCTAATTATTTTTGGCCAATCAGAGGCAGCAACAAATTTGTGGCACCTTCTAGGCACCAGGCTCTGCAGCAAAACATCATGGGGGTACATAGTATTTTCTTCACACCTCAAGGAAGGAGGGAATCAGCTTCAAGCGACAGCTTCAATTAAAAATGTAAATGAATTCAGTGTTTCTATTGGTAGCTATGTGAGCACCTTTTTTTGTGGTTTAGTACAATGCAGACTAACCTCATTCTTGCTTCAGGCACATCTTAAAACCAAAAACAATAAATATTATGCAGCCTTTACTCCACCCAGTTACTATGGTTACCAACCCCCTACATTCCTTCCTCTTAAATATATCTGGTCTGGCATGTTTCTGTTGTCATTAAGTGAGGGGGTCATATTTCTCTTGGTCTCCAGATCTGGTATTACAACCCCAGATGGGCAATAAACTTACATTAAACACCCACATCCAATAATGTTCTCAATTCTATATCAACCCACATCTCCCACCCCCAGTGCCCCGTCTGACAGAACAACATTACAAATAGGCTGCATACACATTCAAATTCCTGTAGAGTTAACTATTTGTTGTCACACTATCAACAACCTGAATACTACACATTATAAACAATTCTTATACTCACAGGCCATTCTCCTTGGGGGTCCGGCATCCTGGATCAGAGCGTGAGGCCTAACATTACACAGGTTATTATGGTCATAACAAAGTAGTCCTTTAGTTCAGGGGAGTGGTAGTTCGATCTTGGGCAATACAGGCCCTTGCTGATGGCTTTCAGGGGTCCACATCCTGGCCTCCATAAGTCAGTAATAATAGTAATGTATGTTTCTGATATAAGCATGCTGTGGATTAGAAAAAGTTAAAAACAGAGAAACTTCCATATACCTTTAAAGATTAATTGCATTGGTTCACAATTTGAAAAGGAAATATCAGCATAATAATCTTTTTTGTGATGTAAATTATCTTTCATGAGAAAACTTACATTGAACATAGCTGGTTATTTTGTACATAGTGTAATAAAGTGCAGCAGGAATCCCTGATAACCTGCAACACAGTACATCAGGGAAGATATTTAAGCCGCAGATGGAGCAAAGCCATATACCCTGGACTGACATAGAAAAGATTAATCCAAAATCTTCAGCCTAATTAAGCCAACACCTGACCCTGTTCATGAGCAGTTAAAAAGGCTGCTCAGTGAAGTTTGCAGTCTCTGCCTAGCAGTCTGAGGAGGAGGGTGTCACTGAGAGACTTTCCTAAAGGAGAGAGCGGCCCGCTTTCTGTTCAGGAGAAATCAAGCTGGATACAACTTAGAGGATAAAAGGTTGGTGCCAAATACATATTATTTTCATCATACCCAGAAAAAGGATTACAAATGCCCCAGGGAGAAGAGAGTATTAAGAAAGAGTAATCATCCCTCATCACAAGAGGGTGACAAGGGTCCCTGGGGTGAAGCATAAGGGAGAGAAGGGTGGGCCCTATGCTTCACCCGCTATTGTCAGAGAGAGAAGAGGAAAAAGGTCCTCAAGAGATCCAAGAAAGAAGCAGAAAGCTTACACTGTGGAATTATAATTTTACCTGCAGGCCGAGAAGCGGTCTCAGGGCGAGTCAGGGTGTTCCAGGTTATAGTAAGCCCGTTTATGTAGAATTTTATTTTGTTGCTGAGGATAAGCACTATTTTTCATTTCTGTTTGTACTGACAAAATAAAACAGCAGTAAAACAAAGCTTCTGACAAACCTGCTGTGTTTTCCTCCATAAATAAGTGAAAGAGCAAGGAGAACAGGATGCAACCCCCCCCCCCCCCCGTCAGAAGGGGGCACTCTGTTACACTGGTGGCAGTGGTGGGATTACTTGTCTGAGTTCAAGAAGACAGCCCACAGTACAGTACAATGATGGAAGACATACTGAAGGCCTTGCTGCAGCAACAACAGCAACAACAACAACAACAGCAACAGGCCAACAACTCAGAGCCAGGCCAGTTTACAGAAGATATTACTTCGGTCCACACAGCCCTCAGCAGCGGGAACAAGAGGACCTGTTACGGGACTGCCTATCAGTCAACCCCTCCAGAAACTGAGCAAGGAGGATGATATAGAGGCCTATCTGCTGTCCTTTGAGAGGGCGGCCCTACGGGAAAACTGTCCCCAGACCCAGTTGGCAGGTATACTGGCCCCGCTTCTAACTGGCATGGCACAAAGGGCCTACTACGATCTCACGGCAGAGCAGGCGGCTGATTACAAATGTCTAAAAGCAGAGATTCTAGCCCGGATAGGGGTGAATCCAGCTGTCCGGGCCCAGAGGTTTTACAACTGGAGATACCAAGGTGATCAACCACCAAGAGCCCAACTATTCGATCTACTCCACCTCACTCGCAAATGGCTGTGCCCTGAGAACAATACTCCGGAAAAACATTGGGATCGAGGTTAAGGGCTTGAAGACCCAAATAACAGCTCCGATAGTACCTCATTTGCCTCATGAGTTAATTTTGGGAAGAAATTTCCCATACTTTGAACACCTCATACATACCGACAGCTGTGGAACAACCGCAGGGTCTATACTGTAGATCTTCCCATTTAAAGATAAGGAACTTTTTCCAGCCTAGAAAAAGTAAGGAAATCACGTCAAGAAAGACGTAAGGAAAAAAAAAGGGGAACAGAAATCAAAAAGGGGTTAAGCCGAGACGAGGCTCTGATAACTTCTCAGCCCACTTCTGAGGAGACAGTAACCTTAAAGGTTTCGTCTCCTAATCCGGATATAAACCCTCTAGAGCAAAGTGAGACAGCTGAAGAGCAAAATGTGCTCCCGGGAGGCGAAAACTTTGGGAGAGACCAAGCAAATGACCCTCTGCTACAGATCATCCACCAAGACGTGGTCAGTGTGAATGGGGAAATCGTAGACGGTCGAGAAAATCCCCAGGGACCCTTTTTCGTGTTGAAAAAGGACCTCTTTTATCGGGTGGTAAAATCAGAAGCGGAGGTCACCGAACAATTGCTGGTACCACAGGGTTATCGAAGAAAAGCTTTAGACATGGCACATAGTCATATTTTTGGAGCACATCTGGGGGTGGAGAAAACCTTGAAATGAGTGTTGAAGAGATTTTACTGGCCTGGGGTGTATGAAGAAGTTCGCCAGTATTGCCTGTCTTGCCATGAGCACCAGCTAGCAAGCCCCCGTCCCCAGTTAAAAGCTCCTCTAATACCCCTTCCAATTATAGAGGAACCATTTGAGCGAATAGCAATGGACCTGGTGGGACCACTAGAATGAACAGCTAGAGGACATCAATACATTCTAGTGATAGTGGACTATACTACCCGCTACCCAGAGGCCGTGCCACTAAGAACTGCTAACTCCAAGAGTAGTGCAAAGGAATTGATTCTTCTTTTTTCAAGAGTGGGCATACCTAAGGAGATACTGACAGACCAAGGGACACCTTTTGTCTCAAAGTTGATGAAGGATTTGTATACCCAACTTCAAGTGAGAGCCTTGAGAACTTCAATATACCACCCACAGACCGATGGGTTAGTAGAAAGGTTTAATAAAACACTAAAGAGTATGATCCAGAAAGTGGTGGACAAAGATGGAAAGAACTGGGACCTACTACTGCCCTTTCTACTTTTTGCAGTCCGAGAGGTGCCACAAGCATCTACAGGTTTCTCTCCATTCCAACTCCTGTATGGGCGTCATACACAGGGCATATTGGATTCTCTTCGTGAAACATGTGAAGACCAACAGGACCAAAGTGAAAATATAATAGAGTATGTTCAAACATTGAGAAACCGAGTTTTACAAATCACCCCCCTAGTGAAAGAACATATGGAACAGGCACAACGGCACCAACAGACCTACTACAATCGAGATGCCCAGATCAGGAAATTCCGTCCAGGCGACAGGATAATGGTCCTGGTTCCGACAGCCGAAAGCAAGCTCTTAGCAAAATGGCAAGGACCCTATGAGGTAATAGAGGCTGTAGGAGACGTAAACTATAAAATCAAACAGCCGGAAAAGATTTATCATGTGAATCTTTTAAAAGCCTGGCGTGAGCAGGAAGCAGAAGCAGCCACAGTATATCAGGAGAATCCAACGGAAGTAGTTCACCCCAGGGTACAGGTGTCAACAGAGTTGTCACCACAGCAGCAGGAGGAAGTAAGACAACTGATTCTCCGCAATACAGATGTATTCACTGAATATCCCGGTCGAACAAACTTAATATACCACGACATTGTCACTAAACCTGGGGTGGTTATCAGAAATAGACCATATCGTATTCCTGAGGCCCGGAGGGTGGAAGTAAAATTAGAAGTAAAGAAAATGCTCGACTTAGGAATCATCGAAGAGTCCAACAGTGAATGGTGTAGTCCCATCGTCTTGGTCCCCAAACCCGATGGGACAATTAGTTTCTGCAGCGATTTCCGGAAGTTGAACGAAGTCTCCCAATTTGATGCTTATCCCAGCCCCGAGTAGATGAGCTAATAGACCGGTTAGGGCCAGCAAGATTTATGTCCACCTTAGACCTGACTAAAGGATATCGGCAAGTACCCCTAACAAGGTCAGCAAGAGAGACGACTGCATTTTGTACCTCTGGCGGCCTGTTCCAATATAAAGTCTTGCCTTTTGGTCTTCATTGAGCCCCGGCCACATTTCAGCTGCTTATGGACAAACTCCTTAGGCCCCATTCTGAGTATGCGACGGCCTATTGGGACTACACATACCCCAAGTTGGGATTCCCACTTGAACAAAGTGGAGAAGGTCTTGGAGACCCTGAGGAGAGCGGGCCTCACCGCAAACTTGGTCTGACAGAGATAAAATATCTTTGTTACACGGTTGGTAGAGGACTGATTAAACCTCAACTTAACAAAGTGGACGCAATACAGGGATGGCCGGCGCGGGCATTTATAGGAATAGTCAGATACTATCGAATATTCATACCCGGATTCGCCTCCATCGCAGCTCCCTTAACGGACCTAACCCGACAGAGGGCCCCGGATACGGTACAGTGGAACCCAGAAGCAGTCAGGGCGTTTGAAGACCTGAAAGTGGCCTTATGTCATGAGCTCCCGACTTCTGGTGCCCCTTCATATTACAGACGGATGCCTCCGCAGTTGGGTTAGGAGCAGTGTTGTTGCAAGAAAAAGAGGGGGAGGAACATCCGGTGCTGTACCTCAGCAAGAAGCTGTTGCCTAGGGAACAACGGTATTCGGTGGTAGAGCTTGAATGCCTGGCCATAAAGTGGGCTACCGAGGCCTTGAAATATTACCTCCTGGGGAGAACTTTTAAATTTGTCATGGACCATGCCCCGTTGCGGTGGATGCATCAGAGCAGGGAGCGGAATGGTAGGGTGACCAGGTGGTTTCTTTCCCTTCAACAGTACCGATTTAGGATAGAACATCGGGCAGGGAAGAAATACGACAATGCAGATGTTCTGTCCAGGGTCCACTGCCTCTCGGCTCAGGTAGCTCAACTACGTGGTGTTGAGCTGAGGGGGATGATATGTAATAAAGTGCAGCAGGAATCCCCGATAACCTGCAACACAGTACATCAGGGAAGATATATAAGCCGCAGATGCAGCAAAGCCATATACCCTGGACTGACATAGAAAAGGTTAATCCAAAATTTTCAGCCTAATTAAGCCAACACCTGACCCTGCTCATGAGCAGTTAAAAAGGCTGCTCAGTGAAGTTTGCAGTCTCTGCCTAGCAGTTTGAGGAGGAGGGTGTCACTGAGAGACTTTCCTAAAGGAGAGAGCGGCCCGCTTTCTGTTAAGGAGAAATCAAGCTGAGTAAGGAGCCATCCAAAAGCCCCCCCCCCCATTCCTGATAAACCGGATACAACTTAGAGGATAAAAGGTTGGTGCCAAATACATATTATTTTCATCATACCCAGAAAAAGGATTACAAATGCCCCAGGGAGAAGAGAGTATTAAAAAAGAGTAATCATCCCTCATCACAAGAGGGTGACAAGGGTCCCTGGGGTGAAGCATAAGGGTGAGAAGGGTGGGCCCTATGCTTCACCCGCTATTGACAGAGAGAGAAGAGGAAAAAGGTCCTCAAGAGATCCAAGAAAGAAGCAGAGAGTTTACACTGTGGACTGTATAATATTATCTGCAGGCCGAGAAGCGGTCTCAGGGCGAGTCAGGGTGTTCCAGGTTATAGTAAGCCCGTTTATGTAGAATTTTATTTCGTTGCTGAAGATAAGCACTATTTTTCTTTCTGTTTGTACTGACAAAATAAAACAGCAGTAAAACAAAGCTTCTGACAAACCTACTGTGTTTTCCTCCATAAATAAGTTAAAGAGCAAGGAGAACAGGACGCACCCCCCCCCCCCCCCCCCGTCAGAAGGTGGTTACAATAGTTACATAGTAATTGAGGTAGAAAAAACTTTTAGTCCATATTGCCAGATCTTTTTACATCTCCTCAGGCCTTTGTAATATGCAGATTAATTGTTAATTGTTAATTAACTGTAAATTGATCCAGAGTAAGGCAAGCTCCATTGAAAACTCATTGAAACATTGTCAGTTGTATCAAAAGGTGAAAGAAATTAATTCCTTTCTGACCCCAGATACTGGCAATTGGATTCCTCACTATATCAATACTATCAATACTCCTTTTTTAGTTATCCAGTATAATCCTGACCCCTAATGACCTTTTTATTCAAAATGATATCCAATCCCTTTTTAAGTTATCTATCGAATCCGCTGTCACTACCCTTACTGTAAAGAACCTGTTTTTACTTCTAACCTCAAAGGATGTCCTTTTGTCAGTTGAAAACCTCTTTCCACAGAAAGTGCACTTGACTGAGCCTTGTATTGACATGGATGTAATTATATAAGGCAATCATATCCCTTTTAGATGTTTTCGTTTGGGTGGAGGGTGAGTTTAATTTGGTTAGTCTTTTTTAAGAACTTCCCCTTAATCATTTTGTTGCCCTTCTCTGTTCTTTCCAGCTCTAAAATGTCCTTTTAATGGAGTGGTACCCAAAATTGTACTCCATATTCCAAATGAGGGTGTACTCATGCTCAGATCTATGATTAGGCAGTCGCCTACAGGTGTTCCACAATGAGGGGCGCCTCATTTTGATTAAAAAACTACAAACAAATGCTAGGCAAAAAAATAAAGTGCCAAATCTCCATGAGTAGCACCTTGTCCTACTTCCTGGAAGAGGAACAAGAGCAGAACAGCACTGTGTGGGAACCAGGGTACTAGGGTGTGGGAAAGTCCCTACCATGTTCATCGAGGCAGAATCAAGATGGAAGAAAACTCTCTGCCAATAAATTTAAATTAAATACTTGAATTGTGTGTCTATGTGTGTGTCAGTGTATGTGTCAGTGTGTGTCAGTATGTGTGTGTCAGTGTCTCTGTGTGTGTGTGTGAGTGTCAGAGAGTGTGTCAGTGTGTGTGTGTGTCAGGGTATGTGTTAGTGTCAGTGTGTGAGAGTGCGTCAGTGTGAGTGCGTCAGTGTGTGTGGCAGTGCTTGTATGAGTGTGTGTGTCAGTGTGCGTGTCTGTGTGTGTGTGTCAGTGTGTTTGTGTGTCAGTGAATGTGTCAGTAAGGGCATCAGTGAGTGTGTGTCTGCCAGTGTGTGTGGACTAAGTGATCATGTGTGTGTTTGTGCTTTGTCTGTCTGTGTGTGATTATGATGTGTGTCTGGCTGCCCACCTTCAGAAACATAGAACACACTCACTGATCACTTAGATTACAATGGCGATCAATTTTGTCTTTAAAGGATAGCTGCATTTCAAGAAAAAATACACGTATATGCAAGCCATAGACAAACATTTTTTGGGGAAATCTGAATTTTTGTAGTCTCTGTTTTTGAGTATAGGAATACATTTTGTGTTTGTTACATCACTTCATGAGAGTTGAATCATTAGGGTGTGTTTTTCTTGGCTATCATTGAAAGAAGAGTTGAGGAAGAAGGGAACAGAAAGCATTCGTTTAATGTTGAAAATTTAAATTGGCACCACACCCCTTCCCCTTCACTGGCCCAGAAGCTAACTTCTCAATTCAGGAAATACAACCATATCTCTCTAGAAATGTAATCACTACTCTCACACACACAACTTCTACCTATGTATCATGGCCTCAGGGGGGCACAGGGGGCAGCACATTTCCCACCCTCGGCTTATACGCGAGTCACTCATTTTCCCCAGTATTTTGTGGTAAAATAGGGGCCTCGGCTTATACTCGAGTATATACGGTACCTTGCACAACTTAGAGTTGTCAGCAAAAACTGAGACAATACTTTCCAGTCCAACCTCTAAGTCACTAATAAATATGTTAAACATGAGAGAACCTAATATTGAACCCTGAGGAACACGATTTACTACATTAGTCCAATTAGAGTATGTTCCCTTTGCTTCCTGTCTTTTAGTCAGTTCTCAATTCATGAGCAGATATTTACTGCAAATCTTGTATCCCTTCGTTTGCACAATAGTCTCTGATGTGGCACTGCATCAAAAGCCTTTGCAAAATCCCAAAATACTACATTCACTGAGTTGCCTTGATCCAAGTTCCTACTAACCTCTTCAAAGAAACAAATTAGATCTGTTTGACATGACCTATCCCTCATAAATCTGTGTTTACTCCTACTTATAATCTTGTTCAAATAGACATATTTTTGTATACTTTCTCTTTTTAACCCTTCTGAAAGTTTTTCCACTACAGAAGTCAGGCTTACAGGTCTATAATTTCCCGGTTTTGCTTTTGCTCCATTTTTAAATGTTTTTCTCATGTCTGGAGAGTGAAAGTCTGTAGATATAATGGTTTGGATATTACAGAACCCTGTTCCCTCAGTACCCGTGGGTGTATTCCATCAGGACCTGCAGCTTTATTAACATTTATTATTTCCAACCACTTTTGAATTTCTTCCTGCATTAACCAATTAGTAGGTGAACGTATTGTAGCCACATTATGTTGCAGTGTCCCAACCACTGGTACCTACCTTGGGTATATCGAAGAAAATAACCTATTTAGCTCATCTACCTTTTCCTGGTCACTAATTATCTGACTGCCTATGTCACAATGTAATGTTACTATAGCCTCCTTCCTGGCCTTCTTCCCAATAATATATAAAAACCAAAACGTTTTAGGAGTAACTTTTTTATTTTCTGTTTTAGCCAGTCTAATAGCAGTTTTGCAAGCCATGTTATTTTCCTTGTACTCATGTAAAGCAGTCTCTGTTCCCTCTTTGTGTAATGTGAATGATTTTTACTCCATATACTGATGTTTAAATCATTTTTCATCCATATTAGATCTGATTTACTCCTTTCACTTTTGTTCCCACATGGCATATGCTGCTAAGTGTGTATATTTAGTAAGGATGTGAATGGTGTCCATTATGTTCAGTATTTTTACTTGGCAGTTCAATGTCCCAGTATTGTATTGCTGCCCTTAGACCAGGGCTGGGCAAGTTCGTTCCTGGAGGGCCTCACACTGGGCTGGATTTGATGATATCAGTGCTGCGCACAGGTGAGTCAATCGCTTCTTCAGTCATCCTGATTGAATCACATGTGCACAGAAAGAAAATCATCAAATTCTGGCCTGTGCAGGCCCTCCAGGACTGAACTTGCCTACCCCTGCCTTAGACCATTACAATCTGCGCTTTTAAAATTTAAAAGTTTTTGTTGGCTTTTTACACATTTGTTTTTTAATTCAATCTCAAATGAGACTTTGTTGTGATCACTATTTTAACCCTATTTTATCATTTGATACTATATCAATATTATCTGTGATGACTAAATCAGATAATGATCTCTGAGTGCACTCAAGAACCTGCTCCCCTTAGGTGAACTGCTGGTCTCACTCATCCAGTTTATTTCAGGGTAGTTAAAATCTTCCATTATTAGAACTTGACCATGTTTAGCTGCATTTCCAGTTGTAACAATAATTGCAGTTCTTCACTTTCAATTATATTTGGAGGTTTATAGCATAATCCTACCAATATTCTTTTAGAATTTCTTCCTCCGCTAGTTAACTCAACTTTCAAGGATTCAACATTATTGCTAGCCCCACCATAAATATCTTCTCTTACTATAGGCTTACATTCAGGCTTAATATACAAACAAATCAGTTTTCCACCCCTATCTTTCTGAAATACGATATAACCATCCAAATTAACAGTCCAGTCATGAGAGTCAATCCACCATGTTTCAGTAATGCCTATTAAGTCCCTTTTCTCATCCCACAAGGTGCTTTAGGGAAAGCACTATGGACACTATGGATTTGAGGCTCAAAGACAGGGCCCTCCTTGCCTTGCTATATGTCAATTTGTATGTATCTTTGTCTTGAACTTATCTTATGTACAGCGCTACGGAATATGTTGGCACATTATAAATACACAATAATAATAATAATAATAATACTGCTAATAATTCTAAATCACCCATTTTCCCTAACAAGCTTCTTGCATTAACAAATATATACTTTATGTTGCTATGACTTTTTTTCTAGTTCTATAAAATCATTCTTTAGGCAACTCCATCTTCCATTTACTTTGTCATTGTCAATATGTACCAAGACCACCGGTTCATTTCCAGCCCCTCCCAATAACTTACCTACCCGATCCACAACATGCCGAACCCGAGCACCCGGGAGACAGCAAACTGTTCAATTGCTGGGATCAGGGTGACAAATGTGACACCCTGTCTGCCTTCCTTATAATAGAGTCCCCTACCATCAAAACCTGTCTGTTGCTCTGCCTATTCTGCCCTCCCACTCTTCCAGTAGAACTGTTCTTACAGCTTTTAAAGGGAACAGCTCTATCTGGCATTGACATTACTGGATTGATGGACATTCCCAACATTTGTACTCAAGCTGGCAAATCTGTTGGTGCTTGCCAATATAGAACTGATCTGCCTTCTCACCCTGTTCCATCTGCTTCCCCTTATAACTGTAACCCAGCTACCTCCCTAGGAATTCTCAATCCCAGCTTCACCCTCCATGTTAGGCCCAGCTAAACTGTGCTCAGTGAGCACCAACTCCCTTTCTAGTGGAGAAATATTACTAAGTGCTGCAATTCTCTTCTCCAGTTCTCCAATTTGAGCTTCGAGAGAGGCAACATGCTCACACCTCTCACAGTGGTAGGGACTTTGAATCAGCTGTACCAGCAGTGCATACAGTACATGTGACAGGATGTACACTGAGTGACATTGCCACTTGACTGACTCATAACTACTAATTACAAAAACACAATGAGAAAAAAATTAATATATTTGTTTACATCTTGTTTTTCTATACCATCATCAATAAAAACTAATTAAAGAAATAAAGTGTTTTCCCTCTCCTTTCTTCTTCCTTTTACCCTTCCTTCTGTTTCTTTCTTCCCTATTCCCTATTATACTCCCTAATTTAATTGAAACTCACACACTAATACTAAATACCTCTAATAGAGAACCACCTCAATCACACTAGACACTACTTTAATGTATTAAAATATGGGAATTAAAAAAATGGTAACGGATAAGCAAAACTAGTGCAGTATGATATTCATTTGAATCAAATGTCTGTGTTGGGTAAAGTTATTGCATTTCAAAGTTGTCATTCAATGATATGTTTAAGCATTTTGTATCAAAGTCTTGTAGGTACTTAGCAAATGGCAGCACTGTGTTGATATAAGCTGAGAATTACTACCGTATATACTCGAGTATAAGCCAAGTTTTTCAGTCCTTTTTTTAAGGCTAAATAGGCTTATACTTGAGTCACTCTCCCCCTCATGTCTCTCTAACACCCCGTGTCTCTCTACCCCCGCTGTGTTTCTCTAACCCCCTGTGTTTCTCTAACCCGCCCGTGTCTCTCTAACCCCTGTGTCTCTTTCCCTCCCCCCTCCTCATCATCAACCCCCCTCCTCACTTTACACCTCTAAATAGGTATTTAGAAGGTTAAAGTGAGGAGGGGGGTTTAGGATGAGGAGGTAGGTTGAGGAAGAGGAGGGAGGATGAGGTTGAGGAGGGGGGTTTAGGATGGGGGGGTTGAGGATGAGGGGGGTTGAGGATGAGGGGGGTTGAGGATGAGGATGGGGGGTTGAGGAGAGAGGTTGAGGAGGGGGTTTAGAATGAGGGGGGGTTGAGGATGAGGAGGAGGTTGAGGAGGGAGGTTCAGGATGAGGAGGGAGGTTGAGGATGAGGAGGGAGGTTGAGGATGAGGAGGGAGGTTGAGGATGAGGAGGGGGTTGAGGTTGAGGAGGGAGGTTGAGGTTGAGGAGGGAGGTTGAGGTTGAGGAGGGAGGATGAGGAGGAAGGTTGAGGAGGGGGGGTTGAGGATGGTGGTGAGGTTGAGGAGGGAGGTACAGGAGGGGGTTTAGAATGAGGAGGGGGGTTAAGGAGGGAGTTGAGGAGGAGGGAGGTTGAGGATGAGGAGGGAGGTTGAGGATAAGGAGGGAGGATGAAGAGGGTGGTTGAGGTTGAGGAGGGGGGTTGAGGTTGAGGAGGGGGGTTGAGGTTGAGGAGGGGGGTTGAGGTTGAGGAGGGGGGTTGAGGTTGAGGAGGGGGGTTGAGGTTGAGGAGGGGGGTTGAGGAGGGAGGTTGAGAATGAGTAGGGGGGTTGAGGAGGGAGGTTGAGGATGAGGAGGGGGGTTGAGGATGGAGGTTGAGAATGAGGAGGGAGGTTGAGTAGGGAGGTTGAGAATGAGGAGGGGGGTTGAGAATGAGGAGGGGGGATGAGGAGGGTGATATGGGAGGGGGAGAAGAGACACAGGGAAGGGAGAGGGGGAAGAGACACAGGGAAGGGAGAGGGGGGGAAGAGACACAAGAGATGTAGGTACTTGGCAAATGGCAGCACTGTGTTTATATAAGGTCAGACTTACCACCGTATATACTCGAGTATAAGCCGAGTTTTTCAGCTCTTTTTTTTAAGGCTAAAAAGGGCCCCCTCGGCTTATACTCGAGTCATTCTCCCCTTCGTGTCTCTCTAACCCCCCGTGTCTCTCTAACCCCCCCTTGTCTCTCTACCCTCCCCATCGTGTCTCTCTACCCTCCACTGTGTCTCTCTACCCTCACCCCGTGTCTCTCTAACCCCTGTGTCTCTCTAACCCCCCTCCTCACTTTACACCTCTAAATACCTCCCCCTCTCGCTTTCCCCTCACTTACCTTCATCTGCAGCTTCTCCTCCGACCTCCACTCCTTCCTGCGTCAGCACCCGGTATATGCTAATGACGTGGCGCGCATGTGACGTCACGTCATTAGCATATACCGGCTGCCGACGCAGAAAGGAGCAAAGGCCGGAGGAGAAGCTGCAGATGAAGGTAAGTGAGGGGAAATGGAGAGGGGGAGGTATTCAGAGGGGTAAAGTGAGGAGGTGGGTTTAGGATGAGGAGGGAGGTTGAGGATGAGGAGGGAGGATGAGGTTGAGGAGGGGGGTTGAGGTTGAGGAGGGGGGTTGAGGATGAGGAGGGAGGTTGAGGATGAGGTGGGGGGTTGAGGTTGATGAAGGAGGTTGAGGTTGAGGAGGGAGGTTGAGGATGAGGAGGGAGGTGGAGGATGAGGAGGGAGGTGGAGGATGAGGAGGGTTGTTGAGGATGAGGAGGGAGGTTGAGGATGAGGAGGGAGGTTGAGGAGGGGCTTGAGGATGAGGAGGGGGGTTGAGGAGGGAGGTTGAGGATGATGAGGGAGGTTGAGGAGGGAGGTTGAGGATGAGGAGGGGGGGTTGAGGAGGGAGGTTGAGGATGAGGAGGGAGGTTGAGGATGAGGAGGGAGGTTGAGGATGAGGAGGGAGGTTGATGATGAGGAGGGAGGTTGAGGATGAGGAGGGAGGTTGAGGATGAGGAGGGAGGTTGAGGAGGGGCTTGAGAATGAGGAGGGGGGTTGAGGAGGGAGGTTGAGGATGAGGAGGGAGGATGAGGAGGGAGGATGAGGAGGGAGGTTGAGGATGAGGAGGGAGGTTGAGGTTGAGGAGGGGGTTGAGGATGAGGAGGAGGGGGTGAGGAGGGGGTTGAGGATGAGGAGGGGGTTGAGGAAGGAGGTTGAGAATGAGGGGGGTTGAGGAGGGAGGTTGAGAATGAGGAGGGGGGTTGAGGATTGTGATAAGGGAGGGGGAGAAGAGACACAGGGAAGGGAGAGGGGGGGAGAGACACAGGGAAGGGAGAGGGGAAGAGACACAGGGAAGGGAGAGGGGAAGAGACACAGGGAAGGGCGAGGGGGAAGAGACACAGGGAAGCGAGAGGGGGGAAGAGACACAGGGAAGGGAGAGGGGTGAAGAGACACAGGGAAGGGAGAGGGGTGAAGAGAAACATGGAAGGGAGAGGGGTGAAGAGGCACAGAGGAGGGAGAGGGGGGCACAAGAAAAGGGCACACAAGAGGGGGACACAGAGGGCACAAGAGGGACACAGGGGGCAGCACATTTTCCACCCTCGGCTTATACTCGAGTCACTCATTTTTCTCAGTATTTTGTGGTAAAATAGGTGCCTCGGCTTATACTCGAGTATATGTGGTAAGTTAATTTACTTTTTCAAAAAGTTTTATTCTGCAATTTTATGTTGATTCCATTGTCCTGGAAATTGCATTTATGGTAAGTATGGGTTAATTTGTTTTTATTTGTAGATATATATACTACCACTTTTTTTTTTTTTTTGATGGGATCTGATATAGTTTTGTGGTGTAGGCCATTTACAAATTATACACAGTGTGCTATTTCATGTAAGATATACTTTTTATATTTATTCTGATTTCATTAGCTCTTTTAACCTAGTTAAGTATGCTGTGCATGTTTTTGGCTCCACAGGTAGAGAATTCTTATTTGTGCCCTTGCTAGTCATTACCTGTGTAAGTCATAAGTAAATGTAAATCTATACACATTTGCTATCATCTTGTTCAAAAGATCTATGATTTTTACAGATATAATTTATTTTGGAAAAATGCAGAGTTTAAAATGAACGGAATAGCATTTTTTATTTTTTACATATATCACATTGTATCTCTTAAATGTTATACACAAAAGAAATACAGCTACAATACAAAAATACAGAAAATACAGCTGAAATTATGCTGAAAAAAATCATTATATATAGCTCTACATATATACGTATAATATACTCACAGGAGTCATACCTAGCAGCATACAAAATGTGTCTGATCTCCGGAGTACTAAAAAGTCTCCAAACTCTCAGCATTCCAAATGTTAAGGAATGAATAAAAACATAATATCACATACATAGTTGTCGTAATTGTGGTTTTTTTGGTAACGCAATGTTAAATATTGAGGGTCTCGCACAGTGAGCCCCACAACTGCGAGCCTTGAGAAGCGAGATGAGAAGTTGACTGTGAGCCTCGCAGAGAGAGCCGAGCTGTTGTGGGCCACTACTGTGAGGCCCGCGGGACTTAGGCTGCAATGAGCGCCAAAGGCGTTCATTGCAGGCCTCATGATGATCGCGGCAGGTGCTCATCGCCAGCAGCGCAGGACTTAGGCTGCAATGAGCACCAAAGGTGCTCATTGTAGGCCTTGTGATGAGCGCACAGGTGCTCATCACCAGCGGGGCAAGACTTAGGCTGCAATGAGCGCCAGGGCTCACAATGAGCGCTGCAGGTGCTCATCACCAGCGGTGCAGGACTTCGCAAAAATTGCGGACCTCGCAACAATTAAGAATTTAATGGCCGAACCGCGAAACTCAATAAACCACCACCACAAAAAAAAAAGTATGCCTCCAATTAACTTACACACTCGCACACAGCACAGGGGGAGTGCCAGGGAGCCTGGAAATGAGGTTGCAAGTTAATTTGAGGCATAGTTGCGTTTTTTCATGATGAAAAATTGTATAAGCAAGAAAAAAAATTGCTGCCGAAAAAAAGTAACACAACAAAAACTAGGCAGAAGGACGTAAAACGAGCCGTAAGCAGTAAGACTTAACACAAGCCAGTAACAATTAATCCAAGCCTGTAATATTTAACTCAAGGCAATAAGACTTAACCCAAGGCAGTAAGACTTAACCCAAGGCAGTAACACTTAACCCAAGGCAGTATACCAAAGGCTCGCGATGAGTGCCAAAGGTGATCATTGTAAAGCAGAAAAGTTGTGGCTCACGATGAACATAGAAGGTGCTCAGAGGGGCCATAGCCTCAAATTGTGTGGCAAACAGCATTGCCCGGCTTCAAATTTTATTGCCATCATTTTTGACGAGCAAGTCGCTAGTTGGTAATATTAATCATCTGCGGCAATGAGGAGCTGAACTTGTCCTAAGAAGTCGGCTTCCCAGTGGCAAGAATGAGCTTGGCTCATCATTGTCTCTAGTAAGGGAAATGGGATTTTCTGTTCACCCCTGAAGGTGTTCTGTCTACTGTTGTTGTTTCAACTGTCCACAATCCCTTCTGGAAATTAGTGTTCTTGCAGCTGGGTCAAAGCTGTGTCAAGAGGTGCAGGGTGTCAAGCCTGAAAGGTATGCTTAAAGGCAATTGGTAACATGCTGTTCTAGTGCATATTGTCTCTGCTCCTCTGTAGAGCACATCTCTACAGTCTAATTATTTGAACCCTTAAAGTGTTGTTCTATTAATCATAAAAAGCTTGTTACTGTTATTCTTCATTGAACTCCAGAACACACTTCCTAACAATCTACCCTACTGTTAATAAATGTAATATCCACCTCTACCTCTCTACCAAGGCAAAAACTACTTAAAGCAAAAACTAAACACCAATGTGTGGCCCTAAGCATCCCTTCAAGTTAAATATGTTAATTATCTTTGTGTGTAGACATTGGGCCCTATTCTATTAGAAGCCTGCAAATTACTCAAACTCATAAATTTAGCTGCGGGTGTTTAGATGTTTTCTGTTGACTTGACTCCAGCTTGCAAATACTGAACTCAAGGTTGAACTCGTAAACCCTTCCTTTTTAATTCCGATTTTTGGGGCATGATCATAGTATCTGACAATATTTAAGCAAGCCGTAATTTAGTTTTTATACACAGACAATATGAGACCATCATCATGATGTCAGTAAAACATGGAAGTTACATGTAATCTTCAATCGGCGGCTAAGAATGAAATGGTGCCAGTAAGTAATATTTTCTAATGGGGCTCATAATCAAGCAATCAAGCATAAAATGCATTAGAGCATCTGTTTTATATTTTTCCTTCAAACTTTTTCTTATTTCCATACATATAAACAACATTTTTTGCACTAATTGGATGAAAGAAGCCAATCCATTATCGATGAATAAGTAATTAAGATGTATAATACAATTTTTCCACCCAAAGCTTTAAAAACAGCAGACCTAATTTTACTTTCAATAAATCCAAAGGTATTAGTGGGCTTGGTGTTGGCAAAAGTGCTCCTATTAAACCTTAACCAAAATTTTGTAGAAGATGCAGAGATGTCTAATTGTTTTATAGAGCATGTACTCTCATCAACATTCCCAAACAGTGTCTGTAAGACATTCCTTGATTGAAAATAATTATTTTTAATATTATACCATTTCATTTTATCGGGGGGGATCTATCCATTAAACAATATGTGAAAGCATTATAGCATCATGATAAGATTTCAGAAGCTGAAAGGCAATTCCTCCTTTTTAAAATCTTCTACTAGTTAAGATATTTTTAACTCGAGCCTGCTTACAAACTTTTTATTAATTTTTGAAAAGTTTTTATAAATTTTTGAAACTGATTAATCAGATAATTAGGGATAGCCAAAGGTATACATCTCAAAAGATAATTAATCCTTGGAATGTTAGACATCTTTGCAATTGTGATTCTCGCCGACAGAAAGGTTCAGTCCTCTCCAAGAGTCCACCAACCCCAGCAACTTATCATAGAGTTTTTTATAGTTTGAAACAATTTTCTTACGCATAGTATGATACAAAACAAGTGTTTAATGCAGTTATCCTTCCACTTATGATAGTTAGATTTCAGTATTTTTTTGTTCTTCCCTTATCAAATTTAGAGTTAAAACTTCAGTTTTCATAATGTTCAGTTTATAATTTAAAATTTTACTATATCGTCCAATAATGTAATGCAAGTTATCCAACGATCAGGATGGCTCTGTTAGTACTTTATATGAATTACATAATTATTACTCTGTTTTAAAAACTGAACCATTGATTTCTATTCCCTTCCCTAGAGAAGAGCTTTGAATAGCTCTGCCAATGGTTCAATTAATAAACAAAAAAAATCGATGGCGAGAGCGGGCAACCTTGACTCATCCCATTTGAGATAGAAAAAGTCTGCAATATATAACCTTTTCCTATAACAGCCGCTGAAGGATTACAATATAAAGCTCTGAATTGCATGTGAGCCAAAATTTCCCAAACCGTATTTCATCAGAACTAGATCCATATATTCTCCGCTTACTCTAACTAACGCTTTCTCCCCATCAAGGGAGAGAAAAATTGCTGGTTCCTTACTCGTATTGAGATAGGAAATTAAATCAATTAAAGTTTGGTTATTATCTGTGCCCTGTCTGCCTCTGACAAATATGGTTTGGTCATTGGCTACTAATTTCTGAATGGCTATATTTAATCTGGTCGTCAAACTCTTTGCATACATTTTAATTAGAGAGATTGGTCGACATATAAGAGTTGTTTATATGATGCACACAACTATACATTTTTCTTGCCCCAAGTGAAGTCCAGGTACTGTATCGTTCCGTTAACACATACAATCAACAAACAACAAACATATTGCACAATCCCAACACAAAGCTTCCCCTTAACCAACAAACATATGTAAAACGATAGCACCATCATAGTGATGTCGCGAACATCAAACGGGCAAACCGGGCGAACCGCCATAGACTTCAATGGACAGGCGAATTTCAAAACCCACAGGGACTCTTTCTGGCCACAATAGTGATAGGAAAGTTGTTTCAAGGGGACTAACACCTGGACTGTGGCATGCCGGAGGTGGACCCATGGCAAAACTCCCACGGAAAATTACATAGCTGATGCAGAGTCTGGTTTTAAGCCATAAAGGGCATAAATCACCTAACATTCCTAAATTGTTTGGAATAACATGCTTCAAAACATCAGGTATAATGTTGTATCGATCAGGTAGTGTAAGGGTTACACCTGCTTCACAGTAACAGACCAATTTCCCCGTTTAATGCACCGCAAACAACCGCAAACAGTCCCTTTGCACAACCGCAAACTCCCCATTTGCACAAGGTTGGATACCAAGCTAGCCATGTCCCGTTCCTTGTCCTCACTGATGTCATTGAAGGTCTCTTCCTCCACCCAGCCACCAAGGGTCCCCGAAAGGTGACAACAAGCCCCCTGGGACGCCTACTGTGTTTGGTCTTCCACCTCCTCAAAGCCACCTTCCTCCTCTGACTCCTCTTCTTCAGACTCCTCTCTGCGTAGCCTCTGTCTGCGTTATTATAAGGTGTGTACTGTTAAGTAGTACTATTACTATCGGTTTAATCTATTAGGGGACGTGTACATGGCATTGATTTTTGGAACAGGGAGATGGAAAAAGATGCTTGGTCGGACCTCCTACTTCAATTTTGGGGCACTGCTCGTGCAATCTAAGGTGCCACCAGATATGAGTGTCACTGTGCACTGGCAAAAGTTGTCAGAGTAGATGCAATAGGCTTCACACACACGCTGTAATGATATAGGAATCACAAAGTTGTGGAGACCAGTAGCCAAGGTCAGCAATAATCCGGTTCAGCAACTTGTAGGTTAAACAGGAACAAGCTTTTATTGAAGGGATCAGGAACCAACAATAATCTGGCAAGGATACAGAGACAGGAAGTGCCTTATATAGGCCAAGAACCAGACACCTGACCAGACACAGCTGAAGAGACTTAGGTACTGATAAAATTGCTAGCAGAGTCAAGCTTATAAGGTCTCAATGGAATTCACAAAAGGCAGGCTGGCGCAGTGGTAGGGAAGAGGTATAGCAGCCTGGGGACCAGGGTTCAAAACCCAGCAGAGTCAATTCCTCACATTACCCCCGCCTCTATAGGTGCAGCCTCTGGATGCCCTATTACCTGGTTTAGCAGGGTACTGCACATGAAAAGACTGAAGTAGATCAGGAGCGTGAATATTGTCCACTGGTTCCCACGAACTCTCCTTCTCACCATAGCCTTTCCAGCGAACCAGATACTGAAGTTTGTTACGGAAGATCCGGGAGTCAAGAATTTTGTCCACTTCGTACTCATCCTCACCATCCACGAGGACTGGAGGTGGGGCAGGCAGGGCTCGGCCAGGGAAAGTATTTTCATGAACAGTTTTAAGCAGTGCAACGTGAAACACTGGATGTATTTTCATGAAATTCGGGAGTTGCAAACAGAAGGTGACAGCATTGATCTGAGCAATGATCTCAAAAGGTCCCATGAACCTTTGACCCAATTTATGAGAAGGAATCCGAAGCTTAAGATTCTTTGTTGACAGCCACACCTTGTCACCAACGCGATAGACTGGGGCCTCCTTTCTATGCCTATCAGCAGCTCTTTTGTAACATTCCTGAGCCTCCAAAAGAGTCTCTTTCAACAGTGCTTGGGAATCACGTAACGCAGTTAGCCGGTCAGTGACAGCAGGAATGGAAGTAGTAATTGGGAGACTGACTAGAAAGGTCGGATGGTAACCATAGTTGGCAAAAAATGGGCTCAAAGAAGTGGAGCAGTGTTGGGCATTGTTATAGGCAAACTCCGCCGTGGGTAGAAAATCCAGCCAGTCATCCTGCAGGTAACTAATATAGCACAGCAAATATTGCTCCAAAGTCTGGTTGGTTCGCTCAGTCTGTCCATTACTTTGCGGATGAAAAGCTGACGACAGATTTACATTAATACCTAGATTAGAACAAAAATGTTTCCAAAAACGAGACGTAAACTGCACTCCCCTGTCAGAAACGACTTCATCAGGCACTCCATGCAAGCGAAAAATTTCCTGAATAACCAGGTCAGCCGTCTGTTTAGCTGAAGGGAGACCACGAGCTGGTATGAAATGACCCATCTTAGTTAACCTGTCCACAACAACAAGAATGGTAGTGTGTTCCTTAGAGGGAGGTAGTTCCACAATAAAGTCCATGGATATAGATCCCCAGGGACGATGAGGAATCGGAAGAGGCTGAAGCAAGCCAACAGGGGATGAGCGAGGAGTCTTATGTCTGGCGCACACATCACAAGAGGACACATACTTCTTAACATCCTCATGATACTTCGGCCACCAAAAGGATCGGGCAAGTAGGTCTTGCGTCTTTCGGATTCCTGGATGACCTGCTGGTTTTGAGTCATGGTAGAGACGTAAAAGGTCCAGTCGCACTGACTCCGGAGCAAACAGACGTCGTTGAAAAATCCAAAACCCATTAAGCATCGTCATATGGAGATCACGAGGAGGATCACGAAGAACTGGGTCTTCAGCGTAGCCCTTTTTAATGCGAGACATCAGATCAGAAGGAAAAGCAACTCCTATAAATATATCCTCCGGCAAGATGGTGGTCTTGGTTACGGTAGCATGCAGGGGGTCAGCTATTCTAGACAAGGCATCCGCCTTACCATTCTTGGAGCCAGGACGGTATGTAACCAAAAAATTAAACCTTGAGAAGAATAGAGACCAGCGTGCTTGTCTGGCTGACAGTCTCTTAGCTGATCGAATGCATTCCAGATTTTTGTGATCTGTGAGGACAGTAATTGGATGGGTAGCTCCCTCCAAGAGATGTCTCCATTCGGTGGAGGCAGCTTTTATAGCCAATAGTTCTTTATTCCCTGTGTCATAATTTCTTTCTGCTGGCACCATCTGGCGGGAATAGAAGGCACACGGATGTAACAGCATCTTAGGTCCAGTCCTTTGAGACAGTATAGCACCAACAGCTGAATCAGAAGCATCAACTTCCACAATAAATGGTAATTCTGGCTGAGGATGTACCAGGACGGGGGCAGATGTAAACAGAGTCTTTAATCGGGAGAATGCGGTATCAGCCTTATCGGACCACTGAAAAGGAGTCCCCTTACGTGTGAGTTCAGTGATCGGTGTAATAACGGCAGAGAAATTCTTAATGAAACGCCTGTAAAAATTGGCAAACCCCACAAATCTCTGGACATCTTTTTCATTCTTGGGGATGGGCCAGTCCAGCACAGCTTTAATTTTACTTGCATCCATAGTTAAACCTTTAGGAGTTATGACATACCCCAGGAATTGAATTTCTGTTTGTTCAAACTCACATTTTTCTAGTTTAATGTATAGGTGGTGGGTACGAAGGCGCTCCAGAACTATACAGACCTGTTTTCTGTGGTTTTCAAGATTATCAGAAAATATTAAGATATCATCCAAATATGCCACAACAAACTGATCCAGGAGATCTCGTAGTACATCATTGATAAGATGCTGGAAAGTTGCAGGGGCATTACAAAGCCCAAATGGCATTACTAGATATTCGTAATGCCCGTACCTGGTTCTGAAAGCTGTTTTCCATTCATCATTTGGTCTTATGCGAACCAGATTAAATGCCCCCCCAAGATCAAGCTTTGTAAATATTTTAGCTGAGCGAAGTCTCTCCAAAAGTTCAGGAATGAGAGGCAAGGGGTAGCGGTTTTTAACAGTGATGTTATTAATGTCCCTGTAATCAACGCATGGCCGTAGGCTGCCATCTTTCTTCTCTACAAAGAATATAGGAGCTCCTGCTGGGGAAGTAGATGGTCGAATAAAGCTTTTGGCAAGATTTTCTTGTATGTATTAACGAAGAGCTTTCAATTCAGGCTCAGAAAGGGAATATATACGGCCAAATGGGATAGCAGCCCCAGGCAACAGCTCTATTGGGCAATCATAAGGCCTGTGGGGTGGAAGCTGATCAGCATTCTTCTTATCACAGACATCTGCAAAATCCCGATATTGTAGAGGAAGCTTAGTCAAGTTTGTAGCAACCATTTCATTAATTGTTGTGGCAACAGGTGTTACCTTAGTGGGTTGACAATTCATTAAGCAGTGTTCTGAAGGAAAGGACAAAGTTCTGATCTTCCAATCAATCTGTGGGTTATACAGAGCAAGCCAAGGTACCCCCAAAATCACTGGAAACTGTGTTGAGGAAATTAGGTGGAAAGATATAGTCTCATGGTGATTCACTTCCAGAGTCAACATTAAGGGCACAGTCTCATGTGTAACCGGGCCCGACGTAAGTGGAGAACCGTCCACTGTCTCCATTAAAACAGGTGAAGAATTAGGGATAGACTGAATTCCATTTCCTGCTGCAAATTTAATGTCCATAAAGTTTCCGCCTGCTCCAGAATCTATCATAGCTGTAGTTGAAATTTTATGATCACCACATTGCAACGTGATAGGCACCACAAAATGAGGATGTTGAGTCAACATACCCTCTTCACCATGAGCCAGAGAAAACAAGGGTTGTGTGACAGAATCCAGTTGATCTGCAATCTGGGATTGGTGTCGAATCTGTGCGCCCTCAGCAGCCATAGCTATTGTTCTTTTGGATTTGCTAGGGCAATTGATGGCATAGTGCCCTGCACTACCACAATACAGGCATAAATTGTGAGTGCGTCGCCCCTGTTTTTCTTCATTGGATAATGGCCCTCTTATTAGATTTACCTGCATAGCCTCAGGCTCAGAGTCTGAAGGTGTTTGTGGGGTTGGAGTAGAAATTCTTGAATAGGAAATAGGAGTAGTACTTGGTCTAAAAGAGCCCTGTCTTTCCAATCTTCTTTCAGAAAGTCTCCGATCGATACGGATAGCCAAACGCACGAATGCATCAAAGTCAGCAGGAAGATCAACACGAGCTAGCTCATCTTTTATAGCTTCTGAGAGAGCTTTTCTGAAGTGGAACCTCTGAGCTGATTGGTTCCAGGTAGTATCAGCAACTCACTGTCTGAATTCAGCAGCATATTCAGCCACGGAGCGCCTCCCTTGATGCAAATGAAGTAGAGTGGCTTCTGCTGTAGCACATCGATTGGGGTCATCAAAAACTAGGCACATGGCCTCAAGAAAGTCATTTAGATTACCCAAGACTGGACTGTCCTGTTCCAGAAGAGGGGAGCCCCAAGCCAGGGCTTAATCTTTGAATAGTGAAAAAATAAATCCCACCTTCTCTCTTTTAGATGGAAATTGGTGAGGTAACATCATGAAGTGCAAACGGCATTGATTTAGGAAACCCCTAAATTTTTTGCAATCTCCTCCAAACTTTTCTGGCAGGGGCAAGCGGGCATCTTGTGCAGGTGTAACAGTAGCAGCTGAAACATCACGTGCCCTGTAGCTGGTGTACTCACTGTGCATTGACTGAAATTTATTTTGCAGTTCAGCTACCTGGTCCTGCAGCACTTGGATGGTCTGTGCCTAAGTCTGCACAGTTCTTGCAGTAAAAGCAACCTGCTGGGCCAATGCAGAATCTGTCCCGGCGGTCTCCATGAAAGGGCCAGATTATTCTGTAATGATATAGGAATCACAAAGTTGTGGAGACCAGTAGCCAAGGTCAGCAATATTCCGGTTCAGCAACTTGTAGGTTAAACAGGAACAAGCTTTTATTGAAGGGATCAGGAACCAACAATAATCTGGCAAGGATACAGAGACAGGAAGTGCCTTATATAGGCCAAGAACCAGACACCTGACCAGACACAGCTGAAGAAACTTAGGTACTGATAAAATTGCTAGCAGAGTCAAGCTTATAAGGTCTCAATGGAATTCACAAAAGGCAGGCTGGCGCAGTGGTAGGGAAGAGGTATAGCAGCCTGGGGACCAGGGTTCAAAACCCAGCAGAGTCAATTCCTCACACACGCCTGTAGGCAGGCAATGGCTATTCAATCTATTACAGTCAAAAAAGTGTTTTATGTCACTGAGCACAATATAACTTGTGAGCCTGACACAGGCAGGCAACTGAAATTAGATTACAGGAAAAAAATGGTTGTTTTCAATGTATGTTACACCACCAGGTATGAGTAGTGAAAATAAGCACAATATAAGCTGTTAGGTGTTAGCCTGTCATGCACACACGCTGGCAGGCAGGCATAGATTACACACAAAAAATTATAAAATAAAATAAATGATGTTCAAAGTTTCCTCAATGATAAAGTATAGGGGGCGAACCGAAAAGCGCATGTGTTCGCCGTTCGCGGCGGACGCGAACATTTGAAAATCGCCGCAAATAGTTCTCCGGCGAACTGTTCGGGACATCACTACACCACCACAAAAGGACTGCTCTCTGCACATTGGAGATGTCCATCCATAATGGAGCATCGGCAAACTTTGTCTAATTTGCCTGCCACAATGAAGACCAACATCTCCCAAGGAACTTTCTAATAATGTTCAACAAAATGTAATCTAGGAAAGGAGTGGGGAAAGGACCAACCCCATCAGCTTAAGAGAGGTAGGAGAGAGAGAATAGGATATGAATCCCCCCCCCCCCCCCCCCAAAAAAAAAGAGCATCTGTTTTAGATGTGGGTTTCATGATATGTATTAACCTCTTGAGACCTGGGATTGATATTACTCAGAAATAATATTTAAAAATATTTTTTTTTTAATTTAATTTTGGGGTTAATGTCTCTCCATGTCTTCCTGTGCTTTTAAAGTACAGTATTGTGTGTTTAATATCTATTACAGCTCTAATAACTGTTTTAAAAAATCATTGCAAGTCCTTTTTTTGACAAACAAAAGTGCTACTTTTTTAGGATCAGAGCTATGAATCTAATAGAATATTGATTTTGTGTAACTTTAATTATTTGTAGCTCGTTATTTTCAAATTGTGCTAAAACTAAGTTCTATGGCCGGTTTTGCTGCTGTACCCGTAGTGATTGTGGGTGGGTAACTGGTAATCGGATTGTGAATTGCTAATAGAATACTTGGCAATTCTCAGAGTGGTTTAAAGTTTGTATAAATGTGTGAATTGGGCAATAGAACACTGGTGGAGCAAAAGAATGGAGGGTCCCAGTGCAAAAATAAATGTTGTGCCCCCTTAAGAAACTCTTAAAAATAGGGGGGGGGGGGGGATTACAAAAAAAATATAAGAAAGGAACTTGCACTGCTCTTTCACCAGCTCTGCCTGTGATTGTCATTGATTTTCAGTCATATTGTGCCTTTTTAGATATTTTCAGCACCCCCAAAGTAGAACAAATTATCTAATTGCCCAACTTCCAACATGTTCAATATTAATAAGGCTTCACTAAATGGTAATTTTATACATTCTTATTTTATAAATTAATTTATAAATGTATTTATATCAAACTGCAACTAAGTATTTCCCATATTATATTAAATAAAGGTGTTTTTATTCACTGACAGCATTAATAAACATCTTTAAAAAACATAGTTTGGTGACTTGAATATTAAACACATCTGGGGCCTCATTTTATTATCGGCCGCAGCCGTTGCGGGGCCGCAAGGACCGGCTGCAAGCTATTCTGCTATTCTTTTCCCCTCCGGCTGGGGATTCCGGCAGGCTTGCGGCCGGCGCCTTGCTATCTCTGCCGGAGCAAAGCCTTTGATCTAAAACGGCCTAAGGAAATCGGCCGTAAGAAAATCCTATTTGCAATTCAATTGCTCCGGGAACCCTCTCTGCAAGGCTAAAAGCGAGCCGCAGCTTACTTGCAGGAAAGAGGTCCCGCTAGCACCAATTAAGCACGAAATATAGCCCAAATAAAACCATCCTGCACTTTGAGAAGACTATAAAGGGATTTTAGGTGTTAGCAAAAATAGCACAAATTTCCCCTATACTCAAATCCGTAAAATAATTTTTTTTTAATATATGTCAAATATACATGTAAAAAGTCCAGAGTGCTTGGAGCACCTCAGACCTGGCCACGCTGCGGCCGGAAAATAAACAGTTAATGTAAACTCGTATTTGGGCTGATGTGCAAGCTTGAGAGGGGGTTACTATTAATCCTCATGTCCCCCAATAGGATCCCTAGCATTTACAGAGCTGTACAGTGCTGTCTTGAATTTATTTTTTGACTTAAAAAATTTTGGAGCTTACGGCCGGTTCCAAGATATGCGGCCGGCCGTAAGAGGAGATCCTTGCGGGGCTGTTTTTATTGAATTGCGAGGTAACAGAACCCCCGCAAGGAATCGCAGCCTTACGGCCGATAATAGATTGAGGCCCCTGGTATTCACCTGTAAATAAATTATTAAGCATGTATCCCTATAAATTCTAGAGCATCATCCTTCCAAAAACCTCTTGCCAGAAATTAACCCAATTTTGCAATTTACTGTTACTTAGAGTGACCTAAATGTCTTTAATCATGTAATTAAATAATATCACAACTGCCAAAATATTTACCAGACCCATAGAACCCAATAAATGATATTGCCATTATTAGCCCAGGTTTAACTATTTAACATAAAAGCAGCTATAGAGTTACCTTGGTATATTTTGATTTTTTTTAAATTCTTACCTTTTTGACATAAATTTGACTCAGGCTTGCAGCATTGTTTAAATAATAACAGTAATGGGATTGGCAAAATAATGAAATAACAATGTTATAGGCAAGAATAAAAGGGGTTATTCTGATACGCTGTGTTCCAAACAGATGGCACTTTATGAAAACTACGGTAGCATAATATTGCCATTTAAAGGAAAATAAAACAGTGAACAAAACTAAATCACAACCTTTCATAAGATATAGTACTATAGATTGAAGCACGAAAACTAACATGATTTATCCTATGCCAGATGTGCTAGAGAATGCACATTAGTTTATATAGGTATACAATAACTCCAAAAATAATATTACAGTGCGTATGTCAATCTTTAGCTGCAAATAGACCTAACCATATTGCAGTGTTATCACATATTATAATTGTCAAGCAGTTTAGGGAACGCAGGACTTAGACTGCAAGCAGTTGAGGAACGCAGGACTTAGAAAAAAAGATTTGACCTTGGAATCTTAAGGGCAAAAAAATCCGACCTCAGAAAAATACGAATTTAATGGCCGAACCGCGGAAATGGAAAAACAAGCCAAAAAACATAAATATGTCGCAAATTAACTTACAAACGGCACAGGGGAGAGCCAGGAAGCCTGTGAGTGAAGTTGCAAGTTAATTCAAGGCATATTTGTAATTTTTTAAAGATTAAAAATTGGGTAAGCGAGAAAAAAATGGCTGCTGACAAAAATGAAAACGAGGCAAAACAAAGCCGTAGCGCGCAACTCAATGCCAGGATAAGTATATATATATATATATATATATATATATATATATATATATATATATATATATATATGTATATATATATTATTTTTTTACACTGCACTAAAAAAAATGTAGATTTTACACTGCACCTATATATCTGTATTACTGTTCATTGGCTCACAGGGATTGGACCCTCAAAGCAGTTAAACATTTACATCAGTTTATTATGCTCTGACACCTGCTACATTTCATATTTTATACTGCCTTTATTTATGAATAAATCAGTGCTTAGGCCTTTATGTTTTGAATGTATGCCAATTAAACATCATAACTTCATTGATTAATTAATTAATTGAATCAAAACATTACAAATCCTTTTCAGGATAATCTATAGTTTGCTCATAGCTCTTTGTGTTTGGATATGAAATTTACATTTCAATGATGCCCTTCTTTAGAAAAACATGATTAGCACTTTATGTTTTGCATTGATTGCAGTTAATGATTAATTAATTAGCGTATATAAATTTTTTAATTACTTATTATTTACACTGACCTTATTTATCAATATATATTTCCTTAGCTCTTTAGGTTTTCATGTATGCCAATTAAAAGTCAGACATTTATTGATTACTTAATTCATTTAATGAAAACATTACTAATGCATTTCAGGTAATTTTACTGTTTCATTAATGCTCTTTAGGTTTTGCATTGATTACAGTTAAAAACAATATGTACAATAAAAAACACATTATATCTTACAGATTGGAAGAAATAAAAGGCCAAGACCATCACAAAGTGGAAAAGAACTGCATTCATTAATACTTCAGGTAAG
The DNA here is from genome assembly GCA_027410445.1 of Discoglossus pictus. Taxonomy (NCBI): domain Eukaryota; kingdom Metazoa; phylum Chordata; class Amphibia; order Anura; family Alytidae; genus Discoglossus; species Discoglossus pictus. Next base: position 416,727,482 of record CM050164.1, on the reverse strand, counting down.
TAAAAAACAAATCTTAGTAATTTGATGATTGCCATTGTTTGCTATATAAGAAAACATTACAATTAAAACTAAAATACCTGTATTTACAATTACAGATTACAATGGCGAACAACGCAAAAGAAAAGAAAGAACGAAAAATAACTATGGCAAGGGAATGGAAGCAAAGATGGAGAGATGCACAGTCGCCCGAGACTTTACAAAGATTAAGAGAAGACTGACAGAGATTTGCCAATAAAAGAAAAATGACTGAAAATGACAAACTGAGTGTGACAGAGCTACAAAGAGAAGAACAAGTAAAAAAATAACATAATGTCTGTGAAACATTGTCTAATGACCAAATATTGCCTAATGGCACCATTGTTGATATACAATGACACCATTGTTGATATACAAAGTTGTAGTTATATCTGTGTTGAGGAAGCTCAGGATAGTCCCTTATTTACAGCAATACCAGTAGAGAGTAATTATTGTGGATAACTCAATGTTGTTTGTCAGTTTTGTGGGGCCTATAATTTTCTCAAGGAAAGACCAACTGATGGAGAGTTTATTAGTTGCTGTCAGAGAGGAAAGGTAAGACTTCCATAAAGACACACATTTCCAGAATATTAAAAAAGTATAATGAGTGATTTAACATTTCCAATATATGGCAATTTAAAAAAAAATCAGGTCTTATAACAGTGCAATTTCATTTGCTTCAATGGGTGCTACATTAGCAGAAAATGTGCCAGGACATGGCCCTTACTATTTTAAAGTACAAGGACAAATTTACCATCGGACTTCACATTTACACCCAAAAGCAGGAGAGCAAAGGAAATTTGCGCAGTTATACAATGGAAGCTGTTGAGCAACGGATGATGCTTCCTGAAAATAAACAATGTTTATGCATAGTCTTTGAACAGCTGGATAACATTATGGCCAACAACCCATAAAATCAAGCATACAAACAATTAGCAAAGGTTGAAAAAGAACAACAGACAAATACTCAAATAAATCAATTGCCAATGCCAAGAGTAAATATGGTTTTGAAAAGAGATGGCAATACTGATCAAAGACGTTATAATCTACCAACAGTAAATGAGGTTGCCATGGTCTTTAACAATTATGATGGACCACGATTTCATAAACCTCATATAAAGCAGATCCTGCTTAATTATCGGATTATGTTATATCCTAATCACTCAAAAAATATAACATTCTTTAGTTTAAAAAAGGAAAAAGAGATTAAAAATACTCCTTGGGGAGAGGAAATACCAAGGACTTATACAGATGATTATAACTTGTTGTATAATATGCTCGCCAGGTCACATACATTCATTAAGGCAATCTAATACATTGGGCTGTCAGCAGACATCTGCTAGTCTGTATATATTCATTAATGCATTATACTTGCGATTTCAGTTGAGGTTTGATTTGCCAAAATTGTTGCCTGCTCATCTGTATGTCGTATGTGTCCCTTGATACTCTCACCTGGGGTCCCTTCCAACGGCTCGTTTTGACCGTCCTCAGGGCTTAGTCATGGGATGGTTTTGAGTGCATCTGCCAGCTTTCTAAAGATCCCGGTACTTCCGGGTTTGCTCTCATTGGAATTGACGGCGTCACGTCATAGTGCGATGTAATGACATCATGACGCTACGATTCAACTAACTTTATTGATACTTAACAAAAGACGCTGTATGCCCTAATACTGATGGACAATGATCTTTAGCTTAGGGTAAGAAACAGGGAGAATGGCACAAGCATATTATATGGTTCCAGGATGTGTCAGGACTAGGATGGAGTGTAAAAATTGATTGAACCTATTAGCCATATCAGGAAAAGTAATATAAATAGAATAAAAATGTATTGAATAAAAAGTAATAAACAAATACTCAGATTAATTCTAAATATAGAACGCTATGAAGTAAACTATCAGTGAATGCCAGCTGTTTGCTGTGACTGCTGTCTTTATAATTAATTGGAATTGAATTAATTATGTAGTGATTGTGTAAATAGTAACAGCCTTATTAAATTGCGATTCGGCAAATTGAAAAGGGCTCTATTTTACGACGTTGCATATTTATTTTACAGAAGTGTTTAGTTAGTGAACTTCTATCCAAAAGCAAAGTCTTAACTAACTAAACACTTCTGTAAAAAAAAAAATGCTTTGTGCTTAAATAGAGCCCTTTTCAATTTGCTGAATCGGAGTTTAATAAGGCTGTAAATGTTTTATTCATTAGAGGATTGTGAATAAATATTTATTAGTGATAAAAAATCTAGATATGTTAAAGAATAAAATATTAATTTTATATAACTAAAGTGGTCTGTTGTACTGTGTTATTTTATTGGACTTAGTAAAGAAAAGAGGAAGGTTAAAAGTGAGTAGATTATAAAGATGAGAGATGTGTGCTGATATATAATTATTATGTTTGTGCTGTGAATAAATGGAAGAAAATGATGAAAGAAAAAATGTAAGAAAAAATCCTGTTATGGAAAGGGTCCCCACTATAGAAACAATGAGTATGTAAACCCTTTGTTTAGTCCGTTAGGATTTTGTGAGCCTAATAAAAAAAAAATCCATTTACTCTCCTGCTGGAGTAAATATTTGTCTGTGTCACCTCCCCTTAAGTTTTTTAGAATGTTTTGTATGACGTAAAATTTCATACAGTCCAGTTTATAAGAATGGTAGTGTTTAATGTGACGTAATACTGGTGTATACATTCCTCTAATTACTGTATATGTATGCTCGAGTATTCTCCTTTGTAGGGGCCTGGTGGTTTTTCCCACATACATCTGGGGACATGTGCAGATCATAACGTAAACAACATTCCTCGTGACACCATTCGCAAAATTCTTCAGTGGATATTTTTATAATAGGAGATACAAAGCCAGTATTAGGCTGTATGCAGTATATGGACAGGCTTTGTAATAGTCACAAAGAAAATGGCCTGTTGTTTGTTTCAGCCATGTTTCTTGTTTCTTTTGAGGCTGATAAAAACTTCTCACTAATTTCTCTTTCAGGCTTTTATCTCTCCTGTATGTGATTGAGGGTTTGTCTGGAAGATATTCATGGAGAACAGGATCATTCATGAGGATATCCTAATGTTTGGCAATTATAGCTTTTTGTTGCTTGCCTGTCACTGCCATAGGTCACGACACAACGAGTCATGTCATAATTTTCATTGTCTTTTTCTTCATATAATAATGTTGTACAATCCGTCTCCAAGGCTCTTTTGTATGCCCTCTTCAAGATTCGATTAGGGTAGCCTCTGTTTTTGAATTTTGTCCTCAAACATTTGGCTTGTTCGTTGAAGCTTTCTAATGTATCACAGTTTCTCTTCAACCTCAGGTATTGCCCAGTAGGGATACCGGCTTTTAGAGGCAGTTGATGTTGACTAGAAAATTGAAGTAACAAGTAAGTTGCTGTTGGTTTGTGATACACGGATGTATGAATTTCCCCAGTTGTATCTTTCCAAATTTTGAGATCTAAGAAGGGGCGCAACCAAAAACCACAACACAATTACAGATTGCACACAAAGAAGAACATCCATCCTAATTGAGTCGCGCCCTTCCCAGAAAACAGCATCACACGATCCAAGAAAATATACAGTGTCTGGAAAAATAATTCACGCCCCTTGACTTCTTACCTATTTTCTTACATTACATCCTTAAGTTCAATGTTTTGTTAATCTGAATTTTATGTGATGGATCAGAACACAATAGTCTAAATAGGTAAAGTGAAATGAGAAAAATATATACATAAAACTATTTTTTAGAAATAGAAAACAGAAAATTGGCATGTGAGTATGTATTCACCCCCTTAGTTATAAAGCCCATAAAAACTCTGGTGCAACCAATTACCTTCAGAAGTCACATAATTAGTGAAATTATGTCCACCTGTGTGCAATCTAAGTGTCACATGATCTGTCATTACCTATACACACCATTTTGAAAGGCCCCAGAGGCTGCAACACCTAAGCAAGAGACACCACTAATCAACACCGCCATGAAGACCAATGAACTCTAAAAACAAGTAAGGGACAATGTTGCTGAGAAGTACAAGTCAGAGTTAGGTTATAAAAAAATATCCCAGGGAGCACCATCAAATCTACCATAACCAAATGGAAAGAACATGACACAACAGCAATCCTACCAAGAGACGGCCACCCACCAAAACTCACGGACCGGCCAAGGAGGGCATTAATCAGAGAGTCAGCACAGAGACCTGAGTTAACCCTGGAGGAGCTGCAGAGTTCCACAGCAGAGACTGGAGAATCTGTACATAGGACGACAATAAGCCGTACGCTCCATAGAGTTGGGCTTTATGGCAGAGTGGCCAGAAGAAAGCTTTTACTTTCAGCAAAAAACAAAATGGCACGTTTTGTGTTTGCAAAAAGGCATGTGGGAGACTCCCAAAATATATGGAGGAAGGTACTCTGGTCTGATGAGAATAAAATTGAACTTTTCGGCCATCAAAGAAAAAGCTATGTCTGGTGCAAACCCAACATATCACATCACCCAAAGAACACCATCCCCACAGTGAAAAATGCTGGTGGCAGCAGCATGCTGTGGGGATATTTTTCAGCAGCCGAACTGGTCAGAGTTGAGGGAAAGATGGATGGTGCTAAATACAGGGATATTCTTGAGCAAAACCTGTACCACTCTGTGCTGGATTTGAGCCTAGGATGGAGGTCCACCTTCCAGCAGAACATTGACCCAAAACACAGTGCTAAAGCAACACTTGAGTGGTTTAAGGGGAAACATGTAAATGTGTTGGAATGGCCTAGTCAAAGCCCAGACCTTAATCCAATAGAAAATCCATGGTCAGACTTAAAAATTGCTGTTCACAAGTGCAAACCATCCAAATTGAAGTAGCTGGAGCAGTTTTGCAAGGAGGAATGGGCAAAAATTCCAGTGGTAAGATATGGCAAGCTCATAGAGACTTATCCAAAGCCACTCGGAGCTGTGACTTTACAAAGTATTGACTTTAGGGGGGTGAATAGTTATGCACATTGACTTTTTATGTTATTTTGTCCTATTTTTTGTTTGCTTTACAGTAAAAAAAATCATCTTCAAAGTTGTGGGCATGTTCTGTAAAATAAATTTTGCAAATCCTCAAACAATCCATGTTAATTCCACGTTATGAGGCAACAAAACACGAAAAATGTCAAGGGGGGGATGAATACTTTTGCAAGGCACTGTAATTGGAGCCCTTTTTATTCCTTATAAAGGATTAGAGAAAATCACTAGGGTGCCAAAAGGTAATAGACAAATAACCAGAAACACAAGGGTCAAGCCAAAATTTCAACATGGAAGCCATGAACAATATGAATCTTGGAGCTGAGTTAGATGAAGTGCAAATCATCAATTTATCTAAATTTAAACTAGAGCAAGCACATCGATCTTTACTGACAAAGGGACTATCGTATGTACCGACAAGCATAACCAATTTATTTACCAACATTAAGGATATCAACCTATTTGCCAGAAAATTAGCTCTGAAAAAATATTTTACAAATAAATCAGAAAGTTGTAAATCTAGAATTGGAAAAAGAAGACTGTGAATTCTTCAATGACCTGATGTCACTATCAAAAGAACAGAAATTAACTACATAAGCGGACATCAGAGGGTTGGAAAGAAAGGTCACCAGTAAATTCACACCAGACATCTATTCCTAAACCATTATTAAGGTATTCCTAGAGCTTGTTGAAAATTATTTAAAACAACATCGAGGTATAATTTCCTCAAGATCTCTACAAGAGAAGATAAATCTTAGTAATATTGAACGACAAGCACAGAAGCAGCTACAGCAGAGCAACATAATTATTAAGCTTGCTGACAACAGTGGGAATATTATAATTCAGGATGAACTGAACTATCTGAACTTGTGTAACAAATTACTATCTGATGACCTAACTTACCAGAAAATAATAAAAAATCCGCTACCCGAAATCAGGTAAGAGTTAAGAGAACTTCTCAATGATACCAGAGAATCCAAAATAACTGATCAAAATACTTGTGACTATTTATATCTTAAACAGCCAACTTTGGCAACATTTTATGCCCTACCGAAGATTCATAAGGGCAGGGATTCGGTACGGGTCGTCCTATTGTATCCGGTAGTACCAACTTTACAGAAAGAATCAGTATCTATGTAGAGGACTATTTTAAAACGTTTGTAGAAGAGCTACCAGCATACACACAGGATACACTGGACATCTTAAAACATCTTGATGGAATTTCGATTCCAGATAATACGTACTTTGTGAATATAGACGTTGAACAACTGTACTCGTGCATTTCCCATAATACAGGTTTCAAGGTGATCAATTACTTTTTGGAACAGACAGGACATAATAAAGACCCACGTAACAGCTTTATTTTGGCTTTATTACAATTTATTCTCACAAGGATTTTTTTTGTATTCAACAGAACCTGGTACCACCAGATACAGGGACAGCTACGGTGACTGCCTGTGCCCCTAGCTATGCGAACCTGTATCTGGGGTACTGGGAAAAAATTGTAGTATTTGCAGAATCAATGGATTGGTTTACAGAGGACCTCATACTGTGGAAACGGTATATAGTTGACGTTCTACTGCTTTGGTCTGGAACGGAACAGAAGTTGAAATGGTTTATTGAACAACTGAATAACAATGAGTTAAGATTAAAATTTACATATATGTACAACCAAAAAGGAATTTAATTCTTGTATCTCAAAATTTGGAAAGATACAACTGGGGAAATTTATACATCCGGGTATCACAAAATAACCATAACTAACTTGTTACTTCAATGGTCTAGTTAACATCCATTGCCTTTCACCCCTATTTCCATTGTATCTCATATGGGAGCCAATATAGCAAGAGTCAATAATTTTGTCAAAAATATGGATCAAAGATCATAGATTAATCTTATTAATAAGTTGCTAAAAGGCATCATTAGTACTCAAGCGCTTACTGATTTATTTCCCCTCAGGAAATAGTTGCATTCTTTTCCCATTATTTTTTAACTATCATCTTTGCTGCATTTTTTTGGACTATTAATTGTCATGCCCCTAATAAATATATTGATTCATTTTATAAACATAAATATATTAAGTTGTAATTTGGATCCAATGACATAATCCATTTGCTTTCCAAATGGTGAGCCAGAATGGGAACCAAAATTACAATTGCAAAGTTATCCCAAAAGTAAGATGTGTTAGAAACAATATTTCTATGCTGGAATATAAAATGGCACAAACTGCTATTTGTGATCATTTTAATGCTATTTTATGTGGGGGGGGGGGGGGGGGGGGAATCACACAACAATGGATTATTGATTCATATCTACAAGTCAAAGCAAATAATCTAAATGTTATCAAAATTTCAACAAAAATTGCTTTGCATAGAAAAATATTGTGGATTGAAGGATGATGTCGCTGAATTGGCTACCAACAGAGACATTCCAGTTGGAAGAGAAATATTTTTGCCATCCTCTTTTCAAGGATTCCCTCGCAATATGCGAGAAAGATACAATGATGCCATGGCTATTGTGACTACATTTGGAAAACCAGATTTATTCATTACATTCACATGTAATCCACAATGGCCAGAGATCAAGGGCAATTTGAAAGTTGGCCAAAATACTTCTCATCCCCAGATTTAGTGACTAGACTATACAAAATAAAACTAAATACATTAATTCATGATATAACTAAAGCAAAGTTATTTGGGAAATTTGTGTTTTTTGTTTATACCATTGAATTTAAAAAAAGAGGCCTGGCAAATGCACTTATACTTTTAATCCTACAAGAAAAAGATAAATTGAATACTGATTAGTGATTAGTGTGGAACTTCCACATCCACAAAAATATTCCAAACTTTATGACATTGTAACACAACAAATGATTCATGGTCCATGTGGAGATATAAATCCAAATACCCCATGTATGGAAAATAAAAAATGCACAAAAGATTTCCCAAAACAATTTCAAATGCAAACTTATGGTAATTGTGATGGATACCCTTTATATAAAAGGAGAAGAACAAACTGCTACTATTCATGGCCAAAAGGTCGATAATAGATATGTAGTTCCCTACAATCAACATTTGCTGATGAAGTACAATGCACACATAAATGTGGTAGCTTGCACTTCTATCAAATCCATAAAATATGTGTATCAATATATATAAAAAAGATATGATGCGGCAACTGTTGTTGTGCAAGGTGCACAAAATGAACAACACAATCCAATTTTACATGATGAATTTTCATGTTATGTAGATGCTTGCTATGTCAGTGCTCCAGAAGCCAGGTGGCGTCTTCTGAAATTTGAGATGCATGATTCACATGCTGTGTATCGATTAGCTGTACATTTGCCACAAAGTCAATTTGTTTGCTTTACTGCAGGGAATGAAAGAAATGCCATAGCCCAAAATGAATATAGAGCAACAATACGTACTGCTTGGTTTCATTTAAATTGCGAGGACACTGAGGCCAGACAAATTTTATACATTTAGATTCCATATTACTATGTATTCGTAAATGGCCAATGGCAACAACAAAAAGAAAAACAATGAAAATATCCTGAGAATTTATACCGTTAGTGCAAGCGACATTGAACGTTTCAGTTTAAGATTACTTCTTTTACATGTTCCCGGTGCACAAAGTTATGAACTTTTACACACAGTGAATGACATAGTTTATGGTACTTTCCAATTAGCTGCAAGACATCAAAACTTCCTGGCAGATGATAAGGAATGGGAGAGTTGTCTAGAAGAAGCATCACTATGTCAAATGCCAAAGTAAATGAGAGAACAATTTGCATAAATTTGCATATTTTGCAATGTACCTGATGTATTAGCTTTGTGGGAAACATTTAAATTAAATATGTGTGAAGACTTTTTGAAACGTTACAATGAGACCATTGCGCATTTAAAAGCATTAATGGAAATTCAAATTTTTTTTCTTTGTCATGGATTAAATTGTGTACATTTAATCCAGGACTCATAGATGAAATAAACTTTGAAGACTATGACACTGAGCTTGAAAACCAAAAAACCCAAGAAAAAATTGCCACTTTAAATACATTTCAATTGCAAGCATTTAACGTCATCACAAATCACAAATGCAATAGACGATGACATGGTCAAAGAGCGTTATTTCCATCTAGATGGTCCTGGTGGATCAGGAAAAACTTATGTATATAATTTATTGATGAGCTTCATTCAAGCACATTTGGAATTGCCGCACTTTTGTTAGAAGGGGCGAGAACTGTGCATAGTGGATTTAAACTGCCAGTTCTCATTCTATAAAAATCAGTGTTGGATATTCAAATGAATTCATTACAAGCTAAAAAATTCAAACAAAGTAAATTAATTATAACAAATGAGGCAACAATGATGTTGTGTCATCCCCTGTAATGTATTGATCAATTAATAAAAGAAGTTATGGATAATGATTTGCCATTTGGGTGAAAGGTGATGTTGTTAGGAGGAGATTTTAGGCAAACATCACCTGTTGTACCACATGGAAATAGGACTTACATCGTCGAAACAAGTATAAAGATAAGTAACCTGTGGAAAATATTTACACGCCTTAAATTAGAACTAAATATGAGATCTCAAGGCCATCTTGAATTCAATGATTGGCTAATTCAAATTGGAAAAGGAAAACATGCAAAAATAACTAATCTGCCTGATGATACTGTTGAAATTCCATCAGAATTTATTTGCAAAGAATCACCAATATCGCCAATCTTTCTAAATACTATCAATAATGACGATTACTCAGACATTGCAAACAAAGTGATATTAACATCAAAAAATATAGATCCCTTGAATCTAAATAACGACATTTTTAAATTAATCAATGCACCCAAACAATATTATTTCAGTGCAGATTCGGTTCTGGCTGATGACAAAGACAGTGAATTTAGCTTTAGTATGCAATTTATCAATTCTTTAACTCCCTTTGGATTGCCACCACATATTTTGCAACTAAAAAAATTAGCAATTGTCAAGCTACTGAGAAATATGTAATGGGACCAGATTAATTGTGCATGATTTAAGAGAACATTTCATAGATGCAGAAATTATGAATGGTAACCATAAAGGTGAGTTTTTCTACCAAGAATTGATTTGGCTTCAAGTGAGAGGGGTTTGCCTTTTTTCCTTCAAAGGAGACAATTTCATCATCATGGCATTTGCTATGACCATAAATAAATCCCAAGGACAAACTTTTAAGTCTGTGTGTAATTTTTTTACAGGAACCTGGATTTGCACATGGGCAACTTTGTGTTGCATTATTTAAAGATGTAACAATCCAGGAAATTAAAGTCCCTTTAGAAAAAACCCAAAGTCAGGGTGATTTATTCGATGATGGCCGAATTTTTACAAAAAAACATTGTCTACTATGAGGTGCTGTAACTTCAATTACAAAAAAGGAAAACAATACAACAGATGTACCAAAAAAAAATTAATGGAAAAGTGCTTTTATCTCGTGAACAAATTCACAAAAAAAGGCCAAAAAACGTAGAGAACAATGGTTTTATTTCGAGGACAAACTTTGATGTCACTCGGACTCTTTTTAGAGGACCACTATTTCACAAAGGAAACTCTATAAACTGGCAAAAAAACATAGAGAACAGTGGTTTATACTCTGAGAACAAACTTTTATGTCTGGCGGACTCTTTTTAGAGGACCACTATTTCACATAGAAAACTATATGCCATTTTCAATAACTACAAGAATAGCAAAAAACAAGTAAAAAAGAAAGAAAGAAAAAACATTGGTTATATCACATAGATAACGTAAAATATTGGAATGTCTTGGAAGTAGCCTTATGACAGGATGTGCCCCACAAAACAGTTACGTAGAATTTTCTTAAATTCCAGTTAAAAATGTTATTAGTTAAGTTAATGTTTGAAATGTTAAAATTGTATTTTACAAGGTGTGGAAAGTTGTTTCAATGTATGTAATTAAGGGTTCATGTTAGTAGGAGGATGATCATTTCTTGGACAATGTAAATGTATAATTAATTGATTATTGATCCAGGGAGTAATCCGATTGCCAGTTACAGGAATTTATTTGTTTCCATCTTTGAAACAATTGGATAAGTTTCAATGGGGGTTTCTGTTTTCCTTCCTCTGGATTCAATATCTATTAGGTTTACAAGTTGCATTCTGCAAAGCATTATGTAATGGTTTACAATATTCATTCATACAAAATTGACCTATTGTTAAATAGTTACATAGTTATATAGTAATTAAGGTTAAAGAAAGACTTTCCGTCCATCAAGTTCAACCTTTTAAGATCTCCTCTGATCTGCAATATGCAGATTAGTTATTGATTAATTAGTTGTTAATTAATTGTTAATTAATTATTAATCAACTATGTATTTATTTATTTCTTTATTATTAATTATTCCAGAGGAAGGCAATCAGAAAACCTCCCCAAGAGAAACTTAGCAAATCGTCTCAAAGGGAAAAAATACTTCCTTCCTGACCCCAGATACTAGCGATCAGATTTCTCCCTGGATCAATACTCTCTCTCTCTCTAATTATCTAGGATAACCCTGAATTTCCTTTTTAATTAGAAATAAATCCAGTCCCATATTAAAGTTATCTATCGAATCCGCTGTCACCACCTCCTCTGGTAGAGAATTCCACAGATTAACCACCCTTACTGTGAAGAACCCTTTTCTTTCTTTAAGACAGAATCTTTTTACTTCTAACCTAAAGGGGGGGGGGGGGGTTTGTCAGTTGAAAACCTCTTGGCACACAAAGCTCCCTTAACAAATCTTTATACTGACACTGGATGTATTTATATAATGTAAGAATTTCTCCTCTTAGACACCTTTTTTCTAGAGAAAATAAGCTTAATTTGGTTAGTCTTTCTTCATAACTTAGCCCCTCCATTCCCCTTATTTGTTTTGTCCCCCCCCCCCCCCCACCTCTGTAACTTTTCCAGCTCTAAAATGTCCTTTTTATGAAGTGGTGCCCAAAATTGTACTCCATATTCCAAATGAGGGCGTACTAGAGATTTATATAGTGGCAGAATTATATTTGCTTCCCCTGCTTCTAAACCCTTCTTAATAAATGATAATATTTTATTTGCCTTTGCAGCTGCTCCTTGGCTTTGAGCACTGTTACCTAGGTGGTTGTCCAAAGCACTCCCAAATCCCTTTCAATATCTGATACCCCTATATTTGTTCCATTAAGATTATAAATTGCATGGCTACTTTTCCTTCCCAGATGCATAACTTTAGATTTATTCGTATTAAATCTCATCTGCCCTTTAGATGCCCATTACTCAATTGTATGTAAATCTCTTTGAAGGGAAAGCACATCATTATCTGATTTAATTACCATGCACACCTTTGTGTCATCAGCGAAAATGTAGACACTACTTTCCAGTCCCACCTCTAAGTCATTAATAAATATATTAAAAAGGAGAGGACCTAATACTGAACCCCCGAAGGAACCCCACTTAAGACATTAGTCCAATCGGAGTATGTTCCATTTACAACAACCCTTTGCTTCCTGTCTTTTAGCCAGCTCTCAATCCATGAGCAGATATTTACTGCAATTCCAGTATCCCTTAGTTTGCACAATAGTCTCCCATGTGGCACTGTATCAAAACCCTTTGCAAAATCCAAATAGACTAAATCCACTGAGTTGCCTTTATCCAGGTTCCTACTAACCTCCCCATAGAAACTAATTAGATTTATTTGACATGACCTATCCCTCATAAATCCACGTTGACTCCTATTTATAATCCTGTTCAAATAGACATATTCTTGTATATTATCCCTTATTAACCCTTCTAAAAGCGTTCCCACTACAGAAGTGAGGCTCACTGGTCTGCTTTTCTCCAGTCATCTGGTAGAGACCCAGTGTTGAGTGAATCTTGAAAAATTAAATGCAATGGTTTGGCTATAACAGAACCCAGTTCCCTCAGTACCCTTGGATGTATTCCTTCAGGACCCGGGGCTTTATTAACATTTATTTTTCCAACCTCTTTTGGATTACTTTCTGCGTTAACCAATTATTCGGCAAAGGTAGTGTAGCCCCATTATGTTGCAGCGTCCCAAACACTGGTACCTCCCTTGTGTATACCGAAGAAAAGAACGTATTTAGCTCATCTGCCTTTTCCTGGTCACTAATTTTCAGACATTGTAATGTTCCTATTACTTTCTTCCTTGCCTTTTTCCCATTAATATACTTAAAAATTATTTTAGGATTAGTCTTACTCTCTTTTGCAATAAATTTTTCCTTTTCTATTTTAGCAAGTCTAAGCCGTTAAAATCTTCCCATTTAAAATTAAGAGTTTTTGTTGGCTCCTTAAAATTTAGTTTTTTTAATTCAATCTCAAATGAGACTGTGTTGTGATCACTGTTTCCCAAAGGTTGCCCTATTTCAACATTTGATACTATATCAATATTATTTGTGATGACTAAATCTAACATAGCTTCATTTCTAGTAGGCTCTTGTATAACCTGGGACAGATAATGATCCCTGAGTATACTCAAGAACCTGCTCCCCTTAGATAATTCTGGTCTCATTTATCCAGTTTATTTCAAGGTAATTAAGATCTACCATTATTAGAACTTGCCCATGCTTAGCTGCATTTCCAATCTGTAACAATAATTGTATTTCCTCACTTTCAGCTATATTTCGTGGTTTATAGCATACTCCTACTATTATTCTTTTGGAATTTGCTGCTCCGCTATTTAACTCTTGCCACAAACTTTCAACATTATCACTAGGTCCGCCAGAAATATCTTCTCTGACTATAGGCTTAAATTCAGGCTTAACATACAGACAAATCCCTCCTCCTCTTTTACCATTGCCCATATCTTTCCTAAATAGGTTATAACCATCCAGATTAACAGTCCAGTCCACCAATTTTCCGTAATGCCTATTAAATCCCATTTTCTTTAATTGCTAATAATTCTAACTCTCCCATTTTTCCTGGCAAGCTTCTGGCATTAGCAATCATACACCTTCAGCCTTATTAAATTGTGATTCAGTAAATTTAAAAGGGCTCTATTTAAGCACATAGCATATTTTTTTCCAGTAGTTTTTAGTTAGTGAACTTCTATCCAAAAGCAAGGTCTTCACTAACTAAAAACGTCTGTAAATAAAATATGCTGTGTGCTTAAATAGAACTCTTTTAAATTTAGCGAATCGCAATTTAATAAGGATGCTTATGTTATGAGTTTGTAGTTTGGTGGTGCCAGCCACTATACCTGAGTTACTTAGTAATACCTCCCTATTAACTATACTACCCTTCCCTCATCTCCTCCCCTATGAGTTCTTAATTCATCCCTTATACCCTCTACATTTTCTACCCCCTAAACTTATATCTAGTCCCTCCCCCGCCTACTAGTTTAAAAACTCCTCCAGCCTTTCTACCATCTTATCCCCTAGCACAAAAGCTCCCTCATCATTAAGGTGCAATCCATCCCTGCGGTAGAGATTGTACCCAAGTGAGAAGTCAGCCCAGTGCTCTAAAAACCCAAACCTCTCCCTAGTGCACCACCTCTTTAGCCACGCATTAACTTCTCTAAGCACCTTCTGCCTCCCTGGGCTAGCACGTGGCACTAGTAGTATCTCAGAAAATAGTACCTTGGAAGTCCTTGCTTTCAGCTTATTACCTAGTTCTCTAAAATCATTCTTTATCTCCATCTTCCACTAACTTTGTCATTGGTACCTATATGTACTAAGCCCGCCGTTTCATTTCCAGCCCCTCCCAATAATTTGTCTACCCGATCCACAACATGCTGAACTCGATCACCCGGGAGACAGCTAACTGTTCGATTGCTGGGATGTGGGTGACAAATAACCCTGTCTACATTCCTAATAATAGAGTCCCCTACCACCAAAACCTTTCTGTTGCTCTGCCTATTCTGCACTCCAACTCCTCCAGTAGAACTGTTCACCTGGCTGTTAGAGGGAACAGCTCTATATGGCATTGCCATTCCTAAATGGACATCCCTAACAGTTTCACTCAATCTGGCAATCTGTTGGTGTTTGCCAACTCAGAACTGGCCTGCCTCATCCTGTTCCCCCTGATTTCCCTTTTAACTGTAACCCAGCTACCTCCCTGGGTATTCTCACTAGCCCCAGCTCCACCCTCCATACTAGGCCAAGCTAAACTGTGCTCAGTGAGCACCAACTCCCTTTCCAATGGAGCAATATCAGTAAGTGCTGCAATTTTCCAGTTCTACAATTTGAGCTTCCAGAGATGCAACATGCTCACACCTTGCATGGACCCTGGATCATCTGTTCCAGTATTGCATACATATGATAGGAGGTACACTGAGTGAGGTTGCCACTGGACTGACTCATAATTATTATTATTGTCTACAAAAATTCAGTGGGAAAAATAAAAAATATAAAATAATATATTTGTACACAGTTTTGAAAAATAAATAAATAAATAAATAAATAAATATATATATATATATATATATATATATATATATATATTGTTTTTATTCTTCCCCCTTTGCACTATAAATCTCCCCCTCCCCCTTTTCTTTGAAGTCCCTCCTTTTATTTCAACTCCTACACTTTTACTAGAATTGCACTTATACTAGAAATGTTTGCAAGCTCACAAGTTCGCCCCGTCTCCTGTTTATATTAACTTCTGCCTTCTCACCTGGGCACAATTAGTGCACTCTGCAATTTATCAGCCTTTACTTGCAAAAAGGAAAATCCACTTATATTACTCCTGCATAGATGACAATTGAAAATGCTAATAGTCTTTAAAAAACAATGGTTTAGCAGTAGTTGAACTACAAGTTGCATGTTTAAATTGAAATATAATTGAAGTATAATTTAACAGGTAATATTGATCCAGGGAGTAATCCTATCGCCAGTTACTGGGGTCAGGAATGAATTTTCCCCTTTGACAAAAATTGTATATGTTTCACTGGGGGTTTTTCTGTTTGCCTTCCTCTGAATTCAATACCTATGTGGTTTACCAGTAGTTGAACTACAGGTTGCATGTTACAAAGCATTATGTCATGGTTGGGAATACTCATTAGTACAACGTTGACCTATTGTTATATTACTGCTGCATAGCTGACAATTGAAAATGGTAATATTGTTAAAAATAATTGTTTAACAGTAGTTGAACTACAAATTGCATGTTAAAAAGCATTATTGAATTGGTTTACACTACTGATTCATACAAAGTTGATCCATTGTTATTTCATTCCTGCATAGCTCACAATTAAAAAGGTTAATATGGTTAAAAAAGGATAGTTTACCAGTTCTTGAAATACAAATTGCATGTTGAAAAAATAAACAGATTTACTATCATTGTTGTAATTCATAGATAACAAAAAGGTTAAGAGTGTCAGAGACTCACACTGTGTGGCAAACAGCATTCCCAGCCTTAAAATTTTCTTGCCGTCATTTTTGACGGGCAAGTCGCTGGTATACATTATATTTATGATGGAATTTGGCAATTACACTGAATATTTGTGACTGAATACATTGTATATTCTATATGGCATTTAAATGGCAAAATGTTTTCAAATGTAAAAATAATAATAATACAGCCTCTAATTTCTTATCTTCATATGCAATGATGCAGTATTTGATTCTACAGTTTTCACTTCTGCAGCTCAGCTAAGCTTGTTTCCTTTATTTTGGTGCAGGAGTAAGCTTTATGGACAAATGTTCTGGTCAGAGTCTCAGTTTCCCCCACTAACACAGTAAGGACCAAATGTGAGTTCAAGCCCTAGTTGTCAGATGAAATAAAATAGGAGTTGGGAAGAGATAGCGCACACCACTTCCTAGGGCAGATAAGACCATTTTTATTAAAAATATATATATATATATTCAGGTGTTCACTCACATTTGCTTTCCTCTATATAAGAGATATTTCAGGGCACATATTAGTCCAATACTCAAGATTCCTTATTCTTTAACATGTACATGCAATATTCCTACATGCACGTTTAGTCTAGAGCTACAGAATATGTTGGCGTGTTACAAATAAAGATAATAATAATAATAGTTCTCACGGGTATGGCTGGTACCTCAATATACAGTCTAATATTCAAAAGGGTGCACCTATGGTTAAGCTAAAAAATGATGGTAATTTGGGACCTGCTATAGTCGCTTGCTTATCACGTCTCAATTAGGGTTAGTAAGCCCCAATAAGACACTTTATGACTAGCTAGGTGTCCACGTTCAGAGAGAGACAGATGGCACAGAGAGAGAGAGTGCACAGAGCAGAGAGAGAGGGTGCACAAAGAGTGAGAGAGAGGGTGCAAAGAGAGAGAAAGAGTGCAAAGTGTACACAGAGTGAGAGATGGTGCTCAGAGAGATAGGGCGCACAGACAGGGCATATGAAGAGGGCACACAGAGAGAGACAGCACAGAGAGAGATAGAACAGTCAATTGAACATAACATATTGTCATACATGACAGGCAAGTTACTAGTTATATAACATATATATATATTGTAATGGAGTGAAGCAAAGAATGCCCCTAGAGGTGGCTTTAATTAAAGAGGCTGGAAAATTTCTTGGAAGAAACAAAAGAGTTAACTCCAGGCAGTGATCAGAGGCTAATTAAAGTCCAGCTGTGGATTGCCTTTAAGACAACAGCAGAGAGATGGGTGGAGTCCCCTGCAGTTAGGCCCTGTTTGGCCTAGCAGAGTGAGGCCAGTGAGTGAAGGCCTCAGTCTGAAGCAAGCTAAGAAGGACGCTTGAAGTTATCTCCCATTGAGAGGAACAAAGTACTTTTACGTTGTCTGCTGGAAGCAGAAATTGTACCAGGCTGAGAGGAGCCTGAAAGTTTACAGTCGGGAGTAAAAAGCATGTTTGGTTTGTTGCAGAGGATTTGTGTCACAAAGAGCATTTACAGAGGAGACTGTTTGCTGCAGAGGATTTGTGCCGCAAAGAGCATTTACACAGGAGACTGTTTGCTGCAGAGGATTTGTGTCACAAAGAGCATTTACACAGGAGACTGTTTGCTGCAGAATAAAAAAAGAGCATTTACAGTGGAGCTGCTGCAAAGATTTTGCCAAAGCAGTATTTACAGAGGACACTGATTTGTGCTATCCCAGCGATTGGAGCAGAGGATCCATTACGGCTGAGAGAGAGACTGGATGTAAAGGTACCATTGCAGAGTCTGATAACCCCAGGGAGAAGTCTGTGTAGTTAACAGATTTTAGCCTTCACCAAAAGAGGGTTGTTAAGGGTCCCTGGAGGTTGGGGTATCTGGAGAGTAGGGCGGGCCAGAACCCCACCTTATGGTATGAAATTTAAAGACGACGGTCTACAGAGGAAAGATACTTTAACCATTGAAGATGGACTATTTAAAGACTCTGTATTTTCACCTGAAGGCCGAGAAGCGGCTTCAGGGCTAGCGAGGGTGTTCCTGAAGTTAAGTCAGTATAATTATGCAGAATTTTATTTTATGCTGGAGTAAGCTATTTCTTTTGTATTTTGGACTTTTTAATAAAAAGTACAAAAAAGGAATCTTGGAATCTCTGCTATTTATATGTATCTCAAAAGGAGAAACCAGTAGCTAAAAGCCACATTACCACAATATATATATATATATATATATATATATATATATATATATATATATATATATATACAGTATATATATATATATATATATATATATATATATATATATATATATATATATATAATATTATTTCACTTCTGCAGCTCAGCTTCATGAAATGGGTGGAAATATTTTTAGCATAAACATATCCGACACATCTATCTGGACAATGGGAATACAGCAGTTACAGCAGTAAGAAAGTAGCAGAGTATTCAGGTTATTAAAGAAAATGGTACACTTCCGTGAAGAACAATTGCATGTAAATGTAAAAAATGTATTATTTATATATATATATATTTTTTTTTTTGCTTTTTAAAAAACATTTATCCATTATAAAGTTTGGTTATTCAAAATATGACAAAAAGTTTGGCTACAGGAAGTAACATCAACCAAAATCACAAAGTCAGGATGATCATTGATAACTTTCTTAAAGGTATATGCAAGTGAGCTGGATTATGAATGCATCTGATAGAGTAAAATTAGTAGTGTATGAAAAAATTGCATAATAAAATACCAGTCAGCCTACAGTTTGCTGAATTTCTTGCATTTGCAAACTGTTTTCTATCAATGTTGACATCCCCTTGAAATACATGGAAAAATTAGCATACATAATATATATTTTTGGTCGGTGATTTGAGCTGCAGCTTTCCTTTAGATTTCTGTAATACCCAGAACAAGGTCTGTGTCCCTTCATTCACTGATTGTTTTATCTACATCCCAGGTGAAACTTCCCCCAGCCCCAGTGGTTTGCCCCCGTAACCCCCCAGCCTCAGTGATTTAACTCATCACCTCCCCCCACCCCCAGTGAATTGCCCCTGTGATCTCTCTCAGCCACAGTGAATTGCTCCATCACCTCCCCCTCCCTCAGTAAATTGCCCGAGAGATCTTTCTCAGCTCCATTGAATTACATGCACGCACTCACACAGAGACACATGAGCAGAAAACGTTGCAGGTCATTAGAGGACCATAAATTAAGCATGCTCATTCGCCTAAAAAATTAGAATAGGAAGAAGAAGCTGAAATGTTTAATTTCAGTACAATTATAACTTGTCATAATTCATCAAGGAGTAGGTGTATGTCTAAAGAACAACCGTGTAACAGCTCAAGCATTTTTACTTGAATTTTGATTTATAGTCGTTAAAGGACCCAGTATAGAAAACTCATTTAGCTGGCTGCAGACCGCATTGCTGATTGGCTGCAAAGTTGGGCATAGACAGGGTACACTTTTACAAAAATGAACCCTCTCAGTAACCTAGCTCAATCCTGAAGGTGTAAACATCACCTGCAACAGTTTTTTTTTTTTTAATGCAAAGCTAAAAAAACATAGTGCATGCAAATAAATGTAATCATGCACTACTAAGTCCCCTCTATCAGATGCATTCATAACCCACCTAACTTGCATATACCTTTAGGCTAATAATTCAAGATAAAATTATAATATATTTCTGTGAAAGAATCAACATTTTGCAAGAAGTGGAGCCAAATGATACATGACTGAGGAAAGCTTTTGAATATAATTGTTAGCTGATCTCAGTGATTACAGAACACCACCAATGCAACAACTAAAATCCACAGAGTGCCTTCTCTTCATAGTTTAATAGTTTCTCATTATCCTTGGGTCATTTGACATAATGCTATCTTGGCATAGTAGATTGGAAGAGCCAAATAAAACACAGAAAAGCAAATTTAAAAAAATTCAGAAAAGCTAACTAAACAGCAAAGACAAAGTTGAAGTTTTTATTTTGTTCACAAAGATGAAAGAAACTTACCTTACTTTTAACACCATGTATCCCTTGTATAGCTTGTTTGAGTCTGAAGCTCAGCAGCCTCCATAACAATGCTGCAGAATTGCACACACTATAGAGAAATAATAATAACAAATAATACAGGGGTTTTATGAGCCCTCTGTCTACGACCCGCTATCTCCTATGAGACCAGTGACCCCATGGAGTTTCCCCTTCCTTACTGCTAAGATGCTGGGGATCTCTTGTAATTTTGCCTTTCTATACGCTAGCCTCTATGACCATGGTTATTCCACCTCTATGAATAACAATGGGGTCCCTTTGGACCCCTATGATACCTATCATTAACCCCTATACCATGAGGGTCTCCAAGGACCCCCATACTATATTTCACTATAACCAAGGGGTGCCTTTTTTCTGCCTCTATGTGGGATTGTAATATGATGGCCTTTTAGAAAATATCTATGGTGAAGGTACTCATGGGTTACAATTTTAGGTATCTCACAAGCATTCAGAGGGCATTTATTGTTTTAATGTATGTGAAGGGATTGCTGGTAACTGATTAACAAGAAAACTTTACTCCAAATTTTTAACTTATTAAAATCACATAGCTGTTAACAAAAAGTAATGTGCTTTATCTGATTCTACAATAACATGCATATCTTTCTCATAGTTTTGATGACACCAATCAATAGGCACACAAACAAATTTCCTAATATACCTAAAACCATTAGAATAGCCTTATGGATATTCCTGACATTCTTCAATTATTTTACTTTACTTGTACTTCACTTTTGCAGTGAAGTTATTTCATCTATCTAATGTAGTTTCTGTGATTTAATGATTTCACAAATGTAATGTATATACTTAATACACTTTCTATCCTCCTCCCTTGCCCATCTTCTAAATTAAAAATGTATATGTGCCAGTTCTCACAGCTAGGCGCATAGAAGATTTTTTAAGAGTTCAATACCTTTTAAAATATAATTCGAAATATTTGAGAATTTTAAGTCTAGCTATCGAATATAATTTTGTTGTTATATAATTTGTTGAGATTTCAGAAACATAAATAAGCTAATACATTAATTACATTTATTATTTTAACTTCTGAATATAAAAATATTTTGTCCATTGTTAAGTTCTTCAACAGAAACTCAGTGGTCCTTTAAGAAGAATGGATATCTGCATGCCACCGGGAGTGATCACAGATTGAAATGAAATATTCAGTTAGTGCAACTTCAAAGAATATGCCACAAGTTTACCAAGGATAAAGACTTTGAAAAAGTAGATATTTTAATAATACATTGCAAGAGAAACTTTATGTTATGGATAAAAAAAGTTCACACAGTCAAATGTATAGATGTAAACTTTGAATACATCAGAGATGCACATATACTGATGAAATGAACAAAGAACACACCAAGTTAGCAATTTATCTATAGACATGCAGAATGTACTTTACATTAGATCTAGAATTAAAATAATTTACCTTATATGGAGAAAAGCAGATGTGATACCTAAATTTAAAAAGGGAGCAAGAGCAAATCTGGGGAATTATAGATCAGTGAGCCTCACTTCTGTAGTGGGAAAGCTTTTAGAAGGGTTAATAAGGGATAATATACAAGAATATGTGTATTTGAACAGGATTATAAGTAGGAGTCAACGTGGATTTATGAGGTATAGGTCATGTCAAACAAATCTTATTAGTTTCTATGAGAAAGTTAGTAGGAACTTGGATCAAGGCCACTCAGTGGATCTAGTATATTTGGATTTTGCCAAGGATGTTGATACTGTGCCACATGGGAGACTATTGTATAAACTAAGGGATACAGGAATTGCAGTAAATATCTGCTCATGGATTGAGAGCTAGCTAAAAGACAGGAAGCAAAGGGTTTTTGTAAATGGAACATACTCTGATTGGACTAATGTGGTAAGTGGGGTTCCTCAGGGTTCAGTATTAGGTCCTCTCCTTTTTAACATATTTATTAATGACTTGGAGGTGGGACTGGAAAGTAGTGTCTCCATTTTCGCTGATGACACAAAGTTGTGCAAGGTAATTACATCAGATAATGATGTGCTTTCCCTTCAAAGGGATTTAAATAAAATTGAGGAATGGGCATTAAAATGGCAGATGAGATTTAATATGAATACATGTAAAGTTATGCATCTGAGAAGGAAAAATAGCCATGCAATGTATAATCTTAATGGAGCAAATATAGGGGTATCAGACATTGAAAGGGATTTGGGAGTACTTGTGGACAACCACCTAGGTAACAGTGCTCAAAGCCAAGCAGCAGCTGCAAAGGCAAATAAAATATTAGCATGTATTAGAAAGGGTTTACAAGCAAGGGAAGCAAATATAATTCTGCCACTATACAAATCTCTAGTACGCACTCATTTGGAATATGGAGTACAATTTTGAGCATCACTTCATTAGAAGGACATTTTAGAGTTGGAAAAGGTACAGAAAATGGCAACAAAACCAAATTAGGGGAATGGAGGGGCTAAGTTATGAAGAAAGACTAACCAAACTAAGCTTATTTTCTCTAGAAAAAAAGGTGTCTAAAAGGAGATATGATTACATTATATAAATACATTATGTAAAAATATTTAAAATAAATCTTCCTATTTCTGACAGATACTATGTGTCATGCTCAGGAGGGCCCACTGGAGTTTTGGGGATTGTTGAAATATTGAGGGGGGGGGACTGGATTAGCATGGGCTGGTGTTTCCCTGTTGGCATGGGGTGGGTAATGGTGCCTGGGAAATTATTTTTGCTTACACTAGTCTCTAAGGAAAGCAGATTTCTATATTCCCTACCGGGCCATTTGGTTATTTGACAAAGAGATCAGGGATGACACTAATGTACTAATTCTCCCTTACAGGGCTAGAGGTTGGACGAAAGATGACATTGGGCCAAACTCCCTCAGACTTACAGTCACTTCACCACAAGAGGTAGTTAATAGCACACCTGTCACACTAGCATGATTGACAAGCAAGCTGCACAGCTGAGAGGTGGGGCTGGTGAAGATGGATGGAACTGTGTGGAGAATAAATAAACAATGTCTGATCAATACAGTGTTTGAACACACATCAGCATTGTCTATGGTTTATTCTTGGTGTGTAGTAATTCTACACAAGGGAACTATTGCAATGGACCCTGTCTGATACCTTGCTCCTAATCACCAGGAGTATTGCTGCTGACCTGCGTTTCTGCACTTTGGGGTACTGGTGGAGGTGATATGCTATACTAGGTTCATTGCTGCTACACAGGGATATTCCAAAGAAGGTTAATAGAAGCTGTAGCCTCTTGACACTGTGTACTGAATGTCCCAAATGTGCTTAGCTGTAAAGTTCAAATAGGTAATGTTTACTAGTTGATACAGAAAAAATGCCCATGAAGATCCTTGGATTACATATATAAACTGAAATAAAATTAGATACTTAGGTATTTACTTTACCTACATTCCATTAATGTAGTAAAATGCAAATAAATCCTTACTCGTAACTTCCAGGAGCTTTATTTCCATAGGATCTGTAACTTCCAAACAGGGCTTTCACTCTTCACTTGCCAGAAACTATAGGTGCTGGGTTTAGTGAATGATTTGAACTCCTATCCAATCTTTGATGGAAGTTCAAATAAGTCACTAAATTTCACACTGTTTGTTATGAGTAAAAAAACAGCAATATTACATGTTATAGAAAATTCCCATTTACAGTCTATAAAATATCATGTTTCTCGCTCAGATACTGACTGTGTCATACTTCATCAGCTTACCCACAGATTCTAGGCGAGTAGGTTACTCATTGTTCTTGTTATATATTAGTTTACACATATATGCATAGATTACATACCACTAGGCTTATCTCAACCCATACCAATTAACCCTATATGAATTGCAGAGACGTACCATGGATGAAATCAAGATGCCTGTAAGCATTATGTGGCATGACAACCTGGCTCTTGGCATTTGTTGAGTTTTGTAAATGTTAATTTTAATTTAAAATGCATCATTAATTTTTTTCTGGTTGCTTGAAAATTCTGGTTGCTTGAGTTCCTGTAAACTGAGAGTCTACTGAATAATATATATATATATATATATATATATATATATATATATATATATATATATATATATATATATTGTGATAGGCTCATGAGGCTTTGTAGCTTTAAGAAGCTTTACTTAAAACTTTGTCAGCAGGTGCAAAAAAAAGAACACAAAACAAAGCCTAGCTTTCCTTGAAGCACTAACTAAACAGAAATAGCAGTTTTCCTCACTACCATCAACTAATGCAAAAATAAAGTGTTCATGTATACAGGCCTGTAAGTTTCCTGCTCCAAAAGTCTGTGGGTTTGCTTCAGCATGCAGAGCTGTCTCTCCTGGCTCTCTGTCCAGACTGAACCCACCCTGCTGAGTGCTCAGTAGTCCTTTTAAAGGCAGAATGCAGCTGGGCTTGATTAGTCTGTTGCAGGAGGCTTAACTCTTTCACTTCCATGGGGAAAAAGGGCTCTGGTAACTCTGCTACTTACATACACCCCTTGTATGATTCTATTAAACATCCCCCTCCCCAGCTCGACACCACAGGGTTGAGCGGCCAACGCCGTGAGGCAATGAATTCGAGACAAAGCATCTGCATTAGCATGTAGGCTGCCGGCTCTGTGGAGGACACGGAAACAGTAGGGCTGCAGGGACAGTAACCATCTCGTTACCCGGCTGTTCTTTTCCTTTTTCTGCTGCATCCACTGCATGGGGTGGACACCAGAGTGAACTTCCTCCCTAAGAGATAGTAACGAAGCACCTCA
Organism: Discoglossus pictus; assembly: GCA_027410445.1. Lineage (NCBI taxonomy): Eukaryota > Metazoa > Chordata > Amphibia > Anura > Alytidae > Discoglossus > Discoglossus pictus. The sequence goes on along the minus strand of CM050164.1, from coordinate 416,702,372 downwards.
GTGGCCCATTTGATGGCCAGGCATTCCTTTTCCACGATGGAATATTTCTGCTCTTGTGGCAAGAGTTTGCGGCTCAGGAATAAAATGGGATGTTCCTCGTCCTGCACTACTTGTGACAACATAGCGCCCAGTCCTACTCCCGAAGCATCCGTTTGCAAGATGAATTCCTTCTCAAAATCTGGGGTCACTAGCACAGGATTCAGACATAGGATAGACTTTAGGTCCGTGAACGCTGCTTCAGCCTCTGAACTCCATTTAACCATGTTGGGCGCTCTGTTTCTTTTAAGGTCTGCCAGGGGGCAGCTCTTGTAGAGAAATGGGGTATGAATCTCCTGTAATACCCCACTATCCCCAAGAAGGCCCTTACTTGTTTCTTATTCAGAGGTTGTGGCCAGTCCGGATCGCCTTCACCTGGTTGAGCTGGGGTCGAACAATTCCGCTCCCTACCGTATATCCCAAATATTTGGCCTCACTAAGACCGATGGCACACTTGCCGGGGTTTACTGTAAGGTGTGCACGCCTTAGGGCTTCCAAAACTGCTTCCACTTTCAGCAGATGTGTCTCCCAGTAATCAGTATAGATGATTATGTCATCTAGGTAAGCGGTTGCGTACTCTGAATGGTGGCGTAACAGCTTATCCATTAGTCTCTGGAAAGTAGCCGGTGCTCCGTGCAATCCAAACGGTAGTAACTTGTAATGAAAAAGCCCGTCAGGGGTTGAAAAGGCAGTTTTCTCCTTTGCCGCTTGCGTCAAGGGTATTTGCCAGTACCCTTTAGTCAAATCCAACGTCGTTAGAAACCTTGCTTTTCCGAGTCGCTCTATTAGTTCGTCCACTCTAGGTATAGGGTATGCATCGAACTCTGACACAGCATTTAGCTTGCGAAAATCACTGCAGTTCCATCAGGTTTTGGACCCAGGACAATGGGGCTGCACCATTCGCTTTGAGACTCTTATTTCGGTTCTCTTCGCTTCAGGTATGCGGTAAGGTTTAATCCTTATTCTCACGCCTGGTTTAGTGAAGATATTATGGTAAATGGCAGTGGTGCGACCTGGGTTGGTGGAAAACACATCTGCGTTCCGCTTCAGCATTTTGTAGGTTTCCTCTGTTTGTGCAGGGGACAACTCTTGTGATACATAGGCTTTCGGAGGTTCAAAGCAGATTTTGGACTCGCTGGCATCTTCTGACTCCTCAGCCAGACAAGTGACATTTATCACTTTTCTTTGCTCTTTCCAGGGTTTTAGAAGGTTTATATGATATATTTGTTCTTTCTTGCGACGTTCAGGTTGACTGACTTTATAGTCCACCTCACCGATACCTTCAATAACTTCGTATGGGCCTTGACATCGGGCCAGTAATTTGCTTTCGGTTGTTGACACTAATACTAGAACCCTGTCTCTGGGTTGAAACTTCCTCACCTGGGCGTGCGGTTGTAATAGGTTTGCTGGTTACATTGAGCTCGTTCCATATGGTCTCGCACCAGAGGGATAACTTTGGCAATTCTCTCCCTCATGTTCTTTACATAATCTACAATATTTTCGCCAGGCACTATTTGCTCTTCCCATTCTTCCTATAAAATGTCCAGAATTCCTCTGGGATGGTGGCCTTAGAGGAGTTGGAAAGGAGAAAATCCTGTGGAAGCTTGGGGGACTTCTCTGATTGCAAAGAGTAAATAGGGTAGGAGTAAGTCACAATTTTTTCCATCTCGTGCTACAACTTTTCTTACCATTTTTTTCAAAGTTTTATTGAACCGCTCTACCAGTCCGTCTGTTTGCAGATGGTAAACCGAGGTCCTGAGTGATTTCACCTGTAAAAGCTGGCACATGTCTCTCATCAGCTTTGACACAAAGGGGGTCCCTTGGTCTGTTAGGATTTCTTTGTGTATCCCCACCCTGGAGTATAGTTGAATGAGCTCTTTTGCTATACTTACATACACCCCTTGTATGATTCTATTAAACATCCCCCTCCCCAGCTCGACACCACAGGGTTGAGCGGCCAACGCCGTGAGGCAATGAATTCGAGACAAAGCATCTGCATTAGCATGTAGGCTGCCGGCTCTGTGGAGGACACGGAAACAGTAGGGCTGCAGGGACAGTAACCATCTCGTTACCCGGCTGTTCTTTTCCTTATCCTGCTGCATCCACTGCATGGGGTGGACACCAGAGTGAACTTCCTCCCTAAGAGATAGTAACGAAGCACCTCAGTGGCCCATTTGATGGCCAGGCATTCCTTTTCCACGATGGAATATTTCTGCTCTCGTGGCAAGAGTTTACGGCTCAGGAATAAAATGGGATGTTCCTCGTCCTGCACTACTTGCGACAACATAGCGCCCAGTCCTACTCCCGAAGCATCCGTTTGCAAGATGAATTCCTTCTCAAAATCTGGGGTCACTAGCACAGGATTCAGACATAGGATAGACTTTAGGTCCGTGAACGCTGCTTCAGCCTCTGAACTCCATTTAACCATGTTGGGCGCTCTGTTTCTTTTAAGGTCTGTCAGGGGGCAGCTCTTGTAGAGAAATGGGGTATGAATCTCCTGTAATACCCCACTATCCCCAAGAAGGCCCTTACTTGTTTCTTATTCAAAGGTTGTGGCCAGTCCGGATCGCCTTCACCTGGTTGAGCTGGGGTCGAACAATTCCGCTCCCTACCGTATATCCCAAATATTTGGCCTCACTAAGACCGATGGCACACTTGCCGGAGTTTACTGTAAGGTGTGCACGCCTTAGGGCTTCCAAAACTGCTTCCACTTTCAGCAGATGTGTCTCTCAGTAATCAGTATAGATGATTATTTCATCTAGGTAAGCGGCTGCGTACTCTGAATGGTGGCGTAACAGCTTATCCATTAGTCTCTGGAAAGTAGCCGGTGCTCCGTGCAATCCAAACGGTAGTAACTTGTAATGAAAAAGCCCGTCAGGGGTTGAAAAGGCAGTTTTCTCCTTTGCCGCTTGCGTCAAGGGTATTTGCCAGTACCCTTTAGTCAAATCCAACGTCGTTAGAAACCTTGCTTTTCCGAGTCGCTCTATTAGTTCGTCCACTCTAGGTATAGGGTATGCATCGAACTCTGACACAGCATTTAGCTTGCGAAAATCACTGCAGTTCCATCAGGTTTTGGACCAGGACAATGGGGCTGCACCATTCGCTTTGAGACTCTTATTTCGGTTCTCTTCGCTTCAGGTATGCGGTAAGGTTTAATCCTTATTCTCACGCCTGGTTTAGTGAAGATATTATGGTAAATGGCAGTGGTGCGACCTGGGTTGGTGGAAAACACATCTGCGTTCCGCTTCAGCATTTTGTAGGTTTCCTCTGTTTGTGCAGGGGACAACTCTTGTGATACATAGGATTTCGGAGGTTCAAAGCAGATTTTGGACTCGCTGGCATCTTCTGACTCCTCAGCCAGACAAGTGACATTTATCACTTTTCTTTGCTCTTTCCAGGGTTTTAGAAGGTTTATATGATATATTTGTTCTTTCTTGCGACGTTCAGGTTGACTGACTTTATAGTCCACCTCACCGATACCTTCAATAATTTCGTAGGGGCCTTGACATCGGGCCAGTAATTTGCTTTCGGTTGTTGGCACTAATACTAGAACCCTGTCTCTGGGTTGAAACTTCCTCACCTGAGCGTGCGGTTGTAATAGGTTTGCTGGTTACATTGAGCTCGTTCCATATGGTCTCGCACCAGAGGGATAACTTTGGCAATTCTCTCCCTCATGTTCTTTACATAATCTACAATATTTTCGCCAGGCACTATTTGCTCTTCCCATTCTTCCTTTAAAATGTCCAGAATTCCTCTGGGATGGTGGCCTTAGAGGAGTTGGAAAGGAGAAAATCCTGTGGAAGCTTGGGGGACTTCTCTGATTGCAAAGAGTAAATAGGGTAGGAGTAAGTCACAATTTTTTCCATCTCGTGCTACAACTTTTCTTAGCATTTTTTTCAAAGTTTTATTGAACCGCTCTACCAGTCCGTCTGTTTGCAGATGGTAAACCGAGGTCCTGAGTGATTTCACCTGTAAAAGCTGGCACATGTCTCTCATCAGCTTTGACACAATGGGGGTCCCTTGGTCTGTTAGGATTTCTTTGTGTATCCCCACCCTGGAGTATAGTTGAATGAGCTCTTTTGCTATATTTTTCGAGGTGGCGGTGCGTAAGGGTATGGCCTTTGGGTATCTGGCGGCATAGTCCATTATTATGAGGATGTATTGGTGCTTCGGCTGATTTTTCTAGTGGACCCACCAGATCCATTGCTATTCTTGAAAATGGCTCCTCAATTATGGGTAGAGGCACCAGTGGAGCTCTTAGATAGGAGCGGGGAGCTGTCAACTGGCATTCAGGGCAAGATGCACATTACTGGGCTACTTAAGTAAATATGCCAGGCCAGAAAAAACGTTTCAATATCTTTCCCAGGGTTTTATCCTTTCCAAGGTGACCCCCAAGGAGGTTACGGTGAGCCAGGTCAAGGACTTTCTTCCTTTGGGCTCCAGTGTTTCTCCCTTTGAAGGAACGACCCTGTACAGCAAGTTATTCCGCAGTATGAAATAAGGGCCCTGTCTCCTCTCTCTCCGGTGACCGGAGTCCCGTTCACTTCCACAAGCTGACGACGTATGTTCTGTAGGATCGGATCCACAGCCTGATCACGTGCAAAGTCATACTTGTCAGGGAAACACTGCAATGGAGTAAGTTCCTCTGCCACATGTTCTCCCGTTTGGGCCCTTTCTTCATCAGGTTGAGCCGTGGGACCTTTCTGGACGGTCTCTCGCCTTTCTTCTGTCTGGCAGGCTGCTAAAGCCTCCTCAACTGCTTTCCTTCTTATCTCTGTGCCTAAGCGCTTGGCTTTCTTTCTTTCCTGCTTAGTTTTGTGGGTTTTCCCGGATCCGGAGAATAGATCCTGGTCCATAAACGGTGGGAGTGACCACAGGGTTTCCTTGGCTTCTGGGGCACTCTATTCGGATTGTGCTTGGTTTCCACCTTTTCCTTTTTGGAGAAGGTCTTCAAGTTGTGGACAATCCCTGCCTAGTACAACAGTGTAGGGTATATTGGCTATTACAGGAGTGGTGAGCAACATCTTTTTCCCCTAAACCTCCAGTGCTGCGGTACCAGTAGGGTACAGGTTCACTGTCCCATGTACACAGGTGATGCCCACCTTCCTTGAGTTTTGTATTTTGCTAGGTTTTATAATTTTGGCCGAAAATAGGGTCACCGCACTCCCAGAGTCAATTAAAGCTATGGTTTCCTTTCCATTAACTTTAATGGCTTTGACGAACTGATGAAGTTTTCCAGCCACTCCTACCAGGTTGATCATATTGCAGTGGTACGTATGTTCCCCCAGGTTGCACTGCATGGGTTCCTCCTTATTTGGGCAATAGATAGCTATGTGTCCTAATTCCCTGCAGTAAAAGCATTTGATCTTTCTTACTGGGGTCCCTCTTTGCTTGTTTTCTTCAGGAACTAACCTTTCTGGGTTCCCTTGTAGCGAATGTCTTCCAACTTCCGGCTTCATGAGTCTTGGTCTGGTTCTCATCAAGTTAGGAGTTTGAACCTTAGGGTTGTTAGGCCGCCTTTGAACACCAGAGGTCTCCTCTTTTGAGAAACGGGTTGGTTCCTTCATGGCGAGATATCTTTCTGTTAGGGAGATAAACTCGTCTGGGGTCTCTGGCTCGTTTTGCCCCACCCATTCTCTTAAGCCTGGGGGTAAGCTTCGCAAGTAGCGGTCCATGATCAGCAATACTACAATTCTCCCTGGTCCATTGCTGTCAGGCTGTGGCCACCTTTGAGCTAAGTGCAGCAACTCAAACATCTGAGGGCGAGGGGCTTATTCTCCCCAAACTTCCATGAATGGAATCTTTGTGCTCGGACACTGTGGGTAACTCCGGATCTGGCCAGGATCTCTGCTTTCAAGGTGGCATAATTCAGCGCTTGTTCACTGTCCAGGTCGAGGAATGTTTTTTGCGCTTCTCCACATAAATATGGTGCAACTATGCTGGCCCAGTGCCCTTGGGGCCAGGCTTCTCTGACGGCAGTTCTTTCGAAGCTCAATAGATACGTTTCCACATCGTCTTCAGGACTAATTTTTTGTAGAAACTGATTCGGATGGCCCTCATACAGGTCTCTGGTGACATAGCAGGTTTGAGAGGTGTCATTTGCTGTAGCTGGGCCAACAATATTTGGTTTGTCTCCCGCTGCAGCTTCCGCTCTTCCATGGCTTGGGCATGTTGTTCGGCCAGGACCTGAGTGGCTCTAGAGTGTTGTTCCGCCAATTCTTGTGTCGCCTGGGCCTGTTGCCTTAGGAACTGTTGTGTAGTCTCCTGCTGCTGGGTAGTAGTCTGTATTAAGGCTTTCACTAGCGCCTCCATTTTGTACTGTGGGCTGTCTTCTTAAGCTCAGACAATGTTGATCCCACCACTGCCACCAAAATGTGACAGGGTGGCTGCCACCTCCGGGGTCAATGCCCTGTTGACGTCTCTGTAATGAAGTAGCTCAGGAGGCGTTGTAGCTTTAAGGAGCTTTACTTAAAACTTTGTCAGCAAGTGCAAACAAATAGAACACAAAACAAAGCCTAGCTTTCCTTGAAGCACTAACTAAACAGAAATAGCAGTTTTCCTCACTACCATCAACTAATGCAAAAATAAAGTGTTCATGTATACAGGCCTGTAAGTTTCCTGCTCCAAAAGTCTGTGGGTTTGCTTCAGCATGCAGAGCTATCTCTCCTGGCTCTCAGTCCAGCCTGAACCCACCCTGCTGAGTGCTCAGTAGTCCTTTTAAAGGCAGAATGCAGCTGGGCTTGATTAGTCTGTCGCAGGAGGCTTAACTCTTTCACTTCCATGGGGAAAAAGGGCTCTGGTAAGTCTGTTACTTACATACACCCCTTGTATCTATTACAATATATATATATATATATATATATATATATATATATATAAATATATATATATATATATATATATATATATATATATATATATATTGTGATCGTTTGCTCCTTAGAAGTTATGACAAGCAAGTGGAGTATGGAGTTCTTGACAGAAGTGACGGAGTTAAAACTTCTGAAGAACTCCTAATTGGTGCAACTTCCCTTTAAAAGCCTGGAAAGCAGACATGGAAAGGGGCTCTGAGCAGGTTGTGCTGCTGCCAGAAGCAAGCCCCAGAGTGGAGGCTGATCCTGTGTGGAATTACAGTGTGTTTGGGAAGCAAGCCTGTAAGAGTTACCTGATTTACTGTGGCTGCGAGTATTGAGACCACAGCAGGAAGTGTGAGCTGGTAGCAGGCGCAGGACGAATTGAGCTGGAAGAGTGACTACAGACTCAGGAGGTGAAGGTACAAGGAAGCCAAGTAAGTGAAGGGATTATTGAAGATCACCTGCAGTTAGGCCCTGTTTGGCCTAGCAGAGGGAGGCCAGTGAGTGAAGGCCTCAGTCTGAAGAAAACTAAGAAGGACGCTTGTAGCTATCTGCCATTGAGAGGAACGCAGTACTTTTAAGTAGTCTGCTGGAAGCAGAGATTGTACCAGGATGAGAGGAGCCTGAAAGTTTACAGTCAGGAGTAAAAAGGCTGTTAGGTTTGCTGACAGAGGCCCCGAATGAAGGTTCCAAGACATTTTATGCCCCAAGGAAGAGACTGAGAGATTAACGAGGGAAGTTAACACAAGTTATTGTTGTGATATCCAAGGGTCCCTGGGGTGAAGCATACGGGAGAGACGGGCGGGCCCGATGCTTCATCCGCGGCTACAAAGATAAAGACGCGGAAAAGACGATTTGTATCCTGGCCACAAGGTGGCAGTATAAGTAAGAAAAGATGGTGTGTATCCTGGCCACAAGGTGGCAGCCTAAGTAAGAAAAGATTATGTGGATCCTGGCCACAAGGTGGCAAAATAAGTAAAGAAGTGACTATTTGTATCCAGGCCACAAGGTGGCCCTATAACCTACATAAGAGACTGACGGTATCCCGGCCCCTAGGTGGCGCTATTTTCTTGAAGCTACTCCTTCTGGAAGACACAGCGATGTAGTGTTTTTCCCCCTGTCGCAGATAAGCTGCACAGGAGTAGTCAGGGTGTTCCTGAGTTATAGTCAGCTCGTTTAAGTAGGTGTTTTTTTTCTGTTATTTTTTAAGCAGAGTTACTGCTCAGTTGTTACTTTCATGTTTGCAAATAAACCAATTTGCTGCATTTCAAGCCAGTATCCGACCCTTTTTCAAGAAACCATCAGAATTGCAAAACTTGAAAATGTTATGCCATCATTTTTGACGGGCAAGTCGTTAGTATATATATATATATATATATATATATATATATAATATATATATATATATATATATATATGTATATATATATATATATATACTAACGACTTGCCTGTCAAAAATGATGGCATAACATTTTCAAGTTTTGCAATTCTGTTGTTTGCCACGCATTGCGAGCGTTGCCATGCGCAGCAAAGCCGAGCAATGCGAGCCTCGCTATGCACGGCTTCTCTCTCTCTCCTTCCCTTGTTCTGCGTCCTCTCCCTTTCTCTACTCTCCTCTCTGCGGTTGAAAAAAAATGGTGAAGGTTAAATCCCCGAGACTCGCAACCGTCGTAATTTTTCTTTCAAGCCTGTAACTCGATCTTAACCATCAATGTTTTTTTTTCAAGCCTCTAACTCGGAAGCCGTTCGGAGGCCACAAAAAGAAGACAATAGCAAATTATCTTGCAACCTCACTTACGGGCTCCCTGCCTCTCCCCCTGCGCCCATTGTGGCCCTCACCTGTCCCCCTTGGCCTATTGCGGGCCTCGCAAAGAGCACCTTCAGCGCTCATTGCGAGCCTCTCCCCCCACCACTATATTGCGGGCCTCGTGATGAGTGGCTTTGACGGTCATTGCAGGCCTCAGCAAACCGGCAACTTGCTGGCCTCACAATGAGTGCTTACCGCACTCATTGCGAGCCTCTACGCCCTCTACTTCCCGTGTGTCTCTTTCCTCCCCCCATTGCAGGCCGTGGCATGCACTGTGCGCATGCCCATAACTTTGCTAGCATTACACCCAAACTCGCAATTACGACAACTATATATATCATATATACGTCCCAGTTTAAACCCCTGGGTTTGTGGGATATATACATACTGTATATAGTTATACATAGTTGTGTGGTAATTCAAGCTATATTTTGATTTGTTCTATAGATGTTTAATCATGATACCTTTTGCAACAGCAGATTTAAGAGGTCCTAGAGATAACACTATGTTTCAGCTATTAAACAAGGGCTCTGAGTGGGAGACATGAATCAAAATCAGAGGCGTTTAAAGTGTAAAAGGCTAAGTGTGTCTTTACAAAGTAAATATACATTTAAAATGACACCCTTCATTCCTGATGTCCTTAAAGTGGCAAAGGAAAAAAAAATCTAAAGCATTTGAAGTGCAAAATACTTCAAATGATATATAAATACAATGTGTATTCGTTTGTAGGTGCAATGAACAAATTATGCTTTCAGGGATTGCGCAATTTGTGTTCCTCTCTGTTCTCTATAAATATTGTTTTGTGATTTATCATACACTTTTTTGTAATTCTTCCCTAAGCTGTATCCTTTGCCTCACTCTAACCATAATCATCACTGTATTTCATAATAATATTGGCAAAATATAATAATGTATGAGGCTTTGCAAACTCTTGAATGACCTTCCCAGTTACATATTATTTAATCAAGTAGATATAGTAAGATGTGACATCTCCAAGTGTTTTCCAAGCCTCTTAAATTACTACATTTGATTGTATGCCTAAAGTGACTCAAGGGTACACAACATATGCTTGATGGGCACAAATGTAAGGATTGTGGTGATAATGATTGGTTCTCTGTAGATGTTAAAGTAAGACATTTGCCTATAGCTAATAATTTAATGTATATAGACAGAAGAAGATAACAGTATGAAAAAGTAAAAAATTGGACATCTCAAAGGAACCTTTTATGCCAACTCCACATTGGCCAGTAGACTGAAAACGGTCAGTCTATGTAACAATTCCAAAAAAGGCAGCAGCAAATAAGGCTCCAATTATCAGACAATTACTCTCATTTTACATGTCGCCAAGGTAATGCATAAAATCCAGCCAATTCAGCTCCAACAATATATGGACCGAGAACTACCAGATGTGCAAGCCGCATTCACAGAGGCACAAGAGATCAAACTGCCAATATATGCTGGATAGAAAGTAATTTACCTGTGTGCCATAGACTATTCTAAAGCCTTTGACTGTGTGGATAACAACAAAATGTGACAAGATCTTAAAGAGATATAATACTTTTTGCTATTAAAAGCAGCTGTTAATACTTAGCTGTATCTAAGATGGCTGCTCTCAGAAAGTTGCTATACCGAGGAAATTGCAAGTGAAGGACTGTTTATTGAAGATTCTGATAGAGGTAGCAATCGGTTTTTATATTAAAGTGAGTTTTGTGAAAATATGAGTTTTTTTATTTTTCAACTGCATTTTACAAAAACAAAAATTACATTATATTGCTATTTTATTCCCCTATAAACCATCAATGATGTGGTGAGAGCCTTCTGGTAAGGCACAAAATGAAAAGGCACAAAGTGAGAGAAACAGAGAACAAACACTGAAAAAAACAACACGAAGATCCAGCATAATCCATTTCTGTCTCAGAAACCAGGGAGCAATAAACCTCCAGAGAATATGAGTAAAAATCCAGAGATAGTCAATGTAAACTCAATTTTTTTTTTAAAATGGACTATACTACAGTTATTAAACTTTTCTCAAGACTGCTCATTATTGTAACCATTGTTCATATTTGAACATCACTAACTTGTGAATTATATATTGTAATCTATTGTTTTAAGAATTAATCAGAGACAGTTTAAAAATCATATTATTAACACCATTTTGCATATATCTAATATACTAAGCCTCATTCCTTTAAAGGGACTGTGAGCTCATGGATACTGTTTTGCACTATCATGTAGAGCAGTCAAGTAGACCACGTCTAAAAAAAAAACTTTCATTTTAAGCTATTTAAAGGACCACCATAATGCAATGGCTATTTAACACAGTGCGTAGTTTAAATTAAATAAAAGTATTTTTTTCTTAACTTTTAAGCTGTGCATTTACTCCTCAATGAGAGCTGCATATTGCCTGTGTACTCAACTAAAAAATTCTGCTTTAGACTGATCAGTAAAGGGGGTTAGCTAAGATCTCTCAAGCACTGACACTATGTGGGGATTGTGGTGCAGCTGCAAGAATGTTACAATAGAGCTGTTACCTATGTGGGGGAGGCAGTAAGGATACCATGGGCAAGGCCAGTGACATCAAACTCCATGATAGTCCAGCATGCACCCTTTCAAGACACGGTTAAGAAAAGCTATGCAGCTCTGCTTATGGGGAAAACTGACAGTTTAAAAGCTTAGATTTTTTTTTCAACTTTTATTTATTTTAAACTGCAAACTATTTTTAATAATCTAATAGTCTATGCCCAGCAAACAAACATATGAGCTTTATGTATTCATTTTAAACAAAACTGAAATTGATTGTTTACATTGAGTTTTAACCAGCATCAACGGCATTTCATTAATTGTTCAACTTATGAAGGCAAGTTCTCACTTCGTGAAATGACCATAAATTACAAGCTTCTTAAAAAAAATTCTGTACTCTTCACTGCAAAAATATGAGGTTAGAATGTCTCAAAAATGCATTAATTTTAAAAATTCAAAACAGTTTAGTTTTTTACTTGGTTTTCAGTGCTATATTTGCTGATGTAGGGAAATATTGATACATTCCATGGCCACTATTAAATTCCAGCCAGCAGTAGCCTTTATACCGGCCGTAAGTCTGCGGGCTTGAAATTTGCAACAGTTACAGAGCAATTAAATTGAACAAGCCCGTAACTGCATGGCCGAAAGCCAAAATCGTAAACCATGCACCCTTAAGTAGCATTTCAGAGCGTGGTCATGATCAATTAAGCAAGACCGTAACTACAGATTTAGAAACAGCCAATAGTAAATGAGACCGTCATCATTACATCAGAAATATTAAAAATGAATGGCGATAGTCCATGTGGGTGGTCTGATATGTATAAACTCATGGATTCCCGAGATTGATATGACCACGAAATAACCCCAAAATGACACACCAAAATGACACACCGAAATGACAAAAAAATATTTTCTATTGCAGATTTACGAGCTTGAGACTCTTGTGCAATTAATTCTAATGTCTTTTATCACTTTCCCCGTCTTTTTAAAGTGCAGTATTGATTATTTATTTGCATTCACAGTGCTACGAATAGGTGTTTAAGCCCCTTGCAAGTCCTATCTGGTACTCGTAGGATTTTTTTCTACGTTTGTCATTTACGAGTGTGAAAACAATTGCGGGCTTGAGGAATTGTAGCAATTGAATAGATATTTGTCATTTTAGCGATTTTAACTTTTGCAGATTTGAAAGATCAAAGGCTTAGATGGGTTGTAAGTTACGATCTTGATAACCCCAGTAATTTTCAGCCTGTTACCCCTGGATCGTTTGCGGCTCGCTAAAAGATGCCAATTGAATAACAAATTAGTTTACTGGCTACATTACGAGCCCCAGTAAACAACAATTGCTGAAATGAATAGCTCTTAAATTGCGATCTTGTTCAATTGATTCACTATGTCATTGTAGCAAATTTCAAGCTTGCACACACATGGCCTGTATAATTTAATCTGCGGGGTTGCAATTGAATAAGGCCCCCTTTTCTCTTAAAGAAGGTATATTTTTTCCCCAGTCATATTCATCAAAAGGGTGATGGAATGAGCTGTTTTTATTACCCACAATGGACAGTTATGTACATGTCCTAATCAAAATAATCACATCCAGAATAAATGAGCAGTCTGAATTGTATAAAATAACACCTGTGCATTCCTGTTTCTCTCTTGTAATGATGACATTTCAATGCCATAAAACGATCATGAAAAATTCATACTAATTTAAGCTACTATATGTATCTCCGAAACAATATCATTCATTCTTAATAATAGCTCAGAAAATACATGAATAATTCTTCTAGTCTCACTAGGGATCATCAGCATATTGCCTTAATTATTTTTTGAGTTACAATATTTCCCTTAGGGAATTTGTTTCCTGAACCAAAAGTCCCAAAGTCATTGCACAATGGCAGAGTATCAAATATGTTAATGTAGTAGAAACTACTAAACTAATTAAATGTATTTTTTATACAATATATTTTTTAAATACAATGAGTTAGCTCTATTTCAGAAAAATTCTTATGGCTGTTTGTGTTACAAGAATTAAGAAAATCAATCATGATAAATAATATATTAAAAATATAAATCGTTTTTCACTTTAATTTATCATTTAAGAAGAGATAAGCAAAACATTCACACAATGTTTTGCAAATAAAAACAAATTGTTGAGTCATGAATTAAAAGACACTGTGCATTTCTCCACAAATTCCCAGCATCAGGTTTCTATTTTTGAAGGCTATAATTGGGAATCTTTGCTGGCATGTACGACTCGTATGTACATAAGTCACGTCAATCAACTGAAATGATTCCTGAGTAAATACTCTTGAGAATACTAAGCTACATAAAGAATGACCTTAAAAAATATATATTGAAATCTGATACTTAGACTCACTGCGTGTATATAAGTATATATAAGTAAATATCTGCCATTTATATTTAGGATCACAGGCAGTTAGTGTAGGTCTGTTTACGCTGACTATCATGTAGAGGATGATATAGAGAAAGAGAAATGAGAAGACTGGGAGTTCAATGGATGTACAGCATTATCTTCTGAAACCAGTCCAACAGCAAGTAAACATTTTCCACTTTCTAGTTTTCTCAAGTTTACTCCAACTTTATTTACACAATTTTTTTTTTATAATTGTTTAATGTATAAAAATGTATAATTTCGTTTCAATGTTGCTTATATATATATATTTACATGTATATAAGAAGTGCTTATAAGCTATGAAATCAACCAAATATTACCTGCTGTACTTGCTGTACTGTGTCTCATACTGATCAATTAGTGATATAGATGTGATGGATTATTACAACTTACCGATCATATACTGATGCAGTAATAGACTTCCTCCAGGAAGTAGGACATTGGAGGAGAGAAATGGGCAGAGCTAGCGATTGAGATCGGAGCTAGGGATGGAGATCGGCTCATTAATTTATTTTTTCTTAAAATGTTTAGTTTTTAAATTAAAATGAGGAGCGCCTGTAGGCACCTGCCTAAGTATCCTACTAATAAGATCCGCCCATGGTCTCATTCTTGCTATTTAGTTTGCCTTCTTACTTTCCTTACTTTTTTTGCTGCTCTTTTCTGTCACAAACTTCTGACCAAAGTTCTTCTTGCCTTCTTTTTATCCATGTCTAGTCCCTTAAATATATTCTTTACCTCAACTACATATTCACAGAGGGTATTATTTGTTTAGTATCTACTTTGTTGATAATTTTCCCTCAGTTTGATTCTGAACTTTGCAATAAGAAGCTCATGATCTGAGCTAAAATCAGCTCCAGGTCCTGTTTTTGCTGAATGTACAGAGATCTTCCATCTTTGGCTATAAAGTTTATAGTCTGTATTCTATATTGTGAATCTGGTGATGTCAATGTGTAGTGCTGTCTCTGTTTAAGAGCTCTATCAAGCTCCATCAAGTTCATGTTCACTGCTTCAGCGACCTTATCTATCCGTCTCCGTCCCCTTCTTCATGTTCCATAGGCTTATAACCTACAGTCAAATAGTATACTATTCTTGATTGAATTTAAAAAATGAAAAGGAACAAATATTCTTTGAAACAAGTTAAAGAAATTATTAGAGGGAAATGTTCTAAGCATTAGGAACGCTCATGGAATCTGGACCAAATTATCCAGGATGTAGCCATCACCAGAGCGAATACACCCAAAGCACAAACCTATTTATTGCTAGGTCATAGAGTCCTTAAGTAAAAAGTGTTTAATTCAATTAGTGACTCTTACATCACTCTTAACTCTAAATAGTGATACCAAATAATAAGAAAAAGTGGTACATAGTAATTTTATTAGTGCTATATTCTACTGTGATAATTGTTACATTAATAATAATTAGTTATAATTTTCAGTGAGTGTTAAATATATTGTTTAGTCTTTCCTCAAATGCTATCTTGTGCATGCACAAACAAAACCGAGAACCATCAGAAAACTTCTAAGTGTAGAATGATTATGAGATTGTATTAGAGTGAAATAAAAAAACTATGTTAATCAACTCACAAATTTAGTAACAAATCTTTCACTGGGAAAAACAGATCAGTATCAGGACCCAAAAGCCCATACTACTAACCAGGGTCAAGGTCAGCTAAATCACACTATGCTGAACCAACCTGTGACTAGGTTTCGTTTGATGGATTCCACCCATAATGATGCTTAAGGGAGCAGCAAGGACTCTTTTTGAAATGGGATTCATTTTATAGTTGATCACAGTTTTGCTTGATTTAAGTGTACTAAGGACTCCATTTCATGGCTCATGTGGGGAAAATTAAGAGTAATAGTATATATATATATATCACTGTATGGTAATTCCTGAGTGCTTAACACTCTGATATTTATGATTAAATAGTATGAAAAACAGGAATCATACAAATGGCTGGAGTGGATATGGTTGAAGCTATTGTTGGTACCAATAGTAATCTCAAAAGCATAAAATACACTGGACGGAATAAATGTACTGGTGACACTCTAAATATATGAATATATATGAGAGAGACATATAACCGCCCATATATGTACTTGACTGTCTAAATACTGTTGTATGTAGCCAAATGCAAACAGTATCCTATTGGATGTGGTGATATGGCAATTTGAATTGCTTAATCCTTGGGGAGCTGTGACTTAGCTAAAACCAATAGTTGTCTAAAACAACAAAAAACAAAAAAAGGTAAGTGCAATTGCCCATAGGTTGGGAACAATATAAAAAATATAGTATAAAGCAGACCAAATAACAAAGTAAGATGTTATAGGTCAATGTGACTATAAAGGAGAAAGTGTGAGAATATTTATAGTGATATTGAGGGTAAATGGAAGAACATTGCCAGTGTTTTCCATATAAATTCACCACATATTCATTAAAGCATAACATGCAATTCAAAAATGGTGTTATTCCCAAAATACACAGGTACACACTAGAGGAATTTTGCACTGAAGAGGTAAATATTCAGACACTTCTCTGTTCAATAAACCAAACCAGAGCAACTGCACTTATCTTAATGTGTTGAAAAGAAGTCCCGACGGCTCGTTTCGCCCTTCCTAGGGCTTAATCATGGGTTAATGAACTTCACTTCTGTGGTGCTTTATATAGCACCCTTCTATCCACTGATTGCCGATTTTGCAGCCACCTCATTGGTCTATTGGATAGCGTGGTGACGTCACACGTATTGTTGCGTCACCACGCTATCCACGTTTTGCCAACCACTTGCGTTTTGCCATCCAAGGCTGTTGTGTAATCGCGTGATGACGTCACAGCGTCATCTCGCGCATTGCATCTCTAATGCATTGCATCTCTAATGATGCTGCTGAATGCCTGATTGCAATATACACGTTTTTAACAAAGAAGAAGAAAAATACCTAGTAAATTAATACTGGCTATGAATATTTATACTACAAAAAAAGGGGGGGGAGGATATCAAAAAGATAAATCTATGGAGCATTGTACAACTAATTATATATACAAAACGAGGTCCATGTATCCATGCACATAATAATAATAGGTCAAAACCATGTAACCCCCATATATAAATTTAAATGTAATTATAATTTTGAGGTGCACATGAAATCTATGGGGTGCTGTAGTGAATGACTGGGGAAAACAATGATAAATAAATAATCTCTATAAAAATGAGACTATGAATATTTTGTGTGTGTGTGAAATTAAATGAGTGAATGTGATTCTGATGAAGACTAAAAGCATATTAAATTGCTTAAGGAACGAATGAAGTAAATAACGTGAAAAATGTAACCAAGTATGTATGATAAATTTAATGTGAAATGTGATGAAAAAAGGGGGAGGAGGGGGAGGGTGTTGAAGAAAAAAGGGGGGGGGGGTGGGTGTTGTCCTAAAGAGTTCTTGTAAAACCAATAAATGATGTGGACAATAAGAAAAATGTGTGCTGAGATCTCTTTTATTACAAAAAAGCTGAGTATGTAAAGCCTTCATTAAGTCCTCGAGGACTTTGTGTATCCAGTTCAAATATCCATTTGCTTTCCAATTTCAGTAGTTCTTTATCTAAGTCTCCTCCTCTGGGTCCCTGATGGATATCATCTATTACTGAAAATCTCATAAAGCAAGGATTATTACCATGGAATAACTTTATATGGCGAGATACCGGAGTATCTAACTCCTTAGTGATTGAATATGTGTGCTCAAGAATACGTCTTCGCAATTGACGTGTTGTTTTTCCCACATATAGTTTAGGGCATGGACATACCATTATATAGATCACATGGGTGGAGCTACAGTTAATGAAGTTCTTCATTGGATAATTGATTTGTGTATTTGGATCAACAAACTCTTTACTTGGCTTGATGAATTTGCATGCTTTACATCTCCCACATCTAAATAACCCCTTTGTTGGGGAAAGCCATGATGTTTTTTTATTAGATGATTTATAAAAACTTCTTACAAGTTCGTCTTTTATGCTCCTTTTTTTCGGTATGTAATAGACGCTTTTTCAGGGAGGCTGGATTGTAAAATTGGATCATGTTTAATGATATACCAATATTTATCTAGTACTTCTTTGATATCTTTCCAGTCCTTCCCAAATGTCATTATACATCTTATCTGTCCTCCTGTGGTTCTTTATTGATGTATAGAAGTTCTTTACGATCTGATTCAAGAGCTCTTTTATATGCCCTTTTGAGTGTATGATTTGGGTAGCCACGAGCTTTAAATTTATCCCTCAATTGGTCAGCTTGGTTCCTAAAATCCACTAAATTGTTGCAATTTCTTTTTATTCGTAGATATTGACTTATAGGGATGCCTGCCTTTAAAGCTCTTGGATGTTGGCTGGACCATTTCAATAAAGAATTAGTCGCTGTTGGTTTCGTATACGTTAGTGTGTTTATTTTTCCCTCTGAGTCTTTAGTGATTGTAAGGTCTAAAAATTCGACCCTATCTTTGTTTATAACATGAGTGAATTTCAATCCAAGAGGATTTTGATTCAATTCCATCATGAATTTCCCAAATTCATTTGTATCTCCAGTCCAAAATAGCAATATGTCATCGATAAAACGATACCAAGTGAGGATTTTTTCACTATATTGAGACATATTTTCTGAGAACACATAGTTCTTTTCCCAGAATCCTAGGAACAGATTTGCGTAATTTGGAGCACAAGGTGTGCCCATTGCTGTTCCGTTTATTTGATGATACCAACGGCTATTTAAAATGAAGAAGTTCTTTGTTAAAACAAATTTGAGTAGGGTTACAATGAAGTTGTTCATCGGTCTGTACTTGATCGGTTTCATACTTAGATAATGTTCCACAGCTTTAATTCCTTGATCATGTGGAATGCTGGAATATAATTGTTCCACATCTATTGATATTAATAGTGTTTCATCTAAGTGTTTTAACAAATCCAGTGTGTCTTTCAAATATGAAGGAATTGATGTTACAATATCTTTCAAGTAATCATTGACGTATTCACTGATCTTCTCCGTGAGGCATCCATTTCCTGACACGATTGGACGGCCTGGTATAGGTCTTTTATTTTTGTGAACCTTTGGTAGCGAATAAAAGGTTGCTACCCTTGGCCATTTTGGAGCTAGGTGTTCTTTAGTGTTCTGATCAATGATCTTTTCTTGTTTTGCCAAATTCAATAGGTGTTTTAGTTCCTTTTGGAATTCACACATGGTATTCTTTTGTAAGACTCTATATGTTGAGGCATCAGATAACAATTTATCACACATTTGTAGATATTCTTTTTGTTCCTTAATCACTGTATTCCCTCCTTTATCCGCTGGTTTGATTACCACATTACTTTTCTTCAACTCATGTAACGCCTTGAATTCCTGGATACTTAAGTTATACCTCTTTATAAGGAGTGCTGCAAGTTTCATTGCCTTAACAGCTCGCATCACTTCCTAACGGCTGAATCATGACTGTGTTTCTTTTGGCTGTCAGGGAGGAGAGGGGTGGGGAAGAGGGAACAGAGAGCAATTATAAAGTTAATTGGATATGACTGAAATAAGACTGAAAGACATAAAGCCCATTCCTCTCACTGACCCAGTAGAAGGATATTGCATTGAAGAGTGAAACCATAGCTCTACAAAAATGTAAATGCCCCTGTCATTCCCCCAACTTATACCAATGTATCATGGATCTCCCTAAAAACTTTTTGCTAAATTAACAACTAGATGTATGACTTTTTTTACCTCCTTAATAATGCTTAGAATCAGACTTAAAGTTTTCAAACAAATATTTTATTTTTATTTGTGTGGTAGTCCTTTAAAGCTAAATAAACACTCTGCATAATCTCCTCTTTATTTCATTTTCAACTGATATCTAAAGTTCTAAATTAAAATGATCATTATTGCTGCTTAGGTATGTTTGTGATAAAATAATTATTTATATTCCTATGCGCCATTTAAATCATAAATATAGTGGAGCAATAAAATACTTGATTGGTAAAATTCCTCACTAATGAAATGAAATCAGTTGAATCAATTTAAATAATAAAAATTATATATTTGATGAAAACCAATAGATTTATAGTTATATTAATATATTAAAATATTTAGATTTTTCCCTAGCTTTTAAAGTAGAACAAAGCAAATATCAATAATTAATATCAATAATTGATATCTAATAATGTCTTGATATATATATATATATATATATATATATATACATATATATATATATATATATATATATATATATACATATTTATATATATATATATATATATATATATATATACATACAAAAAATTTGCAAAGATAAAAAATACAACTAAACATCATTTTATTCATAATACAACAAGAAGAATATATATACAAAAAGGCTAGCAAACCAAAGTTGTTTGGCTTCAAAATATTTAGTGCATATATCCCAAAAAATTGCCTTTATAGCAGCTTTTTCATCCTATCTGTACCTCAAACTTCTGAGTAAACTTCATGTAGATTACATGTTTACTGTTAGAAGCTATCAGTTGTTAATCACAAAATCACAAATTGTTTAGAATTTGAAGAGCTTAAAAAACGGTTTACTAGGTCGCCTTAAAGCTCCTACAGCAATAAAGTCCTTTTCATTTATAATTTTGTTATGATATATATATGTGTATATATATATATATATATATATATATATATATATATATATATATATATATATATAGGCACATTTGCATGTCCCTGCCCAGGTTCCCAGAGTGCAGTAGAATAACTGTATTTCTTGTGATTCTGGGTAGCAAAAAGATGTATCAAATACTGGTTTACTTTTTTCTATATATTAAAGTTCAGGAAATGTAAAACATCCACAAAAATCCAAAATGCCTTTGTAACATGTCTATGTAAAAATTTTAGACAGAGCAGAAGGTATACAAGATGCAACTTTATAAGTTTTTCAAAAGCCAATACATGTTTGTGCTATAAAATTAACAATGTGACTAAAGGAAAAACATTATGTTCTTTGCTATAATTTACGCTTCAGTGTAAACTAAAGTCCAAGTTTGCAAAGCTATACTTTTCCATTTTACAAGAAAGCATGAATGTGGTTCTTAAAATGAAAGAGGAAACTAAAACATTAAAGCTCTGTGATATATTTCTTTTGTGCAGAGTATTTTTAGTTGATAACACACAAAGGTTATTCTAATACTCGTCTTGGAATATATTAGATTAATGCCACCTTGTGGGTTATATTGGTTAATACTTAATTTCCTGATGAATTATAAACACAATAATTCCTGAGTGGTTTATTTGTATTTTAACAAGGATTTTAATTATAATGTTAAAATATTAAGAACATACTTCTCATGAAGTTTCTAATTAGAACAAACCTAATTATGACTTAAGGAACCAACCATTGTCATTCTATAAATTACTCTTCAACTATGTAATATGATAAGGAACCATTTAAATACCAAACACTAAATTTTGGAATATAGTGAAGTGACATTTTCCAGAAGTAGTTAAACTATGCTACTGACCTTTTTAAAACAAAAAGTGTAGCATCTTTGAAGCTCTGGCAAGTACCAGTGACAGGTTGCAGGATTAGCTGTGATAAAAATAGTGAGCATGTTACCGTGCTTACTTATACAATGTTAATACATATTTCTAACAGAACAGCTTGTGAAATACTTATATCACTGCATTATCCTTATCAGAGCAAGATTCATTCTAACATACAGCCCTATTAAATTCAAAGCCCATAGCGGCATCGGGAAGCTCGCAAGGGCTGAGGGCTTGAAATTTAACAGAGTTACATAGAACAGGCCGAAAGTTACGGGCTTGAGACGCAAACCCATAAACATGATCATTTAGTTAAACCCATAGTTATGGGTTTAGATGGAGCCAATGGAAACAGAGATCATCAACATTACGTCACAGAAAAATGGAGGTTGGATTTCTGGATTTAAAAGTCTTACGGGGCTCAATTACGGTTTACGATCGAACCCACATTACAGATATAATGCAATATTTATAAAGCGGTAAATATGATATTCTATTACATGCGAGTTCCATTATATGTATTAACACATTGATTGCCGGGATTGATATAAGACGGAAATCAAACATGAAATAAAGTATTTTTTGGGACCGATTTGTGAGCTTGAGAATATTGTGCTATTAATTCTAAGACCTAAAATCACTTTCCCTGTCAATAAAAGTACAGTAGTTTGTGTATATGTGCATTTAAAGTGCTATGGATTGGACTTTACCCCCTTTGCGAGTCCTCTCTAGCACTCGTTGGCTTCCTGGCTCCATTTGTGTGTTACGGGATTGAACGCCAGTGAATTTGTTGCAATTTAATAGCATGATTGGAAACGTAGCGGTTACAGGCTTGAGAGGACAAAGGATTTGCAGCTGCGAAGTTCCACATTCTATGTCCCGTAGGATTTTTTTGCTCCAAACCCTCAGATCGGCAGCGGCTTTACGGGGCCAATTTAATAGCCATAAGTATTACGGGCTACATTATGGGCTACGGTTTTACACGTTAGGTGAATTTAATAGGGCTTATAGTAGCTAATCAAGGTCAATGGTGTTTAATATTGTTGCTAACAGGAAGCAAAGAAGCAGGATTTAGTACACTGGACTGGAGGACATAATAAATAATATAATTTAATCAATCTGTTAAAACTAAAAATGAGCTTGACTATACTGCAAAATGCACTGGATGGAATACAATATTGATTGCTTAATCAACACGTCACACTTGAATTATTCATCAATAATCAGTCGCCCTATATTCCTCTGATATAGAGAGTGTACAAAAGCCATGTTTCTTAAAAACAGTAGTCAAAAGGTAAAACATTTTTTGACTCTCTTTGGAAGTTATTTATAGCCACTGTCTTTAAGATAATAGGCCCATCTCCATTGATACAGATTATCAGTTTGCATGTCGAAAGGGATGGTGGTATATAATGAGGAGTCATATTGCTATTTAAAAATGTGATGCAGTTTATAGTTCTACTTGCGACTTGCCCGTCAAAAAATGACGGCAATGAAATTGTAAGTGAGCTAATGCTGTTTGGTGTATAATAATTAAATAAATAATACATTAATGAATGAATATGCTTTACCTATTTTGAAGTAATATATGCAGGAAGCATTCTGTTGAAGAGCTGACATTCTGTTTCGATGTTGCTGGAGCATTAGTGGTGTGGAGCTGCTGTGTAAGTTTGATGAATGTGTGAAGTGTAATAGTGTGCGTGCGCAAGACCAAACCGTTAGCGTAGCTGTGTACTTCCGCATTGTGTAAGTTATTGTTCTAAAATGGCAGCTAATGTGTGGCATGCGTCTGTAGCGGAATATCCATAGATGTTTTGTGGTGTTTTGCGTGTTTCTGGTGGTGTTTTGCGTGTTTAGAGTGCTGTAGCCTCGTTTTTGTTTTGTTCGGCGGCCATTTTTTCTGTCGCTAAGAGAATTTGTTAGTGTCTAAACTCTTTTATTTTGAGTTAAATTAAGGTGTAACTTCATTTTTTGAGGTCCTGGATGCCCCCTCTTGCCCCCTCATGTGCCCCCTCAATTTTTTCATGTCCGCAGGTTGCGGCCGATTTTTGCGAGGTCGTAATGGGTGGTAATGTGTCTTGTATGTTGTTTGTTTTACGACGCGAGGGCCGCGGCTCGCTATGCGAGCCCGCAAGCGTGAGCAACGGCTCGTATGCTCACAACTATATATGTGATAATTAGGCATAATATATACCAGTTTAACAATAAGCTTAAATATTTCATATACATTTTAATACAATAGCATCCTAAAACTGTCTGAAAGTTTGGATAATTTCCTTAACATTTTCTGAGAAGTTGTTCTGTACATAGGGACAGAGCTAGGGGTGGTGCAGCTAGTGCAAAATACTAGGGACCACTGAGAGGAAGGGGCTACCAACTCTCCACAGCCTTGGGAAACCTGGTATCTTGTTTAAATACTATATTTTCATCAAGGGGAATGCTAATGTATTGTGCATGCATTAGTGGTGATTCACGGTGTGTCGGCATGGCTGTGTAGTCTGCCCCATCAGCAGGAAACTAGTCTCCTAAGCAGCATAGAGAACTGCATGACTTCTAACATCATTTGTCTGTGTCTATTATATATATAGAGACAAATTGCCAATTTCATCTGGATAATAGAGAAAGCAAAAGAGTTCAAGAAAAACATTACCTTCTGCTTCAGGGATTATTTCAAAGTCTGGCTGTGTGGATCACAACAACATGTGGCAAGTTCTTAAAAAGATGGGAGTACATGACCCTCTCATCCTTCTCCTAAGGAATCTGCATGGGGACCAAGAAATTGCGGTCAGAACCAAATATGGAACAACTGAATGGGTTCAAGATCGGGAGAGTAATGCGATAAGGTTGTAAATTGCTACCTTATTTATTCAACTTGTATATAGAATACATCATGCATCAAACTGGGCTGAATGAATCGAAAGCAAGAATCAATATTGCTGGGGGAAATATCAAAGACCTCACATACGTGGATGATGATAATGGTTGAGGTAAGGAGGAACTAAACGGCCTGTTGATGAGGATGAAAGAAGAAAGTGCAAAAGCTGGTCTGCTGCTCAGCTTTAAACAGCAATCCTAGTTCCTCACACATAGATGGGGAAGAAGTGGAGGCAATGACAGATTTTATTTTCCTGGGCTTCAAGATCTCTTCAGATGGTGACTGTAGCCATATCATTAAAATATGTTTGCTTCTGGTGAGGAAAACTATGGCATGGCTGAACAACTATCAAGAAGCAAATATATTACACAATCAACAAAGGTAGATATAGTTAGAACTAAGGTATTACCAGTAGTAACATACGGTTATGAGAGATAGAGTATAAAGAAGTCTGAGCACTGCAGAATTTACGTCTTTGCATTGTGGTGTTGGAGAAAACAGCTTAGAGTCCCTTGAGTCAAGCCAAACTGTTCACTGGAAGGTTTGATCATGACGCTGATGCTCAAATATTTTGGCCAGATTATGAGAAGACTTTTTAATGCTGGGAAATATAGAAGACACACAAAGGAGGGCACGGCAGAGGCGGAGATGGATAGATGAGGTCATCGATGCAATTGGAGTTCAGAGGAGCAGTAGCTGGACCTGTGCCTGGTACTTGACAGTACATAGAGTCATAGTAGCCGGGCCCAACTGAATAACTAAACAACAAAAATATGTATGTTTGGATTTATTTTCCTTTGTATAAGCATTTATATTTGTGTACAAATGCTAAGATGGATTTGTGTATTATCTTAAATAAGGTGGGGATGGAGGCTGCTGTGCCCAGTAGCTTTATCACAAGCAAGTATATAGCATAATTTAGGTGTTCTTTCTGAAGTGCAGCCAGTTTAATATGGTCTAGTTTTAAGGGGGGGTTTCTGCTAAAGTGGTAAAAAGGGAGTCTGTATAGGGACTCTAAAAAAGTATTTGAATTACATCTATAGTGTTAGCCTTTAACAAAAAGAAAAGAAAAATATTCAATTATCCTCCAGTTTAGTTTAATCTTTAAATATAGTATAATATAGAGAGCTACTCAGGTGAGGGAATAAATGTAATATATAAACTATATTTTCCTTGTCTCAGTTAAAGATTATTTTAGCATACAATTAATTATTTCTCCTATAAGTTACATTCTGATACAGACTATAATTAATCACTTTTTACCATTGTTTGTGCAAATGCCCTTTTGCAATAATAGAAGATCATTGTGATTTGTGCTCGGTCAACTATATTATGGAAACTACTTCTGAACAGTACTAAAGCTCAAAAGCAGCAAACCTTGTGGATCTTCTATAAAATTTAAATTGTTTTTATCAATGGAAACAGGGTACAGGAGCTCACTTCTGTAGAGAAGAGAAAAATTTAGCTCAAACAACTTAATACCCCTCTCAAAAGCACTTCACAAACTTACGGTAGGACATGCAGGGGCCAATACCCCCAAACTGCTAAAAACAGAGGCTGCAGGCTGGCAGGCCTACCGATACCTCTGATTGGGTGAAACCAGCCTACGAGTTGCAACCTCCCTTTCCTTTTGCTTAATTGCTGGAGCCAAGAAAGGAATCTGCTTTACTCCATACAAGTTTGATCCCTAGACTTGTATCACGATCTCTTCAAAACATACAGGAATAACTTGTTTAACACTGTAGGCAATAGGAGTGTTAAGCGAAACAGCTCTAAACAAGGCAGTTTAACATGGGGAAGATAGGAATAGGGGAACTCATGAAACAGCAAACATAACACACAAATTTCAATTGAAATTTTAACTTTTTTGGTTTTATATGAATTTCAAAGAAACAGCATAACACTAACACAAAATGAACATTAGCAGAAATATAAACTTTACATGATTGATATTGAAGCTTCTGGGTTGCCTGGATTCTGTTTTCTTTGGAGAAAAAAAATAGTAAATCAAAGAGTTAAAAGGTGTCTGGCACTCAGAAAAGATATCCTTTTACGTCCATTACATTTATAGACCTTACGCGCTGGATTTGTGGGAGGGGCTAAGAGTATAAAATACCACTTAACCCCAGGACCTTCAGTCATTTGTTAATTTTCATGGGAGTAAGAGATGTGGTTTCAGCTTTTTCAGAGGAATGTCATTTGTATCTTCTAAAGACCTTCACAGCCATCATCCTCATTCATCATAACAAAGTTCATTTTATACCATATTATTTGCTGTTAGAGATGTCGCGAATAGTTCGCCGGAGGACTGTTCCCGGTGAACATAGCATGTTCGCGTTCGCGGCGAACTGCGAACATATGCGATGTTCGATCCGCCCCCTATACTGTATCATTGAGCAAACTTTGACCCTGCAACTCACAGTCAGCAGACACATTCCAGCCAATCAGCAGCATACACTCCCTTCCTACACTCCCTTCCAGAGCCTTCTACCTCATGGACAGCAGCCATTTTGGAATCATAACTAACTTGCAGAAGGAGGCTGAGTGTAGGTGATACTGCATCAATAGGGAAAACCATAGCTAGGCTACTGTACACAGTGTGCAATACAGTCCTGAAGGACTCTTTTGATCTCTGCTGCAAGGACACGCCTGTGTCTCTTTCCCCCATTATCATCATCCTCCCCTCACCTTAGCACCCAACCCTAACACCCCTCACACTTATCCATAACACCCATCAACCTAACACCTAACCCTAACCCCCCTCACACTTATCCCTAAGACCTAACACCCCTCACACTTATTCCTAACATGCCTCACCCTAACACCCCTTACACTTATCCTTAACACCCCTCCCCCTAACACCTAACCCTAATACCCCCTCACACTTATCCCTAACACCACTTACCCTAACATCCCTTACCCTAACACCCATCACACTTATCCCTAACACCCCTTACCCTAACCCTAACACCCCTCACACTTATCCCTAACACCTAACCCTAACATCCCTCACCCTAACACCCCCACACTTATCCCTAACACCCCTCACCCTAACACCTAACCCTAATACCCCCTTACACTTATCCCTAACAGCCCTTACCCTAACACCTAACCCTAACATCCCTTACCCTAACACCCATCACATTTATCCCTAACACCCCTTACCCTAACCCTAACATCCCTCACACTTATCCCTAACACCCCTTACACTAACACCCCTCACACTTATCCCTAACACCCCTCACCCTAACACCTAACCCTAATACTCCCTTACACTTATTCCTAACAGCCCTCACCCTAACACCCCCCACACTTATCCCTAACACCCCTCACCCTAACACCTAACCCTAACACCCATCATACTTATCCCTTACACCCCTTACCCTAACCCTAACACCCCTCACACTTATCCCTAACACCTAACCCTAACACCCCTCACCCTAACACACCCCACACTAACACCTAACCCTAACATCCCTTACCCTAACACCCATCACACTTATCCCTAACACCTAACCCTAACATCCCTTACCCTAACACCCATCACACTTATCCCTAACACCCCTTACCCTAACCCTAACACCCCTCAAACTTATCCATAACACCCATCAACCTAACACCTAACCCTAACATTCTCACACTTATCCCTAAGACCTAACACCCCTCGCACTTATTCCTAACATGCCTCACCCTAACACCCCTTACACTTATCCCTAACACCCCTCACCCTAACACCCCTGCCACTTAGCCCTAACACCCCTCACCCTAACACCTAACCCCCTCACCCTTATCCCTAACACCCCTTACCCTAACACCCCTCACACTTATACCTGTGTCTCTTCCCCGCCTTATCATCAAGGGAGGGGGGAGGATGATGAGGGAGGGGGGAAGAGACACAGGGGAGGATGATGATGGAGGGGGTAAAGAGATACAGGGGAGGGTGACGAGGAAGGGGGGAAAGAGACACAGGGGAGGATGATGAGGGAGGAGGGGAAGAGACACTGGGGAAGATGATGAGGGAGGGGGAAAAGAGACACAGGGGAGGATGATGATGGAGGGGGAAAGAGACACAGGGGAGGATGATGATGGAGGGGGGAAGAGACACAGGGGAGGATGATGAGGGAGGGGGTAAAGAGATACAGGGGATGATGATGAGGGAGGTGGGAGGATGATGAGGGAGGGGGGATGAGACACAGGGGAGGGTGATGAGGAAGGGGGAAAGAGACACAGGGGAGGATGATGAGGGAGGGGGTAAAGAGATACAGGGGAGGATGATGATGGAGGGGGATGTTAGGTTATTTATGCCCTTTATGGATTAAAACCAGACTCTGCATCAACTATGTAATTTTCCGTGGGAGTTTTGACATGGATCCCCCTCCGGCATGCCACAGTCCAGGTGTTAGTCCCCTTAAAACAACTTTTCCATCACTATTGTGGCAAGAAAGAGTCCCTGTGGGTTTTAAAATCCGCCTGCCCATTGAAGTCTATGGGGGTTCGCTGGGTTCGCCAGTTCGCGAACATTTGCGGCGGTTCGCATTCGCGGTTCGCGAACCGAAAATTTTATGTTCGCGACATCACTATTTGCTGTGTTTCATTATCATTATCTTGTTTTATACATTTTAGTTCTTTTTTTTTTACTCTGACCACATTTTTTACAGATTTCCTTTATTTCATATTCATTTTGGGATTACTATTCACTTTTAAAGGACTATTGTAATACATATAAAATGAAAGGTCAAATATTTGTTTGTTCTCCAGAAACAATTAAAACAGTTTACAGTTTACTTTTTAGATTGTCTATATTCTCCTTAAGAAGAGTTGCTTTTCTCCAGCTCCCACAGCCAGCTCTGCCTGGGGACGGCCAATCATGGAGCCATTGGCTCCACATTCACTGCCCACATAGGCATTTTGTAGGTAAAACTTCCTTGCAGCTTCCTCATAGGTCCTATCCAGTGAAATCACAGGGGCAGGGCCAATGACTGCATAATTCTTTCCTGAATATGCTTATTCTGAATCAGGATCTAGATTGCTCAGATTTTTTTTTTAGTCCAGACCTCAGGCAGAGCTAGCCACACACCTTATAAGGCACAACTAGGTGGAGGGAAGCTGCTCTACTTGAAGGCAAAAAGGACAATTTTAAATGTGAGAAAAAATATTAATTTTAATTTGTTTTAAACTGCATACTGTTTGTAATAGTTTATGCCCCAAAACAAATATTGATGCTTTACTTGAAAAAGTATTGTTGTTTAGTCGTTCATTCGTGTCTGACTCTCCTTTACCCTATGGACCACAGCATAACAGGCACATCTATCATTATGTCTCTGGTTGTGCATATCCATAAGTTTTTCTTGACAAAGATACTGAAGTGGGTTGCCAGTTTCTTCTCCAGTGGACCGCAATTAGTCTGACCTTTCTGCTATGAGATGCCCATCTTGGACGACCCTACATGGTATAGCTCACAGCACCATTGAAGTACATAAGCCGATTCACCATGACAAGGTAGCAATCCAGAAAGGGGGGGGGGGGGTTGTATTACAGTAGTCCTTTAATATTTAATTTTATTTTCATTTACTATATTTGTTTTCACTGCTTTTTCTCCTTAAACTTCTGTAAAAAAAATATGCTGTGTGCTTAAATAGGGCCCTTTTAAATTTACCGAATCGCAATTTAATAAGGCTATTAATATTTATCTCTATTTGGTGGTACTCATTTTTATGTTAACTTGGAGGTGTTTGTTATCACCCCTGCTCTTTTAATAGAAACACCAATTATTAGCTAATTTATAAGTACTCATTTACAGCCTTATTAAATTGTGATTCGGTAAATTTAAAAGGGCTCTATTTAAGCACACAGCATTTTTTTTTTACAGACGTTTTTAGTTAGTGAACTTCTATCCAAAAGCAAGGTCTTCACTAACTAAAAACTTCTGTAAATAAAATATGCTGTGTGCTTAAATAGAGCCCTTTTAAATTCACAGAATCACAATTTAATAAGGCTGTTAACCTTTATTTAGAATTTAATATCAGACAGTACTCACCTACCTCATTGGGAGACATTTTTTACATTTTTTAAAATGATTTTCTTCTCATAACGAACTGCACCAAAATATCTCTGAAACCCCAAAATAGAAACTTGATCAATACACAATATTTTAACTTAAAATTGTAGACAATTCTAAAAAATAAGCATGATGAAAGGCGGACATCTTGCTCTTACTCTTATTCTCCCCTTCTCGTACCAAGGGCATTTCTTCTCATCTTTTTTATCTTGATAAAATGAAAGGGAATTACATTTGTTTAATAAAAAAAACTGAACCACTGACACTTTCAAAAGAATGCATAAAGAACACTAAATTGACAGTTCTGTGCTGACATCCCATAAATTCTATTTAATAACTCAACCACAAACTCTGCTGTAGTCCATGGTTGTGAATAACAACAAGAACCAGTGCACGGATAGCTTCATGTGAGAGATTTTATCGTTTTAGAACACAAAACATGAGAACTGTACTACAATGCCACAACAGAAAACATCTAAATAATAAAAGTTTAATATAATAAACTTACAATACATATAATTTTAAAAAGAAGAAAAATTATTATGGTTTTCTAGCCTTTCCCATCCGTGTGTGAAAATAGTCATGAGACTCCAGTAGAATAAGAGCTGCATTCTTATTCACCAAGGGTATTTAAGTATGTAAATATATTAATTAGACTTTGAAGGACTGTTGAAGTATAAAGATCATGGTTATAGCTATAGATTTAGAATACAAGAATAAGATATGCAAATTAAGAACCTTAAAGGTATACCTACGTATCCCTGTTTTTACCTTTTTCTAATCTAACACCTGCTGCTTATATCAGACACACACATTTACATGGAGTCATTCTATACACACACAGATTTATTTTATTTAAAAATAAAAATAGTTTTCCACACCCCCAGAGCTGCTTGCATAGGCACAGTGTACCTACCAACAGAAACACTACTTTTGGATACAGATTTTAACTGTTTACTAACCTTCAAGCCAACAGCTGCACAATGCAAAGATCCTCACAGCAGTGTCTGGCTCCTCATGCTTCCTAGTGCAGCACATCCATGATTACTTGCTACAAAAACTGGTGTCATACAGTAGATTGATACAAATGTATTAGCTGCCTGTGATTTGACAAAATGAATTATGGATTTTATGCTAATTTCAGCAGGGATTTACAGGGGGTGTTGAAAATCAACTGCTTGCAAACTCAAGAGACGTAGCAAGTTTAAAAATATTGATTTTGTTATTTTTTTCATACACTATTAATTCTCCTCCAGATGCATTCATAATTCAGGAAACTTAAATATGCCTTTAAGTGGAGATCAGAATTAGGTGATAAGGCAGAAAATTGGGACAGTCGAGACAGGTAATATGGAAATAGAGGGATGAGATTACAAAGACAATAAGAACAATGATATGGGTTAGATAAATTAGAAATAGGGGAAGTAGGAAGAGAAATAAAACATAGTAACAGGAATATATTGTAAATAGTCATGGGAGATAGCATGAGTATTAATGAAACAAGGAAGAAGCATTGATAAGATGGGCAAGAGTGATAAGTTAAAACATTTAAAAGAAAATCAAATTCTAATCATTTGCAGATTATTTTATACAATTTCAAAAGGTTCCCTACAGAATAAGCACCTTAACAAGAATAATCAATTTCTCATTTTCAAAACTGAAGCTATAAACCTAACATTGCTTTTTACATAAATATTCACTTTCATGTAACGAGTGCAGATTTATTATTAGTAGCCTGTGAATGGATAATAAACCGTTTATAAAAATAGCTGCAAAGGAAAAACTATAATTATAATAGAAAACCAACCCCAGAGAGTAGTAAACCGTTTAAAAAATGTAAAAGCCAGAAATGGCAATCTTATGCTTGGAAAGTTAATATTAAAACAAAAAATAATTTTATCCTATTAAGGGATGTGCCTATGATTACAAACATGAAAAAGTGTTAATTGATTTTTAACAAATTCCCTATAATTAGTGTTTCAAGACTTTTTCCTAAGTATATATTTTCTCTTACTAGATGCATTGGAATGTGCACGGGGAACAGTCAGAAAGATGGTTAACTGTATTTTGATTATTTAAGGGTTTTTGCTAAAGATATTCCCTTTCACATACATTACCTTTCACAGTAGTGCTTCTCTTGGACACAAATTTCCCCATAGAAAATGGACGTCCAACTCTCAGCAAACAAAATCACTATCTAATTAAAGCTTAACTCCAGAAATTTTGGTGATTGTGAAGGTGAATAGTAGGTATGAAAAGGGGATTATCCTAGAACTCCTATTGGGGAGCGACAGCTCCTCCTTGTGCCCCTTTTCACATACAACAGTTCCATGGGTAGTCGCATATTGCAATCATCTAAGTAAATATTAAAGTCAATATTCTATGTTTTTTCTAAAGAGATTAGTACCATCTGCTGCTTAGAGGCACCATAATGTGATTGTGAAGAGGGGAGTAATTATAATGTGCATACCTTGTAAACACTATATAGCTTCTGATCTCGTTCACAAGCATTTATTTCCTAAGAGCTACTTAAAAAATCAGAAGGGTCCTAGGAAGCCTTACTGATAACAAGGCTGCAGGAGTTGATGGAATTCCAGCTGAACTGTTTAAAATCCTAGAAAATTATGCTTTAAAAGTATTGCTTCCATTATGCCAACTCATTTGCAAGACTGGCCTTTACATTGGAAAAGGTCAGTCTATATACCAATCCCCCCAAAAAAGGCAATGCCAAAGACTGCTCCAATTGTTGAACAATTGCCCTCATTTCACATGCCAGCAAGGTAATGCTTAAGATGCTGCAAGCTCAGTTCCAAAAATATATGGTCCGAGACCTACCAGATGGTCAACAAGTCGGGTTTCACAGAGGCCCATGACATCAAATTCCATGGTGTGCTGGATAATAGAGAAAGCAAGAGAGTTCCATAATTTTTTTTACATCTGCTTCATAAATTATTATAAAGGCTCTGACTGTGTGGATCATAAGAAAATGTGGCAAGTTCCTTAAGAGATGGCTGCACCAACCTTCTCACCTGCCTCCTGTGGAATCTGTATAGGGACCAAGAAACCATGGTCAGAGCCGAATATTTAACAACCGAATGTTTCAGGCTTAGGAAAGGAGTATGGCAAGGTTGATTTTTGTCACCTTATTTATTGAACTCATATGCGGAATACATCAGGCTTAAGGTCAGAGAGGAAGAATCCAAAGCCAAAATGAATATTGCTGAGAGAAATATCAACAACCTCAGATCCGCAGATGCTACTACTCTGATGGCTGAAAATGAGGAGGAAATAAAGAGTCTGTTGATGAGGGTGAAAGATGAGAGTCAAATGTTAACCTGCTACTCAGAATTAAAACTGTGAACATCATAGCAAACTGCAATAACAGTTTTTGGCAAATAGATGGGGAAGAAGTGGAGTCAGTGACAGCTTTTATTTTCCTGGGCTCCACGATAGTGACTGCAGCTATTATTGTTATTATTATCTTTCTTTGTAATGAGCCAACATATTCCATAGCGCTGTACAGGGGTTGAGTACATGGCAAAAACAAAATGAACACCTTATAAAGAATGGAAGGTCCGAATTTTGAGCTTAGAATCAAATGTACATAGTGCTTGTTTCCAAGGCACTGACACAAGATTGAAAACTCGAAAACATACAATCTAAGGGTCTAGGTGTGATACAAGAGGGTGACAAATGCAAGATAGCAATGTGAAAGCAATTTGTTTAGTCAAGCAGAGGTGTCTGTGTGTTGTACTGTAGATTGTGTGTGTAAGTTTTATTAAGCTGTGGAGTGTGCAGTTGTACATATTAAGGCTGAATGTGATAAGATTGATAAGTGTTTTTTTTTTGTGATTTTGTAAAGGTTTTGAGGCAGGAAGATAGTCTTATTGAGTGGGGAAAAGAGTTCCAGATAGTAGAGGCAGCACGAGAAAAGTCTTGAAGGCGGGAGTGAGAGGTGGTGATAAGAGAGGAGGAAAGAAGAAGATCATTCGGAGAATGAAGTGTGCGGTTGGGAGAGTATTTTAAAACAAGAGCAGAGATATAAGGGGTGCACTGTTGTTGAGGGCTTTATAGGTTAGGGTCATGATTTAACATTTTATTCTGGAGGCTATGGGAAGCCAGTGGAGTGATTGACAGAGAGGAGCTGCAGACACTGAGCGTTTGGTATGGAAGATGAGTCTAGCATAGGTGTTCATTATGGATTGGAGGGGAGACAGACGAGAGATGGGGAGGCCAGCAAGGAGTGAATCGCAGTAGTCGAGTCGAGATATGATGAAAGAGTGTATTCGAATTTTAGCTGTGTCTTCTGTAAGATAATGACGAATTTTGGAGATGTTTTTTAGGTGAAACTGACAAGATCTTGTTATTGTTTGTATGTGAGGAATAAAAGAGAGGGCGGGATCCAGTAGAACCCCAAGATAACGGGCCTGGGAGGTGGGAGTGATGAAGGCATTGTCAACATTGAGAGATATTTGAGGAGTGAAAGCTGTAGTAGAGAGTGGAAAGATAAAGAGTTGTTAAATGAAAAGAAGTTTGCTTCTGGGGAGAAAAGCTATGGCAAGTGTGGATAAGCTGAAAAGCTATGGCAAGTGTGGATAAGCTATAAAAAAGCAAAGTTATGTCACTATCATCGAAGGTCCGCCATATGTAAAACTATTATATTCCCAGTAGCTACATACGGATGAGAGAGTAGGACCATAAAGAAGGCTGAGCACAGTAAAATGTATGCCTTTAAATGTGGTATTGGAGAAAACTGCTTAGAGTTCCTGAATGCAAGAAGAAAAAATCAATCCATATTACAGGAAATCAAGCCAAACAGTTTACTGGAAGGTATGATCATTAAGTTAATGCTCAAATATTTTCGCTATATCATGAGAAGACACGATTCCCTAGAGAAGACTCTGATGCTTGGAAAAATTTAAGGCACACGAAGAAGGGGACAGCAGAGCCAGAGATGGATAGATGTGGTCATGGAAGCAATGAACATGAGCTTGATGGGTCTCAGAGCGGCAGCAGCTGACAGATGTGCCTGGTATGCTGCTGTCCATAGGGTCACAGAGAGTGGGAACAGGACTAAAGAAAAACAACTTAAAATTGCTGAGCATGTGGGCAGATCACTTTAATATTTAGGGTCTTGAATTACCATTTTTTATCATTTTAATTATTTTTCAGCCTGGTGCCTAATAACTGCAATACAGTAAACACAGACAGATTATGGTTAAATTGCAATATTCAACACCAAAAATTGAACTGAATAAATATTGGAGTTAGAAAAGACACCTTTTTATTGTGATATCCACATAGTTCCCACAACAAAAGTGCTAGTAAAAATAACACCAAGATTTATTGATTACTACTTAAAATAAAACAATAAATGGACGAATAAAACTTTAAAAGAGCATACTAAATTTTACTAAATGAAATGACAGCTATACCTTGTTTAACTCTGTAAATAAGGTTCTGAGCAACAGGAGTTCTAAACGAAACAGCTCTAAACAGGCTCATTTTAACATAGGATAGAATGGGTTAGGTGAACTCATGAAAAC
Source organism: Discoglossus pictus (assembly GCA_027410445.1). Classification (NCBI taxonomy): domain Eukaryota; kingdom Metazoa; phylum Chordata; class Amphibia; order Anura; family Alytidae; genus Discoglossus; species Discoglossus pictus. Next base: position 416,666,725 of record CM050164.1, on the reverse strand, counting down.
ATTGCAATTGAAACTTTTTTTGTTTTATATGAACTTTAAACAAACAGCAAACATAACACTAACACAAACTGAACATTAGCATAAATATAGACTTTGTGATTTTAAAGAGCTTCTATACTCACATATATACATAATTAACCAAATGGAGGCTTGGGCCATAGTGATGATAGCATTGAGAGTGTATGAGCTATGCTTTTGAGATGGTAATTTGCTCTGTCTGACTAATAAATACTGTCATGATCCCCCTGACCACCAGTCCTTTGGACTCATATTATCTGCTCAGTATGATTAGGATTTTAAGGTTGGCCATTATGCTGGCTGCATAATCATTCCTATCAGGACTGCTTCCTGGGAATATGTGGTTGTGGGACTGGGCTCAGAAGTTTTAAAGTATGTTTAATAGTTATATAATATGTTATGTTAAGTTGATTACCCTATGTATGTTAATTACTGTATGTTATGTTGCTTCCCTGTGTGTTTGACTTATGATGTTAGAATCTGTATGTTGCATGTTTGGTTCATGAACAGTTAACTGACAGTTGAGATTTAGTTAGGTGATCTGTCAGTTATGTAATCCTGCTTGGTGGTGAAGTCTGTTCTGAATTAAGTGTGTGTATGCTCCTAATAAAAGAGAGGTAACATATCTAGAAGATATATGTATGTGTATTAAGATCCTTAGAGAATATAAGAGCTATTGCTGTCTGACGTGATTAAAATATATATGAAATATGATATCTGGAAGATATATATGTATCAGAATCCCTATAGAAGATAACAAGAACTATCACTGTCTGACTGTATTTATATATAAATGAAATAAGATATCTAGAAGATATATATATATATATATATATATATATATATATATATATATATATGTCAGAATCCATAGTGAAACAAATAGCTGCCCTGGTCCTGTACAATCAATACAGTGTATGTTATAACACCTTGCAGAGGACTCACAGACTGTTACAGAATGTTATCAGTTCAAGTTTAAATATTCAAACATTGAACATGCTATGAAGTTTCCACAGCAATAAAAGTAGTTCCTGATTTTTATAATGCTGCACCTGTGTTCATATTTTTAAATGCTGCATCTCAGTATGATTCTCATTGTCATATTTATGATTATATAATATTTACATAGACATAAGAGAGAGCCAATGTCTTTGTGGGTCTATTATGATGACTAAGTTATATTTATGATTTGAGCCCTCAAAGGTAGACTTATATGTATCTTACTGTATGGGTGAGCTCACATATTACTACTACACCTGTACTGATGCATTTGTTCACAACAATGCATTTGATATTTGAAATATGGTCGAGGCTTTTTCTCTCACTCTTGAGTATATGGAGTGGATTAGTCAATTTCAGATACTGTATATGTGATTATATTTTTTTATACTGTTTATTAACAGTGGGATATACTGCACGGTGGGTATCACTATAGTTAATTATAATTAAACTGTTAATTAGCTGGTGATTATAACTTTTTTGGGTTATTTTCTTATTTTTTCGTTTTTCTATTTCTGTAAACTGAAGAATAGTTTAGCTGTTGGCTAGGTTTTTATAGCTAGCACTGGGGTATGCCGGTAGGGCAACCTTCCAGATAGGAGGTACCCACCAAGGTCCGTTTTTCTTTTCTGTCTCTTTTGTTATATCTCTCTTTGTAGGTTTTGACTTATGGTTGTATACAGTGATTTTTACACTTATATTTTTTACGCTTTCTTGTTGACAGTACTTTTTAGTATATGCGTATTGGAGCTGTATAAGAGACCCAGGATGGGCTGTGATAGATATTGTATCCCCCACATCTAGGATTGGCGCTTATATGTTTTTATGTTTTAATTTTAATTTTTTTGTTTTCTTTGTGGTATTTAGTCTAAAATAAAAGTGTGTTTTATTGTTTTTGGTAGTCAGTTGTTTTTGTACTTGTTGTGGGTAGAACTAGGGACTAAGTGTTCTTATATCTACCTCTTGTAGTATTATATAGTGTGGCTAACCCAGTGTGGTTCTCACCCAGATAGCTTTACACTCCTATATACAGCTGTGTGCAATTTTTCTTGCTATTCGTTATCTCCCTACAGCGGGGTGTTTAGGTTTCCCTGCCTGAACTGGTCTCTCTCCCCAGGCTAGTGCCAGTATTAGGGCACTATGAAGGATATTTTCTGCCCTCAGCTGGGTTACAGTCTCCTCATAGTTAGCCAGTTGTGGAGGATGCGGATTAACCGCGCAATGAGTAAAAAGACAGTAGCGAGTACATTTTACGAAACGCAATTACAGATTTACGCATTAACACAGATTTAACGCCTTTGTCTCGCGCAACATCGGATTTCCCGCCTAAAACAACGCATTTGATGAAATATAAGTTAAAAGTTACAAAAATAAAAAGTAAAAAAAAAAAAATGTGTATTTATTTTAAGAAAAAAAAAAGGGACAAATGTAGCTGAGTCATGTTGTGTGGCAAACAAATTTCACAACATTTAATTTTTATTGACTGTCATTTGACCGTTTTACCATATTTACTGTTAAACCGTAGTACTTTTGCGGGCTTAGCGTTGAGTGTCGCAAGCGATCATCGCCTGGCGAGCCTCGCACAGCGAGGCGAGCCGTTAAACCGTAGTACTTTGGCAATGAGCGCCGCAGACAAAATGGCAGACGAACAAAACGAAAACGAGGCTACAGCACTATAACCACGGAAAACACGTACCGATAATCCGCTAAGACGCATACCACACATTACTCACCATTAAACGACGTACGGATCATCCGCTAAGACGCATAACACACATTATCCGCCATTTTACGATAATGCGGAAGTACACAGCTACGTTAACGCAGCAACATCAACACAGATTGCCAGCTTTTCAACACAATGAATAAAAATACGTATATTCATTTATTAATTTGAATTCTATGTTTCAGTAGTACACACAAAACAACATTAGCTACCTTACAATTCCATATGTATATTAATAACTAAATAACTTTCCAAACATACACATCTCATTGCCGTCATTTTTTGACGGGCAATACGCTAGTCACATATATAGTTGTGAGCATGCCGAAGGCGCTCCTTGCCAGCAAATGCGGACCGCTATTACACTGCACACATTCATCACGCTTACACACCAGCTCCCCAGCACTAATGCTGCAGGAACATCAAAACAGATTGCCAGCTCTTCAACAGAATGCTTCCTCCATATATTACTTGAAAATAGGTAAAGTATATTACTTTGTTAAAGTATTATTTATTTTATTATTATACACCAAACAGCATTAGCTCACTTACAATTTCATTGCCGTCATTTTTTGACGGGCAATTCGCTAGTCACATATAATAGTTGTCAGTGTTGGGAACGCTTAAGATGTTGGTTACACTTTGTGAGCCTCGAAAAGTGAACCGTCGACCATGCGGTACTTAGGCCTAAGGTGCTCATTGCACTTCGAGCCTTGCAAAGCGAGGTGAGCAGTTGAAGCATGCAGTTCGTTCAAATGCGTAACTACAAAAAAGCCCAAAACAAGCAAAATACTTGAAAAATAATTAAAAAACACCCACACACAGCACAGGGAAATAGCCAGGAAGCCTAGGAGTAAAGTTGCAAATGAATTGGGGCCATATTTGCTGTTTTCCGGCGCTCGAAACTCGGCTAAGCGAGGAAAAAAATGGAGGACGAAAAACTTAAAAATTCTCAAACTGGATGAAAACGAGGCTCTGCAACACCAGACACGCAGAACTTAGAAAATACATGATGCCGAAGACAGTAACACAGGTAGGACTTAGAAAATATACAACGGCAAAATATTAACACTAACAACGCCAGGCACGTAGGACTTTAAAAATAAAACCAACGAGGACCAAAAGCCTCACATTGTGTGACACCCAGGATTGCTAGCCTTACAATTTCATTCCCATCATTTTGACAGGCAATTTCCTAGTAAGGTATTGTGTGGCATCTAATATTCACCCCTTGCCACGGAGGTCTTGTAAGGACCTCCATCTCGTCTACAAGTAGCCTTTTGCCGTGGCATCTACAAATTAACCCCACATGCATGGTGGTCCTGTAAAGAGCTCTGTGGCTCCTACGACTAACCCAATGCCACAGAGGTCCTTAAATTACCTTATTACCATGTAACATTAACCCTTTGCTATGGAGGCCATGCAAGGACCAATGTAGCATCTAAATATTAACCATTGAAGGATCTTTGTGACACTTAAAGTTAATTCCATACCATGGGGGTCTTCAAGGACCCCCATGGAACCCTATTTAACACCACAGGAATCCATATCACATACCATGTAATTTACCCCATGGGGGTCCATAAGAACACCAAACCACCCCAAAAATAATTACATAAAATAAAAATATTTTTTTAGAAAATAATAAGCAAAACATTTTACTTACCTATCCTGTGATGCCTTCCAATGATGATCAAAGATGCTTTGGGGTAAATTTTTATGTGATAGCTACACATGGATTGCGATTTAGGGAGTTTTTACACCATTTAGCATACACTTCTGGTAGGACTATTTTTTCTTGTGTTTTGGAATAGGTTGATAGGTCAACTTGACTCGTAAATCAGCAACTTTGAGTAACACAATGGAGCTCTTTTATTTTTACCCATTCAACTGATTCTTATGAGCGTAACAGTTGTAAGTTGTGAGATACTGGCATGCATATAGTTATCGTATAAGAACCACTACATAGTACATATTTAGACTTATTTGTATATCTGTAATTTCCTTTATATAATATTTATGGTAAATTATCCATGCATGGTCTTTTGAGATTATTTAATGTCATTGTCTTTCCTAATCTATCCATATGATTGATTTGGAATATACTCATATGCCTAATCTCTGGTTAGTAAGTAAATATACATAACAACTGAGTTTGATATGTTTAACATTGGAATATGTGGCATTATGGTTTTAGGTTTATTGATTGAACCATCACTAATGTGTTATTTCAGATCAAAACAGGGCCCTTCATTTTTTGTTGTTTTTTAACATTGTATTTTTCTCTGTTCTTACAGCGGTACGGAATATGTTGGCGCGTTAATAGTAAAAGCTAATAATAATACATTAGTAATAATGTGATGATATTTGATTTGACTATTAATGTTAAAGGGACTTTGTTACCTCACATAAAGTGTTCTTTTATAGTTCATTCTGACAGAGCCTCCACTACTACCACTTCTCCCTCTCTCCTCTCACACTCTACTTACCTCTCATAGCACCTCACCCTCTCTACCCTCCTCTCCCAGCACTTCTCCCTCTCTCAATTCCTCTTCTTCATCTTCTCCCCGGGCTCCTTCAATCAATCCTACTATTCTCTCCTCTCCTGTCCTCCTCCCTCTTCCATCTAATCTTTAACTATGAAATGTGTAGAAATTAAAATAATGTGTTTAATGTGTATATATATATATATATATATATATATATATATATAAATATATATGTTTTAATAAAATATGTGTGTGCTATGTGTATTTCTATATGTCATTTACATATGTAGGGTGTAAGGGTAGGGGTATAGGGCTGATTACTAAGGGTATGTATTCAATAGGTGTATGGGGAGGGGCATGTATATGGACAAGTTGGGAGCATGTAGTGGGAGGTATAGGGTGGGAGTATAGGATAGGTATGGTTTGGGTGTAAATCAGTAAGATACTTATGATATGTAGATATGTGTGTATAGTTATGTATTAGAGCAAAATAAGTGTAAAAATATGTATAACAACAAATGCCTATACAGGAAAAACAGTCTTTTATGAACTGTAAATAGCATTTTCAATATCGTAATGAACAGCTAGAAAACATATTATGCATGTAGATTGGCTTAACATTCCAATACATCATATAACCCAGCCATCATGGCAAGGGCATAGGAAGCGAGAGGGACGAGGGGAACATATCCCCCCACATTTTATACAACCTTTCATTCCGCAGTAGTGTCCCCCTCACCTCTTGTCCCTTTAGCTGCTTAATTCCCTTGAAAACCGGGTCTTGCAAGATAGTCTGGCGAGATCTTGTGAGATCCGGCAATAAGATGAATCCAGCAGCTAAAGGGACAAGAGGTGAGGGGGAGACTACTGGGGAGTGATATCACCACCAGGGATAAACTCCCTATCACTCTATAATGTATTATATTAAATAGATACTGTATATATGTAACACACAAACCATTCCAATATTTAGATATACAGTGGGGGAAAAGTATTTGATCCCCTGCTAATTTTGAACATTTGTTCACTGACAAATAAGTGGTCAGTCTATAATTTTAATGGTAGGTGTATTTTAACAGTGAGAGACAAAATAAAAAAGTAAATAAATAATAAGAAAAACGTAAGTGAAAAAAGTTATAAATTGATTTTCAGGTCAATGAGGGAAATAAGTATTTGATCCCCTATCAATCAACAAGATTTCTGGCTCCCAGGTGTCTTTTATACAGATAACAAGCTGAGATTAGGAGCACTCTCTTAAAGGGAGTGCTCCTAATCTCAGCTTTTTACCTGTATAAAAGACACCTGTCCACAAAAGCAATCAATCAATCAGATTCCAAACTTTCCACCATGGCCAAGACCAAAGAGCTGTGCAAGGATATCAGGGACAAGATTTTAGACCTACACAAGGCTGGAATGGGTGACAACAGTTGGTACGATTATTCGCAAATGGAAGAAACACAAAATAACTGGCAATCTCCCTTGGTCTGATGCTCCATGCAAGATCTCACCTCCTGGAGTTTCAATGATCACGAGAATTGTGAGGAATCAGCCCAGAACTACACGAGAGGATCTTGTTAATGATCTCAAGGCAGCTGGGACCATAGTCACAAAGAAAACAATTGGTAACACACTAAGCCATGAAGGAATGAAATCCTGCAGTGCCCGCAAGACCCCCTTCTCCAGAAAGCACATGTACAGGCCCGTCTGAAGTTTGCCAATGAACATCTGAATGATTCCGATGAGAACTGGCGTGAAAGTGTTGTGGTCAGATGAGACCAAAATCTAGCTCTTTGGCATCAACTCAACTCACCATGTTTGGAAGAGCAGGAATGCTGCCTATAACTCTAAGAACACCATCCCTACCGTCAAACACGGAGGTGGAAACATTATGCTTTGGGGGTGTTTTTCTGCTAAGGGGACAGAACAACTGCACCGCATCAAAGGGACAATGGATGGGGCCATGTACTGTCAAATCTTGGGTGAGAACCTCCTTTCCTCAGCCGGGCATTGAAAATGGGTTTTGGATGGGTATTCCAGCATGGCAATGACCCAAAACACACAGACAACTAACAAAGTAGTGGCTCAAGAAGAAGCATATTAAGGTCCTGGAGTGACCTAGCCAGTCTTCAGACCTTAATCCCATAGAAAATCTGTGACGGAAGCTGAAGGTTCCAACTGACAAACATCAGCCTTGAAACCTTAATGACGTGGAGAGGGTCTGCAAAGAGGAGTGGGACAAAATCCTGAGATGTGTGCAAACCTGGTGGCCAACTACCAAAGACATCTGACCTCTGTGATTGCCAACAAGGTTTTTGCCACCAAGTACTAAGTCGAAGGGGTCAAATACTTATTTCCCTCATTAACCTGCAAATCAATGTATAACTTTTTTGATATGCTTTTTTCTTGTTTGTTTTCTTTTGTTATTCTGTCTCTCACTGATCAAATACTTTTCCTCCCACTGTATATATATATATATATATATATATATATATATACATATGAAAAATATGTAGAAAAAAGCGGCAACTAATGATATACACATGAATAACACAATTATTCCAAAATTGGAGAGAAGGTAAGGAAGTACCCACAGCTCATAGGTTTGACCACTAAATTGTGACAATGTAACAATCAAGAGACAGGTCAAGGACATACCAAATCATTGCTAGGCAGGTGGGAATAAATGTGGAGGAGGTAAAACTTAACCTTTAATAGTGGCATAAAAAAGTGACGTACATGGAAAGATAAAAAAGGCGAATTGGGAACTGTGTCCTGAACAGAGGATCCCAAATTCTGGATAAAATGCGATAATAATTGAATACTGGAAGAAAGACTGGGTGTAAGGACCCCTGCATACAACGGGGATATCCAGGACAGGCGAAGTAATGAATGCTTGTAAACAAAGCAATCTGTCTGTCAGTCTGTACAGTAGTGCATCGGATACTGAAAATAATAAGGGTCCTAGGTCTCAAATTTCTGAACAGAAACTTGTTAGTAAATGTGGAAATCTCTCAGAACCTCAATGTGAGCAATAATAGGGCTACAAACAGAGGGATAATTGTTCTGGGAGTGCTAGAAAGAAAGGAATGAGAACCCCTGTATCTGGGAAAAATATGCACTCTGAAATCACCTAACCTGGGACAGGCACAGCAGCGAGTACGTGTACACTCAGTGATATCACTGATCTAAGAGCAGCTGATGTGCTAGTGTATATACAATAATATATTGTGTACTCACCGCTGTGGATGTCCCAGGTCTCTAAGTGTGAACTTGACCAGTATACATATATATATAGTAAATAAATAGTACATCAGTGTTCACTTTTCAATGTCATAAACAAGTAAAAAAAAAAAAAAAGTGTCCAGCACAGAATTCAGAGAAAAACAGTTACACTGCATTCTGGGAAGCTGAGCAAGGACATGCAAATGTGTCCACAAATGCCTCGCTTTTCAATCCATACCTCATTTTAAACATGGCTTCCTTTAAGCTTATGCCTGCTGTATTACACAGCTTTTATGCACACAGACACATATATATATACTCAATGTATATTAAAAACAATAATATATAATAAAAAATCCAAATTTGGAAAGGGTATTTTTTCAAGCAGCCAAAGACTTTGAGCACCCTCTTCGCCTTTGAGAAAGCCATCAGGACGAAACTGGTTCCAGTCAGGCTAAGGTTTAGCTGCTTGAAAAAAAAACTTTTCCACTGATCCACACACGAAGACTATGCTCCCATTCGTGGAAAGGATGTGATTGCTCATTTTGGTTACAAGTATTGTTGATTTTTGTTCCTGCTTTGAAGTTCCCACTGTGGAAATACTGCAAGCATTTCTGAGATTATCGGGGTAGGCGATTAATAGCCTACAAGAGTAATCCATTATAGATATTCTAATTATGCTTAATTCACTACCTGTAAGTTACACACAGAGAGCCCAATTCAGTTGAGCTATCGAAAGTTACTGTAGCCCGTAAGTGAGGCCGCACATTAATTTGCTATTCATTTGGCGTCTTTTTGCGGGGCTCCAAACAGGTTTCAAGTTGCGCCTTGAAAACTTTGTGATGGTTAAAGCCGGAACTTACAACTTCCCACAGTTTTTGATCTTTTAATTCCGCAAGAATTACAATGGTTAAAATCGCGAATCCCTATTCAATTGCTCCAATTCCCCAAGGCCGCAAATGGTTTCACACCCGTAAATGGCAAATGTAGGAGAAATTCCTACGTGTGCTAGAGAGGACTCGCAAGGGGGTTAAAGACATGTTCATAGCACTGTAAATGCAAAAGAAAACTCAATACTGTACTGTTAATAACAGGGAAAGCGATAAAACACAATAGAATTAATTGCACAACAGTCTCAAGCTTCCAAATCGGCAGTAAAGAAAATGTATTTTTATGTTTCATTTTGGGGTTATATCGATCTTGGGAATCAATGAGTTAATACATATCAGGCCACCCATATTATTATTATTATCTTTATTTATATTGAGCCAACATATTCCGTAGCGCTGTACAGGGGTTGAGTACATAGCAGAAAACAAATTAAACACCTTGTAAACAATGGAGGGCCCTGTTTTTGAGCATAAAATCAAATGTACATAGAGCTTGTTTCCAAGGCACTGACACAAGATTGAAAACTCACAAACTTACAATCTAAGGTATTGTCATTCATTTTCATAACTCTGTATTTTGCGTTTTTACATGATTGCATATCAGACCCCCGAACCTGTTTTATTGACATGTAACCTCCATGATTTACTGCCGTAAATAATGCAGTCTAATTTTCTATTGGCTGTTTCGAAATGGGAGGTTACGGTCTTGCTTAATTGATCATGTTCCCACCCTGAACTGTTACTAACCAGTGAATGGATTACAGAGTCGACATGCAAAACACATTTCTTTTATTTCTCATGGGATTCATATTCAACTGTAGGCTAGAACAGAATGGCACAATCATAAAACAAAACATGGCAACAAAGAAAACAATTAAATGACCCTGTTCAAAAGTTTGCATACCCTTAGTTCTTAATACTGTGTATTGCCCCCTTTAGCATCAATGACAGCGTGCAGCCTTTTGTAATAGTTGTCTATGAGTCCCCTAATTTTTGCAGGTGGTATAGCTGCCCATTCGTCTTGGCAAAATGCCTCCAGGTCATGGAAAGTCTTTGGTCATCTTGCATGAACCTCATGTTTGAGATGTCCCTTGAGTTGCTCAATTATATTAAGGTCAGGAAACTGTGATGGCCACTCCACAACCTTCACCTTTTTTTGTTGTAATCACTGGAGGGTTAACTTGAACTTGTGATTAGGGTCATTGTCATGCTGGAAAGTCTAAGAGCGTCCCATGCGAAGCCTTCGTGCAGAAGAATGCAAATTGTCTGCCAGTATTTTCTGATAACATGCTGTATTAATTTTGCAATTCTAATGTCTTTCATCGCTTTCCAGTCTTTAAAAGTGCAGTATTGATTTTTTATTTGCGTTTACATGGCTACGAACAGGGGTTAAACTCCGTTGCGAGTCCTATTTGGTACCCGTAGGATTTTCTTCTACATTTGACATTTACGGATATGAAAATATTTACGGACTTGAGGAATTGTAGCAATTGAATAGCAATTTGCGATTGTAACTCTAGTGGGCTTGAAATATCACAGGCTTGGATGGGTTTTAAGTTACGGTTGTAACAACCGAAGGGATTTTTAGCCTGTAACCCGTAGATTGTTTACGGCTCGCAAAAAGACGCCAAGTGAATAGCAAATTAGTTTGCGGGCTCCATTATGGGCTCCAGTAAGCTACAGTTTCTCAACGGAATGAGGCCCTTAGCCTTGTGTAAAATATGTCTTAACAGAGTAAAGATTTGCAAAAATAATAGTACTACAAACAACAGAAAAATGTATGCCTCCACATAAAGCAAAAAAAATCTTTAGGGAATAAAGCCCATTAGTGCATAACACTCTAAATATATATAACAAAAAAAGGTGGGCAATAGTAAAATATAAACTTTATTGGTTGAAAAAAACGACGATTAAAACTTTAAAAAAGGAAAGAATAAAAACTGTACAAATACCTTTGAACAGAAAAACTGCAAACCTAATGACCACTGGACAACTGTCACTCATTAAGTGGGGTTTGAGCAGTATTATAAATGAGACACAGAGAGTGTCTATGTATAGGCTTGTAGTACTATGCAGCAAAAGGTGTAAATCATTAGAATAGTGGGCCAAACCTTCCTAAGTTACCTTGTGCTATAACTATATATCTCTCCCCAGTAACGGCTGTGAAACCTAGTATAACAACAAAAGGAAGATATAGGTAGCTTGGTAGTATGCTTCTAAACAACAGATTTATTTGCATACAAAAAATCCTCAGTTTGGCTCTTAGATCACCAGGTACTTCATTGCCTCTTATTAGGGTACAATGCCCCTATTATTTTAATGATATAGGTATAATTCAACCATTCAAACGATATGGCTCTTAAATGTCCAGATATTGCATTACCTCTTGTTAGAGTATAACACCACAACTATTTTGGTGGTGTAAGCATAATTTGGGCCATTCTGAACAAGCTCACTCTCTGTATACTCGCATATAGTATAACAGCGTCTCCCTGTGCTGGGGAGATTTGCGCTGCCTAGTTGCGTCGTGCGTAATAACGTCACTTTTACGCTAGCCTACATCCTAACATGTTTCTACGTGTTCAACGTCTTTTTCAAAGGATTAAGGCGTGTGTAGGGGCAGGAAGCTATTTAAAGCATATGGTAGCCATCGTAACCTGGACTACCTGATTGCTACACCTAAATTAACCCTATGAGTGAAAGTGTGAAAGTATTTATGGCAGGATAGGACTGAACAAAGAAAGAAATGGTCCATATATATTATTAGCATAGTAGATGGAGCAACATCAGTGGGAAGGGGGAACCTTAATGAATAGGTGTATATCTGGATACAGGATACTGAAAAGAGAATATATACAAGTATATCATGATGTGCAAATAAAAAAAGTGCATATTGTGCATGAAGATAACTAGATGAATTAAAGCCCCTGTATAAGGGCATAAAATAGCCAGGGTATAAAGACCCTGTATGTAAACCTAAATTAGGTCAAAATTGACATATTAATGAGACCATAGTGAAAAGTGACTAAGTGCATGAATGAGTAAATGTCAAGAAAAATCTAGTGTGGCCATATATATTATAACTCAGAATGTGAGGGTTAGTGGTGTTGACCACTAGAATAAAAAGATGGTCACGTGAGACCAAAAGTGAAAAGAATAATTCTATTTCAGGTAAGATGTAACACATGAGTGGGCCACATCTACCTGGAAAAGATTATAAATAAAGCAAAAAATATTTCATGCAAAGATGAGACATATATGAAGTAAAATTAAAGTGCATATATCATGATCCTGATTCAGGAATTACTTGGAGGTATTTCTCATATAATTAGAGGGTCCAAATCTAGGGCCCAGAAAAAGGCCTGTATAGACAACTTATGTAAGATAAAATTACACAAGACTATATGAAGGCTGTATAGGAAAAGCCTTCATTCAGGCCATCAGGTACCTGTGCTCTTAATTTATAAATCCATTGTGATTCACGCTGTAGTAATTTATTTTGAAAATCACCCCTTCTAGGTCCAGTTTTCACAGAATCAATAATACAAAATTTTAGTACTTCCGGATTGTTGTTGTGACAGTATTTCACATGTCTTGCTATGGGAGTGTCATATTCGTTTTTAATAGAATATATATGTTCCCCCAATCTTCGACGGAATTCCCTGCAGGTTTTCCCTACATAGATCTTATTACATAAACAAGTAGCTATATATATAACTCCTGATGATTTACAGTTGAAAAAATTATCAATATCAAAAATAGCACCATTTGTCGGATGTATATAATGTTTGCATGGTCTCACAAATTTGCAAAATTTACAGTTCCCACACTTATACATTCCCTTCAGTGGTTGGAGCCAAGTTTTAGGTTCAGATATCTTGTCTGTATATACACTATGTACAAGCATATCCTTAATGTTCTTTCCTCTTCTATAAGTGATACTTGCTTTGGAAGTGAGGGTGTCTTTAAGATCTTTATCACTTGTGAGGAGATGCCAGTGTTTAGAAAGGATGTTTCTGATTATTTCAGAGTCATGACCAAATGTCATTATACATCTAGTAATCTTAGATTCATTAGATATAGTCCTGTTAGTGGGGGTATCCATTTTACCTTGAGCTTTTCTATTTACATTTAGCAGATCGGTTCTATTGCAGTTCATAGCATGTTTATAAGCCAACTTAAGGCTTCTATTAGGGTAACCTCTTGCTTTAAAACGTTCGCTAAGTTTGTTCGCTTTACTGTTACTGGGGAGAGATATATAGTTATAGCACAAGGTAACTTAGGAAGGTTTGGCCCACTATTCTAATGATTTACACCTTTTGTTGCATAGTACTACAAGCCTATACATAGACACTCTCTGTGTCTCATTCATAATACTGCTCAAACCCCACTTAATGAGTGACAGTTGTCCAGTGGTCATTAGGTTTGCAGTTTTTCTGTTCAAAGGTATTTGTACAGTTTTTATTCTTTCCCTTTTTAAAGTTTTAATCGTCGGTTTTTTCAACCAATAAAGTTTATATTTTACTATTGCCCACCTTTTTTTGTTATATTGCCTCCACATAAAGCCTTAAAGGAAAGTGTAGATTTCTTTAAAGAGGAAATCAGAAATTTACAAGAAAGAATAAGTCTATCAGAGCAACGCATATCATGTTAAGAAAGCTGACAAAATTGAGGATGGTATACATCACAATGAGGCATCACAGGGTAAAGTAGAGAACAGATCACATAGTTACATTCCAGAGTCTGCAAAGAGTACAGAATTATATGAGTTTGCCTCTAAATCTTTACCTACTTTGCTAAATATAACTCGCCAACAATTCCTATAAAGATAGAACTGATCTAGAATTCTTTCAACAGTCAGATATCAATAGGTAGACTGTACTCAGCTATCTATGAAGGCATTAATTTGATATTTTTTTTTAGATTGCTGTGTTGAGGTTTCAAGAAGATGTAAAGAGTTTTCACCTTTTTGTGTACAACATTTTCAGAAAGGATAACATTTTTCTTTATGGGATTCTACATAACTAAAATTACTAACCTTGGAAGGATCAATAATTGAATCTCTATTTGATCTCAGATTTTTTTTGAGAAAACATTGATCATCTAAGAAAACCAAAACACAGCAAAATAAATAAATAATATATACTGTATATATAGTTGAATCATCAGAGTATTGCAGTGAATAGTGATACCTTTTTTATTGGACAAACGTATTCATAATAAAGTGACGAGCTTTCGAGAGATAATGTCTCTCTTTATCAAGTCAAAAAGCGATACTGATACAAATATGAAAAAAAAAATGGAAACAGAAAGAGATGAGAGAGAAAAAAAAATTAATTCATTAGCCAGAGTTAAGTGAGAAACAGACCAGCATTGTGAATAATGTCCTGATAGATCAGTAAGTCTATAGATCAGGTTGTAGATAAGAACACAGCAGAGTAAAATAAAGAGCAATACATTTCAGCATAGCATGTAGCTTACAAAAACAGTAGTATAAGGGGGGGGAGGTAAGTTTAGTGTGTTAGCTATAAGACATTAAGATAGTGGGCCAGAAAGCCTAAGTCGATGTTAATGCCCAAATCCTTTGTATTAAAAAATGTAATCATTTTTAATTCAAAAGTGTTCCACTGTTGGATAGTTCTGAAATTCCCTCTGAGTACTTTTATTTTCAGGATTTTGATAAAATAATTCTCCTGGGTGAAATGGTGTCCAACTAGAGTACAATAACTGTCTTCATGGTGCTTTTTAATGGAGCTGCGGTGGAGGTTCATTCGCATGTGTAGTTTCTGGCTGGTTTCCCCAACGTAGCACCCCCTTTCACATACAATACATTGTATAATGTACACTACATTGGATGATGTACATGAATATGAGCATCTGATGTTGTAGGTCTTGTTGTTGTGCGTGACTGTGTCCTCTTTGCAGATGTTTTGGCATAGTTTGCAGCAACTTTTATTGCAGGGTTTGGTGCCATTTTCTCTGTTATGCTGTTCATTTGGAAATCTTCTGTTCACCAATGTTGTCTTAAATTTGGTGGCTGCCTAAATGCAAGAATGGGGGGTTTGGGGAATATATGTTTCAATTCTGTGTCCTCTGTGAGTTGTGTTTGTAAATTCTCAAATATTTTGCATATTCCTTCTAGAACCGGATGGTATGGGGTTACTAGAGGTGTATGTGAAGTTGTTTTGTACTGCACCAGGTGTTCACGGGGTGTTCTGACGGCAGAGGTTACTTTCTGAGTAATAATACAGGGTTTATAACCCTTCTGGCTGAAGGAGGCAGACAGTGTTTTTAATTGTATATATATATATATATATATATATATATATATATATATATATATATATAATTATTATTATACAACAACAAAAAAATACAGGTGCTCAATCAGAGAACAAAATAATCTTAATAGGTAATTTCTATGGACATGATAATCCCCTCTGAGAGCATCATCTTTTAGTTCACTTTTGCCCATCACAAGTAGAAATATGTTGTAGTATATCAGTCTAGTTTCACTTAATAGAGTGATCAAGCCCAGTAATACCAGGCAATTCTACCCTGAACTGAAGAACAGCAAGACCAGACTTCCATTTTGGCCTTTATTGGGCCTCCCCAGTGGGGTATACTTAGAGTAAGTAGGCTGAAAAATTCAATGAATTTGTGAGAAATTCATTTTAAGTTATTGACAGGGCTTTTTTACAACTAGGAATTTAAGCAACATTTGTCAAGTGGTTATAAGATTTTGGAATTGGGTACAAACTTTATAAATTGCTTGGATAGTGTTAAACTTTTTGACATTCTCCTAGTCTACTGTTCTGAGGATGGCATTTACTGTTCTGATTGCAAATACATGTATTCTTAATTTGTGGATTAATTTAACTTCCCCTATTCTTAATAAAATACAGAATCTTTTGCAAGAACAATAAATGTTATAATGTCTAGAAACATAATGTGAAAAAAAAATTAGAACACCTCTGTTCTGAAAATATGGAATATTTATCTGGCAGCTATGACTAATATGAAATTTCATAAAGTTATTGCCATGCTTGTTGTTGTTTGCACCGCTCAGTTGTGTCCGACTCTCCGTGACCTCATGTACGACAACACACCATGTTGATCCACTTGATATTCATGCCAGTTCCTTCTCCAGTGGGGCACAGCATACAGCTCCTGGTATTCCTAGGTGGTCTCCCATCAAGTATTGACCAGGTCCATCCCTGCTTGGCTTCAGGGTGGTGTATCCCAGGTCGCAGTGGTGAAAGCACTGAATCCTAACCATTGGACCACCATTTTGGTAGACACTCCCTATTTTATGGAAAATCTAGACATAAAGAATTGGATTTGATATACATTCTGGTTGTTAACGGAAAGTGGGTGGGGGAATAATATTGAATGAGATCTGAATGTAGATTCTTGTTTGTTTGCTTTTTCAATGTTTTCTTCTTTAATTAAATCTTTAATTTATAAATAAATAAAGTGGCATCGGATTTGATGCATTAAGGCTTCTTAAAGTTATTTTTCTGCCTTTATGGGGGATTGAAAGTATCCATAGGTTCGCCTAGTCTCATGGTTTCTGAAGGAAAGCCTCACTGTTTGTTCTAACTCATAGACCAAGTAGGCCATGACCTAGAATAGTGGGTCTGCTCATGACAGTCATAACTCCACCTCCAAGTAACCTCCTAGTAACTATCAGGTAATGGGGATAACCCAATCCTCATCTAGTGAGTCCTTTGCTGCCGCTGAAGTGTCTGCAACTTCTGCTTCTGTTCATATCTGGAAGGAGCTCAGCCTGTTGTCAGCACTGCTGCTGTTCCTGTCTAGCAAGAGCTCCACCTGTGTCCGGTATTGTTGCTTCTACTCTGTTCTGGTAAGAGTTCTGCATGTACCTTCTATTTTGCTCTGTTCTAGCTATCACTCCACCTGTCTGCTGGTTCCTGTCTTCAGTTTCCAGCCTGCTTCCAATGACTGGTTTCCAGTTTCTCAAACCTTCCTTAATATTTTCAATATTTCAGCAGGAGTTACATCTGCTTTTAAGGCCCTACAGAAAGTATTTCAGGGAACTCGCACAAAAGATCAATACATCATACCAACTGTACCCTGGCTTGTAAAGTAAAGTGTAATGATGAGGCCTTGTCTACTGCTTATGAACAAGCCCTATCTGAGAAAATTAGAGATAAGATGGTCTGCAAGTATGTACTTAAACATCTGGAAGGTCTCATGGACTTGTGTATTCGAAACTGGACATGCACCTCTGAGATCAGCAAGTGAAAAGAGTACATCCTAAGTGCTCTTAAACCTCCAAGCTGGCACCTAACTTTGGTCACTAATCAAACTGCTAGTAGGGAGATGGCTAAACCAGAATGCATAGTGCTGAATCACATTTGTAGCAGAGCTAGAGAATGGAGGGCCCTGGTGCAAAGAAATGCTGGGCCCCTCAGGTGGGGATTGTAAAAATATTTTTGCACTGCAGCTCCTAGGTACCAATTTACTCAGTTCCCCTCCCCAAAACCCCTTCCCATAATATCCCCTTTCTTAAGACCCCTTCCTATAACTGCACACCTTCCCAAGAACATTTCTCATAGCTGCTCCCCCCAAGACCAATTTTTACAGGGGCTCCCCTTCTCTTACCACCGGCCTGCGTGAAGTATACTTACAGTATATACATATACTATCTCTATATAGCAGCCAGTGTCTCTCAAAAGCCATCTTCACATAGCACCCAGTCCCTCTCAACATCCACCTTCACACAGCACCCACCCCTTTTAGCACCCATCCCTACATAGTACCCAGTCTATTGCAGCAGTTATGCCCTCTCAGCATCCATCCACAAAGAGCATCCAAAGCTTCTCAGCACAAACCTCACAAAACCCATCCAGCTGAACTTTGCTGTCATTCAGCCCTTGCTCTCTCTCTCTCACCTCTTCCCTGAAACACATCCCTAGCATGCTGAACACGGCCACATCTTGGAGCTTCAGTAGAAATGCTCTACAGAAGAAAAAAAATTACACAGCTCTGGGCCCTCCTCTGCATCAATGCACCACTGGTAGCTCCGCCCCTGTTTTGTGGCATAGAAGGAATTTGGACCAGAAAAGAGCATGTCCATGCTCCAAATTTGGATTAACTGTTTCATCAGCTGCACCATTCCAAGCCTTACAGAGGTCATCTGGAGTTCAGCCCTAATTGGAGAGGTACTATCAGGAGTACCTGTTCTGGTAGGCCAAGTAAGGCCCACTAGCTGTTCCAGTCAATCCATGGCCTGCAGTGAGCCACAGACTGAATAGACCAAAACGGTAATCTAGGAAGGATGATTTTGCTCCTGTGTGTCATAACTCTGCCCCCTTGTCACTATCAGATGAAGAGGCTCACCCAATCTAGTGAGGCCTAGTGGGTGATCTAGTGGCTGATATCTCTCTGGGGTGGCAATTTTAAGACTTGTTCCTGCTTCTTTTATCAGATGTTAGATTTTAGTGTATACTATGATAGCTCCGTAGTGATTTAGGAGTGAACTTCACTCTTGTTTTTCTACAGGATAATAAAATGGAGGTTATAGTCTACCACTTATCCTACTCTGAATTTTACCATACTTTTTCTCTCTGTTTTCATACAATTCTTTTTTTTGTTTGTTTCTACAGATATTTCCCGGAAAAGCTAAGTGAAAATGTAATTTCCAAGTGTAAAGAATAAAATTACATATTTCACTTTTCACTCTATATCCAAATGTCTACAATAAAAGAAACAAACTAGGGAAATTAAAACAAACTTTTAAAATCAGAGCAGAAAGGTTTTAAATGCCCACAATGTCCACAATTTCTTTTCCATTTAAGGTAGCACAATGTGTGTTTAATTCCTAACACAGTAATATGCTTTTAGATCAATAATTGCTCTCCGTATCCTTCATCCATTTTACACATTTCAAACACATTTCTTAGATTGCTATATAATGTATCCTTTGAGGGATTATTTTCTGTGGGAACACACTCCAGGTTGCTTAATAGCATATCAGCCCATTTGTTCTATATATGTCTAGCCTGTTTGCAATATTGGGCTCCTTTAAAGGATTGTCCTCGCAGCTGAGCTCTTGCTGCAAGAAAAAACAAATTAATAGCTTTTCCTTTTGGGTCTGCCATTTGACGAGGGCTGGTGTGTGCTAGCCACTACTAAGACTTGCTACATACCGGTCTTGATATAGGATAACATAGAGGTTAACATTAAGTTGTGGACATAGAAGCAGTGCCTCTGTTCTGGTCCTGACAAGCATTTTCCCACACACACATGGCTTTCTCAAGGGAAAGACATAGGCCCCCATTCAATTCCAAGCCTGTAACTCAATCACAGACGGCCGCATGTCTGCAATTGAGTTGTGGGCTTCCATTGTTCTCCCTTTGCGAGGCTATTCAATTGCTCCAGGTCGCCCATTTCGAATTGGCCAATAGAAAATTAGACTGTCATAGTTACAGCAGTAAAACATGGAGGTTACGTGTCAATCAATCAGGTTTGGGGGTCCGATATGGGGTCAGACTCGCACAACTTTGAAAATAAAGAATTATGAAAATGAATGCAAATACTGTTCTAGTCCATATGGGTGGCCTGATATGTAATAACTAATTGATACCCCAGATCATTTTACTCTGAAATTACACATAAAAATAAAACGTATTTCCTGCAGTTTTGCAGGCTTGAGACTGTTGTGCAATTAATTCTAATGTCTTTCATCGCTCTCCTTGTCTTTTACAGTGCAGAATTACTGTAAATTTGCATTTACAGTGCTACGAATTGGTGTTTAACTCATGTAGAGGTTTCTCCTCCATTTGTGGTTTACGAGTGTGGGTACGTTTGCGAGCTTGGGGAATTAGAGCAATTGCATAGCAATTTGCGATTTTAGCCATCGTAACTCTTGCGAAAGTAAAAGATCAAAGGCTTCTGGAAGCTGTAAGTTAGGAGTATGACAGCCAAAAAAATGTCAAGGTCGTAACTCGTAACCAGATCTGAGCCCGCAAAAAGACGCCAATTAAATAGCAAATTTGACTGCAAGCTTACTTACGGGCCTCTGGATCTAAAATGTGGCCAATTGAATGAGGCTGATATTCTGTAAGCTTGGTTCTAACAAAATAAGGGTCAAGAAATACCATATGTGCATGCCGGGTTTTGTAGAGGCAATATAGAACAAATTGTGGTTAACCTTTAAAGGCTCTTAGAAGAAGAATGAGAAAATGTGTGAGAGACAGAGATATATGGAGAGAAGAATAGAGTAGAAAGAGAAAGGAGAGACAGAGCAGTGAAGAGATTAACCTTATAGTACACATAAGAAGGAAGCTGTCTTAGCAAGTTATGTAAAATAAAACAGGTCGAATGCATGAAAATAGCTAGGCACAGTATGGGTGGTTACACAGATCTTACAACATTTTGTAAGGGATTGATATTTAGTTAGAAATTCATTTAAATCTTACTAAAATTATAAGAAGCATACATTGGTGGTAATATTAATAATGATATTAGCTCCATAGACAGGTCAACCAACATAGTTCTGTTCAGGGTTTCCTTAGAACTATGGCTTGACTAGTGATTAAGTAAAAGCTCCAGAAAGAAGTAGTGAAGAATGAGAAGTGGTGTGAGAGAGACATGTAAAGATGGATAGAGCAAAATGAGAAAGTAATGAGAGTTAACATGAACATTATTGTGAGAAAATGTTAGAAAATATATAAAAACTGGGTTCAATATGGATACATGATCAAAGTGCAACTTGTATAATATGGCCCCCATTTAATTCCAAGCCCGCAATTACCTTCATACAGCCCTTATGTCTGAGGGTTAGAAATTTGTTACAGTTACAGATGTATTTAATTGACTCAAGCCCACAATTACAGGATCACAGCAGCAACACGCAAAACATGAATCCGTAAGTAGCATTTCAGGGCATGATCATGATCGATTAAGCAAGCTTGTAAGTTACAATTTAGATAGAGACAATCAGTAAAACATGGGGCCATATTCTACTTGCAAATGCCTTGAACTCATAAATTTGGCTTTGGGTGTTTTTTTTTATAAATGTTTATATGCATTCTATTGACTAAAGAATTCATTAGTGCCAATAAGTTATATTTGAAGAATATGTAGCAATATTAAAAGTGATTTTAAGTGTGTATGAATTTACGAATTGGGCAATTGAATCGGGCCCATGGAATAAAATACAATCAATTAGTGCTTAGATGATTAATAAATCATATGTTCTAGTCCATGTGGGTGGCCTGATATGTATTAATTCCTTGATTCCTGGGAACAATATAACACAAAAACAAAACATAAAAAAAATATTTTTTAATTGCAGATTTGCGAGCTTGAGACTGTTGTGCAATTATTTATAATGCCTTTTATTCGGTTCCCAGTATTTTAAAGGACAATATTGTGTGTTTATACAGTATTTGCTTTTACAGTGTTAGGAACAGGTGTTTAACTCACTTGCGAGTTCTCTCTAGTACTCGTAGGATTTTTTTATACATTTGCCATTTACAGGTTTGAAGGCAATTGCGGGCTTGTTGAATTGTTATAATTGAATATGGATTTTGCGTTTTTAGCACTGGTAACATTTACGGGCATTAAACATCAAAGGAGGAGATAGGACGGAGTAACGTTTTTTGACAACCGCAGTGATTATGATCCTGTAACTTGCAAATAAATTGCTAGTAGCAAAATGTAGCCAATTAAATAGCAGTAACATTTATGGGCTCCATTACAGCCTTATGTAATTGGAATTTGGACAATTGAATAGAGCCTATTTGTGTTACAGGTAAAATGTATAATATAACACACAGGGCCTTATTCAATTGCAAGCCCGCAGTTGCCTTCATACAGGTCGTAGGTCTGCAGGCTTAAAATTTGATGAATTCTACTTTGCCGGGCTGCTCAAGATGGGGGCGGACCAGAGCACAATCCAACAGGTTACAGTGGATGTCATGCGCCGCTCTCCACCCCAGAGGCTTCGCTCACACCGGCAGCCCGGCCTCTCCTTCCCCCATGCCTCCGCCACCTGCACCATTGCAGTTGCCTCCCCTACCACCACTAGGGAGACGCCGGCCGGCCACCTGGGATTGGGGCCCTGATGCAAGGTGGAGGAGGATGTGACAATTTATTGGTCCAAATTTTAACGTAATCTAGCCTGGCTACAGAGTATAGGACCATGGTCTATGTGATGGTGATATTTTGTACGCAGATGGCTACCTCCCATCACATGGTCCATGATCCTCTTCTCTGTGGACACTTAGGGTTATGTTTTCAACAATTGATGGTTACTAAGGAATGCTGTTGAGAAGAGATGCTGCAGTCCCTATCCTTTTTTAAGGCCTTATTTTGCATGTTTTTTTTGTTTTTGTTTTTGGCACAGGTTAGGACCATGAATGTATCTTCTTCAAGCATTGTCAAAGAAATTAAGTAATTGTAAGATATTCCCAGTGCCTCTCAGGTAGACACTCTTCAATGACAGCCCCAACCAGCCCCCCCCCGCCCCCTTAACATGTAACTCCCACTATACTAATTATATCATATATCTAAATATATAAGACATGATATATAAGACATGATGGATTTGGATTTTGCAAAGTCTTTTGATACAGTGCCATATGGGAGACTATTGTGCAAAAGGGATACAGGAATTGCAGTAAACATCTGCTCATGGATCGAGAGCTGGCTAAAAGACAGGAAGCAAAGGGTTGTTGTAAAGGGAACATACTCAGATTAGACTAATGTGGTAAGTGGGGTTCCTCAGGGTTCAGTATTAGGTCCTCTCCTTTTTAACATATT
The DNA here is from genome assembly GCA_027410445.1 of Discoglossus pictus. NCBI lineage: Eukaryota > Metazoa > Chordata > Amphibia > Anura > Alytidae > Discoglossus > Discoglossus pictus. Next base: position 416,643,587 of record CM050164.1, on the reverse strand, counting down.
TATTAATGACTTAGAGGTTGGACTGGAAAGTAGTGTCTCCATATTCACTGATGACACAAAGTTGTGCAAGGTAATTCAATCAGATAATGACGTACTTTCCCTCCAAAGGGATTTACAAAAAATTGAGGAATGGGCATATAAATGGCAGATGAAATTTAATACGAATAAATGTAAAGTTATGCATCTGGGAAGGAAAAATAGCCATGCAATTTATAATCTTAATGGATCAAATATAGGGGTAGCAGATATTGAAAGGGATTTGGGAGAGCTTGTGGACAACCACCTAGGTAACAGTGCTCAAAGCCAAGCAGCAGCTGAAAAGGCAAATACAATATTAACATGTATTAAGAAGGGTATAAAAGCAAGGGAAGCAAATGTAATTCTGCCACTATACAAATCTCTAGTATGTCTTAATTTGGAATATGGAGTACAATTTTAAGCACCACTACATAAAAAGGACATTTTAGAGCTGGAAAAAGTACAGAGAAGGGCAACAAAACTAATAAGGGGAACAGAGGAGCCAAGTAATGAAGAAAGACTGGCAAAATTAAACTTATTTTCTCTAGAAAAAAGGTGTCTAACAGGGGATATGATTACCTTATATAAATATATCCAGGGTCAATACAAGGCTTTGTCAAGTGAACTTTTTGTGCCAAGAGGTTTTTAACTGACAGAAAGAAAGAAAAGGGCTCTTCACTGTAAGGGTGGTTAATCTGTGGAATTCTCTACCTGAGAGGTGGTGACAGCAGATTAGATAGATAACTTCAAAAAGGGATTGGATATATTTTTAAATAAAAAAGACATTAAGCGCTATCCTGGATAATTAGAGAGGGAATATTGATCCAAGGAGGAATCTGATTGCCATTATCTGGGGTCAGGAAGGAATTTTATATTTTTTTCTCCCTTTTAAAAACAATTGGCTAAGTTTCACTTAGGGTTTTTTCTGTTTGCCTTCCTCTAGATCAATTAACAATTAACAATTAATCTGCATATTGCAGATAAGAGGAGACCTAAAAAGGTTGAGCTTGATGGACTAAAAGTATTTTTTCAACCTCAATTACTATGTAACCTATGTACATTACTATATATACCTATTATCATTTAGTGACATCCCATTAAGTGTTTTGCTATCAATCAATTAACATTATCATCTGTTATATTGTTATCAGGCCTTCAGGGGAATACTCCACATTATCACAAATTGGACTTATTAACCCTTTATTATGATATACGATATATTTTATTATATGTTATTTTATGATATTATTATTATAATTATTATTATTATTGTTATTATTTTATGTATTAATCTATTGCATAGTACCTAGGGCTCATTAGTTTAAAGATATAGGAGTGTGACACAAATGTGATGTATGTGGATGTTGCAAAACCTATACCATTGAAAATACACTGACATGGTGAAATCGGTATAACAATGCTTTATTTCATACACAGAGCACAATCAGAAATGTACAAGACAGTGCATTAATATCGTGGGGGTGCTGTGGGCGGATCCAAGAAGGGCAAGAGGCTTGTTTTTGGCAAAAAACAGATATCTAAAGGTGGTAATGTCATAGTCTAGAATAAGCATGATGCATAGCACCTACCAGCATCACATGCGGTCACTACACCACTGCAACCAGAATCTGATGAAAAAAGCATTAGATCTCACTCAATTTAATTGAAGAAACCATTAATGTGCATAGCACTTACAACTTGTCTATATCTGCTCAATGAAACAGATGCAAAAACCTCTGGACTGTGTATTTCAATCCAGATTCACACATACAGCGTGTTTGCAAACCAAAAATCTGAAAAAAAGTGGTAAAAAAAAACAGATAAAGGAGGATAAAAAAAAAGAAATATGCATGTTCAGTACAGTGCTAAATACTATAACTGTAACAATATACCAACCCACTCAATTCCCAAGCATTACTAACCATTATTACTATCACCTTATTAATCTGATATTGTTCATCAACATTGATATCACATCCATCAGACCTAAACCCTATTGAGCATCTGTGGGGCATCCTCAAACAGAAGGTGGGGGAGTGCAAGGTCTCTAACATCTACCATCTCTGTGATGTCATTATGGATGAGTGGAAGAGGACTCCAGTGGCAACCTGTGAAGCTCTGGTTAACTCCATGCCCATGAGGGCTAAGTCAGTGCTGGAAAGTAATGGTGGCCACACAAAATATTTACACTTTGGGCCCAATTTGTACTCACTTTTGTTGCCAATGGTTTAGACATTAATGGCTGTGTGTTGAGTTATTTTGAATAGACAGCAAATTTACACTGCTAAACAGGCTGTACACTTACTACTTTATATTGTAGCAGAGTATAATTTCTTCAGTGTTGTAACATGAAAAGATATAATAAAATATTTACAAAAATGTGGGCGGTGTACTCACTTTTGTGAGATACTGTATATATACTGTGTTTTATGTGTATTTATTAACTGTTGGGCGATGGAATGTGGGGTATGGGATAGGGGGGGTTTATGGAGTGACCTAGTTTTTTGTGTATCTATGTGTGTAATTTAATTTATGTGTATTGGTATTATGTGTAATCTGTAAATATGTGTAATCAAATATTAAGTGTAAAATTAGAAATAGATGAATATAAAATAACAAAACCACAATATACTGCTCTGAACACTCTCCTACTCTCTCTCACTCTACTCAAACCACCAACTTCGGCTACTTCGTCAAAATCTACAACACAGGCAACACATTGGCGGGTGGAACGCAACTTTATAATCTCTCAGTCAATCATCTGTGGCTAGACCTTTCTATTGGCGTTGCACGCCATTATATCTTAACTGCGGACCGCATCTAGTCTAGCCCATTAACAGTTTGCCACCACGGGAGAGGTTTACAGGCTTGAGGCTTTGAGCCTTAACTTGCACCCTTGTTCAATTGAAAAGCACAGGATTTGTAGCAGACTGCGAGCCTGCAGCAGGCCCGCAAACATGCGGTCTATATAACGCAAGATGCGGCCTTCAAATTTAATGAGGCTACATGTTTTTGGTTCACTTATCATGCACTTTATATGCTGCTTTTGCACTTATTGAAATATTGTGAGTCCCATTATTACAGTAATATTTCTATATAGGTGATTAATATTGCATTTCAAATTTGCACTTTATGATATTTTATATACGGTACACTTTCACTAATGCAATTTATAACAGCTGATATAATTCTGAATTATACTTATGATTACTTATCTAAAAGATTGTATTGTTATGATTAATTCACTTTTTGAGATTGGTATTATTCATTGTAGTATAATTGTGTTATATATGTAGTCCCTGTTGCTACCTACTGTAACTTGCATTTCAATTGGATGTATATATATATATATATATATATATATATATATATATATATATATGTGTCATACTTTCCCTTTTTGATGGACTAGATTTGAATGAACTTACTGTCAATTCACTCTTGGGGATCTGTTGTATTTTATAGTTTTTTAGATGATATTTTGTTTTGTTGTTTTTAATTTGATATCATAAAGATAACTTTGATTTTAATTTATTGTTGACTGATCTAATTAAGGACTATTATTACTACGTGGCATTGGGATCAGATTGGATCAAGGAAGTTCTTTTTTCTTTGTCTTTGATTTGTTAATTATGTTGAAAGTACTTCTAAATTCAAATCTGGGTACAGGTCTTAATACATTCCATCTGATTCACTTTATTATAAAGCAATACATTTTAACCCATACTTTTCTAACTGTTTGCACATGTATTACAGAATGTGCCTAAATGCATATTTTTCCTCTGTTTTTTTTTAATCTTCAGTAGTGCTATATTACAAGGGCTATTGTATTTTAAAATGTCAAAAATCACACAATATATATGATATATAAGAAAATTATGACATTTGATACCATACTCTCTTGAAGTTGGGTGTGTGTCTGGGGCTGGAAACAAACAGAAACATATAAAACAATAAATATATTTCATATTCATGAAAATAGCTTTACAATATAAGCTCAGTGAATCACAACAAGTTTAAAGGAGTCAAGCAGAGTTCCAATTTTATGAAAAATGAAAAGTTAGTTCAAAGTAAACATTTCTTACATTGCACACTTCAGAACCATTTCATTGCTATGTTTAAATAGAACTTCAAGGAGATTCAAATATGATGCTGCGGATGTCACAAATCATAAGAAACATGTGGTTTAAGGTTCTCTCTACACAAGCAAAAACAACTATAAAAAATAAAAATAAAAATTTGTTTTTATAAACTCATCATCTCAATGGCCAACAAACAAGTCAGATATAAATACTTCTTTCACCGCTGCCTCTTCTCCTTCCATTGACAGTTCAATGCTGGTTTCTTAACTTTTCACCGATTATGTTCTGGGATGTTTTTTTTACCAATAATCCTTTGGAATTTAAAACATACAATGTTAATTGTGTTTGCATCACTCATTGTATATTTGTAATATATACCAATGAAAATATTACTTTATTGTTATTAAATAGTGTTCAATCATTCTAGGACAAATCTGTCTGAAAGCCTAGAGTTTGGTCTGACTATTAAATAGAACACCTTATGTCTACAACCATACAACCATTAAATAATACCTATATATATATATATATATATATATATATATACATATATATATATATATATATATATATATATATGTATATACATATATATATATATATATATATATATATATATATATGTATATATATATATATATATATATATATATATATATATATATATACGAATATATATATATATATATATATATATATATACAGGGTTCAGTCACATTATTTGACATCAAGAGGCTGAAGCCAATACAATATGGCACGTGTCGGCATTTAGGCATTCTGCATACATATTAACCATTGCTGTCATGGGTAAAATGTGCAATTTATCTGATTTTGAAAAAGGGATGTTCATTGGCTTTCGGGGCAAAATTGGCAGTATTTCTGAAACAGTGCAGTTTTTGAATTGTTCATGTGCTGCTGTGGTTAAAGTGTACCATGACTGGACAAACGGCACCATTGTGAATAAACAACTTTGAAACTGTAGAGCTCCACATGCCATTGATGTTAGAGGTGAACGTCAGCTGTGAAGGTATGTGAGGGCCAACTAACACTCTACAGTTGAATCACTCACCGTAAAATTAACAAGGGGGGCTACCAGATGTGTGTCTAATACAATGAATCCTGTTGCATATGGGGCTGGTCATTGCACCCATGGGCCGCGGGCTGGCAATAGTTAATAATGTGTGATGTTTTATAGTATTGTGTAACTTTGATTTTTTTAAATATTGTGTCATGGCCAGATGGATAATGGGACTATTGCAACCATGATAGTATGACTAGGGTTACATTTGGTTTAATGTTTCTATACTGCAAGGTATAATTTCCCTCATGTACAGTGCCTTGCAAAAGTATTCAACCCCCCTCCCCCCACTTGGCATTTTTCGTGTTTTGTTGCCTCACAACCAGGAATTAACATGGATTGTTTGAAGATGTCCATCATTTAATTTACTGAACATGCCCACAACTTTTAATATGTTTTTTTTTTTTTTACTGTGAAGCAAACAACAAATAGTTCAAAATAACAGAAAAAGTCAATGTGCATAACTATTCACCCCCTAAAGTAAATACTTTGTAGAGCCACCTTTTGCGGCAATCACAGCTCCAAGTCGCTTTGGATAAGTCTCTATGAGCTTGCCACATCTTACCACTGGGATTTTTGCCCATTCCTCCTTGCAAAACTGCTCCAGCTCCTTCAAGTTGGATGGTCTGACCACAGATTTTCTACTGAATTGAGGTCTGGGCTTTGACTAGGCCATTCCAACACATTTACATGTTTCCCCTTAAACCACTCAAGTGTGTTTGGGGTCATTGTCCTGCTGGAAGTTGAACCTCCGTCCTAGCCTCAAATCAATCACAGAGTGGTACAGCTTTTGCTCCAGAATATCCCTGTATTTAGCACCATCCATCTTTGCCTCAACTCTGACCAGTTTCCCACTCCCGGCTGCTGATAAACATCCCCACAGTGAAACATGATGGTGTTCTTTGGGTAATGTGATGTGTTGGGTTTGCGCCAGGCATAGCATTTTCTTTGATGGCCGAAAAGCTAAATTTTTGTCTCATCAGACCAGAGCACCTTCCTCCATACATTTTGGGAGTGTCTCACATGCCTTTTTGCAAACTCAAAACACTATATACAGTGCCTTGCAAAAGTATTCACCCTCCTGACTTTTTACCTATTTTGTTACATTACACCCTTAAGTTCAATGTTTTGTTAATCTGAATTTTGATGGATCAGAACACAAAAGTCTAAGTTAGTGAAGTGAAATGAGAAAAATATTTACAAAAAACTATTTTTTAGAAATAGAAAACAGAAAATTGGCATGTGCGTATGTATTCACCCCCTTTGTTATGAAGCCCATAAAAAGCTCTGGTGCAACCAATTAGAAGTCACATAATTAGTGAAATGATATCCACCTGTGTGCAATCTAAGTGTCACATGATCTGTCATTACATATACACACCTTTTTTGAAAGGCCCCAGAGGCTGCAACATCTAAGCAAGAGGCATCACTAACCAAACACGAAAAAAACAAAAACCATGAAGACCAAGGAACTCTCCAAACAAGTAAGGGGCAATGTTGTTGAGAAGTACAAGTCATGGTTAGGTTAAAACAAATATCCAAATCTCTGATGATCCCCAGGAGCACCATTAAATCTATCATAACCAAATGGAAAGAACATGGCACAACAGCAAACCTGCCAAGAGATGGCCGCCCACCAAAACTCATGGACCGGGCAAGGAGGGCATTAATCAGCGAGGCAGCACAGAGACCTAAGGAAACCCTGGAGGAGCTGCAAAGTTCCACAGCAGAGACTGGAGTATCTGTACATAGGATGACAATAAGCCATACACTTCATAGAGTTGGGCTTTATGGCAGAGTGGCCAGAAGAAATCCATTACTTTCAGTAAAAAACAAAATGGCACGCTCTGAGTTCTGAAAAGGCATGTGGGAGACTCCCAAAACGTATGGAGGAAGGTGCTCTGGTCTGATGAGACTAAAATTGAACTTTTCGGCCATCAAAGACAACACTATGTCTGGAGCAAACCCAACACATCACATCACCCAAAGAACACCATCCCCACAGTGAAACATGGTGGTGGCAGCATCATGCTGTGGGGATGTTTTTCAGCAGCCGGGACTGGGAAACTGGTCAGAGTTGATGGTGCTAAATACAGGGATAATCTTGAGCAAAACCTGTGTCACTCTGTGCGCCATTTGAGGCTAGGTCGGAGGTTCACCTTCAAGCAGGACAATGACCACAAACACACGGCTAAAGCTACACTTAAATGGTTTAAGGGGAAACATGTAAATGTGTTGGAATGGCCTATTCAAAGCCGAGACCTCAATCCAATAGAGAATCTGTGGACAGACTTAAAGGTTGCTGTTCACAAGCGCAAACCATCCAACTTGAAGGAACTGGAGCAGTTTTGCAAGGAGGAATGGGCAAAAATCCCAGTGGTAAGATGTGGCAAGTTCATAGAGACTTATCCAAAGTGACACTTACTAAATTATACATATTCATCAATGTATTTACTCCTCCCCCCCACACACACACAGAACATTCTATAGCTATGCCACACTATTTACATTTTTTTTTTTACATTTTTGTTGTGTAGGTAAATGAGATTCCCTTCACCTAGGGGAAGTATTTCTTATGATTGGACCAGATGCATTTTTCTCCAGAGTTTGTGGTTAGTTAGGTTTGCTATTTTATTTTTACTCAGCCTCTTCTTTCCTCAGAATAATTTTACACCACACTGATTATATTTGTGCATGGTTTTTGTTATTTTGTTGACCGTGCTTCCTGTACATTTTCAGTAAAGTTTTAAAACTGATTCACTATGTCTGATGCTTCATTTAGTAATAGGTGATTGCTATGTGCACATATACTAGACCGGTGGATGTGAGGTTTAGCCTATGAGTGCCAACCAACTGGCCTAGATTGTAGTATGTGTCTGCTTGTGTATTAGGGTTCTCTTTGATTTAGCCCAGGTGTGTAACTCTATGATATTCATTGTAGTCATGCAGAATAATAAGGCTACACATTCAGATCTGTATACAATGTTCTTTTCTACTCTATTCTTCACAGGTCGTCTTTTGTAGATTGTATCCTCATTAAATGTGTATATTTGAATTTAGTTCATAGTGCATATAGTTTATTTCTTTTTATACAATATAATCAGCAGGAGAAGAGCTACTGGAGGTACAGAGATCAACGTCTCAGTCATGAATCTTTGGTATTATTTCAATCACCAAAGCTATCTTAGATCTATTACCAGCCTTTGCTGCAAAAATGCCCTTATGTATATAGAAATATATTATGTATATATATATTTTATGCATTAGATCTTGAAAATAAATGTGTTACATTGGGCAGGTGTTCTGTTTCAAATGTATCTTCTGTAAAATGAATGAAAAAAGCTAGACCCCAGATTTAAAACATTAATATTGGAAACAAAGGTGCTCTGTAACAACATATTATGCTTGAAAATATGTCAGTTGTAACACAGTCTAGTACTTAAAAAAAATGTTTAATAAAATAAAGTAAATAATTTTCACTTTATTAAATTATTGCCTCTTTCATTAGATGAAAGCAGCATGATAGGCTTCATAAACTATAGCGAATATTTCTATCAGGGAAGTTAATGTAATTCTCATAGTGTATTCAGAGAAAGATGATTACCTAGACAGAAAACAACATGAAGCTAATAAAATCTATTTATTAGACACTTATAAACCACTGGGTACATTTATTACAAAATATATTGTTTTAATAAGTCATTTCTCTTTAACATATCCTTTTATTGAATCACAATTTAAAGAATGCAACACTGTAACAATTGTTAACTTTTTTAAATTGAATTTTAACTGTTTTTAAGCATGTAGAGCAGCTGCACATAAGACATCTGCATAATAGTTTTAGTAATATGTATTATTATTTAGTAATGCATGTGCAAATAGCAGAAAATAAAGGCTTAGTAAGAGAAAATAATTTAAAAAGCACAGGGCTCTATTCCATGGCTCCAGTAAGAACCCACGTCAGACTGACTGGTAGCCAGAGTTTTCATAAGCAAATTGTTGAGCTATTCCATGGCTCCAGCACAAAGAAGAATCCTGTAAAACTTACTAACCCGCACTCCTGCACTAAGGGTTTTTGGCTGTAATTCTCTAGCTTTAATGAGGAGGGCAAGCTGGGTTGGCCAAAGAAGGGATCCAGCCAGTTACGTACTTATGTACTAGAGATTTTCCTAGAAGGAGACTTACTGCAGGAATGCAGTTCTGGAATGTAGTTGCTTGACTTTTTGGTAGCTGGCAGGAGCAAAGTTATTAAAAATTTTTTTCCCATCCCTAAAAAAATACAGCTGACACACTTGTAATTTTTAAAAAGGGCAATGGCCTTTATTGAAACACACAGGCACTTATATACATGAGTGCAAAAATGGTGCCAGTAATTCAATTAATTATGTAAGGAAATTAAGACAAGAAGTTCAGCCAACCTAACCACTCAGTAGGAGGATTTCAATGTTGAATACCCCCATTTTGTTTGTTTTAAAATGGACGCCTTAAACCTGTCCTTGCAAATAATAATTGTATATATATTTGTAAATAATTGTAAATAATAATAATAGCAGAATATGAACTACAAAAATATGTATAAAAATATATACCAACATCAGGAATGTTGGATATAAGCTGTTAGCTACACAATGTTTATAACACACAGACAAAAGACCCTAGACAGTCCAAACAGGAGAAACCATAGACCATAATAGAACAGACCACCAACTTTTTTTTTTGCATAGATGTATTCATTCATGCTTAAAAATAAATAGTATGTGGGATCCTCAAACAATATGAGGTATGATCACAGCATATTCAATATAGGTCTGTGGATGCTCAGCCCAATACAATATTAACTTCCTGAGGAATTGTTTCCCACAAGCTCCTTGTTAAAAGTTGGTGTTTTTATTAACCAGGCCTAATGATTGTCAATGCAAAATGTCTCTAAAATCAGTGTACTTTAGGGTTCTGTTAGGTACCCACTCGTTTAGAGTGTCTACATAAAAAGGGCTGTTGGGCCCAACTTTAGTATCACTTAGGAAGTAGAAGTATCACTGATCAAGGTTTTGCAATTCAGTGTGGACATGTCAATAAATATACATAGTTGGATAGTCCAAAGTGTCTCAATTGATATGGATACAGTCCCCAATCTAGCTCCCACCATACATGGATATCCATGTATGGTGGGAGCTAGATCGGGGCTGTATCCATATAAATTAAGACACTTTGCACAATCCATCTAAATATGATTCAGAGGAACCCAAAGAACATGCAACAGATTTTTTTCACTAAAACTTTAAAGACCATTCATGTAATTGTCAATCAATTTGTGGCAAGCGATCCAGACAGTGATAGGAGCAGAAAAGTAAGAGGAGGTGTTTTATGTGTCTTGCAATCAACATCTGCTGGATGAAATAAAGACAAAAAGACAAATGTCACTGGACGGGTTTATCTCCCACAAAAACTAGAATCCGGGATGAGCCAGAAGCTTCATCATTGCACATTTAAAGTTTATTTCTTTTCTACTATTCAGTTTGTGTTTTCATAGTTTGCTTCTTCTTTGAAGTTCATATAAAACAAAAAAGTTAAACACTATTTAAATGTATATCGCATATAATAGTTGTGGATATACGGACCGTTGGTCACGCAATGATCCCCAACTTAGTGATCCCCAACTATATATGCAGTATGATGATTGCGGGCGGCAATGAGTGTCTTGCATCAACCCCAGCTGCGGCCCGTACCTGGTTGGGTCACCCACACAGCCTTCAGGGCTCATTGCGACCTGCAGGGACTGGGACCTTTAAACGTGCAGCTATGCTGCCTCCAGGATGAAGGGGAGAGGTGCAGCCGGCTTCTTACTAGGGCAGGTGCACATGCACACAAGCCAGCGCAGGCGCTTGTGGGAAGAGACACAGGGGAGGGAGAAGAGACACAGGCGAGGGAGAGAGACACAGGCGAGGGAGACACACAGGGGAGGGAGAGGGGGAAAGAGACACAGGGGAGGGAGAGGGGGGAAAGAGACACAGGGGAGAGAGAGACTGGGGAGGGAGAGGAGGGTGAGACACACACAGGGGAGGGGGAAGAGACACAGAGGAAGGGGGAAGAGACACCGGTGAGGGAGATGGGGGGAAGGAGAGACATGGGAGAGAGGAGGGGGGAAGAAACACAGTGGATGGAGGAGGGGGGGCAAAGAGACACATGGGAGGGAGAGGGGGCAAAGAGACACAGGGGAAGAAGAGGAGGGGCAAAGGAGACACAAGAAAGGAATTAGACATGGGGAGAGATTCGCAATGAGCCCCAAAAGCGCTCAGCGCTGGGCTCGCTATGAGGGCCGAAGGTGCTCACATTGGGTGGCAAACAGCATTGCCAGGCTTAAAATTTTATGCTACCCCTTTGGGTATTATTCCACTTTTGTAAAGGCATATTTAAGTTTTTCTGTTTTTACCTTTGTCTAATCTAACACAAGCTGCTTACATCAGAAACACACATTACATTTATTATTTCTATACACACAGATTTATTTTATTTAAAAATAAAACTTGTTTGCCACACCCTAGGGCTGCTCACATAGGCACAGTGAACCTCCCAATAGAAACATTGCATTTCTGCTTCCTTCTACAGGGGGACTACACATTGCATGATTCTTTCCTACTCCAACTGCCATCACTGATTGTTACAATGTATTAAAATGTATTATCTGCCTGTGGTTGGCCAAAACAAAATGTTGAAATGTATGCTAATTTTAGCAGTGACAATCAGGGGCTTCTTGAAAACATCAGGATGAGTTTGTTAATGTTTATTTTTTGGTATTTTTTCATGCAAATTGTTTGCATACACTACTAATTCTCATCTATCAGATGCATTCATAATCCAGGAAACGTAAATATGCCTTTAATAAAAAAATAAAAAAAACATGTGGCAGGCAGGGGAACCTGTCACCAATGAAAAAATCTTTAAAACAGATTGCTTACCACAGTGCCACCATAGCCTGCTTGTAAAGTGAGTATAAATCCATAATTCAATGTATAACAATTACAGACTGCAATATTATTATTTATGCAGAAGGCTTGTGGAACCCCTTCAAGGGCTTAACTAAAATGACAATATCTAAGTCAATTCTTGATCAATTTAAAAAATTGTAAACACATTTTCAAAGTGATTTTCACATATGGTGACTTTTGTGGTCCTTTAAGTTATAGCTATAGCAACTAAACCTACATATGGGCTAATATTTACTGTCATTGTATTCATGCATAGGCCACATTATATCATGGAATCAGCATTATGATGTGCATTCAAGGAAAGATAAACAAGTGAGAGCACAGAAGACTGGATATATTATTATTGTTTATCTTAGCTTAGAATCTTGTCGACGCGGAGGCTGCACAGGCTCCCTGGGTCAGCCCGCAGCGTCTCGTGACCCAGCGGAGCCTGTAAGGCTGCTCAGCCAATCAGAAGCGGCGGGGGCGGGGCTTCCGCCGCATTCGCGCGCCGGGAGTCACTTTGGCGCGGTCTTCATGGAAAATCGGTGTGGTGTCAATCATTTTAAGATAAGCCTAAATGGATCATGCTTGGGTCAAGTGTCCAATGTACTTTTCCCAAAGCACCTTGCAAGATTGAAAACTTTCATACATACAAACTAATATATTGTAATATAGTGTAATATAACAAATGATATGAAATACTAAAAGTTATATATAAAACAAACAGCATCTAAAAAGAGAGAGTGAATTTATCGAGTAGAGTTGCAATTCAAAGAAAGACGCCAAACATAACGTGGATCTAGCTGTTAAATGACTACATGGAATCTACATAATCACATGATATACAGAGATAACATGTCTGACTTAGGGAAATATAGTATACATCCATGATTTTTCAGCCCAACTATAGAATAATTTTGAAAAACTTTTAATGCCATAAAAGAATGTTAATTTATCTGTAGTATGATTTATTTTACTCATAATTACTGTTAACTTGCATTTAATTGGTACAGTCACTGGAATGAAGTACCTCAGTATTATGTAACTATCATCTGGCGCAAACTTGAACTTCTATAGGTGTTATAATTTCATAAATTACTAGTTGGTTTGTGATCAAACATTTTTTTTTTAGTTTATTAATACAAACTGTGAGTTTGACATTTATATTATATTCATCTGTTTGATCACAACTCAGTTTTAAATATAAACATTTAAACAAAAATGAATTGCAAACATGTGGATGCAAATACAGTATTATATACCTTGGCTACAGAGCATTCCGTTTAACTATTGTACATTGATATATTTGAACTCCAGTTCAAATGTTTATAGATTTTTATAACTAAGCATCTGGCTGAAAGGATATTACTGTATAAACAGTGTCTAAATCTCTAAAACTCTATCAAAATAGCAAAAATAGAGCTAGATGAATAGCTATGCAATTTTTCCCCCATAAAAGAGAAAGTAAATTACTGCTGAACTTATCACTATTAAATTTACTAACTATTAAATACAACAACATTGAAATATATTTTAATTTGAAAATGCCAAAAAAAGTGTTTCTGGCCTTAGCCGGAGCAGGAGCTTCCATAATTTAAAGAGGGTGCTAAATAGCATCATTAACCATTTTTACTATCCCATAAAACTAACACCTGACAGTTTGTTAATAATCATAACCTGTTTAGCTACTATGAAAGTCTTATAATGAAGCAAATTCTAACCATGAACCAATACATTAAAGTGAATGGCTTAATTCAGCAACACAAAAAAACTGTACATGGGCCCTTTATTCAAATGAGCAGTTGTTGTTTACTGGAGCCCGTAATGTAGCCGTAAGCTAATTTGCTATTCAATTGGCATTTTTTAGCTACATGCAAACGATCTGTGGGTTACAGGCTGAAAATTCCTGCGATTGTTAAAATCGTAACTCCGACCCAGCTAAGACTTTGATCCTTTAAGTCATTAAATGTTACATTCGCAAATCGCTATTAAATTGCTTAATTTCCTCAAGCCCGCAAATGTTCTCACACCCTTAAATGGCAAATGTAGAAGAAAATCAGACAGGTAACGTATAGGACTCACAAGGGGGTTAAAGACGTATCCGTAGCACTATAAATGCAAATCCAAAATCAATACTGCACTTTAAAAGACAGGGATGAAAGACATTATAATTAAATAGAACAAATCTGCATCAAAAATATTATTTTTTTTACTTTTAATTTCCGTGTTATATCAATCTCTGGAATCAAGGAGTTAATACATATCAGGCCACCCACATGGAGTAGAACAGTATTTTCATTCATTTTTATTATTTTGTACATTGCCGGATTGCGGGTCTGATCGGATATAGGAACTCTAAATGCTAATTCATTGACGTGTAACCTCCATGTTTTACTATGTTTCTCTATGTCACTGTCTCATTAACTATTGGCCGTTTCTATATCGGTAGTCACGGCCTTGCTTAATTGATCATGTTCCCGCCCTGAAATGCTACATATGATAGCATGGATTACGGTTTCGGCTTTCGGCCCATAACTTGCAGCCTTATTCAATTGAATCACTCTGTAAATGTAGCAAATTTCAAGCCCCCAGACTTACGGCCTGTATAACGTTATCTGTGGGCTTGCAATTAAGTAGGGGCCATTATCTTTAAACATTTGGGTCACTAAAAATGTAGTGTAGGTTAATTTTCTGCTGAGGCATAATGGATATGCAATTCACACATCTGAAAGGTATTGCCTGAATGAGTGAGTTGTTGTAGCTTAGATATATAATTATTTTTGCATATCTCTAAAATGTAGACATTAATTTGCTTATCTGCACACCGCTCAGTATACTACAGAGATCCTGAGACAAAGAAACCAGATGGGTTAGTAATAAAATGTTTTTTTACTAGGAAAGGTCCTCAAATGTGTGGTTGTCCCTACAAAAGGAATGTTTGAGGGGCTAGCACAGGGAAATACATTTTCTTGTAAAACTGTGATTAACTGTGCCAAGAGTCTATCCAACTTTGAGGGCAATGCTTCTGAAAGTATTGCTATGACACTCATGTGGCATCAAGCTTTGGATCTCACATTTGCTAATTATTTTGAAGATAACAGATCTATTGTCGTTGTTGTTGTTCAGTTGTGTCTGACTCTCTGTGTCCATATGGACGCAGCATTCCAGGCACATCTGTCTGAATTTCTGGTTGTCCTGATACATGTGGTTTTCTTGGCAAAGATACAGGAGTGTTACCAGTTCCTTCTACAGTGGACCACAATTTATCTGATGACATGATCATTTAGGATGACACTATATGGTATAGCTTGCAGCTTAATTGAGGTACACAAGCCCCTTCACCACAACAAAAGGTAGCAATCCACAGTACAACACAGTAACTGCACTGTTCTACCTTAAGAGCTGGACCTCGCTGAAACTTCCTACCTTTTTTAACTGCTGCTCATTAAAAGGGAAGTTTGACTTAACAAAATTTGCTCTTATAGAAAAGAGTTCACATATACAATTTAAAATGGTGTGAAGCGTTTGAGATAGTGATGTCGCGAACATCAAATTTTCGGTTCGCGGACGCGAACTTCCATCAAATGTTCGCGAACGGGCGAACACGGCGAACCGCCATAGACTTCAATGGGCAGGCGAATTTCAAAACCCACAGGGACTCCCAGAGTCTGGGGGCTTCCACTGCTCAGCATGGAAGATTATACACAGGTCAGAGTCTGGGGGCTTGCACTGCCCAGCATGGAAGATTATACACAGGTCAGAGTCTGGGGTCTTCCACTGCCCAGCATGGAAGATTATACACAGGTCAGAGTCTGGGGGCTTCCACTGCCCAGCATGGAAGATTATACACAGGTCAGAGTCTGGGGGCTTCCACTGCACAGCATGGAAGATTATACACGTTGCCTCTGTCTGCGTTATTATAAGGTGTGTACTGTTAAGTAGTACTATTCCTATCGGTTTAATCCCTGTTACGTCCACTATCAGGGGACGTGTATATGGCATGGATTTTTGGATTTCGGGAGATGCTTGGTCGGTCCTCCCACTTCAAATTTGGGGCACTGCGCGTGCAATCTAAGGTGCCACCAGATATGAGTGTCACTGTGCACTGGCAAAAGTTGGCAGAGTAGATGCAATAGGCTTCACACACACGCCTGTAGGCAGGCAATTGCTATTCAATCTATTACAGTCAAAAAAGTGTTGTTTTATGTCACTGAGCACAGTATAAGCTGTGAGCCTGACACAGGCAGGCAACTGAAATTAGATTACAGGAAAAAAATGGTTGTTTTCAATGTATGTTACACCACCAGGTATGAGTAGTGAAAATAAGCACAATATAAGCTGTTAGGTGTTAGCCTGTCACACACACACGCTGGCAGGCAGGCATAGATTACACAAAAAAAAATCTAAAATAAAATAAATGATGTTCAAAGTTTCCTCAATGATAAAGTATAGGGGGCGAACCGTCACGCGCATGTGTTCGTCGTTCGCGGCGGACGCGAACATGCGAAAATCGCTGCGAATAGTTCTCCAGCGAACTGTTCGGGACATCACTAGTTTGAGAACATTAATGCAACTGTTACAGCTGTAGTCTGACTGGCGTTTGAGCTGTCTTACTGTTGACCCAACCAGCTCACAGAGATCAGTGCCTGTAAAACAAATTGTATTTAAAAGATCAGCTTCCATTTCAAACATTAAGGAGTAATTGGCAAACTAGGCAGGTTTCTTAAGTTTTAGATCTTATTAATCTTCTCTAATAGTTATCTTTATTTTAAAATAAATGTAAGAAATGTAAAGGTATATGGAAATTTGTGGGTTTTCTGGGTTTTCTAATTAATCTAGTAGGCATTTATCATTTCAATGAATTACATGAATAATTCCAGTATAGTTTTAAAATGACGTGGGTTTAAAGTTGTGTATGAAATAATCACCGACAAAGTGCCTAGGTACGGTACCCATACCTGCCAATATGTGTTCTAATACATGTTTTAATCCTATCCTTGGCTTCCTGATGCACACTCAATAGTTGAATAGCGTGTCTGCAAACCAGCCTGTGAAATGTGCTTGTGGTGTTCATGCTGGAATGCAATCAGCAGCTTTGTTTGAGGGTTTCTAAAGGAGTACTCTCCAACAACTTCAAGAGCAGTAGCACAAGCAGTCCAAAAGAAGAAAAATATTCAATGTTTTTTCTCATCACTTAAACAATCAATGCAATGATTCAAGAAACATTCAAAATAAGTTGACAAAGTGGAAGTGACTTTGATGGCTAGTGTGAGACTGAACTGCAATATGTTGTGTAGCATGCAAATCTTAGTTCCCAGTACCAGTTCTTCCTCGTGACACTTTTTATTTATACTTTTACACAGAAAAAAAGTAAAACAAGATGGGTTTTTAATGTGCTTAAACTGTTCTTGTTTCTTGTTAGGGAACCTAGGGCTGGCAGTCCTCAAGTACTTTACTCAGCATGTCAAAAAACAGAAGCAAATTGATACATTGTTGTTGCTGCCTCTGATTGGCCACAAATAATTATGAATTTTATGCTAATTTAGCTTGGATTTTCCCTCTCAAAATCAACTGCTTGCACTATTGATTCTCCTCTATCAGATGCATTCATAAACCGAAACACTTCCATATACCATATACCTAAGTTCAGGTGTAACTAGCCCTTTATGTTATTATAAAGAAGGCTTCTAGCTCTACTTCTGACTCCTGTATGTTTCCTGGTTTTGATGTTCTTCTCTGTGGATTCTTGCTGCCTTCAAGCAGTCTGTCTTGATTTTCTACCCTCCACTGATATCTAAACTGTCTATACTTTTTGGCTTGTCACTCGAGTCTGCTTGTCTGCAAAAAACTCCAGCTATGGATCTTGACAAACCAGCTTTAAGCCAATATTGATCCAGGGTTATCTACTGAAGTCTGACATATTCAGAATGGACTCTGATTCTGGACTTCACACCTATCTCAGTCCTGTAAGCTCACTTGTAACTATAATTCCAGCTGAAGACAACATGAAAGGTAAAAGACTAAAAAATATGATCTTTAAAGATCCTACTACAGAAATATTAGAAATTCAGCAGTGTCAGGCATATGCCTTAATCTATGTTGGAACTTTGCTAATCCTACAAACTTAACAAATGCAAGGTGTTACATATTTGTTATCACAATGTATTATTCTATAGAGCAGTGGTTTTCAGCTGTAGGTCTCAGTACCAGTACCAGTCTCTGAGCGCTATACATATCTGTACAATACAAAATGAAAATTGCGTATGATAGTGGTATAACCCTGTCCAAAATATTCTGGATTACAAAGTCACTTCACATGAGCATTTGGAAGCTGATCAAAAAGCTAATGGTATAGAGAGCTTGTATAGTGACTTTGTAGCTCTATTTATGTCCATCCTCTCATAATTCCTCTTAATAAAGATACCCATCCAAACTTTGGATCTGATTATAAAAACTGCTGTCCATGATCTACTTTGCAGTATCCAATTCAGAGGTGGATCTACTAGTGATGCAGAGGGTGCAGTGCACCAGAGTCCTCCTCAAGGGGGGCCCATTGCTGTGTAATTTTTTTTTTTTTTTTGCATTTCTTTTTTTTTCTGTGGTGTAGGGTCCCTTTGGGGCCACCAACATTGGCCTATAACATCACAGCCCCCCTGGACCCCCCTGTTTACCACCTGCACCCTCTGTGACTTTTGTTGCACACCCCCTTCCCCCTCTGTCTGAAATTGGTGTGTGTCTGTTTAAAAAAGAGCATTTTTACTGAGCTCCAAGAAGTGCCAGTGTGGAACAGTGCAGCACACTGGGAATGTGTATCAGGGAAGAAGGTAAGGGAGCAATGACTACAAAATGTCAGTAAAGTACAGGGGTGATGGGTTATGTGAGGGAGGAAGAATGGAGATAGGGATGGGTGCTGAGATGAGTTGGGTGCTGTGCGGGGATGAATGCTGACAAGGACTGGATGGGAATGGATGCCAAGAGGGGTAGGTGCTGTGTGGGGTTATAGTTGTGGATATATGGGCCACAACCAGAATGCTCACAAAGCGAGGTGAACCATTCACTGCGGTAGCACGTTGGACTTAGGATGCAATTAGCACCGAAGGCGCTCATTGCACTGCAAGCCTCGCAAAGCGAGGCAAGCAGTTGAGGCGCTCAGTGCGGGGCTCGCGATGAGCGCCAAAGGTGCTTAGAGGGCTCTTAACCTCGCATTGTGTGGCAAAAAGCATTGCCAGGCTTACAATTTTACTCCCGTAATTTTTGACAGGCAAGTTGCTAGTATATAATATAAATATAAATAAATATATATATATATATATATATATATATATATATATATATATATATATATATAAATTGGAAAGGGGTCTTGGGGTGGAGCAGCAATGGGTAGGGGTCTCAGGTATGGGAGCAGTTATGAGAGGGGAGCAAAAACTTTTTTTTGCACCAGGGCCCTCCATTCTCTAGCTCTACCACTGATCCAATTGTTACTTTTTCTATGATAATATATATTCACTATAAAGATTATGAAGAAACTAACATGCATCTTAAATAATTTATCTTGCAATTGGTTTTAAAAGTTTGCAGATAAATGATTAGACTAAAAGCATCTGGTATCCAGATATTTTACAGAAGTACACAGTTCAGTTTTAACAACACTATGTACATGTTCAGGGAAGGTGATAGAATTCATATTTTGTCCAAAGGAGATATTATTTAGATTTTCCAAGTATGTAAAGTTTAATGAGATTCAAAGTAATAGCCCATTGCATGTTGGATGTTTTTTAACCTTGTCTTTCTCCAAGATGAATCTAACAATGATAAACATATTTTTGTTTAGCTGCTGTCTATAGAAATATAGCAACAGATTTTATTATACCATACACTAAAGTGGATGTGAAACTTTACTTGGTGTGCTATGCCAGCAATGAGGGAGAGGCTGAGTTGAAATATTTAAGCAATTAAAATGTGGCGAATTTTAAGTATTTGAAATGCATGTAATGGTATTCCAAGCAGTCGGGATTGATTCCAAGCAACAAGTCCTGTTGATGTGTGTGTGTGATTTCATCTACTGAACATCTGGGTCAAAATATTGTTCCTTTAAATATATGATCAGACTGAAACATCTAATTTATTGCAGAATACTTTTCACATTCCAAGAAAAGATGCCAGCTAGCATCATTCAGCATAGATGGATAGGAGTGTAGAGTTCAATGACTATAGAGACTAAAGTATATAGGGCTAAATGACTATAAATTAAACACATAGCATTAGCAATAATTGGGGTTCATCATAGGAAACTATTCCATTTTACATCAACTATAATAGCTGTCAATCTGCTCGCAAAGCGAGGGACACAGTTGCGGGGGTGGAGGCATGCGGGACATAGCTGCATTAAGCGCTGAAGGCCATGGCGAACCCCATAGGACGCAAGAATTCCGAACCTCTCAAAAATTGCGGAGCTCGCAAACATTACGAATTTAACGGCCAAACCACAAAAATCGAAAAAAGACAAAAAACAAATATGCCTCAAATTAACTTACACACACACACAGCACAGGGGGAGAGTCCAGGAGCCTGTGAGTGAGGTTGCAAGTTAATTTGAGCCATATTTGTCATTTTTACACGATCAAAAATCGCCTAAGCGAGAGAAAAAAAATGGCAGCTGAAAAAACGTAAATAAATGAAAAAGAGGCCGAAGGCAGTAACACTTAATGCAAGCCGGTAACACTTAACTCAAGGCAGTAACACTTAAATCAAGGCATTGCAGGGGTGGAGATGAGCACCGCAGGCGTTCATCACAAGGAACACGGGACTTAGCTGCAATAAGTCCTGAAGGCCATCGTGAGCACCAAAGGATGCAAAAAATCCAGACCTTGCAACCGGACCTCGCAAAAATTACCCTCCTCGCAAAAATTACAAATTTAACGTCCGAACCACCAAAATTACATGATCAACAAAAACAAAACAAATATGCCTCAAATTAACTTACACATAGTACAGGGGGGAGTCAGGGAGCCTGTGAGTGAGGTTGCAAGTTAATTTGAGCCATATTTGGCATTTTGACACAATCAAAAATTGCCTAATCGAGAAAAAAATGGCGGCCGAAAAAACGTGACAGGATGAAAACGAGGCCGAAGGCAGTAAAAAAGAACCTGAAGCCAGTAACACTTAACTCAAGGCAGTAACACTTAACCCAAGGCAGTAACACTAATTGCGAGGCCCCTAAACTACACTGGGGCGAGAGGCTCTCAATGAGCGGCGAAGACGCTCATCACAGGGCTCGCGATGAACACTGAAGGTACTCAGAGGGTGCAGACCCTCGTATTGTGTGGCAACAGCATTAGTACATGGGGGAGAGACTGGCGATAAGCCCCCAAGGTGCTCAGAGGGGCCATAGCATCGCATTGTGTGGCAAACCGCATTGCCATGGCTTAAAATTGTATTGCCTTAATTTTTTGATGGGCAAGTCGTTAGTACTGATAATAACATAGAGACGGATATAATTGAGCAATCGTAAGTTACTGGAGCCCGTAAGTGACCCTCTTGACACCAGGACCCTCATGACACTCACTACAAACACTACACTACACTATTTCTCCCCCCTCAATAAACCACTAAATATAAACTAACCCCCCTCTACCCTAACCTATTAACACCTACACTACCTACCTAACCCCCTATTAAACCCCCCACCCCACTAATTACACAAAATAAAAAGCTGTTACAAAACACAAAAAACCTATGTTACAAAAAATTAAGAACATTACACAAACCACCCCCCACTACAAAAAATAATTACGCATCTGCAAAGAAAATACATACACAAATATACATAACATTACAGTACATCAATAAATACAGTACAAATATACCCCTAACTACATACTATTAACCCCTTAACTATAATACATTAAACCCTAACTACAATGCATTACCCCATCTATAAAACAATACGC
Organism: Discoglossus pictus; assembly: GCA_027410445.1. NCBI lineage: Eukaryota > Metazoa > Chordata > Amphibia > Anura > Alytidae > Discoglossus > Discoglossus pictus. The sequence continues at coordinate 416,621,488 of CM050164.1, read as the reverse complement.
CTCAACTAAAACACATTTAGCCCTATCTACAATACATTAACCCGATCTACATTACATTAAACCTTAATTACATAAATAAAAATCCCTAGATCTAACCTAAAATAGAATAAATAAGACCACTTACCTTTGCAGCTGTCCCTTCAGAGACGACTGTGTTCCTAGCACAAGTCACACCCCCTAAAAACACATTAGTAAAAATAAACATTCTAAATATCAAACGTACCTTTTCACGAAGTCTCCGTCCCTCTTCTTGTCTTCTCTGGCTAGTGCCCCTAAAAAAAAATAAACATTACATTAGTACAACATTAAGCACAAAGTAAACAACAATAAATATAATATAAATTTTAAAAAAACTCCTGGAGGAGCTCCTCGACGCTAGTGAGGCTTCTATTGCTTCTTTCGGTATAAAAAACAGAATGGCGCCTTCTGATTGGCTGAAATGGCTGTCAATCAAATTTCAGACAATCAGAATGAGATACACCCCTATATCCCATTCTGATTGGCTGTTGGCCCTTTCAATTTATTTGAAAGCCAATCAGAAGGCACTATTGACTTTAGCCAATCATAATGGGATACACCCCCACAGGCCCAGTTAGGGTTAAATAGGGTTTAGTATGGGTTAATGGGGTATAGTTAGGGTAAATGGGTTAATGGGGTATAGTTAGGGTTAATAGTAGTGATGTCCCGAACAGTTCGCCGGAGAACTATTAGCGGCGATTTTCACAGTGACACTCATATCTGGTGCAACCGTAGCGTACAGTGACATAAAACAACCATTTTTTTCTGTAATCGATTGAATATCAGTTGCCTGCCTACAGGCGTGTGTGTGAGGCCTATTGCATCTACTCTGGCAACTTTTGCCAGTGCACAGTGACACTCATATCTGGTGCAACCGTAGTGTACAGTGACATAAAACAACCCTTTTTTTTCTGTAATCAATTGAATATCAGTTGCCTGCCTACAGGCGTGTGTGTGAGGCCTATTGCATCTACTCTGGCAACTTTTGCCAGTGCACAGTGACACTCATATCTGGTGCAACCGTAGTGTACAGTGACATAAAACAACCCTTTTTTTCTGTAATCGATTGAATATCAGTTGCCTGTCTACAGGCATGTGTGTGAGGCCTATTGCATCTACTCTGCCAACTTTTGCCAGTGCACAGTGACACTCATATCTGGTGCAACCCTAGTGTACAGTGACATAAAACAACCCTTTTTATTCTGTAATCGATTGAATATCAGTTGCCTGCCTACAGGCGTGTGTGTGAAGCCTATTGCATCTACTCTGCCAACTTTTGCCAGTGCAAATGAATAATACAACGTAATACACCACTCCTATCTGGTGGCACATTACATTGCACGTGCAGTGCCCCAAATTCGAAGTAGGAGGTCCGACCAAGAATCTTTTTCCATCTCCCTGTTCCAAAAATCCATGCCATATACACGTCCCCTGATAGGTGACGTAACAGGTATTAAACTGATAGGAATGAATAGTACAACTTAATACACCACTCGTATCTGGTGTCACCTTAGATTGCACGCGCAGTGCCCCAAATTTGAAGTGGGAGGACCGACCAAACCGATAGGAATAGTACTACTTAACAGTACACACCTTAAAATAACGCAGACAGAGGCAACGCAGAGAGAGGAGTCTGAAGAAGAGGAGTCAGAGGAGGAAGGTGGCTTTGAGGGGGTGGAAGACCAAACACAGCAGGCGTCCCAGGGGGCTTGTTGTCACCTTTCGGGGACCCTTGGTGGCTGGGTGGAGGAAGAGACCTTCAATGACATCAGTGAGGACAAGGAACGGGACATGGCTAGCTTGGTATCCAACCTTGTGCAAATGGGGAGTTTGCGTTTGTGCAAACGGACTGTTTGCGGTTGTTTGCGGTGCATTAAACGGGGAGATTGGTCTGTTACTGTGAAGCGGGTGTAACCCTTACACTACCTGATCGATACAACATCGTACCTTATGTTTTAAAGCATGTTATTCCAAACAATTTAGGAACGTTAGGTGATTTATGCCCTTTATGGCTTAAAACCAGACTCTGCATCAACTATGTAATTTTCCGTGGGAGTTTTGCCATGGATCCCCCTCCGGCATGCCACAGTCCAGGTGTTAGTCCCCTTGAAACAACTTTCCCATCACTATTGTGGCCAGAAAAGGTCCCTGTGGGTTTTGAAATTCGCCTGCCCATTGAAGTCTACGCCGATGTTAGTCCGTTCTCAAACATTTGATGAAATTCGCGTCCGCGGTTCGCGAACCGAAAAGTTGATGTTCGCGACATCGCTAGTTAATAGTGTAGTACTTAGACTTTGTCATGAGGGTCCTGGAGGACCCTCATGGTACTCATAGGGTTTACCTAGGGTTAATAGTGTTCTATAGGGGTCTATATAGACCCCTATTGGACTGAGGGGGATCATTTTAGTCTCATGGGGGTCTATATATAGGTTCCAGGAGGGGTTCATAGTTGTATTGATTGTAGGAAGGGGTGTGTACCCTCGTAAGGAATTGCAGCGTTGCGGACATTCTGCTGCCAGGATTGAATGGGGCTCTAAAAATGCTAGACTGCACGGATTTATAGTAATGAGAATTGAATGGAAAATATTTAAGTAGCTTTTAAAGGGACCGCGGCATACTAATGGTTACCCCACAGTAATCCTTGCAATGGTGGACCCTGTTGCATTAAAAATGCAAATTTCCCACCCTGTGCAAGTCCTGAAAGGTCCTTAAAGGACCCACGATCAATAAAACTATAAGTACCCCCCCCCATGAGACTACAATTAACCCCTTCAGTCCAATATTGGTCTATATAGACCCCTATAGGACATAGGGTTAACCTAGGGATTACTAGTAAGTGCCACGAGGGTCCTTGAGGACCCTCATGACAAAGTCTAAGCACTACACTACACTATTAACACTAACTATACCTCATTAACCCATACATTGGCTAGCTGGCACATCAACCCTAACTGGGCCTATTTAATTCTAAATGTACCTAATAACCCTAACTGGGCCTATTTAATTCTAACTGTACCCCATTAACCCCTTAACCCTAACTATACCCCATTAACCCATACTTTACGATTTTCTACCCTAACTGGGCCTATTTAACCCCAACTGGCCCTATTTAATCCTAACTGTACCCCATTAACCCCTATTTAACCCTAACTGGGCATATTTAACCCTAGCTGGGCCTAATAAGCCTAACTGGGCCTATTTAATACTATCTAGGTCTATGTAACCCCATCTTAGCCTATCTAACCCCACTCAAGCCAATTTAACCACCATAGTCCTCCATCTAACCCCTTCACTTATGGGGGTCCATATAGACCCCCTAAGCCTCTCTTTAACTCACTCAGTCCCATAAGGGTCTATGAAGACCCTCATAGGACAATTAGAACCCTAATTTTAACCCCATAAGGGTCCACGGATGACACTAAGTACAAACACTACATTACACTACCCCCCCCCCGCCCCAATAAACTCCTTAATCTAAACTAACCTGCCTCTACCCAAACCTATTAACCCCTACCTACCTAGAATTTAATGGAAAATATTTAAGTAGCTTTTTGGCTTTATAATTAATCTCCACTGAGATGACAATGATTTATTTATGTTACATTACATATATAATCTTCAACACTAAAATTTAAATTGTACCTAATATATATATATATATATATATATATATATATCTTTCAATATATAACAAGAGATTACCTTCTATTTTAGAGATTACATTTAAATATACTGGTAACTTATATAAAAATATAAATTGCTCTCTTATTGAATGAAAGGTAAGTGCAAAACTTACAATAATATAAATCTATATTGTAACTAGAAGCAAGTCCATACATCAAAAAAGATGTGTATCTGAGCAGCCAGTGTTATTCCTACTGTTATTATAAAGCTCTCTATGATAGATCTTATAGGAAAAAAGAACATAGGATGTAATAAAAGGTCAAAAGAACTTTGAGTCATCAAAGTCAGGTGTGAACATAATTCTTGACCCTGGGGTTGTGAAAAAGCTTTCCCTTATCTGGAGGAATTAGGAAACGGGAAGTACTACTGTTCTTGGCCTTTGTTCTCAATATCTCTGACAATCCTTCTGATTAGAGTATTCTCCTGCTAAGGAGATTTTAGTGCCGCCGCATGAATTTTAATCTGCAGAGATACTCTTGATAATACACAACATAATGGGAATATTTTTATCTTCTCAAGAGGAACTTCCATGTTCATCAGTAAGCATCAGAGGATCTGCATTCAAATGGAGTACTGGAAATTGATGAAGAAGGTCTGGTTTTCCAGAAAGTCTGAATGAAAGATACAGGAATCCTATTCAATTAAAAAAAGTAGACTCTTCGACAAAATAGAGCTATCATAAAAACTGAAGTATGTTCTAATCTACAAATTTTCCACGTCCATCAGACGGTAAAAAGTCTGGATTCTGAATTGGACCAATATTCTAGAAGTGGTTGTCTTGAAAACAGGCTACCTATTTAGCTAGCATAGTTCTGTTTGTATCATTGTTCTGCCCAACTACAGCCTACTTCCCCACTAACTACAGAAGTGAGTTCAATAGACCCAACATTTTGAAGAGGCATTGTGTGTTTCTTTTATTCCCATGGAACTGCAAGTATTGATGGCAATAATATTAACATAGTTTTCTGTGTCAATACTGCAGGAAACAGTAGTGAAGGACGGATCTTTTGTAAGTTATATATACACAGAGATGCACTGGCATAAATTAAGCATCACACCTCTGTGGTATCTACAATAACTTAGTATAGTTCTGACAGTGGCTTAGGAAGGGAGATTTATCTCCCCAGAACACCCAATTACCACAATGGTGACTTTAGAACCTCTCCATGCCAACAGAGATAGGTTTCAAGTCCAATATAGTAGAGATCTTCTTGGTGATATTGTACTTGATGTAGAAACCTGATGGTCATGGGGTTGGAGGCCATTTTTAGGGTGTTAATCTATGTCTGCCTTTGATTAGGAGGCATTTGCCAATTTCTCTAAATCATGCGGCCTATGAAAAGGAAAACTGGCTATATATTTCACTATTCATTGCTGCATTATTATGCAAATCTGTGGCTCACTAATACAGATTAACTGATCGGATTTGTTAATCATGGACATACTGGTTTTGTAAACACATAAATAAACCAGCAAATCTTACACCCAGTGTATTGAGTATTATCATCACACATTGTCAAGCATAATTGTCAAATTAGCATATTGAGCCAAACATAAATAATAAAGCATCACATACAATGCTGAATATTCCAGGAATGATTCACTGTGGAGAACAATGGCTACTACAATGCAGCTAGTTTTTTCATGAACTTTTAAGAAGTAAAACACTTCTTGTTATGGTAACAGTGTCCCTTTAACATGATTTAATATGTTGGCAAAATATTAAAGACATCCCTGGATACTGTGGTAATGATATAAATAATTGGGAAAAATCTTGTAAACTATTTGTAAAACTCCTATATAGAATGCATTATAGTTGTGGGTATTGGAAATTAATTAACTTTGTGTATTAATACAGACAGAAAGACTGCAGCATAACACATTTTTTTAGTTAACCTATATTGAATCACACAGCAATACAATTAACACACAGAGCTCTCAACCCTAACTGGGCCTATTTAATTCTAACTGTACCTAATAACCCTAACCGGCCCTATTTAACCCTAACTGGTCCTATTTAACCCTAACTGAACCCCATTAACCTCTTAACCCTAACTGGGCCTATTTAACCCTAGCTGAGCCTTATAAGCCTAACTGAGCATATTTAACCCTATCTAGGCCTATGTAACCCAATTTTAGCCTATCTAACCCCATCCAAGCTTATTTAACCCCCATAAGCCTCCATCTAACCCCTTCCCTTATGGGATTCCATACAGACCCATATGCCTCTCTTTAACCCAATCAGTCCCATAAGGGTCTATGAAGACTCTCATGGGACAATTAGAACCCTAATATTAACCCCATAAGTCCCATAAGGGTCCTCCAGGACCACTACTTTATACTTTCCACCCAATAAACCCCTAAATCTAAATTAACCCCCCCTCTACACTAACCTATTAACCCCTACCCACCTAACACTACCTACCTAACCCCCTATTAAACCCCACCCCACTAAATACAAAAAATAAATAATCACATATATAGTTCAGTTGTTCTATTTCAGAACTAGCTAAAAAGAAACATTACAGAGTATTCAACCATGTACAGTGTACACAAAGAACAAATGTACATGTTAATCTTACTGACTTATCAATTGTTTGGTCTTCATGTTATGTTAAAGCATGGTTTGTTCCATTACAGAGATATAGCTTTTTTATATGTGTTGATTGAATCAATATGACATATTATATTGTGCATTTCTGGCAATACGTATTTGCCATTAATGCATTGGCATGTTTAGCCCTATGAGGTCTAGGCATACGATGGAGATGTATTTGGGAACACAATTCTTTACAGCCCTTTCCTCTGCCAAACCCTTATTCCCTTCTCTTTCTGATCCCTCACCATCCCCCTTTAAGCTTTTCCATCTTTCCCCTACAAAACACTGCATTGTTTTTACCTCCTGCAGGAATGTGCAAAAGGCCCACACTCCCTAAACCAAAACTCCTTACTCTCTCTCAATAAATCTCAAAACCTCCACTCTTGGGACCTGTAGTTTAGCTTGTGCCGCACGGAACAGTAAATGTTAGGCCACTTAACACAGGTTTATATAGACCCGATGTAGCAATTTTTTAAGACATTCTATGATTTGATTGGATTTGCTACAGGAGATGCTGTAGGACGCGGAGGCTGCATAGGCTCCCTGGGTCAGCCCGTAGCATCGCGTGACCCAGCGGAGCCTGCAAGGGATGTTAGCCAATCAGCTGCGTCTGGGGGCGTGTCGGGAAGCCCGTTTTCGCGCCGCTCAGTGCAGCGCGGTCTCCCGACTGAAGCGGACGGAGGTCTGAGGTCCTGCAGCCTTAATCACAGTAAGAAGGTTTAATACTGAGACTTTACCCCAGCTTACCAGCACATAAGGGATAGCCTGTTGAGGCTACTCTTATTTGTTTTGTGTTTCTTCCTCTGTTTTTGTGTTTGTGTGTCTTGTCTGTGTCTGTGTGTGTGCTTGTTTCTGTGTGTGCCTGGTGCTGCTGCCTGGGTGTTTTCCCCCTGTGTGTCCCCTTTTAGACTTAATATGGATCCAGAAGGCTTAGAGGCTTTACTGGCTGAAGTTAGGACCCGTGCCCTAAGCCAAGGGGTCAGGTGGGTGCAAGACAGGCTGGGACCTCCCATGCTTTCTGCGCTTGGGCCTCAGCACATTGAACAGGATCAGCCTGCGGTGGCTGGTGTCCTAGTCAATTCTGGCGGCGCCAGGGACGTTTTTTCCCATCCCACCACTGTAGGACTAGCAGACCCCCGTCCATCAGGGAGCAGAGACACGAGAGAAGGGGGGGTTACGGGGCAGGGTGGCCGGGACCCCATACCCCTCAGACAGGTGAGCGCCAGGCCCACGGGCGGTGAGGGTGAGGGCCTAGAACTCCGGCCAGCACCGGTCACTTTGCCCAAAGGTCCTAGGCCGCGACAAAGGTCAAGAAACACCCCTTTAACACCCCGTAGAGGGGGTGCAGGGGGTAAGAGAAAAGCCGGGAGTCCTAAAAAGGCTCCTACAGACCCTCATGGCGCTAACCAGGCGGTCCCTAGGGCTTCCCCCAATAACAGTGCTTCTGGTACTTTACAGGGACGCCCGCTAGGCAGTGATCGCAACATGGCGACGACAAGAGAGAGAACAGACGGAGTGATCAGAGAAATGAATAGCCAAGACAGCATGGTCATGATCGATGACGTGCCAGTAACAGCGGCAGTGGCGAGGCTAGGACGCCCCACTCGAGCTAAGAAGGCTACGAGCAGGTACAGTCCGCTACTATTTACGCACACTCCACTAAGACGTACCAGAGTTGAGACTGAGGGCGAGACGGTTAGGCCATAGCAGAAGGTGTCTAAGACCGACCAACAGCCAGACGTTCCAACACCCGATGAAGTCTCAAGGGAACCCCTACGGGGGGCGGCGGAGGCAGAACTAGCTTACTCCAGCCGTGCAGGCTTAGGTGACCAGGACCATTCCTCAGAGGAGGAGCGGGCGCTATGGGCACGGGCATGCAGGTCGCGGAGAGCTAGTGACTGTTCTTCTTGCACCCACAGATCCAGAAGGAGATCCAGATCGAGAAGCAGGAGATCTTGTCGGTTCAGCTGTGCATGCACAGGATCGGAGAGGAGAAGCCCGCGGAGGGCCAGACGGTTAGAGTCCCCGGAGCGTCAGGAAAGACGCAGGGATACTCCGTTGGCTGTGTCCACTCCAAGGCTTCCAGAAGCAGGTGAGCGCTCAGTTTTGAGCTGCGCAGCAGAAAAGGGTGATAGAGAACCCTCGCACACAAAGGCCGTTTTTTTTTGGTCATTAAAGACCCTCCTAGCTGCGAACAACATTACGGTCAGTGAGCAAGAGATGGGTGCTTGGATAGGCGGACTAGTGAAGGGTGCGTGGTCCCAGCCATCAGCTATTGTGGCGCCAGCGCGCGCAAGCCCGGCCGAGGCGATAGGTACCATACGCGCGCCCGAGCCGGTAGGCGATCCTGTTGCAGTAGTGGGCAGTACCAATGCAGGGGTTACTGACGCAGCCATGAGACCTATAGTCTTGTGCTCGTTGAATAACTTAGGGGCACACCTTACTTAGGAGGTTAAGGAAAAGATCTGAAGGAGGGAGTTTGTAGAATTGTTCCCTTCTCCCCATGTCTAGGCAAATGGATATGGCCGAGAGGGGCCCCAGAGATGGGGACGAGCAGCGGAAATCTTTTGCCAGGTTACCTAGGACGTTCGATACATGGCTGCAAGCATTCTCCATATGGGCCTGCGTGCTATGTGACCGACACCCCGAACAGAGTTCGGGATTATTCGTTTACATAGACGAAATTCGCAATGCCCACAAAGTCTATGGAGGTACAGCCTGGTGGCGGTACGACGAGGAATTCCGCTAATACTTGGCCTCAAGGCCAACCATGGCGTGGAGTGACAAAGCGGTGGCATATTGGTTAAACATTATGACACCCATGAGAGTCACAACGCCCTTTCGGAGCGGGGCCAGTGGAGCTAAGGGCCCCACCCAAGCCCCAGGAACAGGTCCCAAGACCTGTTTCGCATATAACGAAGAGGTCTGTAGATGGGCTGCAGGTTTAAACACGCATGTTCAAACTGCGGGGGTGAGCACCCCCTGTCTAGATGCGGTAGACCAAAAGATGGAGGTAGGGGCGGGGAACCTCCTGCAAAAGGGCAGGACGCCCATACGCCTCCCGCCATGCTGCCGTGGCTAAAACGTTACGGTAAATTGGCGGGCACCGCCAAAGCCGCGCGCCTTCTGGCAGACGGGTTCCCGGAGAAATTCCGTATTCCATGTGGCATTGACATTCAGGGTTTCCTTGTCCCAAATCTGAAGTCGGCCAGGGAATTCCCAGGGGTAGCTCACGCAAAGGTTATCAAAGAGGTAAAACTGGGTAGGATGGCGGGGCCATTTACGCTCCCGCCCATTCCGGATTTGATCGTGTATCCACTTGGGGTGGTCCCCAAGAAGGGTAAATTTAGGTTGATACAACACCTTTCTTATCCCAAAGGCCGGTCGGTAAACGATGGTATATCAAAAGACCAGGCTACTGTGTCTTATGAGTCATTCGACCGGGCGGTCGACTTGGTTAGGCGGGCGGGCCCCGGGGCGCTTATGGCAAAGGTGGACATTGAGGCAGCATTCAGATTGCTGCTGGTACACCCGTCGAGCCATCAGCTGCTAGGGTGTTTTGTGGACGGAAGCTATTTCGTCGACTTATGTTTACCCATGGGATGCTCAATATCATGTGCTTACTTTGAGGCTTTCAGCAAATTTTTACAATGGGTTGCGCGCCTCGAAGCCGGGTACAGGAGCATTACCCATTACCTAGATGATTTCCTTTTCGTCGGTCCAGCTGGAAACAACGCTTGCCGTTTCATGTTGGAGGTTTTCACCGAAATCTGCAAAGATTTTGGGGTACCACTGGCCCACGACAAAACAGAGGGCCCCACGGAGCAGTTGACTTTCTTGGGGATTCGGATTGACTCCACGAAATGGAGTGCAGTCTTCCCTTGGAAAAGGTGGCGGACATGCAAGCGGAGATCAGGGCGCTACAAGGCGCACGGAGGGTATCTTTGCGGCGGTGCAATCGATATTAGGGAAGTTGAATTTCGCATGCAGAATTATCCCCATGGGGAGGATATTCTGTAGGAGGATGTCACTCGCTACTATAGGTATTGCGAAACCGAACCATTTCATAAAAGTCTCCAGGGTTATGCGGGACGATGCGAAGGTATGGTCAGTGTTCCTTGCCGAATTTAATGGGCGGGTGCTTCTTCAAAAGAAGGGCGCCACCAACGCAGAGCTAGGACTCCACACAGACAGGTCCGGACTGGTTGGCTGTGGGGCTTATCTCCAAGGGAGATGGTGCGCTGCGGCGTGGCTGGAGGAATGAGAAGCGGCGGGTTTAACAAAGAACCCTACATTCCTCGAGCTGTTTCCTATAGTGGTAGAAGTTCACATATGGGGTGCAAGTTTCAGGGATCGGCGAGTCATATTCCACTCAGATAAGATAGGGTTGGTGGAGGCCATGAACAACATCACGGCAACATCAGTAGCTGGCTTTTATGTTTAAGCTTGCTGGGCAGAGGGACCTTACAAAGGAGTTTCTAGTGCGCAAGGTGGTGCGCGGAATGTTCAATGGTCATCGTAGGCCGGATAACAGGCGGCCGATTACATTTTCCTTGTTACTGAGATTGGCTCAGGCGTTGGTGGTGGTTTGCAGAAACCCCTTTGAATCTCTACTTTTCCGAACGGCTTTTTCCCTGGCGTTCTTCGGAGCGTTTAGGATAGGGGAGTTAGTCGCGAACAGTAGACACGGCTCGGGGGGACTGCAATTAGTGGATACCTGCCTGAGGGAAGGCACGGTAGTAATTTGGTTGCGGAGGTCAAAGACCGACCAAGTGGGAAAAGGAAGAGAAGTGGTTCTGCATCAGGTTGGCACGGAGTGTTGCCCATATGCATGTGTAGAGGAGTACCTCAAGCAGCAAACGGCGGGACGGTGTTTGCTGCTGGTACATGCCGATGGAACGGCACTGTCACAGTACCAATTCAAAAGAGTTTTAAAAAGCGCACTGCAGCGGCTCGGTTTTAAGCAGTCGGAGTTCGGAACACACCCTTTCCGCATTGGGGCTGCCACGGAGGCAGCCAGGCTGGGTTTGCCTGATGCGGCAGTAAAGCACATCGGTAGATGGGATTCAGAACGTTTTCGGTCCTACGTAAGGCCGAGTGCAGTGGTGTAATGGTGTTGCTTTCTACTTTCAGGAGAACAGAAGCAACTGTGGATTGTGGGCCATTCATACATGTACTGGGCCCACAGGTTAGCTGCAGTTGCCGAAGAAAAGGCACAACTGGGCTTTCCTGTTACGGACTTGCGCGTACGGTGGTGTGGCATTCGGGGTCTGCGATGGGCGCAATTGGACGGGCTTTTGGATATATAAGCGCAGCGTTAGGGTTAGCCCAGTGTGATACTAATCCATGTCGGCGGGAACGATTTGGGGACGGTGCCCATGAGACGGATGTTGAAAGTCATGAGAAGAGACGTTGAGAAGTGGGTAAAAAAGTTCCCAGGCACGTTCCTTATCTGGTCGGAAATGATTAAGAGAAGATCTTGGCGTAACGCGCGTGACCCAGTATGTCTGGACAAAGCTAGACAGAAGATCAACCAGCAGATTGCGAGTTTTGCTAGAAAATTGGGTTTTGTTGCAATCCGTTACAAGGAGTTCGAACCGGTTGGTGCCGTCGATTTTTTCGCAAAAGATAAGGTTCACCTTACGGAAATGGGATTAGAATTGATGACGTTGGAGTTTAGGGAGAGCGTTTTACGGGCTTTGGCTTTGATGTCCAGCAGGGGGGGATCGCAGCCTCGGGAGGCGTCCCTCGCGTGCTCCGTGTCAGGAGGTGAGTTGCCCGGCCCACTGGCCTAAGTGGGCGGTGGCCCCACCTCACAGAGCGTGCTTAAAGATAAGCATTGGGGCTTTGGGCAGGGCTCAAAGCGTGAGGTCACTGTTCGTGGCCGGGCTCCTCCCCCGGGAAGAAAGGACTAAAATAGTTCATCTAAATATGTTATAGTTTGTTGTTTACAATTGTTATAATAAAGCTGTGGCCCGTTGTTTCTCCCAACTTCAGTTGTCGTGTCTGTTATTTATTATCTAGCCTAAATGGATCATGCATGGGTCAAGCTCTGACTGGCTTGTGTATTCTTTCAGGAGCAAAAATACGACTTTAACGGCTGAACTGAGGAAATCAAAAAACACAAACACTCACACACAGCACAGCGGGAACGCCAGGACGGTTGGGAGTGAGGCGAATTTAAGCCATATTTGCAGAGTTTTGGCACTTGAAAATCAGCTAAGCGAGAAGAAAAATGGTGGCTGAAAAAAATGAAAACGGGGCTAAAGGAGATCCAGGCACGTACGAGTTAGCCAGAAACGTAGGAGATAGAAAATATACCATTTTACAACACTAACTTGCAAATAATAACATTACAATTCTAAAATGGCGCTTTACCTGCCTAACCTGCCTGGAGGTATGATTATGTCAGTATTTAGAATGTTAAAGCGGTACATTAAAAAATACTGACATAATCATACCGCCCCTTCCCCCCTATCCTCCTCCTCACTTCCCCCCTCTCCAATCACCTCTTTTTCTCCCTTATCCTACTCCCTCCTTATCATCTTCCTCCCTCCTTCCCCCTTTATCATTCTCCCTTTTCCTCATTATCATCCTCCCTTGCCTCCCCTTCCCCCCCTATCATCTTCCCTTGCCCCCCTTATCATCTTCCTCTTCCTCCTCCTCCCCCCATCATTCTCCTCCTTCCCCCTAACCTCCTCCTCACTTCCCCCTCCCCAGTCCCTATCCCCCCTCTCTCCTTACTTGTTATTGTCATCAGATGAGCTCCCTGCTCATCTCTCCCCCCGCCGCATGTCTTCCGGCAGTGAAGTGACCGGAATATGCTAATGATGTGACATCACAAGCGCGTCACGCCATTAACATATTCCAGTCACGTCTCAGTAAGAACTTACGGGAGCCATGTAATAGCTCCTTTAAGTTATCGCATAGAAACTCCTGTGAATAAATGTCTGTCTTATGACTGATCTAACAGATGCCATGTAATCAAGACGTTAGTTCTTAAGCAAGCCATGTGGCAGTCATATAAAGAACAAGACCATTTTATTGCATTTGCTACTTGTCAAATTAAATATTTGCAACAACAGTAAAAATCAACTGTGTATGTGTGTGTGTGTGTATATATATATATATATATATATATATATATATATATATATATATATAAATAGTGAGGTAGCCGTGAATGTCCAGTAATCTAGATGAATAATCAGAGTATTGCAGTATATAGTGATACCTTTTTTATTGGACAAACATATTCATAGGTTTCATGCCAATTTATTTATGGCTGACCTTGAACAGAGATTCCTGTCCACATATATCCACAAACCTACAGATACTACCGTTATATAGATAACCTGTTCATCATATGGACAGAGGGAGAAAAAAAGCTGAGAGACTTCCACACTGCCTTTAATACCTTCCACCCATCTATTATATTTAAAATAGATTACTCTGCAGAATAGGTGAACTTTCTGGACACCACCATATCCATCACCAATGGTAAACTTAACTTAGAAAACATATATTCCCCAAACCCCCCATTCTTGCATTTAGGCAGCCACCAAATCTCAGACAAACATTGGTGAACAGTAGATTGGCAAATGAAGAGCTTAACTTAGAAAATGGCACAAAACCTTGCAATAAAAATCGGTGTAAATTGTGTCAACACATCTGCAAAGAGGACACAGCCATGCACAACAAGAAGACCTACAACATCAGAGGATCATATTCTTGTACCTCATCCAATGTAGTCTACATGATACAATGTACTGCATGTGAGAGAGGCTGCTACATTGGAGAAACCAGCCAGAAATTACATATGAGGATGAATCTACACAGACATTCCATCAATAAGCACAATGAGGAGACTTACTGTACTCCAGTTGGACACCATTTCACCCAGAATGACCACTCCATGAAAAATCTCAAAATCAAAATACTCAAAGGTTTTTTTAAAAACACTAAAGAAAGAAAGACATTTGAAATTAAAATGATTATGTTCTTTAACAGTAATAAGTCAGGACTTAATGTAGACATTGAATTCTTATCTCATTATCAAAATGTCTTATAACCTCCAACATTCATGCTTGTAAATATATATTTATGTTTATAGATTTTTTTTATTTTTTATTTTTTGTTCTCTGCCTTCTTCCTGAGTTTGGTTACAGCCCTATGGTTCCTTAGATGTAAAACTATTTACGACCCCAATGTACTTACTCTGGTCTGCACCCCCACACACTTGCACGGCTGGCTGATCAAAACATTATTTGTTAATCCTGGAATTTGTTTGCTGTATTTGTGAATCTATAATCAGTATTGACTCTGACTCGACAAAGAGATGAACACTCTCGAAAGCTCGTCATGAAACTTATGAATATGTTTGTCCAATAAAAAAGGTATCACTATATACTGCAATACTCTGATTATTCATATATATATATATATATATATATCACTTATATAGTAGTGAGCTTACGGGCAGTTGCTCACGCTTGCGGGCTCGCGTCGCGAGGGCCTATGCGAGCCACAACCCTCGCGTAACGAGGGCCGCGGCTCGCGCAACGAGCCCACGGCCCTCGCAAAGCGAGGGCCGCGGCTCGCCGCACCCCGGGAGCCTGCACGGCTCCCCCTGCTGCACTGATGCTCGCCAGCGGCCCACAGCACCCCGGGAGCCTGCACGGCTCCCCCTGCCGCACTGATGCTCCCCAGCGGCCCACAGCAGGTAGGGAGACAGGATGGGGGAAGGGAGGGACAGGATGAGGGAAGGGAGCAAGGAGAAGGGGGTGAGAAAGGGGCGTAACGAGGGCCGCGGCTCACCGCACCCCGGGAGCCTGCACGGCTCCCCCTGCCGCACCGATGCTCCCCAGCGGCCCACAGCACCCCGGGAGCCTGCACGGCTCCCCCTGCCGCACTGATGCTCCCCAGCGGCCCACAGCAGGAGGGAGACAGGATGGGGGAAGGGAGGGGCAGGATGGGGGAAGGGAGCCAGGAGAGGGGGGTGAGATAGGGGCATAATGAGGGCCGCGGCTCACCGCACCCCGGGAGCCTACACGGCTCCCCCTGCCACACCGATGCTCCCCAGCGGCCCACAGCACCCCGGTAGCCTGCACAGCTCCCCATGCCGCACTGATGCTCCCCAGCGGCCCACAGCAGGAGGGAGACAGGTTGGGGGAAGGGAGCCAGGAGAGGGGGGTGAGACACGGGGGGTGAAGTGGGCATAGAGACACAGGGGGGGAGGGGGCATAGATTCACCGGTAGAGAAAGAAGGGGGCAAAGAGAGACAGAGGGGGGAGAGACACAGGGGAGGTAGAGGGGGAAGAGACACAGGGGAGGGAGATGTGGTGAATGAGAGACAGGGGAGGGAGAGAGGAGGGAATGAGACAGGGGAGTGATAGAGGGGGCAAAGAGAGACAGGGGAGGGATAGAGAGGCAAAGAGAGACGGGAGGGATAGAGGTGGCAAAGAGAGACAGGGGGGGATAGAGGGGGCAAAGAGTGACAGGGGAGGGATAGAGCGGGCAAAGAGTGACAGGGGAGCGATAGAGGGGGCAAAGAGTGACAGGGGAGGGATAGAGGGGCAATGAGAGACAGGGAAGGGAGAGAGGGGGCCAAGAGAGACAGAGAAGGCAGAGAGGGGGCAAAGAGAGACAGGGGAGGGAGAGAGGGGGCAAAGAGATACGGGGAGGGAGAGGAGGCAAAGAGAGATGGGGAGGGAGAGGAGGCAAAGAAAGACGGGGAGGGAGAGGGGGCAAAGAGAGACAGGGGAGGGACAGAGGGGGCAAAGAGAGACAGGGGAGGGAGAGAGGGGGAAAGAGAGATAAGGGAGGGAGAGAGGGGGCAAAGAAAGACAAGGGAGGGAGAGAGACGGCAAAGAGAGACAGGAGGGGGGAGGAAAAGAGACATGGGAGAGAGAAATGTTTGGTAGAGATGTTGCGAATAGTTTTCCGGCGACTGTTCCCGGCGAACATAGCATGTTCGCGTTCGCGGCGAACTGCGAACATATGCAATGTTCGATCCGCCCCCTATACTTTATCATTGAGCAAACTTTGACCCTGCACCTCACAGTCAGCAGACACATTCCAGCTAATCAGCATCATACCCTGCCTTCCAGACCCTTCTACCTCATGGACAGCAGCCATTTTGGAATCATAACTAACTTGCAGTCTTACTGAGAGGAGGGAGAGTGTAGGTGATGCTGATTGAATAGAGAAATCAATAGCTAGGCAAGTTTATTCAGTGTCCAGTGCAGTGCTGAAGGACTCGTCAGATCTCTGCTGTAAACACAGCACCCCAAAAAGCCCTTTTTAGGGCTATAACATCATTTTTTTTTTTTTTTTCTGTCTAATCTAACTTTATTTGCCTGTCTCCCTGCTAGCCCCTGCTAGCAAGTGTGTGTGTCAGGCTCACAGCTTATACTGTGTGTGCACAGTGCAACCAATACAATCTTGTTTACTAGTTGTCTACTTTTAAAAAAACAAAACTTT
Organism: Discoglossus pictus; assembly: GCA_027410445.1. Taxonomy (NCBI): domain Eukaryota; kingdom Metazoa; phylum Chordata; class Amphibia; order Anura; family Alytidae; genus Discoglossus; species Discoglossus pictus. Next base: position 416,604,705 of record CM050164.1, on the reverse strand, counting down.
TATTTTGTTAAATCTAAGTTAATTTGCCTGACTGCCAATCTAAGTTCATTTGCCTGACCGCTAGCCAGTGTGTGTCAGGCTTACAAGTATTGTGCCAAGTTCAACCAATCCAATCTAGTGGTGTACTAGCACTCTACAATTAAAAAAAACAACACTTTTTTTCTGTGTAATCTAATTTCATTTGCCTGCCTGCCAGCGTGTGTGTCTTAGGCTCACATCGTATACTGTGCCCACTTGCCCAGTCAGTGCCACCACTCATATCTGGTGTAACAGTCAGTAGTGCACATTTAAACAAAGAATACAATTTTGACTGTAATACATTGAATAGCAGTTACTTGTCTCCAAGCATCTGTGTCAGGCCTACAGCGTCTACTCTGCCAACTTCTGCAAGTTTACAATGCCACTCATATCTGTTGTCACAGTAGCTTGCACGCATTGTACCAATCTGTCAAAACCTGTAATGATGAATGAGGTCTAGAGTAGCCTGGTTCCCTTATCCTCTACAGGTTGAGACCTAATGTTTGGGTGACTCCAGACCAACACATGAGTACAAGCAGCACACAAACTCAAAGCCGCCATCCTCCTCCTGGTCCAGCATCATCAGCCACATCAACCACTGCTGTCCTCCTTTTCCCCTCTCAACCATCCACCACTCCGTCTCTCACCTCGAGCAGTTCCTGCTCATCTGCCCATAGTCAGGTGCCTGTAAAGGACCTGTTTGAGCGTAAGAAGCTAATGTCACAAAGTGCCCCAAATTTGAAGTGATACGACCAACCAAGCATCTTTTTCCATCTCCCGGTCCCAAAAATCCAGGCCTTATACACGTGCCAAAAATCCAGGCCTTATACACGCCCCCTGATAGGTGCTGTAACAGGTAATAAACTGATAAGAGTAGTACTACTTAACACACCTTATAATAATGCAGAGAGAGGCAACGCAGTGAGAGGAGTCTGAAGAAGAGGAGTCAGAGGAGGAAGGTGGCTTTGAGGAGGTGGAAGACCAAACACAGCAGGCGTCCCAGGGGGCTTGTTGTCACCTTTCGGGGACCCTTGGTGGCTGGGTGGAGGAAGAGACCTTCAATGACATCAGTGAGGACAAGGAATGGACTGTTTGCAGTTGTTTGCGGTGCGTTAAACGGGGAGTTTGGTCTGTCACTGTGACGCGGGCCTAACCCTTATACTACCTGATCGATACAACATCATACCTGATGTTTTAAAGCACGTTATTCCAAACAATTTAGGAATGTTAGGTAATTTATGCCCTTTATGGCTTAAAACCAGACTCTGCATCAACTATGTAATTTACCGTGGGAGTTTTGCCATGGATCCCCCTCCGGCATGCCACAGTCCAGGTGTTAGTCCCGTTGAAACAACTTTCCCATCACTATTGTGGCCAGAAAGAGTCTCTGTGGGTTTTAAAATCCGCCTGCCCATTGAAGTCTATGGCGGTTCGCCGGGTTCGCCGGTTCGCAAACATTTGCGACATCACTAATGTTTGGGAAAAAAGTTGATCTTGCCGTCATTTTTTGACGGGCAAGTCGCTAGTATATATATATATGTATGTGTGTGCAACTGTAATATTAATCTGTTTCCTAAACTTTAGGTAGAAACTAGCTGTATATACTTTTAATTTATTGTGATTAAAATGTGATATTTTGTAAAATAATATGAAACTGAAATTAGATGTTTTTGTCACCATCTCAATCTGTAGATGACTTTCCTAGTACTGTCTGGAAAAATGTACTGCTATTTCTGTTAAAGATGGGAGGAGCTTAATTTTCTCATAAAATACTGACTCTGAATGACAATAAATTGAAAGTAGATTAAACTGATTTCTACTATTAAAAATAATGAAAATGTACCATTACACTGATCCTTTATGATAATATGGTTATTGTAGCAAGCAACACCAGACACCTATCAAATGCAAAGTGCTTACTGCTGCTAATTAGAAATGTAAATACATAGGCCCTCATTCAATTGCAATTTGGCCAAATGAATAGGTGTCTAAATAAGCACATAACATATTTTTTTAAAGAAGTTTTTAGTTAGTAAACATCTATCCAAAAACAAGGTTTTCACTAACTAAAAACTTATTTAAAAAAAATATGTTATGTGCTTATTTAGAGCACTATTGAATTGGCCAAAACGCAATTGAATGAGGGCCATAGAGAGCATAATATATTAAGGAAAAGCCTGCAGACCCAAAATTGTATAAGAATAATTTACAAAAAATGTACACATTATCTAAAATTAGTAGTGGCGTATCTTCTATGTATGCTCCGCACACCTATACACAAAGGATATTATTTTTTAAAATATGTAATATCATCTAATGTTTTGCGACCACACAGCCACACAGCAGTATAGTAAGCATTCCGCATACATGTAGTTTTCAGCCGCGGTGTGTTAGAGACAAGTGGTAGAGGAGGGATTTTCTCATTGTATTTAGCAGCCACCGGCCTCTAATGTAAGAGCTCAGAGGGATGTACCCCACGTGCAGTGCGGTGCAATTCCTGTTAGTTGCCGGGTGTCATGTGCAGATGATTACATTAGTGAGTTTTTCAAGTTGTAAACTAGTTAGTACTAGGAGATAATTGACATCATATATAGATTGAAGAATACATTTTATGATGCTGTCACAGAGAAGTTTCTGCAAAAGGAAAGAAGAATGTTTCTGATCTTCAAGTGAAACCTGTATGTGGAAATGTGCACTATTTTGTAAATATTTTTTTCTTCCAGCTCAATAATTACTGTTGGGTAACTTGAATATAATTGTTTTTTCAATTAATAAGGTAAGTGGTTAAATAGGAGGAGTACATAATAAGTTTGCAGTACACCTGTCTCCTATTACCAGGATATGCCCCTGCAAAGTAGAGAGGTCACAACCCCCAGTAAAAATTGGAGAATGTATTTCCCAATGTTACTAGTTAAACTTTTTTTTAAATGTGTTAAACAGTTTGATAAGTGTTTTTGTTACCTTTTTATGTCATTTAAACATTATGAAGACACATATTTACTATCACATTTAAAAAAAGACAGTTTTAAACATTATAAATCTTAAACACCTTCACATCTGTACTCACTGGGAAACAAACAAGATCTTTCTTCTGTCCAACTCCAAGAGTGTGTTGATGCACATTTGATGTACCAGTTGCGTTTTTTAGCTCTGAGAGAAAAGCATTAGCTCCCTCTATAGGCAACCGTGAGAACATAATTTTGGACTGGGTACAGTGCTAGGAATCCACTTGCAGAAAGCCGTTTCTTCCTTTAATGGGACTCAACAGTGTGTCGCTGGTTCTGGAGTACTGGTTGATTAGAATGGTGATTGATATAAAGTCCTTGTGAAAGTCTACTGGGGTTAGGCAGCTGTGCTCAGAATATCAAAGTAAAACATATGTTTTTCCTAAAAATATAATATACAGTAGGTTTTTATGTATGAACAACTCTGCATTTAATGTAAATTGTCTTCCTATGTTAACCATTTGAGTGTCAGTGGTTCTAGGATTTTCTAGGAACCTAGAGATGACACATTTTCACATTTTTCTATGTATTTGTTTATGCATGATTCCTGTGAGTAAATTACTAGTTACATATAGAAATTGTCATATTTAAAATAAATAATGCCTTATGTGCTGTAAAATAAAATATACTTTCTCCTTCAGGTTGTCCTCTGTTTTTTTTCAACTAAAACAAATGATATAGTTGAAAGCTAAACTAATATTGAAATCCATGGACAATACAAATGAGATATATATATATATATATTTAGAAATATTTATGGCACATAGATGGCCAAGATCCCAAAAACTTCCATCTACTCAGGAGCTTAAAATAGAAACACTACATTTAAATATGTTAAAGTATTATATAACACTAAATAAATCTTAAATCACATACATAGTTGTCGTAATTGCGAGTTTGTTGGTAATGCTATGTTAAAAATTACAGGCTTGCGCATGCACAATGAGCGCCGAAGGCCCGAAAGTTATGGGTTGGACGGGGCTGCAATGAGCGATGAAGGAGTTCATTGCGGGCCTCACGTTGAGCGCCAAAGATGCTAATCATGAGGCCCGTACGTGACTGGATTGACGGGCCTGCAATGAGCACCAAAGGCACTCATCACGAGGCCCATATTTGACTGGCTTGAGGGGGGGAGGAGGCTCCAAACAGCTTACAAGTTACAGGCTTTAAAAAAAATTACGGCTTCAACGGCCGCCATTTTTTTCAAGCCCGTAACTGGGAAGCCGTGCGGAAAACCGCCAAAAGATGGCAATTAATTAAAAAAATAATTTATTAATTTCCCAAGCCCGCAAATGGTTTCACACCCGTAAATGCAAACAGGAGCATAGAGGAGAGAGAGGGGAGAGAAAGACACAGGGGAGGGAGCGGGGGGAGAGACACAGGCCAGGGAGATAAAGGGAAAAAATACCCAGGGGAGGGAGAGGGGGCAAAGAGACACAGGAAGGAGACACTGGGAGAGGCTCTCAATGAGCGCTGAAGGTCCAAAAGTTGCGTGTTCGCTGACGTCTGCAATGAGCCGTGAAGGCGCTCATTGCGAGGCCCGGAAAGTAGAAGAGGGAGAGGCTCATTGCGGGGCACAAAAGTTGCTGGTTGGCCGAGGCCTGCAATGAGCAGCAAATTAGAGGGGGGAGAGGCCTATCATCGCAGGGCCCGCAAGTTAGAGGGGGAGAGCCTTGCATTGCGCGGCAAACAGCATTACCAGGCTTCAAATTTTATTGCCTTAATTTTGGGCCGGCAAGTTGCTAGTATATATATAAGAACACACCATATAGAATCGGAAAATAGCTGAGTGGCCTTGTTACAAAAAGCACCTTGATTTTCCAGCAGAGACTTAGCCAAGTTCAGTCTAAGTAGCCAAAGAATACTGCATCTGAAAGTCCATATATTCTAATTATATTCTGATTTAAATAGATCAAATATATAGGGGTCCACATACTTTGGTATCAATCAGACACAATGAACAAGAATGTTATTGGAATGTGAAATCTGGCTAAATATAAAATTTTCACTGTATACATTATATGGTAAACTTCATCAGCACTTAATAAAATTCCAATTAAAGCATATATTTTATTTTACATCATAAACCCTAGACGAGAGAAAAGCATACATTTCCTATAAGTAAATACATTAAATAATTTTAAAATAACATCTATTGTAGCCTTGCTATGCTCCTGAATGCTGAAATGGATATGTTGATGTGAGGAGAGGCACCTATTCTATTGGACCTAGGGGCAGGCTGGGAGAGCATCCATGGATGGGTCTGGGAATCTTTACCACTTTGTGACACAAATACATGTTACTGTGACAGGGGGGTTTCAGTAGGCTTGTTACAACTGTTGGTGCTGTGCAAACCTCCCTTACTGGTGCTTTTCTCCATATGTCATAGCTCCACCTTTTATCAACTACAGGGCAAGGGCTCAGCCAATCAGGTAGTGTCAGGTCCTTTCTATTCTGGCCATTGCAGAGCATGTATTGCAGTTCATTGTTCATTATGTGTGGAAACTTTCCATGTTGCTAACCTGCCACCAGCCCAGCTTCAAACTCCAGCTTTATCAAGCATGGATTTCTTGTCAGGGCTCCCTAAGCCAAATTTTCTGCTATCTTCAGCATTTTCTACTCCTGCTCTGCTTTTAGCCAGTCAGATAGAAAACAAAAACTAAAATAGAAACTTAACACTCACTTTTCTACTTGAAACTAAATAAAATAAACTATGCCAGCATACTTAATTTTTTTTTTGTTACTTTACCAACCCTTAACACCCGCATCAGTCACCAGCCACCCCTGACAGTTGCTTATTGATAAACTAAATACTGAACTGGCACACTATTTCTAAAAAAATGCCGGCAATAAAATTTGAAGCCTGGCAATGCTGTTTGCCACACAATGCTATGTTCTGCCCCCTCTGAGCACTATCGGCTCTCATTGTAAGCCCCGCCCTGAGCGCCTTTGGTGCTCATCTTATAGCTCGCAATGAGCACCTTTGCACTCATTGCGAGCCTCTCCTCCCATCTACTTCACCACTCATTACAGGCCTCGCCAACTTGCAACTTTTGTGTTTGGGAATGCCGTGTGTCTCTTTCCACCAACTCCCCCCTGTCCCATCCCTGCGTCTTTCTCCTATGTGTCTCTGCTGAATCTTTGCGTAGCGCGTGGTGACTGCCGTTGGTTTTATCTTCAAAGTCCCGCGTGCCTGGCGTCGTTGGTGTCAGTGTTACTGTCTTTGCCGTTGTGTATTTTCTAAGTCCAGCGTGCCTGGCGTTGTTCATCTGTGTCCCGCGTGCCTGGCGTTGTTGGTGTAAGTGTTACAGTCTTTTTCCCGCTTCAACGATTTTCAATCTTAAAAAAAGACAAAATGCCTCAAATTAACTTGCAAGCTCACTCACAGGCTCCCTGGCTCCACAAAATAGAAAACCAGTAGCAGGATTTGAAACCAGGACCTACAATTCATAAAAAGGATTTTGTCAACTGCACTATGTCTCTGTATGATAAGCAGTGAGTATATAAAGTAATAAAGCTGAAATAGAATTTGTGCACCAGTAATAGCCTGAACTGTATTCTTTATATAGAAAGTTCTGAGAAGGCTTCAAAGGCTAAACAAGCAACTAAAACTGACAATATCTAACTCAATTACTTTTTCCACTATCTATTTAGTAGTGCATAGTGCATATGGTGACTTCAGTATCCCTTTAATAAGTATATTTTTATGAGACACAATCAGTTAGCAATTTATATGTGGAATTTCCCCTTTTGCAAACTCTCCTTTATTGTAAATTTTCTCAAAATTTGTAAGTAGTCCAAAAAGTCCAAATAAATCATTAGGTAGCAGATTAAGTGATGGATACTGTAAGCTAAAGTGACTGAAAAAAATGTTTCTTTTGATTCCTACATAATTTTGAATCATGATTTACTTATTTTGCCAAATGGAATCTGTTCTTAAATTAAAGACACATTTTTTATGTGAGTTTACTTAGACTCTGGAGCACAACCATTTTATACAGAGGTTCTTACACAGAAGGGTCTGGCAAGTTGAGACTCTCTAGTATATGGCTTCTATGGCCTCAAGATATTTTCCATGGATGTAACTTGGTATTTCATCATTTGCTACCTTAAGATTCACATAGCTTTTACCATAGCATAATATTGATGCATGACTTTAAGAGAAAGAATACCTTCTTCTAGATTGTGTGCTTTTATTTGGTATATTGTTTAGTTCACAAAGGGGTTAGACAAATTCTACCCATGTTGGCAATTGTTTCCTATTAAAACTATTTTATCTAACTATTGATTAATTTATATAAAGCATATAACTTAGAGAAACTATTAGCTGTGAGTAAGAATGCATGAGAAACATGTATTATTGTTAATGTCACAATATACTTGTTTGCATGTATGATGAGTCTGTTTCTGTAGATGTCCAGTAATAGGTGAATGGAGGAAATTGTGTTTGTTTTATTCAAATGCAAAGATGCAACCAATGCATCTGTTCCGCACTATAGTGTATATTAAGACAGGCCAGGAGTATGTCTATCCCTCAATATGGCAAATAGTTGAACAAAATGTGTGTCTGTTTTTTCTGAGTTAGGGATGTGCCATCTCTCACTTTGTGTGTATCTAGAAAACCCCTCCAAGTATGTATCTACAGAAAGTGTTTAGTTTTGTATAGTATAGTGAATATTTTGTATAGTGAAACCCAGGAATGTGTCTGTGTATATGGAAATAGCCTAACAACGTTCAACATCAAGTAAAATGCTAAATATAGATGATCTTGTCCTTATATTATGAACTACAAATATCCTTTAACATCATCAAAATATGTTGTATAACTACTCTAAAATATGGAACCTGTATCTAAACGTTAAAGTACCAAAATGAGACTTAATAATCATAGGGCCTCATTCTATTATCGGCCGTAGGAGATGCTGGGCCGCAAGGACCGGCCGCAAGCTATTCGGGTATTCTATTCCCCTCCGGCCGGGGATTCCGGCAGGCTTGCGGCCAGCGCCTTGCTATCCCTTGCGGCCGCTCGCGCCGGAGGAAAGCCTTTGATCTAAAACGGCCGCAAGAGTTTCGGCCGCAAGAAAATCCTGTTTGCTATTCAATTCCCCCGGGAACCCTCTCTGCAAGGCTAAAACCGAGCTGCAGCTTACTTGCAGCAAAAAGGTCCCGCTAGCACCAATTAAGCACATTATAAAGCCTAAATAAAGCCATCCTGCACTGTGAGGAGACTATAAAGTGATTGTAAAAAAAATCCGTAAAAAAAATATTTATTAATTTATGTCACATATCCATGTAAAAAGTCCAGAGTGCTTGGAGCACCTCAGACCCGCCCACGCTGCGGCCGGAAAATAAACAGTTAATGTAAACTCGGATTTGGGCTGATGTGCAAGCTTGAGAGGGGGTTGATATTAATCCTCATGTCCCCCAATATGATCCCTAGCATTTACAGAGCTTTACAGTGACATCTTGAATTTATTTTTGCGTTTAACGTTTTCTGAGCTTACGGCCGGTTGCAAGATATACTGCCGGCCGTAAGGGGAGATCCTTGGAATCGCAGCCTTGCGGCCATTTTAGTGTCCAACTATTTGTTTGTTGTTCAGTTGTGTCTGACTGTCCGTGACCTTATACATTACAGTGCGCCAGACACATTTGTCAGCCACCTCAAACTCAAGTTCATTTCTTCAATAACTTCATCTATCAATCTCCACCTATGCCATTCCCTTCTTTGTGCACTTCCCTTCTTTGTGAATCTTTCCCAGCATCAGAGTCTTCTCTAGTGAATACTGTCTTCTCATGATATGGTCAAAAAATTGTGCTTTAACCTCATAATCAACCCTTTTAGTGAAAAGATTAGCTTGCTTTGCTGTAGTATTGATTGATTGTATCTTCTTGCAGTCTAAGGGACTCTAAGCCGTTTTCCCCAGCACCACATTTCTAAGGAGTCAATTCTATGGTGCTCAGCCTTCTTTATTGTCCAGCTCTTACATTGTTTCTACGGGGAATACCATATTTCTAACTATTATAAACCTTTCTTGTCAGTATAATATATTTACTTTTTAACAGCGTATCTTTCTATAGCTTTCATTCTCAGAAGCAAACATCTTCTAATTTACTTGCTAAAGTCACCAGCTGCAGAGATACTGGAGTTCAGGAAAATAAAATGTGTCACTACCTCCACTTCCTCCCCATCTATTTGCCAGGAACTGAGATTGCTGTTTGCCATGCTCTATTTAAACTTTGAGCACCCTCATTCCTAGGTCCTTTATTTTCCCACCATCAGATATCAAAGTATCATCTGCATATCGAAAGTTGTTGATATTTCTCCCAGCAATATTAACTCCAGCTTTGAATTTGTTCATCCCAGCCTTACGCGTGATGTATTCTGCATATTTTTTGAATAATTAAGGTGACAATAAACAACATGGTCTCCCTCGTTTCCTGATCTTGAACCATTGTGCTGTTTCCTATTTGGTTCTGATTGTGGCTTCTTGGTTCAGATATAGATTTCTCAGGAGGCAGATGAGACAGTGTGATATCCAATCTCTTTAAGTACTTACCACATTTTGTTGTGATCCACAAAGTCAAAGGCTTTAGAGCTGTCGATGAAGCAAAGGTAATTGTTTTAATTGAAATCTTTTGCATTCTCTATTATCTAACGGACATCCTCAGTTTGATCGGTTGCTCCTGTGCCTGTGTGTATTCCTATGCCTCTGTGAAACATCTGGTAGTTCTCAGTCCACATATTACATAGTTACATAGTATTTTTGGCTGAAAATCGACTTTTAGTCCATCAAGTTCAACTTTTTTAGATTTCCTCTAATCTGCAATATGCAGATTATTTGTTAATTGATCCACAGGAAGGCAAACAGAAAAACGCCCAGTTAAACTTTGCCAATTGTCTCAAAAGGGCAAAAAAATTAAATGCCTTCCTGAGCCCAGATACTGGCAATTGGATTCCTCCCTGGATCAATACTCCCTCTGTAATTATGCAGGATAACCCTGAATGCCCTTTTTATTTAAAAATATACCCAAACCCTTTTTAAAGCTATATATCGAAACTGCTGTCACCACCTCCTTTGTAGAGAATTCCACAGTTTAACCACCCTTACTGTGAAGAACCCTTTTCTTTCTTTAAGGTGGAATCTGTTTTTCTTTTAAACTCAAAGGATATCCTCTTGTCAGTTGAAAACCTCTTTGCGCAAAAAGTTCACTTGACAAAGCTTTACTGACCCTGGATATTTTATATAAGGTAATCATATCTCCTCTTAGACCCCTTTTTTAATTTGGTTAGTCTTTCTTCATAACTTAGAACTTCCATTGCCCTTATTAGTTTTGTTGCCCTTCTCTGTACTTTTTCAAGCTCTAAAATGTCCTTTTTATGAAGTGGTGCCCAAAATTGTACTCCATATTCCAAATGAGGGTGTGCTAGGGATTTGTATAGTGGCAGAATTATATTTGCTTCCCTGGCTTCTATACCCTTCTTAATACTTGCTAATATTTTATTTGCCTTTGCAGCTTTTACCTAGGTGGTTGCCCACAAGCCTCCCAAATCCCTTTCAATATCTGATACTCATAGATTTGCTCTATTAAGATTATAGATTTCCTGGCTAATTTTCCTTTCCAAATGCATAACTTTACATTTATTCGTTTTAAATCTCATCTGCTATTTAGTTACCCATTTCTCTGATTTATACAAATCCATTTAGAGGGTACATATTGTTAGAGCCGAGCTTGCAGGATCTTAAGAATTACCCTGCAGGTATGTATAATTAGTGCAACTGTTGGATGATCGGAGCTCTCTTTAGCACTGCCTCTTTTGGAACTGGATTGTAGACTGACCTTTTCCAGTGCATTGGCTACTGTTGAGTATTTCAAATTTGTTGGCATAATGCAAGTAAACTAATACAGAGATAATAATCCAAAAATTTATCTAATTTAAAATAAATCGTAGTGAGTGGATTAGAATATTTGGTGTGTCTAATATGTGATAGTGACATGCTATGCGGTTCTTTTTATTTGGAGGTGACTTATTTATTGTATGTGAGATGTGAGAATGATGACCAAGTTCAAATGGGCACAAGGGGTCTGAGTGCTGATGAAGTGGTCAGCAGATAGTGAAGTGTATAAGTTGTAGTGGAAGAAAGCTTAGTCTTCAAGATTTTGATCTTGAAGTGACAGGATGCAATCCCCCCAAAAAATGTTTGCTAGACGGTTGGTGATGTACTAGAAGATATGTGGGATAATTATGTTGTTAAAAGAGTAATGAAGATGAAGAGCTGCATTGGGCATAGAACTGAAAATTAATAGTCAATAGTCGTTTGTGAGAAGAAGTACCAGAGGCATTACAACATCTGCTACTACAGAAATTCTCAAACTGGACTCCAGTGGTCTGCATGGTGGTACCAAACAAAATTAAGACAATTATTAAAGATACATAAAAAGCAGTACTGAGGTGCCTAAATACTAGATTGTATGGTTTCTTTGTGCACATACTATATTAGAATATAGTAACAATAAAATTAAGAAAAATAATAAATATGATTAGATGCTATGCAATACCCTCAGGAGTAATCAAGTGCTCCCTCAAAACCCTGTTCAATCTTTACAACTTGTTAAAAAAATCATGAAACACAGAGGTTATTAGAAGATGATAAGAAGTGTGATATGATGCCAGATACTCACCAAGTATAAACTAAAGGCTGGGAATTAATAGTGGCTGTCAAGACCCAAGGGAATGGAGTATATTCAGCTCTAGAATTTACTGTCTTCAGCTACAGGAATTCTCGCTCAGGACCTTGGTGTGGATGGGCCTCTCGGTGCCCAGTAGTCATATTAGGATCATTAGATGAAGCATCAGGAACACAGGATCGCAAGATCAACATAACTCTCACAATCTGCCCTTCAGTGGGCTTGAAATGGCCAAGGAGACCAATCCTACCCATAGATCTTCTTCCATGGTAGCAGCAGCAGTTCAGAATAAAATGACCAAAGGTGCTTTACTGAATGAATAGGCGCAGTACAGCTTTCATTAATCAATAGAAACATTGGAGCTCTACATAATGTAAAGGACCAGTGGAGCTTTCCTTGTTGAATAGGAGCAGTGGAGCTTTTAGCTATCTCTGATAGCTGCTTGTTTACTCTCTATAAAATAAATACCGCTCACTACCAACTTGTTGAGAAGCCTATGTGATAAATTTTGATGTGACATTGAATAACACAGGTTTGTCAACAAGTTTTTAGAGAGATTTTTATTTTTTTATTTTATACAGCGTAAATATGCAGCTAGCAAAGTAAAACAGATTTAATTGAAAGCTCCACTGCACCTTTTCATTCATTAAAGCTACAGCGCTCCTTTTCATTCAGTAAATACTTTTCTCTCAACTAACTTGCTGACAAATCCAAGTGATGAGGTTTGATGTAATAGTTCATCACATAGTCTTGTCAAGAAGTTAGTAAAGAAGTATTTACTGAATGAAAAGGAACAGTGGAGATTTTTGATCTATATGCTTTACATAGAACATAGAGTAATACCTGTATACATAAAGTATATGATTTAAAAAGGGAAGGAAAAATAGCCATGCAATTTATAATCTTAATGGAGCAAATCTAGGTGTATCAGATATTGAAAGGGATTTGGGAGTGCTTGTGGACAACCACCTAGGTAACAGTGCTCAAAGCCAACCAGCAGCTGCAAAGGCAAATACAATATTAGCATGTATTAAGAAGGGTATAGAAGCCAGGGAAGCAAATATAATTCTGCCACTATACAAATCTCTAGTACGCCCTCATTTGGAATATGGAGTACAATGTTGGGCACCACTTCATAAAAAGGACATTTTAGAGCTGGAAAAGGTACAGAGGAGGGCAACAAAACTAAGGGGAATGGAGGGGCTAAGTTATGAAGAAAGACAAACCAAATAAAATGTATTTTCTCTAGAAAAAAGGGGTCTAAGAGGAGATATGATTACCTTACATAAATTCATCCAGGGTCAGTATAAAGATTTGTCAAGGGAGCTTTTTGTGCCAAGAGGTTTTCAACTGACAAGAGGACATCCCTTAAGGGTTAGAAGTAAAAAGATTCCACCTTAAAGAAAGAAAAGGGTTCTTCAGGGTAAGGGTGGTTAATCTGTGGAATTCTCTACCAGAGGAGGTGGTGATTCGATAGATAACTTTAAAAGGGGACTGGATTTATTTCTAATTAAAAAGGGAATACAGGGTTATCATGGATAATTGGAGGGGCAGTATTGCTCCAGGGAGAGGTCCGGTCGGCGGTGTCTGGGATCGGGAGGGAATTGATTTTTTTTTATTTTATACAACTAATTAATTATTAGTTAATCTGCATATTGCAGATCAGAGGAAATCTTAAAAGGTTGAACTTGATGGACTGAAAGTCTTTTTTCAACCTTAAATACTATGGGCCTCATTCTATTAATGGACGTAAAATGGCAGCAAAGCTGCGATCTTACGGCCCCGTGGAGAGCTACTGCTACCCTGCTATTCAAATGGACAGCGCCGCAAGCATATCCCCCTTACGGCTGGCCGCACATCATGCAAACGGCCGCAAACGTTTCTCCCGCGCCCGTAAATCTTGTTTTCCGCCTGCATAGTCCGAAAACTGTAAATGCAAATATAAATTTAAGATGGCACTGTAAAGCTCTGTAAATGCTAGGCATCATAATGGGGGACATGAGGATTAATAGCAACACCCTCTCAAGCTTGCACATCGCCCAAATCCGATATATTATTTACGGTTTATTTTCCGTAAGGAAGTCCCGCGGGCTCGTCCTTGTTAAAACCTGTACGGGTTCGGAGGTTGAGGGCCGCAAACTCAAAGCATCGTAGAAGCCAATATATATTCAATCCAGCACTGCAAAGCACTGTAAATGATGGGGAACATAATGGGGGGGCATGAGGATTAATAGCAAAACATTCTCAGGCTTGCACATCGCCAAATTGTACTTTGATTTTAAAATCCGTCCAAGTCCCACGGACTTCAATGATCAAGCCCGTAGCTCGTTTATTCATGCCCGTAGCTCGTTATTCAAACCGTGCGGGCTTGCATTGATACATAAAACACGAAGATTGAACATGAAGTTAAATATCTTTATTTGCAGATTTGAGAGTAGGGGAATGTGGAGCTATTAATTCTAAAACCAAACATCACTTTCACTTTTAATAAAAGTACAGGATGGCTTTTCTATGCTACGACTTGTAAGTTAGCCCTTTACGACCCGTGGGTCTATTTTACCCATTTACGGACTTGACGGAGGCTAATCCCGCAGCTGTTGCGGGTCTGATGTGCTCCAAGCCCTTGGGACTTTGTCCACGGACATTTTACATGAATTAAAATAAAAATGATTTTCAGATTTGAGTGAAGGTGAATGTTGTGCTATGAATGCTAACACCTCCAATCACTTTAACGTCTCATCAAAGTGCAGGATGGCTTTATTATGTGCTTAATTGGTGCTAGCGGGACCTTTTTGGTGCAAGTAAGCTGCGGCTCGGTTTTAGCTAATTACGGCCTTGACGAAAGGGTTTACTTAGCATTTGAATAGCAACCGTGGCTTTCTTGCGGCCGTGTAAGATCAAAGGCTTTCCTGCTGCGCGTGCGGCCACAAGGGATAACAGGGCACCGGCCGCAAGTCTGCCGGAGTACTCGGTCTCAAGGGAATAGAATAGGCAAATAGCCTGCGGCCGGTCCTTGCGGCCACGCATCTCCTACGACCGTTAATAGAATGAGGCCCTATGTAGCTATGTAACTATGTAACAAGACAACTCAAAAAGTTTAAATACTGTGTATACTGTAAGTATAAATCTCAATTAATTGCAAGTAACCTGTCTTGTAGCGAGCGGCCTTACAGCTCATAAATTTAAAAATCTTCAAAACTAACTGGGACTGTTAAGATAATCATTAAGCTCTTGAATTTGGGAGCTGTCCTGATTACTGTCTGTTTTGTAGTTGCATAGCTCATCTTGGGTGTCTGATGCTGGCGGTGTGACATCTGGGGTATTTGAAGCTACATTGCTTTAGTACTTTAATTCTCTCACCAGGTCAATTGACTTGTCATAGAAAAGTAATTTTGCTACATCTGTTTCGTCTTCATCACTGTCATCACTGCCATCTTCATCACTCCCTATGTTTTTCATCATTCAGAAAAGTATAATTCAGTCTGTAAGATAATGCACAACAGGTGTTCCTTCATTTGCATTCATCTACTCTGCAAGATTTTCTTCATTAAGAATACTTGCTATATCCTTGGCAACAGGTTGTGTACCATTTTTGAACACTCAAGGAACTCCTGAACAACTTCTTCTTGCCTTAATAAATAAAACATTTTTAAATAGTTCTCATCATTTTAGATGATACTTCCACCTTCTCCCAAGTTCTAGCATAGAACCAGACAACATCCTTCATATTAAATTCTTTAATATAGGTCAGTAAGGACTCACTGTATCTAACATACATTTCATAAAAAGTGGGCGATCCTTTGAATTTAGAGAGTGCAGTATACCTTGGTGCAGTGGTTTTATAAGTAATTTACATTTGGGTGGTAAATACATTGTGAAAAACATTATTTTTACACAAGAGTCTATGGGGTGGGATGAACAGTTGTCCAGTTGTCAAATGGGTTTTGCAGTCTTCCAGTAGTCCTATGCAGTGTGCTCTGGCTTCTGGCACAAACATTTCAAACCATACTATGGTAATCTCAGTTGTAATCCAATCATATATTTGCACAGTATGTTACTGGGTACATTTTAATACATTTCAAGGACCTGGGGCATACCTGCAGCATTTGAGCAACCTAAAATAGTAAGCCTGTCCCTAGATCTTTTGAATCCTGCGTGCTCTTTACTCATCTTCTGCTATTAATGTTTTGCTAGGTGTACACCACAAATATAATGCAGTTTCATCAACATTATACTCCTGCTCATGTCATAGCAATGATTTTGGCAATTTTTTAAACATACTCAGCAGCTCCTTTTTGTTTTGCAGAAAGCTTTTTTCCACACTCTTTATGGAATGAAATTCCATAACGCTTCTTGAATCTTTGCAGCCATTCTTCAGTATATTAACACTCATGTTCTAATTTATGTTCTTTATGGAACAACTGAGCCTGCTAGCTTATCGAGCTACCAGACAATTACACTCCATCACCATACTGTCAAAACCATTTCATCATCACTCAGTTGTGATCAGTACTCTCACTGTTTTTCTAATGGACGATTGCTTCTTGGAATCACTGTCTACATAGAATTTCAATAGATTTTCCCTTTGCTTCTTAAGGTCACAGTTGATGAACCTATATCATAGATTTCACATACCTTATGCACTGAAAAACCACATTTCTTCAACAGTTCAACTTTCTCTTGAATTGTTATGGACCAGTGTTTGTGGTTGTGCTCTCAGTTTCCCCTTTGTTTATTCGCAATGGTGCTGTTTGTCCAGTCACGGTACACTTTAAGCAAAGTAGCAAGTAAACAGTTCAAATGCTGCTCTGTTTCAGAAATTATTATTAAGAAGGGTATAGAAGCAAGGGAAGCAAATATAATTCTCTACTATACAAATCCCTAGTAAGCCCTCATTTGGAATATGGAGTACAATTTTCGGCACCACTACATAAAAGGACATTTCAGAGCTGGAAAAATTACAGAGAAGGGCAACAAAGCTAGGAATGGAGGGGCTAAGTTAAGAAGAAAGACTAACGAAATTAAACTTATTTACTCTAGAAAAAAGGCATCTAAGAGGGCATATGATTACCCTATGTCTATAAATCCAGGGTCAATACAAGGCTTTGTCAAGGGAACTTTTTGTGCCAAGAGGGGACTTCCTTTGAGATTAGAAGTAAAAAGATGTCACCTTAAAGAAAGAAAAGGGTTCTTCACAGTAAGGGTGGTTAATCTGTGGAATTCTCTACCAAAAGAGGTGGTGACAGCGGATTTGATAATTAACTTTAAAAAGGGTTTGGATATATTTTTAAATAAAAGGGCATTAAGGGCTATCCTGGATAAATAGAGAGGGAGTATTGATCCAGGGATGAATCCGATCGCCAGTATCTGGGATCAGAAAATCATTTTATATTTTTTTTCCCTGTTGAGACAATTGGCAAAGCTTCCCTGGGTTTTCTTTTTCTGTTTTCCTTCCGTCTTTTTGAACCTGAATTACTATGTAACTATGTAACAAGTGGTGAGAGCAGTGAAGTGTTTAAAGCCACTCATGGTTCAGTTTGATAATTTTTAAAAGGGAACTGGCATTCACAGTGTGGTGAAGCATGGAGAGGCAGTCAGTGCCAACCAAGAATCTGCTGAAACCTTTGTTAGTGAGTTTAGGGACTATGTAGAGATTGAGGCGGTTTTATTCCACAACAAGTCTTCAATTGGAAGAAAATGCCAAACAGAACCTACCTCACTCAAGAGGAGAAGGCATTGCCAGGGCCCAAATCGATGAAGGATAGGCTAACTCTGTTGTTCTGTGGGGATGCTAGTGCGGATTTAAACATTAAGGGCCCTATTAAATTCCAGCCTCATAAATAAGAGGCTTCTACTTAAGGCCTACATACTGCAAAGTTTCTCTAACTTACAATGCTATTACAATCGCCCTGCTGCAAGCAACGTATGAGCTACGCAGCAGGGCCATACGTATCAACACTGCGTAAATGTACATGAGGAGTGACAGCCTGCGATATGATATCGCAGGCTCCCACTCCTCATCAAATGCTGCGGGGGTCCTAAACGGGACCTCCGCAGCAGTCCCCCACATAAGCCCTGCCGTGGGGGGTACTCCAACTACCCCCCCCGGCACCTAAAATTAACCCCCTCTATGCGGGGGTCCCCATCGGGACCGATCAGGCCCCCGCTGCATTTAATACTTTTAAATTCCCCGCCGCGGCTCCTTAAAGGGCTCGCGGCACACTATTACGCAACCCCGGCCGCGGCACCTAAAATTAACCCCCCTTTATGCTGGGGGTCTCCATCGGGACCCCCCATGTGTCCCCACATTAACCCCATGCAGGGGTGTCCCCGATCTGCATATATCAGGCCCCCCGCTGCATTTAAAAGTTTTAAATTCCCCGCCACGGCTCCTTAAAGGGGCCGCAACACACTATTACGCAACCCCGGCCGCGGCACCTAAAATTAACCCCCTTTATGCTGGGGATCTCCATCGGGACCCCCCAATCGTCCCCACATTAACCCCTTGCAGGGTGGGTCCCGATCTGCATAGATCAGGCCCCCCCCTGCATTTCAAAGTTTTAAACTCCCCACCGCGGCTCCTTAATGGGGCCACGGCACACTATTACTCAATCCCGGCACCTACAATTAACCCCCCTCTATGCTGGGGGTCCCCATCGGACCCCCAAAGTGTACCCATATAAACCCCTTGCTGCAGGGGTCCATAGGAACCCCCGCAGCCCCCCCCCCACATTAATCCCCTGCAGCGGGGGTCCCAGATCGGCACCGATCGTGACCCTGCTGCATTTCAATTTTAAATTTCCCGCCTCGCGGGTCCTTAAAGGACCGTAAAGGTCCTGAAAGGACTCGCACTAAAAATATTAGCCCCAGGCAACTATAATTAACCCTATAACTCATGAAGTTCAATACAGACCCCCATAAGGCTTTAATTAACCCTATAACTCATGGTGGTCAATACAGACCCCCATAAGGCTTTAATTAACCCTATAACTCATGGTGGTCAATACAGACCCCATAAGCACTTAATTAACCCGGTCACTCATGAAGGTCAATACAGACCCCCATAAGGCCTTAATTAACCCTATAACTTATGGTGGTCAATACAGACCCCCATAAGCACTTAATTAACCCTGTCACTCATGAAGGTCAATACAGACCCCCAAAAGGCTTTAATTAACCCTATAAATCATGGTGGTCAATACCGACCCCCATAAGCACTTAATTAACCCTGTCACTCATGAAGGTCAATACAGACCCCCATAAGGCCTAGATTAACCCTGTCACTCATGAAGGTCAATACAGACCCCCATAAGCCTCTATTTAACCCCATCATTTCCTAAGGGTATATTATGACCATTATGGGCCTGTTACAACCCAACGTTAACCACATAAGTGCCATGACGGTCCTCAAGGACCATCATGATACTAACTGCAAACACTACACTATAACACCCAATAAACCATTTAATCTAAACTAACACCCCTCTACACTAATCTATTAACACTTTCACTACCTACCTACACTACCTACCCCCTAATAAACCTTCCCAACACTCTAATTACAAAAAATAAAAAAAACTACCTTACAAAAAAAACCTACAGTACAGAAAAAAAACCTACAGTACAGAAAAAAAACCAAATACATTACAACCCACCCCCCACTACAGAAAATAATAAAATTACACACCTGAAAAGGAAAGACAGATATACACAATACAATACATACATATAATACATTACACATATTAAATACAATACATGACATTACATACATTACATATAATATATTACATATAATATATTACATATAATATACTACATATAATAGATTAAATACAATACATTACATTCCATATATTACATTACATATATTACATATAATACAAATCAAATACCCCCTATCTATCTAACATACAATCTATTTAATATAAAATACATCCTAACTAAATCAAATACATCCCCCTATCAATCTAATATACAATAAATCCTAACTACATACACAGACCCTTATTCTAAGCTAAAATAAAATAATTACAGTCCTAACTACATACAGAGACCCTAATTCTAAGCTAAAATAAAATAATTACAGTCCTAACTACATACACAGACCCTAATTCTATGCTAAAATAATTACAGTCCTAACTACATACACAGACCCTAATTCTAAGCTAAAATAAAATAATTACAGTCCTAACTACACAGACCCTAATTCTAAGCTAAAATAAAATAATTACAGTCCTAACTACACAGACCCTAATTCTAAGCTAAAATAAAATAATTAAGACCACTTACCTTAAAGATGTTGCTTCAGATCACTAACCTAGGGGTAAAACAAAACAAAATAATTAGTAGAAAACATTAACATGAAATAAATAAACATTATATACATTCTAAATATTATACTCACCTTTCCAGCATGTCCCGTCATTGTTCAGCTCTTCTGGCGCGGCCCTGTTAAAAAACACAATACATTAATACATTAATACAATATATAAACAAGAAATAAAATAAACATATAAACATCTCAATATACATTTAACTTACCTCCCCGCGATGTCCCCGGCCTTCTCCCCTTCTCCCCGGAAGAGCTGAACAATGACGGGACATGCTGGAAAGGTGAGTATAATATTTAGAATGTATATAATGTTTATTTATTTCATGTTAATGTTTTCTACTAATTATTTTGTTTTGTTTTACCCCTAGGTTAGTGGTCTGAAGCAACATCTTAAAGGTAAGTGGTCTTAATTATTTTATTTTAGCTTAGAATTAGGGTCTGTGTATGTAGTTAGGATTTATTGTAGATTAGATAGATAGGGGGATGTATATGATATAGTTAGGATTTATTTTATATTAAATCCATTGTATGTTAGATAGGCAGTATTTGATTTGTATTATATGTAATATATTATATGTAATGTATGTAATGTCATGTATTGTATGTAATGTATTATATGTAATATATTATATGTAATATATGTAATGTATTGTATGTAATGTATTATATGCAATATATTATACTAGCGACTTGCCCGTCAAAAATGACGGCAATAAAAACTGAAGCCTGGCAATGCTGTTTGCCACACAATGTAAGCCTCTCCCCCTCTACTTTACTGGCCTTGTGATGAGCGCCTTTGGCGCTCATCACAGGTCTTGCAATGAGCCCCTTTGGAGCTCATTGCGAGTCTCTCCCTCTGTCTACTTCCTCCCTCGTGTCTTATTTCCCCCCTCCTCTCCCTCCCTTGTGTCTCCTTCCACCTCGTCTACCTCCTTTGTATCTCCTGCCCCCCTGTGTTTTTACCTTCCTCTCCCTCCCGTGTCTCTAAACCCCTCCCCTGTGTCTCTTTCCCCCTTCTCCCTCCCATGCATCTCTTCCCCCCCCTGTGTCTCCCCCAACCCTCCCCTGTGTCTGTTCCCCCCTGGCCTGTGTCTCTTTCCCCCTCCCCCTGTGTCTGTTACGGCCTTCCTCGTGTCTCCATTTCCCTCCCTTGTGTATCTTCCCCCCTGCACTCTCTCCCCTGTGTCTCTTCCCCCTCCTCTCACTCCCCTGTGTCTTTTCCCCCTCCTCTTTCTGTGCCTCTTCCTCCCTGTCTCTTCCCCCTCACCCTCTGTGTCTCTCCCCACTCTGTGTCTTCCACCCTCTCCCTCTGTGCCTCTTCCCCCGCCTCTCTCTGTGTGTCTCGCCACTGTGTCTCTTCACCCCTGCCTCTGCCCCCCCCTGTGCCTCTTTCCCCCTCTCTCTGTACCTCTTCCCCCCCTTCCCTCTGTGTCTCTTCCTCCCTCACCCTCTGTATCTCTCCCCCCTGTGTCTCTTCCCCCCTCTCCCTCTGTGCCTCTTCCCCCCTCTCCCTCTGTGCCTGTTCCCCCCTGGCCTGTGTCTCTTTCCCCCTTCCCCCTGTGTCTGTTCCCCTCTCCCCCCCCGCCCATTTCCCTCCCATATGTATCTTCCCCCTGTTCTCCCTCCCATGTGTCTTTTCCCCCTCCTCTACCTCCCCTGTGTCTCTTTCCCACCTATCCCTCTGTGTCTCTCCCCCCTCCCTCTGTGTCTCTTCCCCACTCTCCCTCTGTGCCTTTTCCCCACTCTCCCTCTGTGCCGTGCCTCTCCCCCCCCTCTTCCCCACTCTCCCTCTTCCCCACTCTCCCTCTGTGCCTCTACCCCCCCCCCCCTCTTCCCCACTCTCCCTCTTCCCCACTCTCCCTCTGTGCCTCTCCCCCCTCTTCCCCACTCTCCCTCCCCTCTTCCCCACTCTCCCTCTGTGCCTCTACCCCCCTCTTCCCCACTCTTTCATCTGCTCTCGGGCCGCGCTGCGCGCAAGCGCGGCTCGCGCCGCGCTGCGCGCATGCGCGGCTCACGCCGCGCTCTGCGCATGCGCGGCTCGCGCCGCGCTCTGCGCAATGCGCAGCAGTTTATAATTGTCTAACTGCGATTCGTCTGAAGCGTGACGACGAATCGCAGTTAGACAATTATAATATGTGATGTAATATATTATATGTAATATATGTAATGTATGTAATGTAATGTATTGTATGTAATATATGTAATGTATTATATGTATGTATGTATTGTATTGTGTATATCTGTCTTTCCTTTTCAGGTGTGTATTTTTTTTATTTTCTGTAGTGGGGGGGTTGTATTGTATTTGTTTTTTTTCTGTACTGTAGTTTTTTTTTCTGTACTGTAGTTTTTTTTTTCTGTAAGGTAGGTTTTTTTATTTTCTGTAAGTTAGGTTTATTTATTTTTTGTAAGGTAGGTTTTTTAATTTTTTTTTAATTAGAGTATTGGGAAGGTTTATTAGGGGGTAGGTAGTGTAGGTAGGTAGTGAAAGGGGTTAGTTTAGATTAAATGGTTTATTGGGGGTTATAGTGTAGTGTTTGTAGTTAGTGTCATGATGGTCCTTGAGGACCGTCATGGCACTTATGTGGTTAATGTTGGGTTGTAACTGGCCCATACTGATAATAATATACCCTTATGGTACTGATGGGGTTAAATAGAGGCTTATGGGGGTCTGTATTGACCTTCATGAGTGACAGGGTTAATTAAGTGCTTATGGGGGTCTGTATTGACCACCATGAGTTATAGGGTTAATTAAGGCCTTATGGGAGTCTGTATTGACCACCATGAGTTATAGGGTTAATTAAAGCCTTATGGGGGTCTGTATTGACCACCATGAGTGACGAGGTTAATTAAGGCCTCATGGGGGTCTGTCTTGACCACCATGAGTTATAGAGTTAATTAAGGCCTTATGGGGGTCTGTATTGACCACCATGAGTTATAGGGTTAATTATAGTTCCCTGGGGTTAATATTTTTAGTGCGAGTCCTTTCAGGACCTTTACAGTCCTTTAAAGACCCGCGAGGCTGGAAATTTAAAATTTAAATGCAGCAGGGTCACGATCGGTGCCGATCGGGGCCCCCCGCTGCAGGGGGTTAATGTGTGGGGGCTGCGGGGTCCCTATGGACCCCTGCATCAAGGGGTTTATTTCGGTACACTTCGGGGGTCCCGATGTGGACCCCAGCATAGAGGGGGGTTAATTCTAGGTGCCGCGGCCGGGATTGGGTAATAGTGTGCCGCGGCCCCTTTAAGGAGCCGCGGCGGGGAATTTAAAACTTTTAAATGCAGCGGGGGGCCTGATCGGTGCCGATCGGGGACCCCCGCTGCAAGGGGTTAATGTGGGGGTGCTGCAGGGGTCCCGATAGAGACCCCTGCAGCATGGGGATGTGTATAGGGTGCAGGAGGGAGCCTCACACTGCTGTCTCGGGCTGCTCCGAGGCAGCACGTAGAGGCTTTAGGATCCCTTGCGGGCACTTTTTGTGCCCGTAGGGATTCTTACGATATGCGATAATCATGCGTAGATTTAAGGCTGCGTGTGACTACGTAGCTCTCTCGGAGCCTATTCTCGGCCATTTTTTCGTAGTCATATCGCAAAGCAGGCTGCGAGAGATTCGGTACTCGCAAACAGCAAAAAAAATGCCTTTTGCGAGCACTGAGAGAACTACGTGGGATAATTTAATAGGGCCCTCAGCCTCTACTCGTCAAGGTAATAACCCACATGTTTTTAAGAGAGAAAGTTATGTGTAAAATGAAGGCCTAACAGCAAAGCCTGGGCAACTTTGCAGTTCTTCATCGAATGGATGAACAAAATGTTTGGCCCAGTGTAAAAAAAATATTTGCAGGAAAAAGAACTGCCTCTTAGGGCTCTGTTAATAATGGACAATGTTCCTGCTCACCCCCCAGGCTTGTTAAGTCAACTTGCTGGGTGACTTTAATTTTATAACTATGAAGTTCTTGCCCCACTAACACAACTTCTCTGATTCAGCCTATGGAAAAGCAGGTCATCTTAAACTGTATGCCAAGGCCTTCTTTCAGAAGTACTTTAAGGTGTCCTTGGATTCTGCATTGACACCAAAAGAGTTTTGGAAGGACCATTTCGATATCCTCCACTGTGTCACTCTGATAGATTAGGCCTAGCTTGAAGTCTCTTACAAAACCATGAACTCTGCCTAGAGAAAATTGTGTCCAGAAGCTGTAACTCCGAGAGACTTAGTCAAAGAGTTAGTGGAGGAGCACAGACAAGATCTCAGCACTGAGGAGCTACTAGAACTCCAAAGGGAGCAGCAACAGATAGTATCTGAGGAACTTTGTTCAGGTGAAGAGAAGGGAAGGGAAGAAACACCTTCTGCACTGACAAAAGAACTGTGTTCTAAATGAGTTGAATTACAAAATTTTGTTGAAAAGTATCACCTGACAAAGCTCAAGCAAGCTGAAATATGCACTTGTTAAATGATCAAATAATATCTCACTTCAGATGCATTTTGAAATGTAGGCAGAAGCAAGTTTCTCTTGATAATTTTAAGTAAAACTCTCTACATCAGTGTCTCCAACAGGGTTTAGTTATGTTAAGAGACAAAAAAGAGAAAGAACCCCTGAAGTTTTTTTGGAAGGGGACTCCCATTCCAAGCAATAACCTCTCTCCTCCTCTTCCTGTCCGAAATCCCATTGGGCTAACAGCTTCTCTCAGTACAGGTACAATATTTTTTTTAATCTAATCATTATTTTTTTATTTATGTCTGTTTTTCTTCATTTTTTGTATTAAGAAAAAAAACACCATCAATTAAAAGTAACATTTTAAATTTCTGGGGTTCATAATCAGAATATTTCAATCTTCATTAATCCTTATGGGAAAAGTTTGTTTGATACTTATGATGTCTAGAATGACATAACAATGAGTACCATTGTAGATGCTGCTTGGCATTAAGTACTACAGGCTTGGCTTCGGGAATGAAGATTTAAGAGGGCTGTCCACATCTATGGGCTCTTAGGTGGCTGAGGAGGCCAATGCGGGACAGGCAGACTCAACCACAGTGGTTGCACAGGAAAGTTTGTTCTTGGTTATGACACCATTTTTTCTACGTTTCCTCTTGTCCTCAATACCAGCCCTGCGTGTGGTCTCGAAAGAGGAGACAGCCTGGTGAATGGTACTTCTCCATGTCTTTCGGTCTAAAGCTAAGGCGGACCATCGACGATCAAGGGACTGTTCCAGTGAGTCCTTGTACCTCTTCTTTGGCCCTCCTCTGTCACGATTGCCAGTTGTGAGCTCACCTTATAGCACAATCTTTGGAAGTCGATCATCCTCCATCCTAGAGATGTGTCCTGCCCAGCGTAACCGCTTCTTCAACAGTATGGCCTCAATGTCGGTGATTCCTGCCTGTTCTAGGACTTCAGTGTTGGGGATGTGGTCATTCCAGTGAATGTTGAGTATGGTGCGGAGCAGCGTTGATGAAAGCGCTCAAGAAGTCATAGGTGGTGGCGGTAGGTAAACGTACAGAAGGGTGGTCAGCACAACAGCTCCGTACACGTTGACCTTTCTGCATTTGTTTAGATGCTTGTTTTTCCAAACTCTTTTATATAACTTGCTGAATGCATCATTTGCCTTTGCCAGTCTGTTGTCAATTTCCTTGTCAATCTTTACGTCCGAGTAGATGATGCAACCCAGGTAGGTAAACCGATGGACTGTTTTTAGACTCACCAATAGTGATGTGAGGAGGACAGTAATCTTCCTGAGCTGCAGGCTGGTGGAGAACTTCAGTCTTCTTCAAACTGACTTCTACACCCAAGAGTTCAGCAGCCTTGGTGAAGCAAGATGTCATTTGCTGCAAAGCTATCACCGTATGGGAAACGAGGGCAGCATCGTCGGTGAAGAGTAGCTCTCGAACGAGTCGTTGCACTGTCTTGATGTTGGCCTTTAGTTGCCTCAGGTTGAACAGACTGCCGTCTGTGAGGAATCGGATGTAGAGTCCATCCTCAACATGAAGGTTTACTGTGCACTTTTGCAGCAGCATACTGAAGAATAGATGGAATTGTCTTTTAGCCAGCTTTCGAAACCATGTGCAAATATTTACTGCAATTCCTGTATCACTTACTTTGCACATGTGTTTCATCTAAATCTTAAAAACTTTTATCTGTGTAAAAAACTTTTTACTTACATTGCATTCATTGACTATAAAATGTCTGCAGATTGATCCAGACCACTGTGCAAATAGTATAACTCCAAATCATGCACTCCCACTTTCTGCCATCCCAGTATGTCAGGCCCTCACAGAATCTATTCAGTCTCATCTTTTGAGGCATAGCCCTTAACTTCTTTGCTACAGACTTTTATCCCTGACTGTTTCATAGACTAATAATATATACTTCTATACTAGAATAACATTTCTATCCAACTCTTTGCTTAGATAATATGTCCCCACCTCTTAGCTTGAGGAATAAGCCTTGCTTTCCTTAATTAGGCTAAACAATTCAACTCTAGCAGACCTCAAATCACACATAAAACATTTTGTTATCACTTCTCCTTGAGGAAGGGAAGGCCTGAAGTCATGGGTCTTAATTAGGTTTTCCTCCTTATGTACCATATTATCTAAATTAGTTGAATATGATTGAAATTCTGGATCCATTTTAACAAGCCATATTAAGTTATAACCTTAGTTTCTATGATTGTGTATTTATCAGTTTCCTGCTGCAAGAAGATTTAAAGTTCCTTATATTACTTTTTGTTAAACATATCCTAGGAAGGGAATGAGTAAAAGCAGACATCTAATGATAAGTTATTGAGATCAATAGAGCTCTTAAAAGAAACTGTTTCCCAAAGATAATGTATAGATATCCATTTGTAGCCATAAAGGACGGATTGTTTTTCCAATTAGTGTCCCAATATAATATATTGATGTTAGCATCTGCAATCAGATTATATGACTATAACACATTACCAAAGTCTTTCTTCCAAAATTTGTTTACTCTGAGGCATGAAAATGGTATTGCTTTTTATATGTAATAATGAAACGTTCATCTGATGCAATAAATATGTCAAAGGTTATGTTAAGGTGATATTTTTCATTGCTGATTTAGTAAAAAGATAAAAGAAAAATATAAGAAAACATGTATTTCTATATCTTTTACAATTCAAACTGCTGCATAGAGAAATAGTAGTGTTTTATATGCAAATAATAGAACCCATAATTTGAGTAAAAATGTCTATTTGTTACTTTAGGTTTCACAGAGAAACACATACAACTGATACATTGTTTCTGTATTTGCTAAGGAATGATAGATACGAAGCTAAAGAAAAACATAACATTTTGAAAGCTTTCATGATCTTTCTCCTAAATTTCTCCTAAATTAGACATTAAAGTTATTACCTTTCACCACTTTTTATTGCAAGAGTAACTCATCTCACAGTACCATTTTTCAATACTTTTTAATGCAGCAAAAAAAAAAAAAAAAAAACACTAATAATAATGATATGGTAGGCATTTCCTATATTATGTGGTTCATTTACAAAAAGTAATATAATAAGCAAGGTGCCATTGTTTTGTAAGTTCATGTGCTCCAATATACAAATCTGTACAGTAACTTATTTGACACAAAATAAGAGCCAAAATATCCATCAGTACATACATATGCTAATTCTACCTAAGCAAAAAGCTTGTCCTACTAATAATAACAAATTATATTTTCTAGTTTTGAGTTTAGTCAAATTAGAAAAAAATATTTTTCAGAAAGCTAACATAAGCACAGGATATAGATGTCATGACTCATTTAAGAGAAATAATTTCCATTGCAACATACATGGAACATACTGTTAATGTTACTGAAAATGTCATATTTTAACCACAATGTCAATTTAAAAAAATTGAGCAATTAAATAAATCTAATTGCTACAAAAAGAAAACCAAACATAATCACACCATTCACATCAAAATATAAAAGTAGATAAAGAAAATAAACAGAAAACTAAAAATGAGGCATAATTCATAACATAGTTTTGACATCTAGGTTTTGGCAAGGCTGCTAAAAACGCAGAAATATCAAGAGGAATCCAAACCTTACATGGCGAAAAGGTTGATACTGCATCTAATGTGACAGACATCAATGTAACACCTGCCAAAATAGGTCTTGCAATTTTCTATAGTATATATTAGTCCTAAAATGACTACACGTCTTTGTTCACACTCTTGTTTCTCTTTTTTTTCTTTTCCATGTGCTATTTTAACCTGTCAGAGCACTGCTTTTATTTTTATATGCAACAATAGCCAATGTTTACTTGGAACCCATGATTTTTCTTGCTCCATGGTGATAGCAGAGATCAAATTGGGTATCCAATGTCAAAATGACAATTACTTAATACTATATCATTTCAGTATTTTTTTTTCATATTCCATCCACTTTTTCTTCCTCCTAACACTTTCATTTGCTAAACGATAACTGGATTTATAACACCTAGAATATAACACCATGCTGTTGAATAGGACAAGTGATTGTTGCAGAGATAACTGTGACATATTGCATTGACAACATACTCATTGTATTGACAACATTTATGTTGGGACCTTTCTCAATCAACCTTTTGTTATACTCCTTTGCTTCTGGGTCATTTTTTTCAGGGCTCTTATTATAGTTATGATGATGTTCCTGCACATAAGAGCAATGTATAAGAGGCAATAGAGGGATAAGACAAGAAAATAAAAAAAGATGAGAATCATTTGATGATATATTATAAGACTGAAGACAGCATGAGGTGGTGTGAGTCCCAAGATATTAGTCTTATTTGGTTGAGTCCCTTAGCCACACCCAGTAGTGAGAAACAGTTTATTTGTTGAATGGCTAAGATGGATGAAGTAGTGAAAAAGGTTAATATCACATATTTACAGAGAGACATTATTGATTTATTATTGACTCAAGAGAGGAATTCCATTTTGCAGTGTAGCACAAGCACATTGAAAATTATGGTTCATGACTTAACACCCTGAGTACCAATCCCACAAAATTTGTATTTATAATTTTGGTAATCTAATATAAAACATGCAGTTTATAATGTGAATTGCCCCTTATTGTTTTACCTGATGCCACAATAGTTTGTATACTATCTGAGCCTTCATTGACATCTGGCTTGAAATCAACTAGCAGACCATTTTCGTTGAACCTCAGTACTGAGTAAGGGAAGTGTAATTTCTTGAGACTAAACAAAAATAAAAACACATTCCTAAGCATCACTCTATCCATGTGAATGTTGTGACGGATTCTTTACAAAGAAGTGCTTATGATTCCAAGACTCCCCTTGCTGAGAAAAGTACCACTAACATTTTTTATCAGAAACTTTTTTTTAGGGAACTTGCATAAGAGTCTGTAGAATGAACAATGGGTTAAAACAATATGTATTGTCAAGGAGATCCAAAATAATGAATTAGTTAAACCTACAGATTCAGTGCACTGAGTTTAAACTGACAATCAATGCAATGATGTCAATAATCTAAAATGTCTCTTACTGATGAATCCAGGAAAACAATGCAGTATCAGTTTTTCTTTTCTCCCAGATGAACGCTAACCAAAATATAAAATCTTTCAAGAATACATGACCAATTTTTACACTTAATTTTCAGGCCTTAAACTTAATATTTCCAGATACGTGTGATTTTGAGGCCTGCTTATGTGTTTCTCAGTTTCAATTGTACCAGTATAATGAATGCCTCCTAATCCAAGCTTCATTAATTGGAATTTATACCTATTTAACTTAAGCAAGTTTATTTTCAGTTCCATTGCTAGGAATATTTATGACAGATATGTGCTTTAAAAATGGTTGATTGTCTATAATTTTACCTACCATGTCATTATTTAGTCCTTTTTTTATCTAACATAAAAAAATATCCAACATATCCACTTTTTGGGTTTTATAAGTTTTTTTTATTTCTCCTTCTGAAATTCTACATTTGGAAAAAAAGTGACAGGAGGTGCACTTGCAAATGGCTTCATAGCTTTGAATAAGCATATGACAATATTACAAAAATAACATTCTATAGTAAATAAATGACAATAATGATGATCCTAAATATCAGTAAATAAATATAAACTAGTAAAAACTACATATAAGACCAATCACAAATGATGGGTCTAAAAAACGGAGCGCTCCAGAGTCAATATAGTCCCAAAGGTAGATATGTAAGATAAATGGGGACTATTTATACGCTTAGTAATGTCCCATAAAAAGCCAGCTCGATGATGGTACTCGTGGTACCTTAGTCAAATAGGTCCAGTATGTCCAATAAGTCCAATGACTCCAAGGGGGCGATAAACTGTAGTCCAAGAAAATATATAGTCCTCCTTGGTAGTATCTGTGTACTGGTGGTCAATGGAAATTGCAGCCTCCTCAGACGGCACCGTTCATGTGGCGCGTGTATAATCAATGAATCAATGATCATTCTGGGACTTGTAGTTTGATACTATGACTTCTGGTATATTCACTTCCTGTTGTGTCCCACGGAGCTGATGATGTAAAGAGAGGTGGCAGCCGAGGTCAGAGCTGTGGGAGTTCATGTCAGGAATGTGACAAGTGTGAAGCACCACTATGATAACTGTCAGTCCATAGTGAAGAGAAAGATGCCTGAGCAAACTGGTAAAGCAAGCGCCACAGGTGGTGGTCCCACAGCAGTCATGGCATATAACACATGGGAGGAACTCCTCAGGGGCAGAATGTCTACAGCCACCTTTGCTGGTGTACATACTCACATTTCAGGGACATTGCAATTATATAACGTCATAATAAATCATGTTCACAAAACACTCTTACTCATTGAAATTACCTACTGTACATCACACAGCATTGGCTCCGTAACTCAACTGCAATATAAATATCACGTAAACACAGTATCTGATGACCATTGACGATTAATCATGTTATCCTTAAACCCACACAAAAATGTGTGATGTTATATTTATACTATAATAATCATAACAATTAAAGTATACAGCGCTTTTCTCCTAAATCACCATATCTACCTTGCTAATAATAGAGTCCACCACCACAAAAACCTGTCAGTTGCTCTGCCTAATCTGCACTACACTCCTCCATTAGAGCTGTTCTCCTGGCTGTTAAAGGGAACAGCTCTATCAGGCATTGTCATTACTGAATGCTGCAAATTCCCAACAGTTTCAATTAATCTGACACATCTGTTGGTGTTTACCTACTCAGAACTGACCTGCCTCCTTCAGTTCTGTCTGTTTCGCCCAGCTACCTCCCTGGACATTCTCACTAACTCCAGCTCACCCTCCTTCCAGCCCCAGCTAAACTATGCTCAGTGAGCACACAACTCCCTTTCCAGTGTAGCAATATCATGAAGTGTTGCAAGTCTCCTCTCCAGTTCTCCAATTTGAGCTTCAAAACTACTTCCCCTCTCCCTTCCACAATGATTAAGCCCACAGGACAGAAAACATCCTATAGCTTCTAGCGCTATTCACGGATCATATTCAATCAGACCAACACACAAATGCAAATAGATATACCTTTACAAAGGCAAAACTACTCCCCCACTCATCAGCACAATGATTCATCCCACAGAACAGAAAACACCCTTTAGCTTCTAGATCTTATTCACAGATCAGATTCAATAGATTCACAGATCACATTTAAACTGAAGTTATGCTTATGAGAATTAGAAAATAAATATATGTTTTTCGTCTAGAGTGCCAAAGAAATAGCCTCTACAGGAGAAGGAGAACATTGTTCAGGAGGAAGGGGGTAATTTCTGTGAATTATGGAGGAGCTAGCAGGCCCCATACATTATATTGACCTTCCTTCCAGCTGTAGCCCCTCCCCCAGCATCAGCGCTTGCTCCTGCAGAACTACCAGCAAAGGCAGTGTCTCCCCTGAGATCATCTACCACCCCCTACAGCCACTATCTCTCTCATCAGAAGAGGAGGAGAAACTGAACAGGCAAATCCAGTAGCATCATCAGCAGTCATTTCCTGATGGTGGAGGTGGTCAAGGAGCTGAGATAGACCAGGTATGACTACTAACACAAGAAAATGGTACTCCAACAACAATGCCTCCAACAACAATACTTTGCCTGGCCTGTGGAGGAGAAGCTCTATTGCATGAACCAAAATTAGTCCAGGATGGGGGAGCTCTTGGTTGCTATCCTGAACACTTGCAAAGACAGGCTCCCTCCCAATCCACCTCTCCAGAAGAGAGATACACCAACCTGATGTCCTCTTTGTTGCTGGATAGCCTCCAGCTACCCCAGCAACCCTTGCCAGACAGCCTGCCAGACAGTCTCTGGGTGGTGCAGGAGACCCCTCCGCAAAAAGGGGAAGGAGATAGAGCATTATGTTTGTGTTTTATTTTTCAGGTGGCTCAGAATTAGATGACATGTTGAACATTAGTGTGTTGATCTCCAGTCACTGCTAACTGATACTGTAAGTGAACCATATACAGTGCACACTCATACTATAAATTTACATAACCACATCTGATCTGCGAACACATCTTAGTAGGTTTAGGTTGTTATTATATCCACTTGATGTAGCCGTGTCATGCTTGTTAGCAATTATCATGTGATTCCCTCCCAAAGATTGGAAGTCATGAAATAGACATGAATTTTTCATTTATCATTTACAAATTATTTAACAAATTATTATAAGAATTCAACTTTGTCGATTGTTGATGTCCATATCTATTTATAAGATATCCAGTCCAATGCATATTTCAAGACAGAGATTTGTACAGAGGAAGCACTTTTAAAGAGTCATCTTAGTGCATCATTGTGAAATCAAATAACAGTAATGAACTATATGCACTGTATTATACTATTTTGTGGTTTGACAGCTAATACAGTATTCGTTGCACTGCTTTGAGATCAACAGCATGCACCATTGGTTATTGGAATGCTAAAATGTAAGCCTTACAAAACTATATACATCCTTTTTTTTGGTTTCCACACAGAGCATTTCAGATCTGTGTCATACTATTTTACATTTTTCAATGACACTAGCTTTGTGTAGGTTAATGGGTTTCCCTTCTCCAAGATGATAATCATTGTATTGACCAGATGAGGAAAATAGGTAGGAGCTATACACTATCACTGTCAGATCTATGTCAGGGATTCAATCTTTGGAGAATTCCTTTTCTAAATTAATAATTATTATAGTGTGCTGACCATATATAAGTGCTATTCCTTTTCTATAGGGGTTAGATTAGTTTATTTTATTTTTAGCCAGCGTTGTGGCCTCCTGGGATCAGTTTGTACCACACTAATTATATTGTTACTTTGACAGTGTTTCTTGTAAATTGATCATTTAAAAGAAAAAAAAAATGTGATCGGTGATTGTGCACATAAACCAGACCAGTGGTGTTCAGGTCTGTCATGTGAGTGCTGCAACAGTCCATGATTACAGTATGTTTCTTCTTGTGTATTTGATTTCTCTTTGATTGAGCCCAGGTGAATAAATCTGATATCCATTGTAATCATGCACCTGGGCTTAACCTCAAGAAACCTGAACCTGTTGGCCACACTCATTTTACTAACCACAAATGTATTAAGCGTCAAGTCATATGTTAATATGCAGCATTCACATACTGATTGCCACCATATGCCCATTGTGGTTGTGACATATGATACAATTTGTTAATTTCACACATATTACATGAAATTAAATGCCAGGAGTTACACATTGAATGCTATGACAGAATTATTATGGAGGGTGACTGTAAATGTATTAACTAGGTGTGAGCAGTAGTGGTGGCTGGTGACTTTCCAAGTTGGTGGGGTGGAAGACAGAGACCTGGCCCTTCCCCTTACATTAACTCCACCCAACATTATAAACCCCTCCCCTTCACAACATGTTAGGCCTTGCCCCGTGACACAAAACACACTTACTTGATTTAATTTTTCTTCCTGTCACTTTACTTAATATCTGGAGGAGGGTGAGATGGTGCAGGTTCTGCTCACTATTTTTATGCTTGGAAGTTTTCCTCCATTTTCTTGATGACATGAAATAATTAAATATAACTGATAAAATACATGTTAAATCAGGATGTGTGGCCGTGAGAGGTCATAGAAATAGACAAAAGTAATCCCATATACAGAGATAGTGATAGAGAGAGAGGGAAGGGGATAGAGAGAAAGAGGGATAGAGAGATAATGATAGAGATGGAAAGAGAGAGATAGAAAGAGGGAATAATGAGAAAAGGGAATAGAGAGAGAATGCTAGAGAGGAAGAGAGAGAGGAATAGAGAGAGAGTAATAGAGAGAGAGAGGGATAAAGACAGAAAGGAAGGGATATATACAAGGAGATACTATGATAGCAGCAAAAATACTGAGAAATTGTAAAATTGCATAAAAAAATAGTTTGTTAAATGAGCAAATATATTTATTAAACAAATTGAGATGTGGGAGGAACATCTTACACCTACACAGAAGGACAGGGTGATAATTCACCAACAGACCAGAACATGAAATTTGCACCCTAAGTTGTTTCTGCATGATTCAGTACTGTTTTGTTTTCCCTCCATTTTAAGCATAATTTAAATAACATGTGGGAGAAGCATCTCAAACCTCTCACATGCGATTTAGACTATCTTCAAAAAATACATTTTTAATAAATCTGTGTTTTTATTTTATATATTTATTCAGTTTATATGGGGCCTGTACATAATTAATATTAAGTTGTAAAAAAACTTATTTGAGTGGTAAATTAAGCATATATTTCTAATTCTGCTCCTTCGGCTAGGCGCGTTTCACAATTAAATGCTTGCAATTTTGGATATAGAGTTTTTCAAGGGTATGAGCAATAATTTGAGTACACACCACGCTCTTGTGACTTATCGGATATCCTCGCCAATCTCTGTGGGTTATTCAAAAATGTCTAGCAATTACTGAGGAACTCCAGTGATATTTAAAAAAAAATCAGTACACTCAGATGTTATATTAAGGGGGCATAGAATGGAGACAGGCAAAATATGGATTGGAAAATAGATAAGAGAGCATTTAGCTAGAAGGAAAGCACAGGTTGGATTATTTTTATTACAAGAGCAAAGCCTTTGTGGACATATTTGAATGTCGCTGCCCAAATTGCCAGTTGAGTTGATGCCAAAGAGCTCGATTTTGCTTTTCTGACCACGACACTTTCACCCAGTTCTCCTCTGAATCATTCAGATGTTCATTGACAAATTTCAGACATGCCTGTACATGTGCTTTCTTGAGCAGGGGGACCTTGCGGGCGCTGCTGGATTTCAGTCCTTCATGGCGTAGTGTGTTACCAATTGTTTTCTTGGTAATTATGGTCCCAGCTGCCTTGAGATCATGAATAAGATCCTCCCATGTAGTTCTGGACTTATTCCTCACCATTCTCATGATCATTGAAACTCCACAAGGTGAGATCTTGCATGGAGCATCAGACCCAGGGAAACTGGCAGTTATTTTGTGTTTCTTCCATTTGCGAATAATCTCACCAACTCTTGTCACTTTCTCACCAAGCTGCTTGGAGATGATCTTGTAGCCCATTCAAGCCTTTTGTAGGTCTACAATCTTGTCCCTGACATCCTTGGATAGCTCTATGGTCTTGGCCATGGTGGAGAGTTTGGAATCTGATTGATTGCTTTTGTGTGCACGTGTCTTTTATACAGGTAACAAGCTGAGATTTAAGAGAGTGCTCATAATCTCAGCTCGTTAACTGTATAAAAGACAGCTAGGAGCCAGAAATCTTGCTGATTGATAGGGGATCAAATACTTATTTCCCTCACTGACCTGCAAATCAATTTATAACTTTTTTGACATGCGTTTTTCTTGTTTTTTTGTTATTCTGTCTCACACTGTTAAAATACACCTACCATTCCAATTATAGACTGATTATTTCTTTGTCAGTGGACAAACGTTCAAAAACCACAGGGGATCAAATACTTTTCCCCCAACTGTTTGTGCATATATATATATATACAGTATATATATATATATATATATATATGAATATACAAACACATTTATATCCCCTCGCACACATTCTACAGTATATATACACACATATATATAGACACACACATTATATATATATCTAGATCTATATATAGAGATCTCCCCTAAAAGTAAGTATACCCTCTCTTTATAAATACATATGGACATAGAGAGACTAAGACATAGGGCCCCTTCTGGATCGCTACCTTGTCATGGCGAAGGGACTTGTTGCCTCAATGAAGCTGTGCGCTGTATCATGCAGGGTCACCCAAGATGGGCAGTTCATTTCAGAGAAGTCAGACAAATCACGGTCCACTGGAGTAGGAACTGGCAACCCACTTCAGTATCTTTGCCACGAAAGCATATGGATATGCACAACCAGAAACACAGACAGATTTCTTGGGTGTGCTGCATCCATGTGGTCACTGAGAGTCAGACATGAATGGAGGACAGAACAACAAGACACAGGGATATGTAATTGTAAGAGAGAGACACTAGCAGAGGGTGAGAGTGTCCTGACAGTGACCCAAAAATGTATATGGACTCACCTGAGCTCTGCAGCTTCTTCTGTCTCGTATAGGCCAGGGTGGTGACACACAGGTCACAAGTGCTTGGTGTGTGGAGCAGGGTAGTCATAAGTAATACGACCACCAGAGTATTATAAAAGATGAAGCTTTCTATTTGCGTGCATAGTGAGCCAGGAGTTTTATTTTTTAAATAAACTTTATTCAGATTGTCAGGATTGCACCAATGTATTCAGTTCCTATGCAGTCCTAAGTGGCTGGGGACAGTGAGAGGTGCTGTCCCTGCAGGGTCCGGGAGTTATGCCTCTCTTTTGCCTCTTTCTGATTGGGTGATGCTGTGTGTAACAGACAGGTTCAGTCCTATAGTTTAGAGCACAGATCTGCCAAGACAGCATTTTGACTCCTTTTTTAAATTCTCGCATGTACCCTGATCTGTAGTACTAGGCAAGTCATCAACCGGGGGATAGATGTGATAATTCAGTGTGTTTAACTGTCTGCACAAAGGGTTTTGTCATTTTAAGTAACAGCAGAAGATATTAAAAAAAATAGAAGATTTAACATGATATAATAAAACATTTTATATTATTTACATTAAACAATTAAGTAAGTAATGGGGGATTAAGTCAGTGCATTCATTTTGGGAGGGCGGTTGCTCATTTGCCCCTGGGCTAGGTTATACATAGGTATATTTTTAATTTATTTATTAGGGTCCTGTAACATGCTTCTTTAGGCTGTTTTTTCTTTTTTCTTGTATTGGGTTTTCTGCACACCAGCTAATTTT
Source organism: Discoglossus pictus (assembly GCA_027410445.1). NCBI lineage: Eukaryota > Metazoa > Chordata > Amphibia > Anura > Alytidae > Discoglossus > Discoglossus pictus. The sequence continues at coordinate 416,567,417 of CM050164.1, read as the reverse complement.
AAAGTGTGTTGTAAGTTTTCTTATAAGTGGTGGATCCTGTAGGAGGTTGAGTTTACATGTAAGCACAGCAGATCCATCCAAAAAACATAACATTATCCATAATCTCTTATGGGAGCCATCTAATTGCCCCTAAGTACAACCAAGTAAAGCAGGGAAAAGTTCAGACATTTTGATCACTTGGAAGAGTTTACATGTAGGAGTTTATTATGAGCAGCATGTTATAGCTACGTTAGAGGCTTACGTGAGCTTTTTGACAGGTAAGATTTCCTATGGGAGACATGTAAACTTCATTGTAAATAGTGAGTGTAAATAGTGGGAGTAATATAAAATGTGTTTACTTAACATGATACACTCACCAGCTGACTAAAATATGAAAGTTTTAAACATGTGCTGACTGAATAAAATGATTATCAGTCAATAAACCTGAAAGGGGCAGACTTAAATATGTATGATTTCTAGTGCAGTAAAAATATGAAAAGGTCAGCATTCACACTGGTTACATAATTATAATTTAATTTAACGAATGGCCAGTATATAATACACACATAAATGGATATAGCTCTTTCTTATAAACTGATAGCAAACAGAAACTATCACACTCTGTCAATAAACCATGTGTAAAGCATACAGAAACAAAATAAGAAAGGAAACTATGGCAATAAAATATATTACATTTATTCAGGAAAATTGAAAATGACACTGCGTCTTTAGTAACCAAGCCAATAAATGGAAATAAACTGAATCATAAAAATACAGTGTGTGAGGTGTAACTAAAAATGGCTATAAGAGCAACTTTTTACGCAAATCTAACATGCGTGGAAAAGCTGTAGAGAAAAAGAGGCTCTAGTGCATCCTTCTTTCATAAAAGAATTAAACATGAATTTAAAAATTAAAGTGCAATATTTTATGGCCTCATTGATATGACATATTCTATTAACAAAAAATATATATATTCTCTTAACATAAATAGGTAACCCACAAATCCCTAATCAATATCTACTGATCACTCACTTCCTTGGAGTGAATCTATAAGAGGCTGTAAACTGCATTATATCTGGAAGATGAACTCTAATTAATAATTTATCAGTTACATTCATTTACTTTGTAATATTTTATCATTACCTATACAGTAATATTTGGACAGTTTATAAAAGATTAGTTTTATGTTGACTTTCATTCATGAGAAGCAGAAGTGCCTTCGGCCTACTAATACTTTTGTTTTTAACACAGATACCAGTAAGTAGATGTTTTATTTGAACAAAATGTATATTTTTGTATTCCAGAGTCTAAGACTAGTGAGCACTGTTATACATTTGAAATAATACTATACTATACATGGGGCCCTATTAAATTCAAAGCCTTGAAATTTGGCGAAGTTACAGAGCGATTAAATTAGATAAGCCCGCAACATACTTGGCCGACATCCAAATCTGTAAACCATGCCTCGGCACCAGTGGCGGGGCTTGTAAAACGGAGGACCCAGGTCCAAAAAAAAATGTTGGGCCCCTCTAGGAGTTGACGCAAGGCGAGCCGTTAAACCACTAAAATGCGCAGCACTTAGGAGATGAGCGCCGAAGGTACTCATTGTCTGCGAGCCTCGCGAATCTAAGCGAGCAGTGGAGGGAATGAAACACGCGGGACTTAGCCTACAAACAGTAACAAAACGCGGCATTGCCTTAGGCTAAACGGCCAAACCGTGCAAACCAAAACACAAGTAAAACACACAAAAAAAAAAAAAATACAACAAAAAAATCCCACATAGTACGGAAGAACAGCCAGGACGTCTGGAAGTGAGGTGAAACGCGAATTTATGTTACATTTAATCAGTTTTGGCAATTGAGAATCGGCTAAGCAAGAAAAAAAATGGCGGCTCAAAAAAATGAAAATGAGGCTACACGACCCAGAAGTGCGCAAAACACAGCCAGCGACGTACACGGTAGAAAAATACTAATAGGAAGGATGTAAAATGATTGCAAAACGCGAAAAACATAGACTGACGCTGCCATTTTACAACACTAATTTAAACATTTACACATTAAGATTGTGAAATGGCGGATTTCCCGCCAAAACCAACATTTTCTTCTCGCGTGAGCAGCCTATATATAGGGCACACTGGCCACAGTACTGACACTTTCTCCTCAGGTGATGACAGTCTGAGTGGACATTTTCTGCTGCCGGAAAATCCAAAGAGATTGTTAGCTCTTCAGGATACTGATTACTGAATATTAAATACAAATAGGTAAAGTATATTAATAATCATTAATAAATAATGAATTAATTATTAATAAAAAAATAGGATTAGTTAAGCAAATTGAGCAATGAAATTATAATTTATGCTTGCTTTAGTTTAGCAATACTTTTATGCTTAGCTGTTTGTAATATATTAATTAATTGAATAATTAATTAATAATGTACTTTAATTTATTACTTAGTAATCATTAAGAAAAAAGAAATGTAATGGTTAAAGTTTATTAACACATTATTGCAAAACTATTTCTAATAAATTTAGACATTGATTCATTATTAATGTACATTTTTTTATTAATTAATTATTAGTAATCATTATGAACAACAAATATTCTATATTTTACAATGCCTTTAGTTTAGTAATATATTAATGTTTAGCTCTTTAGAATACATTTAGTCAGTGATTAATTAATTATTACTGTACATTCATTTATTAATTAGCAATTAGTAATATTACCACAAAAAAAAAGGACCACAAACAATATGTATATTTTAATATGCACTGACATATCCGTCTTGATTCTAATTGCCTCACACGGATGAAGCAAAATATTACAAATGCTAATCTTATTTGACAGTTTCATCGTTTCTGCAGCTAACTCAACACAGAGTGATGTTTGCAGCCTTTGAACAGCATAAAGATCACCTTTACCGGTATATCATTTAATTATGTACTTAGGGAAAAAAAGGCTTCATTTTTATTTTTTTACATTGATTACAGTTATTGATTAATTAACGTATAATAATATTTAAAAACAATTTTTAACATGCACTTATATATCTGCCTTACTTTTCATTCATGTACATTGCTTTTGGAAATATGAATTAATAATAATATAAAACATTTTTGGGGGTTATAATACTTAAAAAAATGTACATTTTACAAAGCATCTGGAGTGCTTATAATTGCCTGACAGGGATAGGACCTTTAAAGCACTTCAATACTTAAAGCACAAGCACTTTCTTACGTTATGACATGTGCTACATTTAAAATGTTATAATGATTTTATTTATGAATATATTGATGATTATGCATTTATGTTTTACATATATGCAAATTAAACATCATAGTTTCATTCACTCACAACTTAATTGAATACAAACATTAAAAATGATTTTCATGTGATTTCACAGAATACTCATCTCTGTACCTGACTGAAGACAGAGAGTGAATTCTCAAGGATTTATTCACAAAGAACATCGATTTCACAGGTATATGATTTCATGATGCCGTTATTGTTTTGTATTGATGACAGTAAATGATTGATTAATTAACCTCTATTTATTTAGAAACTCATTCAATTGTAATTTGCAAAATTGAATAGGGCTCTATATAAGGACATAGCATATTATTTTGACATAACATTTTAGTTAATGAACATCTATCCAAAAGTAAGTTTTTTTTGTTTTTTTTAAAGTAACAAAAAAAATATGCTATGTGCTTTTTGCATTGCACAACTTGCAAATGAATGAGGTCTTTAGTATTTAATTTTTTATTTATAATAACAAACAAAATTAGGCATATATATATGCTTACCTAATTAACTTTTAAAGAATGTAAATTAGACCTCAGAAGTAAATTGATTTCATCATTAAGACAATTACAAAATTGCACATTATTTTAAGCCACATCTATACTTTGCTCATAGCTGTTTCTGTTTGCCCTTCTTTACGACAACATAATTAACTCTTACCATTGATGTAAGTTATTGATAAATTCATTAACGTATATTCATTTAGTAATGACTTAATAATTCATTAGTACAAAAAATAATTGTCAATATATATATATATATGTCTGCAGTGCTTTGCTTTTTAATGTATGCCAATAAAACAAAACAAATGGTTTCATTTATTTCAGGGAAAAAATCAAAATGCTTAATATGTAGAGTACAAAAAAACATTACATCTTACACCTGTATTTACAATTACAGATTACAATGGCGGACAACGGAGAAGACAGGATTGAATGCAAAAGAAGAGCGGCAAGGGAAAAGAAGCAAAGCCACCCAAAATGTTCCAATGCTTAAGAGAAAAAGACCGACAGAGACTTTTAAATAAAAGAAAAATGAGTAAGAAAGCACAAAGTGAGTGTGCTGGAGCTTCAAAGAAAAGAAAAAGTAAACAAAAACATGTCTGTGAAACATTACCAAATGATCCAATATTGCCTATTGACACCAATGTTCAGACACATGACACCAATGTAGATATAGAAAGTTGTAGTATATAATTTACCAACAGTAAATGAGGTTGCCATGGTCTTTAAAAGTGAAGATGGTGAACCACCTTTCCAGCGGGATATTAGAATATATCCATGCAATGAAGAACAACCTTTTATAAGCATACATATATTAAGTTGTAATTTGGATATAATGACATATGCCATTTTCTTTCCAAATGGTGAACCTGGATGGGAACCAAAATTACAATTGCAAAGTTATCTCAATAGTAAAGTTCGTGTTAGATGCAATATTTTTATGCTGGAATATAAAGTGGCACAAACTGCTATTCGGAATTCTTTGAATCCTATTTTATGTGGGGGCAAACTCACACAATAATGGATTATTGATTCCTATCTACAAGTCGAAGCAAATAATCAGAATTTGATAAAATTACAACAAAACAAGCTTTGAGTAGAACAGTATTGTGGATTGATGGATTATGTCGCTGAATTTGCTACCAACAGAGACATTCCAGCAATCATTTTGCCATCCACTTTCCAAGGATCTCCTCACAATATGCAAGAAATATATAATGATGCCATGGCTATTGTCACAAAATTTGGAAAACCAGATTTATTCATTACATTCACACATAATCCACAATTGCCAGAGATAAAGGAAAATTTGAATCTTGGACAAAATACTTCTGACGGACCAGATTTAGTGGCAAGAATATTCAAAATAAAGCTCAATTCATTAATACATGATATAACTAAAGCACAATTATTTGGAAAATGTGTGGTTTTGTTTCTACCATTGAATTTCAAAAAAGGACTGCCACATGCACACATACTTTTAATCCTGCAGGAAAAAGATAAGTTGAATACGGCAGAGAGAGTGGATTCAGTAATTACTGCTGAACTGCCACATCCAGAAACATATTCAAAACTTTTTGAGATTGTAACACACAGAATGATTCATGGGCCATGCAGAGATATCAATCCAAATTCACCATGTATGGAAAATAAAAAATGTACAAAACAATTTCCAGAACAATTTCAAATGCAAACTTATGCTAATCGGGATGGATACCCTTTGTATAAAAGAAGACCAAGGACAAACAGCTATTATCCGTGGACAAAACGTTTATAATAGATATGTTGTTCCATACATTAAACAATTGCTCATGATGTACAATGCACACATAAATGTGGAAGCTTGCACTTCTATTAAATCCATCAAATATGTGTATAAATATATATACAAAGGATATGATGCAGCAACTGTTGTTGTGCAAGGTGCCGCAAACGAAAAGGAAAATCCCATTTTACATGACAAACGTTCTAATTATTTAGATGCTCGCTATGTCAGTGCTCTGGAAGCAATGTGAGATGCATGATCCAGCACATGCTGTATATCGAATAGCTGTACATTGGCCACAAAGTTAGTTTGTTTGCTTTACTGCAGGCAATGAACTGCCTTAGCCCAAAGTGAACATCGAGAAACAACACTTACTGCATGGTTCAGATTAAACTGCCAGGACGCTCAGGCCAGATAATTTTTTATACATTGAGATGATGTATGGCGACAACGAAAATAAGATACTCATAAAATTATACCACAAATGTATACCGTCAGTCCAAGAGACATTGAATGTTTCAGTTTAAGATTACATCTTTTACATGTTCCTGGTGCACAAAGTTTAGAACATTTACGCACAGTGAATAACATAGTTTATGATACTTTCCTAGCTGCAAGACATCAAAACTTCATAGCAGATGACACAGAATGTGAGGGCTGTCTGGAAGAAGGGAATATAGAAAAATAATGATCTATATAGGTAGTATCCTCGGTGCTTTACACCCCTTCATATATCAAAAAAGATTATTTAAAAAAAAGAAAAAAACTTTATTGGATACTATTGATCCGGAAACTACGCCGATTAAAATGTATAAATATGATACATAGATACTCTAATCATATGAGGTATGAGTAGTAAGATATGTGGTGATATTCTGTATTCATACCATAGACTGTGCTGCAAGATCCTCATAAATCAGGATATACTGGTACTCCTGTTGATACAGGATATACTGATAATCATAGGATAGTGCAGTGATATATAAAAAAAGGGTGGTATCTATATATATATATATATATATATAAAAACTGATATACATAAAAGTGAAATCTGATACCTGGAAAAATACTTAAATAAACTGGAAGACAAGACAAGCATAAATCAAAGGCTCTGCAGGTCCACTGTAATATGGAGTATTGCAAGAGGACAATGGCACTATTGGATATGAGCTAAACAACACACATATAGCAATATACTTGCTGTTCAGTAGTTAGAGCTCTCCAATATAGTTCTCCATAGACTCTCTAATAGCTATGAGTAAGCAAAGATGTTGGATATATAACAATACATAAATAAGAGATAGTAGAGCCCATATAATTTGTACAAAAGGAAAAGATACACTCCAAAGAGTGTTTGTACTTAACTTCCAGCGTTTCCAGGTTCAGAAAGTTGCAAAAAAAATGATGCCAACAGGCCGTTTCGTCCCTCCACAGGGACTTTTTCAAAGGCTTTGAAGAAGCAGCACTATGTCAAAAGCCAAAAGCAAATGAGAGAACAATTTTCATTCATTTGCATGTTTTGCAATGTACCTGATGCATTTACTTTGTGTGAAACATTTAAATTAAATATGTCGGAAGACTTCTTGTAACATTACAATGAGCCAATTGCACTTTTAAAAACTTTAATGGAAATTCAATAAATATTTCTTGCTCATGGATTAAATTGTGCAAGTTTTAATTTGCCTGATCCAGGACTTATAGATGACATCAACTTTGATGATTATTACACTGAGCTTCAAAAACAAAAAACGGAAGAAAAACTAGCAACTTTAAATACTTTACAATTGCAAGCATGTAATGCCATCACAAATGCTACAGATGATGAAATGGTCAAATACCATTATTTCTATCTAGATGGCCCTGGTGGATCAGGAAAAACGTATCTGTACAATAGTTTGATGAGTTACATTCAAGCACAGGGTCAAATAGCAATGCCATTTGCAAAAACTGGAATTGACGCACTTTTGTTAGAAGGTGGCAGAACTGTGCATAGTGGATTTAAACTGCCAGTTCCCATTTCAGAAACATCAGTGTCAGATTCTCGACTGAATTCTTTACAAGAGAAAAAAAAAGTAAATTAATTATCAAAGACGGCGCAACAATTATGTCATGTCATGCCTGGCAATGTATTGATAGATTATTAAAAGAATTGCTGGATAATAATTTGCCATTTGGTCGAAAGGTGATGTTGTTAGGAGTAGATTTTAGGCAAACATTACCTGTTGTGCCACATGGAAATAGGACTGACATCATTGAAACATGTATCAAGACAAGTAAACTGTAGAAAATATTTACACACCTCAATTTAGAATTAAATGTGAGATCTGAAGGCCAAAACAAATTCAATGATTGGCGCATTCTAATTGGAGAAGGAAAACATCCACAAATACATGATTTACCCAATGATACCATTGAAATTCCATCACAAATGGTTTGCAAGGAATCACTCATATCGGCAATATTTCTAAACACTCTGAATAACGACGATTACTCAGACATTACAAACAAAGTGATATTAACATCAAAAAATATAGATGCCTTGAATCTAAATAACGAAATTTTAAAATTCATCAAGTCACCCCAAAATAATTATTACATGCAGATTCAGTTCTGGCTGATGAGAAATACAGTGAATCTTATTTTAGTATAGCATTTATTAGTCTGTGGGTATTTTTTTACAGGACCCAGTTTTTGCACATGGACAACTCTATGTTGCTTTTTCCAGGTGCACAAATCCAGATGTGATTAAAGTTTCAATTGAAGTCAACCCAAGTCAGGGTGATCTACTACACAATGGACGTATTTTTACAAAAAAACATTGTGTACTATGAGGTTTTTAATCAGAGAGAATAGTGGTTTCATTTCCAGGAAGAAATTTAATGTCACTTGGCCTTTTCTTAGAGGACCACTATTTCACTTACAAAACTATATCTACAATTTGAGAAGAGTACAGTAATAACCACACAAAAAAAACAGTGGTTACATCCCATAGACACAAATAAAAGTCTGCTGGGCTCTTTCAAAGGGAACCACTTTCACAGACTTGTCTTGGAAGTCACTTTCGGCAGGATTGGCCCCACAAAACAGTAGCTTGCATTTTCTTACCTTTACTGTTTCAATTTTAAGAAGTTTCTTTTTCTGTTTCTAATAGTGATGTCGCGAACATAACATTTTCGGTTCGCAAACCGCGGGCGCAAATTTCATCAAATGTTCGCGAACGGGCGAACCGGGCGAACCGCCATAGACTTCAATGGGCAGGCAAATTTCAAAACCCACAGGGACTCTTTCTGGCCACAATAGTGATGGGAAAGTTGTTTCAAGGGGACTAACACCTGGACTGTGGCATGCCGGAGGGGGATCCATGGCAAAACTCCCACGGAAAATTACATAGTTGATGCAGAGTCTGGTTTTAAGCCATAAAGGGCATAAATCACCTAACATTCCTAAATTGTTTGGAATAACATGCTTTAGTAACAGACCAATCAACCCGTTTAATGCACCGCATACAACCACAAACAGTCCCTTTGAACAACCGCAAACTCCCCATTTGCACAAGGTTGGATACAAAGCTAGCCATGTCCCGTTCCTTGTCTTTACTGATGTCATTGAAGGTCTCTTCCTCCACCCAGCCACCAAGGGTCCCCGAAAGGTGACAACAAGCCCCCTGGGACACCTGCGTGCACACCCAGTAGTCAAGGGGTTCATCGCTCCTTATAGTGTCGATATCTGCAGTTAAGGTGAGGTAGTCTGTTACCTGATGGTCGAGTCATTCTCTGAGGGTGGACCCCGAAGGGCTGTGGCGATGCATAGGACTTAAAAAGCTCTGCATGTCCTCCATCAAAAACACGTCTGTAAAGCGTCCTCTCCTTGCCGGCGTGGTCGTGGGCAGAGGAGGATTATGTTCACCTCTTCCTCTGTTAGATTGCCGTTGTGCTGTGACATCACCCTTAAACGCTGTGTAAAGCATACTTTTTAATTTATTTTGGAAGTGCTGCATCCTTTCCGACTCGTGGTAATTCGGTAACATTTCAGGCACTTTCTGCTTATACCGGGGGTCTAGTAGTGTGGACACCCAGTACAGGTTGTTCTCCTTCATCCTTTTTATACGAGGGTCCCTCAACAGGCACGACAGCATGAAAGACCCCATTTGCACAAGGTTGGATGCCGAGCTAGTCATGTCCCGTTCCTCGTCCTCAGTGATCTCACTGAAGTTATGTTCTTCCCCCCAGCCACGTCCAACACCACGGGTACCTGATAGGTGACAATGAGCACCCTGGGATGCCTGTTGTGGTTGGTCTTCCTCCTCCCCCTCAAAGCCACATTCCTCCTCTGACTCCTCTTCCTCACAATCCTCTTGAAGCGTTGCCGCAGGTCCAGCAAGCGATACTGATAAGGCTGTTTCTAGTGGTGATGGTGACCACAACTCTTCCTCTTCACGCTCATCTACGGCCTGATCCAGCACTCTTCGCAGGGCACGCTCCAGGAAGAAAACAAATGGTATGATGTCGCTGATGGTGCCCTCGGTGCGACTGACCAGGTTTGTCACCTCCTCAAAAGGACGCGTAAGCCTACAGGCATTGCGCATGAGAGTCCAGTAACGTGGCAAAAAAATCCCCAGCTCCGCAGAGGCTGTCCTAGCACCCCGGTCATACAAATACTTGTTAACAAAATTTTCTTGTTGGAGCAGGGGGTCAAACATTAGGAGTGTTGAATTCCAACGTGTCGGGCTGTTGAAAATCAAGCGCCTTACTGGCATGTTGTTTCGCCGCTGGATATCTGTAAAGTGCGCCATGGCCGTGTAGGAATGCCTGAAATGGTCACACACCTTCCTGGCCTGCTTCAGGACGTCCTGTAAGCCTAGGTGCTTATGCACAAAGCATTGTACAATCAGATTACACACATGTGCCATGCACGGCACATGTGTCAACTTGCCCAAATTCAATGCCGCCAACAAATTTCTTCCGTTGTCACAAACCACTTTGCCGATCTCCAGTTGGTGCGGAGTCAGCCACTGATCCACCTGTGCGTTCAGGGCGGAAAGGAGTGCTGGTCCGGTGTGACTCTCTGCTTTCAGGGAAGTCAACCCCAAGACGGAGTGGCACTGCCGTATCCGGGATGTGAAATAGTACCTGTGGAGCTGGGGGGTGCCGTTGATGTGGAGCAAGACATAGCAGCAGCAGAAGAGGACTCAGCCGAGGAGGTTATGGAAGAGGATGGAGTAGGAGGAGTAGAGGAGGTGGCAGCAGGCCTGCCTGCAAGTCGTGGAGGTGTCACCAACTCCTCTGCAGAGCCACGTATTCCATGCTTGGCAGCCGTCACCAGGTTTACCCAATGCGCAGTGTAGGTGATATACCTGCCCTGACCATGCTTTGCAGACCAGGTATCAGTGGTCAGATGGACCCTTGCCCCAACACTGTGTGCCAGAGATGCCATTACGTCCTTTTGCACAATCGAGTACAGGTTGGGGATTGCCTTTTGTGAAAAGAAATTTCGGCCAGGTACCTTCCACTGCGGTGTCCCAATAGCTACATATTTTTTGAATGCCTCAGACTCCACCAGCTTGTATGGTAAAAGCTGGCGGGCTAAGAGTTCAGACAAGCCAGCTGTCAGTTGCCGGGCAAGGGGGTGACTTTGTGACATTGGCTGCTTACGCTCAAACATGTCCTTGACAGACACTTGACTGTGGGCAGATGAGCAGGGACTGCTCAGTGCGAGACACGGAGTGGCGGATAGTTGAGAGGGGGCAGTGGTAACTGGAGAGGTGCCCGAAGCTAAGCTGGAGGAGGATGGTGCGTCTAGGTTCAGAGCGGAAGCTGTAGAAGATTGGGTGTCCTGTGTTCGCCAGTCAACCATGTCCTCAGAACTTTTCAAGTTCAGAGTACGTTGCCTCTGAAAACTGGGCATTATTCTAGGGCTAAAAGGAATCACAGCACCACGACCACGATGGCCCCTGCGGGGTGGCCTGCCTCTGCCTGTCATTTTTTTTCTCGATTAGTGGTACTATGCGTGCAAGCCACTATTACACCAGATATGAGTGTTACTGTGCACTGGCAAAAGTTGGCAGAGTAGGCGCTGTAGGCCTCACACACACGCCTGTAGGCAGGCAACTGATACTCAATCGATTACAGTAAAAAAAAGGGTCCTTTTATTTCACTGTACACTAGGTTGCACCAGATATGAGTGTCACTGTGCACTGGCAAAAGTTGGCAGAGTAGGCGCTGTAGACCTCACACAACAAGCCTGTAGGCAGGCAACTGATATTCAATCGATTACAGAAAAAAAGGGGTTCTTTTATTTCACTGTACACTAGGTTGCACCAGATATGAGTGTCACTGTGCACTGGCAAAAGTTGGCAAAGTAGATGCAATAGACTTCACACACACGCCTGTAGGCAGGCAATTGCTATTCAATCTATTACAGTCAAAAAAGTGTTGTTTTATTTCACTGAGCACAATATAAGCTGTGAGTCTGACACAGGCAGGCAACTGAAATTAGATTAAAGGAAAAAAGGGTTGGTTTTTTTCAATGTATGGTACACCAACTATGACTGGTGAAACAGAGCAGAATATTAGCTGTGAGCCTGACACAGGCAGGCAACTGAAATTAGATTACAGGAAAAAAATGGTTGTTTTCAATGTATGGTACACCACCAGGTATGAGTAGTGAAAATAAGCACAATATAAGCTGTTAGGTGTTAGCCTGTCACACACACACACACGCTGGCAGGCAGGCATATGCAATTAGATTACACAGAAAAAAATTATAAAATAAAATAAATGATGTTCTAGCCCTAAAAAGGGCTTTTTGGGTTGCTGTCCTTGCAGCAGATATCAGATGAGTCCTTCAGGTCTGTAGTGGAAGCTGAATACACAGCCTGGTTATCTATTTCCCTATTAAATCTCCAGCAGCTACACTATCTGTCCTCTCACAACGAATGCAGCTTCAGAATGATTCTAAAATGTATGCTGTCCTTCAGATGGAAGTCTCTGGAAGGGAGTGTATGCTGCTGATTGGCTGGAATGTGTCTGCTGACTGTGAGGTGCAGGGTCAAAGTTTCCTCAATGATAAAGAATAGGGGGCGAACCGAAAAGCGCATGTGTCCGCCGTCCGATGCAAGCGCGAAAGAGCCAAAATCGCTGCGAATAGTCCGTGGGCGAACTGTCCGCGACATCTCTAGTTTGTAATGTTAAAATTCTGTTTGCAATGGACTGAAAAGTTGATGCATTCTATGTAATTAAGGTTTAATGTAGTAGCAGCATCATCATTTGTTGAAAAATTTAAATGTTTCATGATATATAGATTATTGATCCAGGGAGGAATCCGATTGCCAGTTAATGGAGTCAGGAACAAATTCATTTTTGGCACGACCAAAAAAATGACCAAGTTTAAATCAGCTTTTTTGGGGTTTGCCTTCCTCTGGATTCAATATTCAAGATCAGTATATTTTTAAATAAATTCATGTTAAATGTTATTATCTTACATTAATGTTTGCATTGTTAACATTGTATTTCATAATTTGTATAAGTAAATAGACAGGATTCATCCAGGGAGTAATCCGATTACCATTTAATAGGGTCAGGAAGGAATTCATGTTTTCCACTTTTGAGACAATTGGTTAAGTTGCAATGGGGTTTTTTACTGTTTGCCTTCCTCTGTATTCAATACCCATGTGCTTTACCAGGAGTTTAAAAAACAGTTGTATGTTAACAAGCATTCTGTAATGGTTTAAGAGACTCATTTAGACAAAGTTCAGAGATTTTATGTTAGCATTGTTAAAAAACTAATTATTCAACAATGTTTACAATATAAGTTGCATATTAGAAAACTGTATGTAATGTATTCATAGAAATTTCACGTATTGTTATATTATTACTGCATACATGACAATTAAAAAGTTTAATATGATTTAACAGTTTATTGTTAAAAAAATAAAAAAATGTATTATACATTTTTGTACTACTTTGTAGAGAACAAAAAGGTTAAGAGTCTAAGAGAATCACATTGTGTCACAAACAGCATTTCCAGATATAACATTTTATTGAACGTAATTTTTTGACGGACAAGTCGCTAGTATATATATATATATATATACACACATATTTTTATATATACAGTATATATATATATATATATATATATATATATATATATATATATATATACTGTATATATATATATATATTTATATATATATGTGTATATATATATATATATATATATATATATATATACACACACACAATTGGCTTGTTCCATTTCTTCCATTTATTACAGGGGGGAAGGTTCGGAAGAGGGAGCCAGGGTACAGATGTGGGTGGCCCATGGTGCAAGGGGTGCATTGCAACCCTTGCACCGACGGTCGCTCCGCCCATATTCTGCTCGTTCCATTTGCTGTTGTGAACATGATAAATTAGTCAAACCCGTGGTTACAGGTTTAGATGGAGCCAATAGTAAAATAAATCATCATTATTACTTTACTAAAAAAATGGAGGTTAGATTCCAATCACTTACGGGTTTGAAGTACGAGTTGTGATCTGGCCCGTATTCCAGAAATCAATTGATTTTTGCACTGACAATAAAAGATGAGTTACTCAGTTATGCTTTTACATGCAAACCCTATGCTAATAAGACTTTACGGATCACTCAGGGCACTGCAGTTAATGCAAAACGCAAAAGAAAGATTTACATGTTCCAAAGATCATTCGCAAGTGGTTTTCAAAACCTTGCTGAGTCCCCTAGAAGCATTTAAAGTGACAGTAAAACACAAAAAGCACTACAAAATGATGAAATCTCAACATTCTTTGACACATAACAATCCAATATCTAAACATATATAATTAAAAAAATTGATATGTGAAGTATTCAGCCTGTTTTATGATTTTAAAAAAAGCAGGGTAACATACACCCCAGTACTCAAGGGGTTAATACATTTCATGAAACCACATTGCATAGGAACAAATTCTCTTATGCATTATCTATAAATATATCATACTTATACAAAATAAACACATCTTTATTTATCGAAGCCATAAATACAATTGTCACATCTTTTTAATATCAAAATCAATAAAAAATAATTATCTCTAATGTTACGGCACTTCCAACTCATTAAAATATTTATAACGTTTGGATTTCCTATTGGCTCCCAGAGCCCTGTCTCTTCCGTAAATCTTGGTTTGGCTACTCCCTACACAGAAATCTGTTGTAGCTATATCAGAATTTACGGTTGCGGGCTGAGTGCCCTAACCTGGAGGATTAAAAGATTTACATATGTGTTCAAAGTATAAGCTATGATCTCAACTGGAACATCCAGTCGATATTGTGGCCCCAAAACTAGCTGTACCCTGTTCCCCTATGGCAACAATAATACATACAATACACTCATGGTGCTTTAGGTAAACGCTTAGCCTTAGCCAGGAGAATGAGATACTGCTAACACAACCAATAGAAGATGTTTACCTGAAACAGTGAGTATTATTATTGTTACCATAGTGGAGCAGGGTACAGTTAGTTTGGGAACCACAACATGTACTGGGTTTTCCAGTGTGGAAGAATCTCTTCGTAGATTGTAGCTTATATTTTTAACCATGTAATACTGCAACATGTAGTTAAGGCTTTATCTGTCTCAATTTTTAATTCCCTTTTTATACTATCACAGTTAATTAAATTTAGACTTTAAATACGATAATTATCTTTTACATTTTAGTGATTAGTGTTATGTGTCATTACTATTATACACTAATTTAACTGCAACAATCCATTTCAATAATTTTTTTGTCTTGGGGTTAGGATGTTTCGAGAAACAAAAGCAAAAAGCTGATTTTTTTGTTATTGTTGCTGGAAGAATATATGGCCATTTTTAGGGAATCTGTGATTTTTGGTCCTTTCAGAAAACACAAAATCTTTGCATGCTACAATGAGGGAATATTGGCGGATGATTAACTAGATTATATAAAAACTATTATAAAACAGTATCATATGCATCAATTTCAAAAATCCAAAACACTTTTTTTCACTTGGTTTTTCAATGCTATATGAGACATTTGTGAAACAATTTAATATTACTGTCCTTGATAAAATAAACTTAGTAGACTGAAATATAATGTTCACTGTGAATTAAGCCTTAGTCTCAACCTAGTTAGTGGGTATTTTCCATCCACACTTGCAAATGAATCTATTCATTTTTAACATAAGTAAATAGAGATATTCAGGTTTATCGCTCCCAATGAATGACACCTTTCATTACATGCTTTGAAATATTTTCTTTTCTTTTCACCTTCTGCAAGGAATAAACTTACCTGTGCCCATATAAGCACTAAAAATCAGCACACATAAAAGATTTCTGACACCATTTTACATAGACTGACAATGAGAAATTGCATGATCAGGTTATAAATCTGCAAATAAAATGTTACAGAAACATCATTATTGGAGCAAAAGGTGCAGAAATATATGACGGCCTAAATACAACTGTTGCACCTGCTATGAAGTTAAAATATGTAGGAACATATTAACTGTTATCTTCACAATCAGAACTTAATTTACGTTGCCATGATATATTTAAACAAACAGGATATGTAGCAACTATGGTCTACTGGCAAAGCATGCGTCAGTGTTTAATTTGTACTTGGTCCAGCTGAATGGTGCAAGCATTAACAAATAAAACAGGGATTTCTAAATTGGAACAGGCATGAAATTAATGCCTTATAGAGAGCTTGATGGAAAAGTCTTCATTTCAGTTGTACAGTTAGGGGAATTTTCCATTCTTCACATGTTCGTTACATCCATAAAGTTGCATTTTCTGTACCAAATATAGTTCAAATGTTAAAGCAAAATAATTATATTTTTAAAAGGACATTTAAAGGATTTTTTGTTGCAGATGAAAGTAGGTACTTTTAAATATGTCATAGTGTGTTTTTCCTTTTTCCAATAATGCTTTCCAAAAACAATAAACTAATCCAAATATTTAGCTGTTCTGGTGGCTTGCCTGCCCTCCAATGAACAATAATGTAGATGTAAGAGTCATGCTTGTCTGTCAGTGAGACCTGTATACTAAATACTACAATAATTATTCCCAACACTCTGCTCAAAGACAACCAGACAAGTCATGACTTAGGTGTGAATACAAGTGAGACAATTGGAGGCTCTACGCCCTCTTGAGCAATAATTACCTCATCAGTGTTACAGCATGCTTTGTACATTTCCTGGGTTTCAAGGAAAATAAGTTTTACTTAATATTTTTCTATGTCTAAAAAAACTTTAGTAAAATTAAAAAGGTGTTCTTGGCAATGTATGAAAAACTATATTACTCTTTAAATATAATCACATATATAGCTGTGAGCATACAAGTTGTTGCTAACGCTTGCGGACTCGCGTAGCGAGCTGCGGCCCTCGCAAAGCGAGGGCCTCAGTTGCTGGCATGGAGCGCCAAAGGCGCTCCTTGCCAGTAACTGCGACGCTCGCAAACTTTACGTCGTAACGCAAACAACATATGATACATCAACTGCGCCCCTCGCAAACTTTACGTCGAGACACGTTACCACTCATTACGACCTTGCAAAGAAAAATCTTGATCGCAACCCGCGGACAGGAGAAAATTAAAAACACAATAAATACACACAACACATACATAAAAAGCTTACGTACAGCAAGAGGGAGCATCCAGGACCTCAAAAAATGAAGTTACACCTTAATTTAACTCAAAATAAAAGAGTTTAGACACTCAAAAATTCTCTAAGCGAGAGAAAAAATGGCCACCGAACAAAACGAAAACGAGGCTACAGCACTCAAAACACGCAAAACACCACAAGAAACACGCAAAACACCACAAAACACCTACAGATATTCTGCTACAGACGTATACCACACATTCTCCCCGCGGATGTCCCCGACGCTAATGAGCTTCCTACAGAGTGTTCCAGAATAAAATTGGCAATGGCGGCTTCTGATTGGCTGAAAACGCTGTCTATCAAATTCAGCCAATAAGAAGACGCCAATTGTGAACCAATGAGAAAGGGATACACCCCAAAATCCCACGCTGATTGGATAACGCACCTGTCAATCTTTATTTGAACTAATCTGAAGGCTTTATTGCCATCAGCGAATCACAATGGGATACACCCCCACGTACTGATTGGTGAAGACATCTGCGCCTTCCCATTGGCTGTAATACTGATTGACATTGACAATAGCCAATGAGAAGGCATCCATTGAGAAGGCATCCATTGTGATCGGCTGAAGGCATCTGCGCCGTGTGATTGGTTTGAATAAAGATTGACAGGTGCATTATCCAATCAGAGTGTGATTTTAGGGTGTATCCCTTTCTTATTGGCTCACATATTGGCGCCTCCTAATTGGGTGAATTTGATGACGTTTTCATCCAATCAGAAGGCGCCATTGCCTATTTTCTTCCGGAAAAGTCTCCAGAAGCCTCATTAGCGTTGGGGATGTCCGTGAGTGCGGATGTGAGTAGCAGCAAGGACGGGACATGCCAGAAAGGTGAGTAGAATATTTGGAATGTTTAGAATTGTTATTTATTTACTTTAATGTGTTGCACTCATTTTTTTATTTTTTTCCCCTAGGTGGCTGATCTGAATGGACATCTGCAAAGGTTAATGGGGTCTTAATTATTTTATTTTAGCTTAGAATTAGATTATTTTCTATATAGATAGCATTTATTGTATGTTAGCTAGGGGTATGTGTTTTATATAGATAGCATAGCATGTATTGTATATTAGATTGTGTTATTTATTTAGATAGATTGTGTGACGTGTATTATATAGATAGGATGTATATTATATAGATAGGATGTATATTAGATTATGGTATTTATTTAGATAGATAGGATGTATTGTATATTACATAGGGGTGTATTGCATTTAATTGTATTGTATTATTCTGTATGTATTGTATGTATTTGTATTGTATTGTATTCTATTGTATGTATTGTATTGTATGTATTATATGTATTTCCTTTTCAGGTGTGCAAATTTTTTTTCTGTGGTGGGGGGTGTTGTAATGTTTTTTTTTATTTTCTGTAATGTTCCTTTTTTTGTGACTTAGGTTTTTTTATTTTCTGTAATGTAGATTTTTTATTTTTTGTGACTTAAGTTTTTTATTTTATGTAATGTAGATTTTTTTTTGTGACTTTAGGCTTTTTTATTTTCTGTAATTAGAGTGGTGGGGGTTAGTAGGGGGTAGGTAGGTAGTGTAGGTGTTAATAGGTTAGTGTAGAGGCTGTTTAGTTGATATTTAATGTTTTATTGTGGGGTATAGTGAAGTGTAGTGTTTATACTTAGTGTCATGATGGTCCTTGAGGACCGTCATGGCACTTATGTGGTTAATGTTGGGTTGTAACAGGCCCATAATGGTCTTAATATACCCTTATGGGACTGATGGGGTGTGAGGAATTGACTCTGCTGGGATTCAAACCCTGGTTTGAATGTTGGTGGACCTCTTTCCTACCGGTACGCCAGCCTGCGTCTTGCAGATTTGCCTGAGATCTGATACCTTGACTCTAAAAGCAATGAAATCAGTGACAACTCTCTTTAGCTGTGTCTGGTCAGCTGTCTGGTTCTTGGCCTATATAAGGCACTTCCTGTCTCTGTATCCTTGCCAGATTATTGTTGGTTCCTGATCCCTTCAATAAAGCTTGTTCCTGTTTCACCTACAAGTTTCTGAACTGGATTATTGCTGACCTTGGCTACTGGTCTCCACAACCTTGTGATTCCTATATCATTACAGAATAATCTGGAGCTTTCATGGAGACCGTCGGGTCAGATTCTGCATTGTCCCAGCACATTGCTTTATTTGCAAGAACTGTGCAGACCCAGGCACAGACCATTCAAGTGCTGCAGGACCAGGTAGCTGAACTGCAAAATAAATTTCAGTCAATGCACAGTGAGTATACCAGCTACATGGCACGTGATGTTGCGGCTGCTACTGTTACACCTGCACAAGATGCCCGCTTGCCCCTGCCAGAAAAGTTTGGAGGAGATCGCAAAAAATGTAGGGGTTTCCTAAATCAATGCCGTTTGCACTTCATGATGTTACCTCACCAATTTCCATCTGAAAGAGAGAAGGTGGGATTTATTTTTTCACTATTCAAACATAAAGCCCTGGCTTGGGGCTCCCCTCTTCTGGAACAGTCTTGGGTAATCTAAATGACTTTCTTGAGGCCATGTGCCTAGTTTTTGAGGACCCCAATCGATGTGCTACAGCAGAAGCCACTCTCCTTCATTTGCATCAAGGGAGGCGCTCTGTGGCTGAATATGCTGCTGAATTCAGACTGTGGGTTGCTGATATTACCTGGAACCAATCAGCCCAGAGGTTCCACTTCAGAAAAGGTCTCTCAGAAGCTATAAAAGATGAGCTAGCTCGTGTTGATCTTCCTGCTCACTTTGATGCATTTGTGCGTTTGGCTATCCGTATCGATCAGAGACTTTCTGAAAGAAGATTGGAAAGACAGGGCTCTTTTAGACCAAGTACTACTCCTATTTCCTATTCAAGAATTTCTACTCCAACCCCACAAACACCTACAGACTCTGAGCCTAAATCTAATAAGGTAAATCTAATAAGATGGCCATTATCCAATGAAGAAAAACAGTGGCGACGCACTCACAATTTATGCCTGTATTGTGGTAGTGCAGGGCACTATGCCATCAATTGCCCTAGCAAATCCAAAAGAACAATAGCTATGGCTGCTGAGGGCGCACAGATTCGACACCAATCCCAGATTGCAGATCAACTGGATTCTGTCACACAACCCTTGTTTTCTCTGGCTCATGGTGAAGAGGGTATGTTGACTCAACATCCTCATTTTGTGGTGCCAATCACGTTGCAATGTGGTGATCGTAAAATTTCAACTACAGCTATGATAGATTCTGGAGCAGGCGGAAACTTCATGGACATTACATTTGCAGCAGGAAATAGAATTCAGTCTATCCCTAATTCTTCACCTGTGTTAATGGAGACAGTGGACGGTTCTCCACTTACATCGGGCCAGGTTACACATGAGACTGCGCCCTTAAAGTTGACTCTGGAAGTGAATCACCATGAGACTATATCTTTCCACCTAATTTCCTCAACACAGTTTCCAGTGATTTTGGGGGTACCTTGGCTTGATCTGCATAACCCACAAATTGATTAGAAGATCAGAACTTTGTCCTTTCCTTCAGAACACTGCTTAATGAAATATCAACACACCAGAGTAACACCTGTTGCCACAACAATTAATGAAATGGTTGCTACCAACTTGACTAAGCTTCCTCTACAATATCAGGGTTTTGCAGATGTCTGTGATAAGAAGAATGCTGATCAGCTTCCACCCCACAGGCCTTATGATTGCCCAATAGAGCTGTTGCCTGGGGCTGCTATCCCATTTGGCTGTATATATTCCCTTTCTGAGCCTGAACTGAAAGCTCTTCGTGAATACATAGGTTTTATTGGACCATCTACTTCCCCAGCAGGAGCTCCTATATTCTTTGTAGAGAAGAAAGATGGCAGTCTACGGCCATGCGTTGATTACAGGGACATTAATAACATCACTGTTAAAAACCGATACCCCTTGCCTCTCATTCCTGAACTTTTGGAGAGACTTCGCTCAGCTAAAATATTTACACAGCTTGATCTTCGGGGGGCATATAATCTGGTTCGCATAAGACCAAATGATGAATGGAAAACAGCTTTCAGAACCAGGTACGGGCATTACGAATATCTAGTAATGCCATTTGGGCTTTGTAATGCCCCTGCAACTTTCCAGCATCTTATCAATGATGTACTACGAGATCTCCTGAATCAGTTTGTTGTGGCATATTTGGATGATATCCTAATATTCTCTGATAATCTTGAAAACCACAGAAAACAGGTCCGTATAGTTCTGGAGCGCCTTAGTACCAACCACCTATACATTAAACTAGAAAAATATGAGTTTGAACAAACAGAAATTCAATTCCTTGGGTATGTAATAACTCCTAAAGGTTTATCTATGGACGCAAGTAAAATTAAAGCTGTGCTGGACTGGCCCATCCCCAAGAATAAAAAAGATGTCCAGAGATTTGTGGGGTTTGCCAATTTTTACAGGCGTTTCATTAAGAATTTCTCTGCCGTTAATACACCGATCAATGAACTCACACGTAAAGGGACTCCTTTTCAGTGGTCCGATAAGGCTGATACAGCATTTTCCCGATTAAAGACTCTGTTTACATCTGCCCCCGTCTTGGTACATCCTCAGCCGGAATTACCATTTATTGTGAAAATTGATGTTTCTGATTCAGCTGTTGGTGCTATACTGTCTCAAAGTTCTGGACCTAAGATGCTGTTACATCCGTGGGCCTTCTATTCCCGCCAGATGATGCCAGCAGAAAGAAACTATGACATAGGGAATAAAGAACTATTGGCTATAAAAGCTGCCTTCACCGAATGGAGACATCTCTTGGAGGGAGCTACCCATCCAATTACTGTCCTCACAGATCACAAAAATCTTGAATGTATTCGATCAGCTAGGAGACTGTCAGCCAGACAAGCACGCTGGTCCCTATTCTTCTCGAGGTTTAATTTTTTAGTTACATACCGTCTTGGCTCCAAGAATGGTAAGGCGGATGTCTTGTCTAGAATAGCTGACCCCCTCCATGCTACCGTAACCAAGACCACCATCTTGCCGGAGGATATATTTATAGGAGTTACATTTCCTTCTGATCTGATGTCTCGCAAAAAAGGGCTACGCTGAAGACCCAGTTCTTCGTGATCCTCCTCGTGATCTCCATATGATGATGCTTAATGGGTTTTGGATTTTTCAACAACGTCTGTTTGCTCCGGAGTCAGTGTGACTGGACCTTTTACGTCTCTACCATGACTCAAAACCAGCAGGTCATCCAGGAATCCGAAAGACACAAGAGCTACTTGCCCGATCCTTTTGGTGGCCGAAGTATCATGAGGATGTTAAGAAGTATGTGTCCTCTTGTGATGTATGTGCCAGACATAAGACTCCTCGCTCATCCCCTGTTGGCTTGCTTCAGCCTCTTTCGATTCCTCATCATCCCTGGGGATCTATATCCATGGATTTTATTGTGGAACTACCACCCTCTAAGGAACACACTACCATTCTTGTTGTTGTGGACAGGTTAACTAAGATGGGTCATTTCATACCAGCTCGTGGTCTCCCTTCAGCTAAACAGACGGCTGACCTGGTTATTCGGGAAATATTTCGCTTGCATGGAGTGCCCGATGAAGTAGTTTCTGACAGAGGAGTGCAGTTTACATCTCGTTTTTGGAAACATTTTTGTTCTAATCTAGGTATTAATGTAAATTTGTCGTCAGCTTTTCATCCGCAAAGTAATGGACAGACTGAGCGAACCAACCAGACTTTGTATCAATATTTGCGGTGCTATATTAGTTACCTGCAGGATGACTGGCTGGATTTTTTACCCATGGCTGAGTTTGACTATAACAATGCCCAACACTGCTCCACTTCTCTGAGCCCATTTTTTGCCAATTATGGTTACCATCCAACCTTTCTAGTGAGTCTCCCGATTACTACTCCCGTTCCTGCAGTCACTGACCGGCTAACCGCCTTACGTGATTCCCAAGCACTGTTGAAAGAGACTCTTTTGGAGGCTCAGGAATGTTACAAAAGAGCTGCTGATAGGCATAGAAAGGAGGCCCCAGTCTATCATGTTGGTGACAAGGTGTGGCTGTCAACAAAGAATCTTAAGCTTCGGATTCCTTCTCATAAATTGGGTCAAAGGTTCATGGGACCTTTTGAGATCATTGCTCAGATCAATGCTGTCACTTTCCGTTTGCAACTTCCAAATTCCATGAAAATACATCCAGTGTTTCACGTTGCACTGCTTAAACCTTTTCATGAAAATACTTTCCCTGGCCGAGCCCTACCTGCCCCACCTCCAGTCCTCGTGGATGGTGAAGATGAATACGAAGTGGAAAAAATTCTTGACTCCAGGATCTTCCGTAACAAGCTTCAATATTTGGTTTGGTGGAAAGGAGGATAGATCGTGGGAACCAGTGGACAATATTCACGCTCCTGATCTTCTTTGGTCTTTCCATGCACAGTACCCTGCTAAACCAGGTAATAGGGCATTCAGAGGCTGCACCTATAGAGGTGGGGGTAATGTGAGGAATTGACTCTGCTGGGATTCAAACCCTGGTTTGCATGTTGCTGGACCTCTTCCCTACTGGTACGCCTGCCTCTTGCAGATTTGCCTGAAAACTGATACCTTGACTCTAAAAGCAATTAAATCAGTGACAACTCTCTTTAGCTGTGTCTGGTCAGCTGTCTGGTTCTTGGCCTAAATAAGGCACTTCCTGTCTCTGTATCCTTGCCAGATTATTGTTGGTTCCTGATCCCTTCAATAAAGCTTGTTCCTGTTTCACCTACAAGTTTCTGAACTGGATTATTGCTGACCTTGGCTACTGGTCTCCACAACCTTGTGATTCCTATATCATTACATGGGGTTAAATAGAGGCTTATGAGGGTCTGTAATGGACCCCCATGAGTGACAGGGTTAATTAGCGGTTTATGGCGGTCTGTATTGACCCCCATGAGTGAGGGGGATAATTAAGTGCTTATGGGGGTCTGTATTGACCCCCATGAGTGACAGGGTGAATGAAGGGGATTATGGGGGTCTATATTGACCCCCATAAATGACAGGGTTAATTAGGGGTTTATGGGGGTCTGTATTGACCCCCATGAGTGAGGTGGTTAATTAAATGCTTATGGGGGTCTGTATTGACGCCATGAGTGACAGGGTTAATGAAGGGCTTTTGGGGGTCTATATTGACCCCATGAATAACAGGGTTAATTAGGGGTTTATGGGGGTCTGTATTGACCCCCATGAGTGACACAGTTAAAGAAGGGCTTATGGGGGTCTGTATTGACCCCCATGAGTGACAGGGTTAATAAAGGGTTTATGGGGGTCTGTATTGACCCCATGAGTGATAGGGTTAATGAATGGCTTATGGGGGTCTATATTTACCCCATGAGTGACAGGGTTAATGAAGTGCTTATAGGGGCCTGTATTGACCCCCATGAGTAACATGGTTAATGAAGGGCTTATGGAGGTCTGTATTGACCCCCATGAGTGACAGAGTTAATGAAGGGCTTATGGGGGTCTATATTG
The DNA here is from genome assembly GCA_027410445.1 of Discoglossus pictus. NCBI lineage: Eukaryota > Metazoa > Chordata > Amphibia > Anura > Alytidae > Discoglossus > Discoglossus pictus. The sequence continues at coordinate 416,542,735 of CM050164.1, read as the reverse complement.
ACCCCCATGAGTGACAGGGTTAATTAGGGGTTTATGGGGGTCTGTATTGACCCCCATGAGTGAAAGGGTTAATAAAGGGCTTATGGGGGTCTATATTGACCCCCATGAGTGACAGGGTTAATGAAGGGCTTATGGGTTTCTGTATTGACCCCATGAGTGACAGGGTTTATGAAGAGCTTATGGGGGTCTATATTGACCCCATGAATGACAGGGTTAATTAGGGGCTTATGGGGGTCTGTATTGACCCCCCATGAGTGACAGGGTTAATGAAGTGCTTATGGGGATCTGTATAGACCCCCATGAGTGACACAGTTAATGAAGGTCTTATGGGGGTCTGTATTGACCCCTATGAGTGACAGGGTTAATGAAGGGCTTATGGGGGTCTATATTGACCCCCATGAATGACAGGGTTAATTAGGGGTTTTTGGGGGTCTGTATTGACCCCCATGAGTGAGGGGGTTAATTAAGTGCTTATGGGGTCTGTATTGACCCCCAAGAGTGACAGGGTTAATTAAGGGTTTATGGGGGTCTGTATTGACCCCCATGAGTGACAGGGTTAATGAAGGGCTTATGGGGGTCTATATTGACCCTAAGGAGTGAGGGAGTTAATGAAATTCTTATGGGGGTCTGTATTGACCCCCATGAGTGACAGGGTTAATGAAGGGCTTATGGGGGTCTATATTGACCCCCATGAATGACAGGGTTAATTAGGGATTTTTGGGGGTCTGTATTGACCCCCATGAGTGAGGGGGTTAATTAAGTGCTTATGGGGGTCTGTATTGACCCCCAAGAGTGACAGGGTTAATTAAGGGTTTATGGGGGTCTATATTTACCCCCATCAGTGACAGGGTTAATGAAGTGCTTATAGGGGCCTGTATTGACCCCCATGAGTATCAGGGTTAATGGAGGGCTTATGGGGTCTGTATTGACCCCCATGTGTGACAGGGTTAATGAAGGGCTTATGGGGGTCTATATTGACCCCCATGAGTGACAGGGCTAATTAGGGGTTTATAGGGGTCTGTATTGACCCCTATGAGTGAGAGGGTTAATGAAGGGTTTATGGGGGTCTGTATTGACCCCCATGAGTGACAGGGTTAATGAATGGCTTATGGGGGTCTATATTGACCCCCATGAGTGAGGGGGTTAATTAAGTGCTTATGGGGGTCTGTATTGACCCCCATGAGTGACAGGGTTAATGAAGGGTTTATGGGGGTCTGTATTGACCCCCATGAGTGATAGGGTTAATGAATGGCTTATGGGGGTCTATATTTACCCCATGAGTGACAGGGTTAATGAAGTGCTTATAGGGGCCTGTATTGACCCCCATGAGTAACAGGGTTAATGAAGGGCTTATTGGGGTCTGTATTGACCCCCATGAGTGACAGGGTTAATGAAGGGCTTATGGGGCTCTATATTGACCCCCATGAGTGACAGGCTAAAGTAGGGGTTTATGGGGGTCTGTATTGACCCCCATGAGTGAGTGGGGTTAATAAAGTGCTTATGGGGGTCTGTATTGACCCCCATGAGTGACAGGGTTACTGAAGGACTTATGGGGGTCTATATTGACCCCCATGAGTGACAGGGTGAAAGTGTATATTTGTTTTCTTTTATAACGAGTCCTTTAAGGACCTTTACGGTCCTTTAAGGACCCATAACGCAGGAATTTAGAATTTTCATTGCAGCGGGGGTCCCCGATTGCGTGCGATTGGGACCCCCACTGCATTGGTTAATGTGGGGTTAATGCAGGTCTCCAAGCTTATCTCAGATCCTGTGGGGTTAATGCAGGTTTTTGAGCTTATCTCGGACCCCTTCTTGGGTAAGTTGTACGTGGCTGGGCTTTGAGCCTCGTTTTCGTTTTTTTCGGTGGCCATTTTTTCTCTCGCTTAGTGAATTTTCGTGTGTCTGAACTCGGGAATTTGGACTTAAATGGAGGTGTAACTTCACTTTCAGAGGTCCTGGATGCCCCCCCTGCCCTTGCTATGGGTAGGCTTTTTATGTATTTGTCTTTAGGTGTTCGCGGTTCGGTAGTTATGGTCGTATTTTTTTTATTGCGTGTGGGTGTTTGTTACATTAGGGTTGGTTCCGAGGTCGTTGTTTTTTCTAAGTCATGCGTGTGTGTTTTTAACTGCGTGTGAGGCGCCTTTGAGCCTCCACTTTCACGAGGGTCAGCATTTACGGAGCAAACTGCAGTTCTTGCGAGCTCGCAAAGCGTGACGAGGAATCGTAGTTTGACAACTATTATATGTGATCAGTAAATATCACAATTAAGTGAAGAGCAAAAAATAAGATAACGTTATGTGTATATGCCTGGACTAAGTGAAAAATGTGCACGCAGTCATTGTGAATGCAAATAAATTGGTGGCCAAATCCAATCCTCATGGGTCCATATAAGATAATTCATAATACCTTGTTTCCTGACTTGTAGCCAAAACAGTTATTTAGTCGTTATTCACTCTGCATAACACACATTTTCTCATGACACACATAAGGGGATAATTAGCATTGTGAAGAAAATAAAGGAAGTAAAACAATATTAACTGTATTGGATGGGCACAAACAAAGATGAAATGCTGAGCTCATCAGTAAACAGGCATATCTTAGTGCATCTTAGTGCATGGGTCTATCAGTTTTCCTTCTCCACTCACATTTGCATATAGCCAAATCAAGTGGATTCAACACTTATTCAAACTTCATAAAAGCACAAAAAATGTGAGGGAAACAGCCTAATACAACACAGTAGGTAAAAAGAAATACAGTTCAAAAAAAGGAAACTTAGTCATAGGTTGACCTCCATACTCACCCACTAACTATTAAAACAATTAAAACATTAAAAATAAATAAATAGAAGACCACATTTATTAGATATATATTGCTCTTTTGTAGTACTTGACGTAATAATGGAAAAAATGTTTTACACGATTTAAAATACATTATTATAGCCTTCATTTTGAACTATTGTATTCAGGTTTACTTTTGTAATAACAGACATTTGGCATTGCCATTTATTTTATTTTTCAACTTGATTTTAACCGTCACAATGGGTGCAGCGGGAGAGGCAGGGAGCCAGTAAGTGAGGTTGGAAGCTGATTTGCTATTCAATTGGCGTCATTTTGCAGGCTCCGAACGGCTTTTGAGTTGTGGCCTTGAAAAAATGGCCACCGTTAAAGCCGTAACTTTTTTCAACGCTGTAACTTGGAAGCCCTTTGCGGGCTTGTGGAAATTGATAAATTTCCCCAAGCACGCAAATGTGTTCACACCTGTAAATGGCAAAACGAGCCCAGGGAAGGGAGGGGAGAGAAAGACACAGGGCGGGGAGAGGGAGAAGAGGGGAAAATGGAAACATGGGAGGGAGTGGGGGGAAAGAGACACAGGGGTAAGAGAGGGGGGAAAGAGACACAGGGGAGTGAGACCAGGGCAAAGAAGCACACGGAAGAGAGAGGGGTAAAGAGAAACGGGAGGGAGAGGGGGGAAAGAGACACATGGGAGGAGGGAAGAGACAAGGGGAGAAGGAGGGGGAAAGAGACACAGGGGTGTGAAATGGGGGAGAGTGGGGAAAAGAAACACGGGAGGGAGTGGGGAGAAAGAGACACAGGGGTGAGAGAGGGGGGCAAGAGATACAGGAGAGTGAGAGAGGGGGAAAGAGACACAGGGGAGGGAGAGGGATGACAGAGACAAACAACAGATAGTACATAAACAGACAGAAAACACAATGTATAACACTATATCATTTTTGACGGGCAAGTCGCTAGTATATAATATACTTCACATGGACAAAAAATGTCAAGCCTATCTCTACCCCTAGGTGTTATACATATGTGTTCAAATCTGTGGAATCGAAACAAAAATACCAGTTTTGAGGGAATGTGTGAAAATGATAGACCTCAGAAGAAGCTGAAACAACAGTAGCAAAAGCGGACTATGTTTTCTATTCCTCACTTTTAAGCTATGGGACGTCCCTCCCACATGTTGTTTGAGGCAACCAAAATAAGTAATTTAGTATATATAATAAATTATGTTATAATTGTTGTACCTGTTGTGACACTCAGGGAAACCCTGTGGGAGAGCCATATTGTGGCCATGTTGTTTTATCTGCCATCCAGTTCCTGAGCCCATTTTATTCAGTGAATCCATGTTAGATTACTCTTGCATCACACAGGGGGAAAAAAACACTCCTAACTCTCCTTAACACGATGATAGGGGTTTCACCCTCTGTCGTGACAAGAGAAAACCAAATAGTTTTCTCTAGTTTTCTCTAGTTTTCTCTAGTTTTCTCTTTCTAGTGAAGGTCACTAGTAAGAGACATCAAATGATGGACAGGTGAGCCACAGAAAGCATAACGATTGGCTAAAAGGAACTGTCGCTATGGGGTGTGACTTTATAATGGAGGGGTGACTGAATGGTATAAAAATGTTGGATGGGAAAAAAATAAAGGTTACTCATTTGTGGTCATGCATAATTAAGTGTGCTCATTATTGAGTGGAAAAGAGTTAGCTTTGATCAATAGTGTTAATAATTCTACATCTGCCAAAAGGAAGATTAACTGTACCACTCTGCCTGATAATTCTCGTGGTCCTGTGGTCATTCTAAGGGTCCAATACTGGTCGGGTTCATCTGGTTCATCAGGGGTAATAGCAAGAACCATCACATATCTCTGGGTGGGTCAGAAATAGTTTCTGGGCGAGCCTGATTTTAGAAGCGATCGTAACACCTGTGAATCTTGCAGGTTTTTTGCATTGTAGTGTATAACAAGAGTGTCACCAATCTTAATTAAGCACATACCTAAACTGTAAAAACTGAGCCTATAAAGTCAAATTCTGTCTGCTGTTAAAGCCAGACACAAACAACTAGGGGCAAAAAATAATTATTTAATGCCCTGGATTTTTGAGACACAAAATCTTATTTCGCTATCCAAAATATTTTTAACTTTGGCATTAGAAGTTAAACAAGATATTATTACAAATATTATAGTACTTCTGACAAAAAACTGGTATTTAATGTAACTTTCACATAATTTTGTATTAATTGGAATTTCTTACTTTCCAATAAATTTGTTCTAATCATGACATCCACACATTCAACAAGGTGTTATCCATGGTGGGCTTCCTATAAATTTCAGTGGTTATACTTTTATGAGCTGGATTCCCCCCAAGACTAAATCAAAATATGTGCTCTAACAGCTTGTTCCATTAACCATTCCATTAAAGTCAATCAGAGAACATTGCAAATAAAGATTAAGGAGTTACCGTCCAAATTAGTGCCTTAGCAACATCTTTCAACATTTAAACCTTGTAATAAGCTGAAAATGAATATTATTAACATGGAAAATGATATAGTGTAGCGAAAGCGGTGCAAACTTTAGCATTTTAACAGGGATTATGCAGTAGAGATTACAACTGGAATTACTTAGCTGAAAAAAGTTTCCTTTTAGTGACACAGCATGTAAACCATCAGATACTAAAAATGCTATCCTCCTCCAGTTTGTCCACTTCATTTTCACTGCAAGGATCAATGCTGTACAAGAAGAGTTTAAATGACCACTGTACTAAAATAATGACTATTAAAATTAAAATACCTGCATAAGTACACTTACAGTAACTTTTATAATGTTTGAACTTTGTACTGCTGGTAGTTATAGCTGGTAGCTACTAATATCACTTTTATAGATTTCTGCCCAATGTGTTGTACTCTGATCCTTTTGCATAATTAGGGGTGGAGCATCTATAGCAGACATTCTGTTGTGTGCTCTGTTGTCTGACTGGTATAGATCTGAGGTTGTTGAAATTTCTTTCAGCATTATTAACACCAGCATTGGATTTGTCCAGCCTAGCCTGGATTTATCCAGTCTGGCTTCTTGGTCCACATACCAATTCCTCAGGAGGTGGTTGAGATGGTCTGGTTCCCCATCTCTATAGGAACTTTCTATATCACATATTATAATTATCTAGTTACAAGACGTCGCCACGCATACGAGTTAGCATACAACTTAGCATTGCCGGCGAGCCTCGCGTAGCGAGGTGAGCTGTTAAACTCGGAGCACTAAGAGGATGAGCGCCAAAGGCAAGCCGTTAAACTCGGAGCACTCATCGCCGTTAAACTCGGAGCACGGGACTTAGCCTACAAACACTACAAAATGCGGCTTCACCTTAGGCTGAAAGTAGTTGACGAATTACTTTAAAAAAAAAAAAAAACGAGATAGCAAAAATACAAGGTTAACTGCAGCCGGAAAAAAAATTAAAACAAGGCCACAAGACCCCGGACCACGCAAAACACTGCCAAACGTGTAGCACTTTCACACAGCAAGGCCAACTTGCCCATCATTCCAGGTATCTTTTGGTTCCATACTTCTCTTTCCAATCTCCTATGAGAGTAATATATTTTCTTTGTATTATATCCTTGTATAATTGGGCAGCTTCACCCTCTTAAGCATCCTTGGCTGGGGAATTGACTTGGTTCAATGGTTTCCTCTGAATTCTTATTAAAATAATTCCGTCATTTTTTGGGTTGTAACTGAGCACTGCTTTAACCACCCTTGATTGCTAATGACTGCTATTTTATTTCTTCTGTGAGATTCTTGACCACAGCAGATATAGAGGTTGTCTGATATGAAATATTCAATTTCATTCAATTTGAGTTCACTAATTCCCATGTTATCAATGTTTAATCTGTCATCTCATGTTTCAATACGTCTAGTTTCCATTGTTTCATAGTTTTAATGTTTTAGGTTCCTATGCTGAATTGTTCTTTGCAGCAGCAAACTTCCTTTCCCCCTCCAGTCACATCCCCAGCAGGGCGACCTCTCAACATTGGCCCAACAACTGCATTAGATCTGGTGCTACTTATACTCACCCTCTGCTCTTCCCCAGTAGTGTGGTAGGCACATTCTGACCTGAGGGGCTCTATAGTTATGTCTGTGTTTATTCATGAGATTTTCTTCGCAAAAGCACTGGAGTGGGTATACAGTACCTTCTCCAGTGAATCGCAATTTGTCTTGCTTCTCTGATGTGACCTGCCTATCTTGGGTGATCCTACATGGTATAGCTCACAGCTTCATTAAGATATATAAACCCAATAAAATTTGTTGTTGTTTAGTCGTTCAGTCGCATTCAACTCTCCCTGACTCTATTGACCACAGCACGCCAGGTACATCTCTCAGTCACTGCCCCTCTGAGCTCAATCGAGTTCATGTTCATTGCTTCAGTGACTTTATCTATCCATTTCCGCCTCTATCGTCCCCTTCTTCTTGTGCCTTCAATCTTTCCCAGCATCAGAGTCATCTGTAGGGAATCCTGCCAGTTCATGGTATGCCTTTCCTGTCTCTCTATCTTACTCTCTCGTTCCTATATCTTCCTGTTCTCTCTGTCCCTCTTACCTGTTTCCATTTTCTTTTAGTACTAATTTAAACCTGCAACCAGGCCTGCTGGACCTGTGATTCTGAGAACATCCTACACACCAGCAGTGCTAATTTAAACCTGCAAACAGGCCTGCTGGATCTGAGATCCTGAGAACATCCTACACAACAGTATGCATGGAGAAGATAATTGAAGTTGCCCCATGCCTGTAGTCTTTATCTTTATTAATATTACTAATGTATGCGTGTTATTATATCTGGGAAATTTATTTATTTTTTTAAACCCCCAACAAATGTATGCTGTATCCTGCTTGGTCTTCCTTACCCTCCCCCATCCTTCCCCCGTTCATGGCATGCATAATTTCCTTAAATCTCCTCCAAGTCTCATACTTTTCCTGTCTCTCTATTTCACTCTCTCATTCCTCTTTCTTCCTGTCCTCTCTGTCCCTCTTACCTGTTTCCATTTTCTTAAAGTGCTAATTTACACTTGCAACCAGGCTTGCTGGATCTGAGATCCTGAGAACACTGGGCTCCCTCCCTGCCCCTTACCCACTCGCCCCTATTTAGATTTAATTTATAAAGCCTGACTTCCTATTTTCAGATTTTATTATCTCACCACTAGGGGTCCGTCAACATATTATATACTACTTACCCGTCAAAAAATGACGGCAATAAAATTGTAAGGCAGGTAATGGTGTTTGCCACAGACATACATTTTTGTTGGTGGTCTAAGATCCTTCGGCGCTTAATGCGAGCCTCGCACTGAGCGCCTTTGGCGCTCATCACATGGCTCGCAATGAGCGCCAAAGGTGCTCATTGCGAGCCTCTTGGTTATTGTATGTTTCGTTATTATTGGGGCTTTTGCTGTCATTGTAATGTCGTCGCTAATGCGCTTTTTGCGCTTATTGCAAGCCTGTCCCCTGGTGTAATTTGTGTGCTATGAGCAGCATTGGCGCTCGTTGTGAGGCGCGCAATGAATGGCTTTTGCGTTTATTGCGATAGTGTTGTTTTTTTTTGTTTTTTATGAATATGTATTTTTTGATGCTAATGAAATAAGTAATAAATTAATAAATTAATATACTTTACCTATTAGGCTGTGTGCGTGAGGGGAAGCCGTTACTTCTGCATCCTGTAAGTTAGTGTTGTAAAATGGCGACGAATGTGTATGTGGTAGGCGGGTTTGTATGATGAAGGATCCCTGCTAATGGTGTATGTTGTAGGTCGTACGGGTTTTGTAAAATACGTATTTGCTTTGTGGTATTTAGCGGCTTTAGGGGTCGTGTAGCTTCGTTTTCGTTTTTTTCGGCGGCCATTTTTTCTCTCGCTTAGGGGATTTCCGAGTGTGTAAACTTTGTAATAATAATCTTTCTAACTTTCTCTTCTTCCGTAGCCCTTGCTAGTCCTTATCTGTTGCCCTTCACCGGGTCTCTGCATTCCCTTTAGATTGTATGTACCGTCTTTGGAAAAAAGCACTTTCTACAAAAGATTCTAAGCTCAAAACAGGGCCCTTCTTTTTCTGAATTTGTTAATATTGTATTTTCTTTGTTCTTATCCCTTCTACAGCACTTTGGAATATGTTGGTGCAATACAAATAAAAGTTAATAATAATAATATAGCCAAAATATTTTAGCTTTAGCCTCATGATCATACCTTCTAGTGAACAGTTCGTCTTGATTTCCTGAAGTACTGATTTATTGGATCTTCTTGCAGTCCAAGGGTTTCTAAGCAGTCTACTCCAACACCCCAATTCGAAGGCATAATTTCTCCAGCACACAGATTTCTTTATGTTCCAGCTCTCACATAGGTATGTTACTACTGGAAATACCATGGTTCCAGCTATGCTGACCTTTCTTGATAGTGTAATATCTTTACTTTTTACTAACTTGTCCAAGCATGACATAGCTTTCCTCCCCAGAAACAAATGTCTTCATCTGTAGAGATCTTGGATCCAAGGAAAATAAAACCTGTCACTGCCTCCACACTTCTTCCCCATCTATTTGCCAGGAAGTGAGATTGAAATTTGCCATGATCTTCGACTTTTTAACGTTGAGCAGCAGGTCAGCTTTTGCACTCTCTTTTTTTATCCTCATTAATAGGTAATTTAGTTCCTCCGCACTTTCAGCAATCAAGGTAGTAACATCAGCGTTTCTGAGGTTGTTGATATTTCTTCCAGCAATATTGATTTCAGCTTTGGATTCATCCAGTCCAGCCTTACACATGATGTACTCGGCATATAAGTTGAATAAATAAGGTGACAATATACAACCTTGTCGCACTCCTTTTCCGACCTGGAACCATTCTGTTGTCCCATGTTCCAGGAGGAGGATGAGATGATCTGATACTCCCATCTCTTTAAGAACATGCCACATTTTGTTGTGATCCACACAGTCAAAAGCTTTAGAATAGTCAATGAAGCCGAAGTAAAAAAATTCTGCAATTCTCTTGCTTTCTCTCTTATCCAGTGGACACTGGCAATTTGATCTCTTGGGCCTCTTCCTTTGCGTAACCCGGCTTGCACATCTGGTGGTTCCCGGTCCATATATTTTTGGAGTCAAGCTTTACCTTGCTGGCATGTGAAATGCACTTTTTTGGCACTGCATATTTTGGGATTGGGATGTAGACTAACCTTTTTTAATGGATTGGCCCTTGTTGAGTTTTCCAAATGTGTTGGCATAAGGTAACACTTTCACAGCATCATCCTGTAGAATTTTGAATAGTTCAAATGGGATTCCAATTAAATTAGACACATATTACAAACATCGGATAATAATAATACATTGAACAAGAACCCTCTTGAGATTTGTCCCTCTTTAAGCATGCTCGGAGTTAAAAGGTTCTTCAAGCACAAATTATTTTCAAAGCCACTTTTGATTTGTTTTTTAAATGCTTGCCAGGAATTCCCACTTTTTCTAATATGTTCAAGTGCTTTGTGAGGATAGCGGTGGGTTTATGTACACTTTGAGTTATATGAGTTATTACATTTTTAGAAATTGTAAAATGCTGGGTCTCTTGCTTTCATAAATTATTTCCCTACTTTATTTTTTTCTGTAGACAGCACTTTCATGTTTAATATGTACTACACTACAGAATATGTAGCTTAATTAAAGAACAAATAATATTTTCTCTGTGAATTAGAAATGTGCATGAAAAGAGGAATCAGTATACAAAAGCGAAATGCTTTTTAGATGCCGCAAGCTCAGTTTACAGTGAAACACAAAAGGTCACAGTCAGTGCAGAGAAGAAATGAACACACAAAATAAACATAACTACAACTGGTTATAATTAGAAATTCTATGTGAAAAATCCATTAAAACTGAATTAAATTTAAACTTTGCTGAGAAAGGATAAAATGTGGTTCCAACTGTAAAATAAATTCTGGAAGGATTTGGAACAACAATATGTTTGTTGGGCAGCTTCAGAGTAATACATACATTGCTGAATTTAGGTGGAAGTGCCTTAAAATGAATATATGAGTTAGAGAAATAGTATGTATACCACCGACTTGCCCGTCAAAAATGACGGCAATAAAATTTGAAAGCCGGGCAATGTTATTTGCCACACAAAGCAAGGCTCTCCCCCCTCTAACTTGTGGGCCTCATTGTGAGCCTCTCCCCCCTTTAGTTTATGAAGTCACTCATCGCAAGGCCAAATGGTAATGATGTGCATGTAGCTCGATGCACTATTGTAGCAGCACATCTCTGGTGGCCTCAAAACTTAAAGGTGTACAAACACAGAAACAATATCCCTCAAATTGTAGTGTCTGGTGCAGGGCTAACCGTTCAGGTGATTTGGAGTCAGCATTGATTCTTAATCTTGATGACGCTAGACATTCGGCTACCCCCATCACAAATCAAACTATCACAAACTGAAGGTCTGCGCATACATACATTTGTCCATAATAACGTCACGATTTTCCGAATACCCGATGGGAATTTGCTGATTATTTTTCACACATTCTGAAGGCTTTTGTTCAGAAAAGTTCAAAATATAGTCCTCATCCTTATAACTACTTCAGTTTAATAGAAAACTTTTTTAGCTTCACTTCTAATGCAAACTGAGTAAAAGTTAGATTTTTTCTATGAAACACATGCATAAATTAATCAACTGTTCAAAGAAGAGAGATCACCTTCAGACTTAGCAATCAAAGATTCCAAATACTTAATAGCAAACATATCAGGAAAATAACACACAAATTAATTGTCATCTCTAGAGGAGTTATCTTACAGCTAACGTCAATCTTGAAAGTTGGGTGTAGCTTCTTTCCGATCCATGTTACCCTCAACATATCAAGAACAAATTATTTAATGTAAGGTTACATATAAACTTACTGAAAACTAATTTAATTTCAAAAAGGTTAAAATAGATTTAGAGAGAAAAGTCCAAGACAGACAAACACTTTTTTGCCTCGACCTCTAACTGTTGGTGTATCCCAAAATTCAGTCCTTGGCACCCTCTTCTTTTCTATCTATACATCCTCCCTTAGTACTCTAATTATGTTTTATGGATTGCAATATCATCTATATGCAGATGACACTCAAATGTACCTCTCAGCATAAGATCTATCCCCCACTCTTCTAGCATGAGTTGCCAACTTATAATGTAATGTATATTACACTATCAATGTAAAGATATGACACAATCAACAAATATCTGCATAGTTAGAACAATAGTATTCCCAGTAGTGACATATGGATATGAGAGTTGGGCCATAAAGAAAGCTGAGCGTGATATTGACACCTTTGAATTGTGATGATGGATAAAACTGCTTAGAGTCTCTTGGACTGCAAGAAGATACAACCAGTCAATACTAGCAGGCTAAATTGTTCACTAGATGGTTTGATCATGAGGCTAAAGTTCAAATATTTTGCTCATATGATGAGAAGATAGGATTCTGATGCTTGGATAGATTGAAGTCACACAGAAGGAGACGGCAAAGGTGGAGATAGACAGATGAGGCCATTGAAACAATGAACATGAGCTTGAGGGAGATCAGAGCGTGCTGCTGTCCATAATGTCACAGAGAGTCAGACATGACTGAACAATAATAGGGCCCAATTCAATTGCAAGCCCGCAACACAATTGTAGGCAGACCGTATGTCTGCGTGTGTGTTGCGGGCTCCCGTTGTTCTCAGATTGCGATACTAATTGCTCAAGTTACTCGCAAGTTACTGCCCTAAAGCTCAAAACCATAAACCCTGCACTGATTCAAAGCAGTTCAGGGCGGGAACGTGATCAATTAAGCAAGCCCTTAACCACTTATTTCGAATCAGCCAATAAAAAATGAAACCGCCATCATCGCGGCAGTAAAGCATGAAGGTTACATGTCAATCAATTAGGTTCGAAGTGTCCGATATGCAAGGCGACTCGCAAACCCTCAAAATACAAAATAATAAAAATGAATGCCAATACCATTCTAGTCGACATGGGTGGCCTGATATGTATTAACTCATTGGTACCCGAGCTTGAGACTGTTGTGTAATTAATTCTAATGTATATCATTGCTTTCACCGTTATTTACAGTGCAGTATTGATTTTTTTTATTTGCATTTACAGTGCTATGAATAGGTGTTTAACCCCATTGCGGATCCTCCCTAGCACTCGTAGGATTTTCACCTTCTCCTTCTTTTGCCATTTTGTCATTGTAAAGCTTGCGAAAGTGAAAGATTAAAGGCTTTGCGGGCATTATAAATATTTAACATCAAGGGATTTTTACCCTTACAAAGATTATGGATAGTAACCCAATGGAATTAAGAATTGAGTATGATGTACACTGTCTTGTTTTTTTGCTTCACATTGCATATGCTAAATAAATAAGATACATATTTCTCTTGGTTGATTGGATATGATTTGAATTGATAACATATTCCTTGTACCTCACAGGGCCAAAAGCAGGAAGTTTGCATCAATAGATGCAAAACTGCTCTCAAAAAAATGTAAATGCCATTCTCACATTCTAGAACATATCATGGTGCCCTCCAGGCTCCGGCAGAAGCATCAACATTTACTAATTAAAAACTAGCTTTATAACTTTTTCCCTTCTTAATTTCTTAATTGTACAGTGGCCTTTTAATATCCTAGATACAGTATTTTAGGTTAGGTTTGAATAAGGTTATACAGAGTTTGGCTAGCAACTCTCTTTTTCTGTTGCTAATTCCTCTTCCAATACATCTTACCATCTTACTGGCTTTTCCTGCAGCTTCGTGGCATAGTTTGGCTACTTTTAATTTGGGTGATATAATAATTCCTCTTTATTTGTGGTCAAATGACTTTCAGTATATATTTCACCAGGGTTTTTGTGTAGTCTGCATTATTCAGCATTGACCTTACATCTCACATTCTTGACCAACCCTCTAGTTTTTTAGCTTATTTTCATCATATCCCTCCTTGATATAATTCAATATTCAATATATTCAACCATTCAGTGTTTTTTTTCTTAATTATTTTGGAGGAAGTGCGCTATATAAACAGACAGGCATACATACACATCAAATAAAATTGCATATATTCATTCATGAATATCAGACACACACTGAACAGTATTTAGAGAGAAGCACATTTTACAGAAGAAAATAATTGCAGCCCCAGTCAAACCTGTAACTTTCGGGCCTCGGGATGAGCGCCTTCGGGGCTCATTGCGCATGCTCAAGTCCGTAACTTTTAACATTGCGTGACCAACATTCGTAAGTTCGACAACTGGAAGCATGTCCTTAGCGCTCTGGAGAACAGTGCTCCATCAAACGCACGTGAGTCACCTGCGCAGCAGACAACAGCGCGGCAGACAGCAGCGATCTCAGTTTACTGCGCGCCACACAAGAGCGCGCGCTGATCACCCATCAAAAGAATAATGATAGTCACTTCCAGTTGACCCCTTCCTATTGGCTCTATCTCCTGGCACGACACTTGGAGTATCCATTTGTGTCCTATCAATCTTACCTCCGGGTCAATGGTTGGGTTCTCTACACTCAGGATCCCTGCCCAGCTGCCCCCTTCCTATTGGCTCTATCTCCTGGCCCCTACACTCTGAGACTCCCTTTGTGTCCTGGCAATCTCACCTCCGGGTCTATGGGTTCTCTCCACTCTGGATACCTGTCCTATTAGTTCCTTGCGCTATCTCCTGGCCCCTCTCTGACCATCCGTCGGTCCATGTCCCTGTATATCTGCCCCTTCCTCTTGCCCTGTCACAGCTCTCTCTCTCTCTAACTCTGTATCTCCTTGCTGTATCTGAGCCTTCCTTACTCTGCGTGTCCTGTCTATATCTGACCCCACTCTGTAGCACAACTCTCTCTGTCTATATGGCCCTCTCTCTCTCTCTGTGTCTCTCCCTGCCTCATCCTTCCCTCTATCACTCTGTATCCCTGTCTATGTGAGCCTACTTCTTTCTCTCTCCCTCTCTCTTTGCCCTGCAGATGTTTCCCTTCTCACCCCCCCCCCTTCCCGCAGTGTTCCCCGTTACCTAGCAACCGGACGGCCTGCAATGCAGCTTCCTTAGTATTATGGTGTATATATGAATGTATCTTAGTCATATGACTATTATATACATGCACACACCTGTGCACTAACTCACTAGAGGTCCATTTACAGAGGAACCTAAAGGGGTACACTGTGACACACTGCCACAAATCTGTCCATAACCATCACTATATTCTAACTAGTGACTTGCCCGTCAAAAATGACGGCAATAAAATGTGAAGACTGGCAATGCTGTTTGCCACACAATGCGATGTTCTGCCCCCTCTGAGCACCGAGCCACTACTCCCATCTACTTCACCGCTCATTACAGGACTCGGCAACTTGCAACTTGCAATGTGTCTCTTTCCACCATCTACCTCTATCCCTTCTGTGTCTCTGCTGAATCTTTGCGTGGCTCGCGCTGACTGCCGTTCGTTTTATTTTCAAAATCTTGAGTACCTGTCGTCATTGGTGTAAGTGTTACTGCCTTTGCCATCATGTATTTTCTAAGTCCTGCGTGCCTAGCGTTGTTTGTCTGTGTCCCGCGTGCCTGGCATTGTTGGTGTGTTACTGTCTTTGCAGTCGTGTATTTTCTAAGTCCTGCGTGCCTGGCGTTGTTCGTCTGTGTCCCGCGTACTTCCTAAGTTCTGCCTGGCCTGTCAGAGCTTTGTTTTCATCTTGTTTCAGAATTTTTACGTTTTTTTGGACGTAATTTTTTTCCCGCTTTAGCGATTTTCGATTGTTCAAAAAGACAAAATATGGCTCAAATTAACTTGCAACCTCACTCACCGGGTCCCTGATTCTCCCCCTGTGCTTGTGTGTGAGTGTGTAAGTGAATTTGAGGCATATTTGTGTGCTTTTGTCGTCTTTTCCAGTTTGGTGGTTCGCCGTTAAAGTCTTATTTTTTGCAAGCTAGTACCTCAACGGCTCACAAGCGTGATGACAACTTGCAGTGATCACCTCTCCTCCTTGGCCTTATTCAAAGTCTACATACTGTAGGGGTACCCCCAGTGTCACCCTGACCCACTCTCAGTGGTCTAATCCTTCCTCGGCACGTCACCTGCAAAATGCCTCTGGGTAGGGGATATACTTGGACTGGATAAGGTTGAGGTGGATCTAGACAGAGGCATTTTGCAGGTAACATGTCCATATATGTCTATATACAGTATGTGATTTTAACAGGACACTGCCATAGGAGACATAAGACATGATCTGAGTGCA
Source organism: Discoglossus pictus (assembly GCA_027410445.1). Taxonomy (NCBI): domain Eukaryota; kingdom Metazoa; phylum Chordata; class Amphibia; order Anura; family Alytidae; genus Discoglossus; species Discoglossus pictus. The sequence goes on along the minus strand of CM050164.1, from coordinate 416,526,717 downwards.
TGCCAATGCAAGAGGAGCAAATTATTTTGGTTCATTAAATGGTCAAATATGATGGGTACTGGATCTCTTTTCTATGTCCCATTGGCAGGGTTATGGTAACCTGACATTGCCCCTGTGATGTGCCCTGGTCTCAGGATAATTCACTTCCAGGCATACTCAGGCTACTGTTGTGGGGCTTTTGGGGTTTTTTAGTTGCTTTATTTTTGTTAAACATGTGAAAGTCAGAGGAGATCAAGAGTAAGCCATTTTACCATATTTTCTGTCCTTTTTCCTCTCCTCATCATTTCTCCTTAAGCAATTTTGAGACCTATAGAATCAAAATCTAACTGCAATATAAATACCACTTGTGTACAGTGTACATATGAATAAATATTTTTTATAAATAATTTATGTGTAAAAGCAACAATATAAATACAATTTGAATGTGAACAAAGTGGTTCAAACACCAGCAAATGTTGTTTAACGTTATGAAGATCCAAAACAAAAAAACAAGTGATATGATTCATGTATTAAACTGTTGTTCAAGGTCATATCAGAGTATATTTGAAAGCACTGTCTAAATCATATGACTTTAACGCTGAATGCTATAAAACAGTTTCAAATCTACTGGAAATGACAGCATAATTAATGCTTTTTATAACTTTTATAACAAATTATGCAAGCATGTGCTAGTAATTGGTTAAACATATTGCAAGTATTTCAAATGTGCTTGTTTCAAATAAGCAATTTCTTTAAATTGAAGACATTATGATATATTGTACTCTGCAGGTGCAGAAAATGGCATGCAGTTGGCTGTCTTCATGTTTGTTTATTCAAAAATGTTTAAGTTAGTGAATATACAGTAGCATTTATAACACTTCGTAACAAATTAGTAAATAGGATTTTTCTAGGGGAGGGTTATATTAAGGTCAGTGGCAGAGCAAGAAAATGGAAGGTCCGGGTGCAAAAACAAAATTGGGGTCCTCCCCCCAAGGAGGGCTGTCATTTATTTCTGCGCTGACTCCGCCACCTTGGTAAAAACTCACTCATTGTCCCTCCACATGACCCCTTACCCTAGTTCCCCTCCCTAATACCCTTTCCCATAACAACACACCTCCCCAAGACCCATTCCCATAGCTGCAGCCCCTAAGACCCCTTTTCCATAGCTGGGCCCCACTCAGAGGCTGGGCGCTTGTGCACGGAACCACCTGCACCACTGGTAGCTCCGCCACTGATCAAGGTTCTTGTATAACTTACCACTGTGCAGGAAATACTGTCTACAGGTCAGAGGTGCTCATCAGAGAACAAACTCATCTTAATAAGTTAGTTCTATGGACATGATAACCCACTATGAGAGCAACCTGTTTTAGCTCTCTTGTGCCCTTCACAGGGTGAAATATCCTGTAGTATATCAGTCTAGTCCCACTCAAAAGAGTGATCCAGCTCCGAAATACCAGGCAATTCTACCCTGAAAAGGAGAAACAGCAAGTGCCAGATGCGTTTCGGCCTTTATGGGCCTCGCCAGGGAGGTGCAGCTGAACTCCCTAAGGCACAGTGAGCAAGGGGTCCACGTCTGGAATCCCCTATCACCCTTAGGGAGACTAAACCCTAATGGTAATTTGCATATATAAAACAACTAAGTCAGAGGTGCTCATCAGAGAACAAACTAACCTTAATAGATTAGTTCTATGGACATGATAACCCACTATGAGAGCAACCTCTTTTAGCTCACTTGTGCTCTTCACAGGGAGAAATATCCTGTAGTATATCAGTCTGGTCCCACTCAAAAGAGTGACCCAGCCCCGAAATACCTGGCAATTCTACCCTGAACAGAAGAAACAGCAAACCCCAGAAGCGTTTCGGCCTTTATGGGCCTCGTCAGTGAGGTGCAGCTGAACTCCCTAAGGCACAGTGAGCAAGGGGTCCACGTCTGGAGTTCCATATCACCCTCTGACTTAGTTATTTTGTATAAATATTTATATATTATATTATTATTTTTTTGTCATATTGGAGGAGTGCCAGGGGCATTGAGAATTTAAACAAATAAATAAAATAAAAAAAGCTTTTGAGGGGCACTGCCGCAATGGGTCCCAATGCATTGCTCCAGCTACACTGGCGGTAGATCCGCCCTAGCTTCCTGTTCTGGGAGTAGAGTTGAATTATCCCCCCGCTGTTTTTTTGGGGGGGGGGCTCCTACACCCATGTGTGCAAGCACTTAGAATGTCTCAGAAAGTTCCTTAAAGCTTCAGCCTGCTTACACTGTAACATTTACAAAGTGTTCAGTTTCTTGGGATGGGAGTAACAAGCCATCTCTCTGATTGGCTAAATTTTTCTACTTATAGATCTGTAGCATTCTGAATTTGTAATCTTGTTTTGAAATCATGACACAAACATAGTTATAATAACAATGACATTCAGAAATCAATGAATATCTATGACTTTATTCTGGAGTCTGGTATTTAAAGAGCAGCTGCATGCACTTTTCAAGTTAAACCTAGTTTACAGTTCACCATTATTTGACATTAAAGTGTATGTGCAAACAGCAGCAAAGTAAATCAATAGCCAGAAAATATAATTTAACTCTGTAATGGCCACTGCAGCCCCCTTCCTTATGTCCCTTAATGTCCTAAGCGCTGCTGAAAGGAAGTGAAGGATTTCACTTTAGATAACATTATTCAACACTTACAACACTTTCCAATTAATGTTACATAGTTACATAGTTAAATAGTAATTAAGGTTGAAAATCAGCTTTAGTCCATCAAGTTCAACCTCTCCTATGATCTGCAATATGCAGATTAGTTTTTAACTGATGCAGGGGAAAGCAAACAAAAAAAAATCCTTCCTGACCCCATATACTGGTGATTGGACTCCTCCCTGGACCAATACCTCTCTGAATGCCCTTTTTATTCAAAAATATGTCCAACCCCTTTTAAACGTTATCTGTCAAATCCGCTGTAACCACCTCCCTTGGTGGAGAATTCCACAGACTATCCCCTTACTGTGAAGAACCCTTTTCTTTCCTTAAGTTGGAATCTTTTTACTGCTAACCTTTGCCCTCTTGTAAGGTGAAAACCTCTTGGCACAATAAGTTCATTTGACAAAGCCTTATATATCCCATCTTAGACACCTTTTTTTCTAGAGAAATATAATTTAGTTTCGTTAGTCTTTCTTCATAATTTAGCCCTTTCATTCTCATTTTTGTTGCCCTTCTCTGTACTTTTCCCAATTTTTAAATGGCCTTTTTATGAAGTGGTGCCCAAAATTGTACTCCATATTCTAAATTAGGGCATACTAGGGATATGTATAGTGGCAGAATTACATTTGCTTCCTTTGTTTCTATACCCTTCTTAATAAATGTTAATCCTTTATTTGCCTTTGCAGATGCAATTTGGCGTTGAACACTGTTACCTAGGGGGTTGTCCAAAAGCACCCTAAATTCCTTTCAATATCTGAAACCCCTAAATTTTCTCCATAAGATTATAAATTGCATGGCTATTTTAGTCGCTCCATTTCTCTAATTTATGCAAATCCCTTTGAAGCGAAATTACATAATTTTCTGATTTAATTACCTTGCACAACTTGGTGTAAAAAATGCAGACAATACTTTCCGGGCCTACTTCTAAGTCTTTAATAAATATGTTTAAAAGGAGAGGACCTAATGCTGAACCCTGAGGAACCGAACTTACCACATTAGTCCAATCTGTGTATGTTCCATTTACAACTATGCTATGCTTCCTGTCTTTTAACCAGCAGATATGTAATGCAATTCCTATATACCTTAGTTTGCTCAATAATCTTCCATGTGGCACTGTACTCAGCACCTCGCCAGGAGGCCAAGGACCAGCTGGACTTGACACCACCTCCTCCCCTCAGCAGAGCATCCAACTGGCTGCCACCGCCACCAGGCCCACCAATACCACCGCCCTTATTGCGCCAGGCTCCAGCCGGGCCCCAGACCCCCCCTTCCCCGGACCACCCCCACCGCCACCTCCTCAACAGGGACCTCCATCCCCATGATGCTTACCCTCATGCGGCCGGCAGATGGAGTGTCACCGGGGGATTGAGGCCAGCATCTCCGCCAGTCATGCGGAGGTCATGTTCAGCCTGGCCAGGCACAATTGGGAGGAGGCATCACCTACTGACTAAATCATACCTTGCCAGGCTGCTCAGGATGGTGGCGGACAGGAGCGCATTCCAGGAGGTGACGGCAGATACCATGACACGCCCTCTGCTCTTCAGCCCCGCCTCCTCCGCCCCGGAGGCATCCCCGTCCACCCGCAGCCCGGCACCTCATCTCCTCCCACCATGCCTCCACCACCGCCACTGCAAGTGCCGCTGCCTCCTGGGTTGGTCGCCTCCCACTGCCCCCCCCACACACACACACACACACAACCACCAGGGAGATGGGGGCTATGGCTAGGCAGAGGAGGACCTAGGGGCTATGTAGATGTTTGCCTTCTCAACAGCACTCTTCAGTGACAGTCTATTGGTCCAAATGTTAACCTAATCTAGCCTGGCTACAGAGTCTTGGATCTTGGCCTATGTGATGGTGATATTTTATATGCAGTTGGCTACCTCCTATCACATGGTCCATGATCCTCTTGTGGACATGTGTGGACATGTAGGGTTCTGTTTAACATTTAACCAATTGATGGTCACTGAGGAATGCTGTGAGGAAAATATGCTGCAGTCCCTATCCTTATTTTGTAGGTGTTATGTTTTGGTTTTGTTATATTTTAGGTACAATTCAGGTCCATGAAGGCATCTTCTGCATCTGCAAGCATTGTGAAGAAAAAGTGTGAGTTTTAAGGTTTTCACAGTCCCTCTCAGGTAGACATTCCTTCAATGACAGCCCACCCCCCCCTTTATGCAGCTCCCACAAATTTAAATCTATCATATAGCCATATATCTAAGATATGATAGTTGTTATCTTAAATGTAGACTAATATTAGTGGAGGACATGCAAAGTCTCACAATGGCATGTTAATTACAGCCAGCATTAATATATGCCCTAGTGAAGCATTTGATCCTGACCTCAATATCAGTCTGTGAACAGATCCTTGGGTCTGATGTAAGTAACATTGAATCTGGCCGCTGACCTTCGTGTCCTATGCGTATTAATGTGTATTTTCCCCTATTGCTGATATCATGGTTATCCTTTAACATGTTCTAAAAGCTGTATAGCTGATGGATGTGGTATCAATGTTGATGAACAATATCATATGGAGAAGGTGATAGTACACCTGGACCACTGATGCTGGTCACAGCTAAGCATTTATTGTGAGATGACACATCATTATTAATGGTCATGGCCAGTGAGATATCCTGAGAATTAGCTCCTAATGATTAGTAATGCCTGCAGATGGGAATCAGGTAAGTTGGTATATTGATACAGTTACAGTATTTAGCACTGTACTTTACATGCATGTTTGTTTATTTTTTATCCTCCTCTGCCTTTTTTTTTATCACTTTATTTCAGATTTGTGTTTTGTCACCACACTGTATGTGTGAAACTGGATTGGATTACACAGTCCAGAGGTTTAACCATCTGTTTCATTGAGCAGATATAGACAAGTTGTAAGTGCTATGCACATTAATGGTTTCTTCAATTAAATGGAGTGATTTCTGATGATCCTTTTTTTTTCATCAGAATCCATTTGCAGTGGAGTAGTGACCACATGTGACCCTGGTAGGTGCTATGCATCATGCTTATTCTAGACTATAACATTACCCCTTTAGGTATCCCCTTTTTTCCAACAAAAGCCTCTTTCTCTCCCCGGACCAGCCCACACCACACCGATATTATTAATGCACAGTCTTGTTGATTTCTGATTGTGCTCTGTGTATTAAATAAAGCTTTGTTATACCATTCTAACTGTATCAGTGTTTTTTCAATGGTTGGGTTTATGGGACATCCACATACATCACATTTGTGTCACATTCCTATATCAGTAAACCAATGAGCCCTTGTTAGTATTCAATATAGTATAACATATAAATCCATTAATAATAGTAATAATATAATGAGAAATACAGTATAATAGTATATATATTATGTGATAATGAAGGATTAATACACATGCACAGGATGGGCCTAGCGGAGAATATCCCTCATGGAAGTGAATTGGCTCTTGCTCCACGTGTCTCTAAACAGCCTCCATGTGTTTTTGTGGCCCTTCTTGATGGGTTAGAGTATATTAGTGTGGTTTATGTTCCACTGGTCCCCTTCCAGGTGACTGTAGGTGGCAGGTCATAGCAGTGAGGTCAGTCAAATCACAGTCCACTAGAGAAGGAACTGACAACCCACTCCAGTATATTTGGCATGCAAACCTTGTGGATAAGCACAGACAGAGACATAAGTAAGGGTGCTGCAGTCCATAGGGTCACAGAGAGTCAGACACAACAGAAGGACTAAACAACCACATTTAAAATATTCCCGTGGTACTTGATATATGCCATGTGGCAGTGTACTTTGGCCACTATTTGTTGTCCCAATGTAGATGTGATAACTGAGATGTATATAAGATGACCTTTGTATTTTTAGGGTCCACATTAGCGCATCTGTGAGTGAGAAAGGGTTAATATTTCAGCCATTTCCATGTATTTGTCTTGCAGTTTAATAAGGGAGTGTGTCTTTAATAGCTTTCAGAATGTTGCAGCATGACTTTTCATATTGGCATATTCATGACCATTACAACCTATGAGGAAAATAATATTACATTTTTTGCAATATTTGATAGTTGGGAGTTGTTGTGCATATAATTGTAATGCCTTCCATTGCTTACCCCATATTTTAAAGTGCATTGGTGTGTTTTTACCGTGTTTTGCAGTTTTCCAAACTAGTCTTTAAACCCTTTGTGGGTCCTATTTGGAATCTGTAAGCTTTGGGCCGCCATTTGCCATTTGTGGGCTTGAGTGCGGGTGTAGTCTTGAGCATTTTTTGGAATTGAATAACGTTTCTCAATTTTAAAGATCAGAAGTCTTGCGGCCATCAAACATCAAAGGCTTCGGGAGGTTGTAAGTTCCGGGTTTAACCACCACAAAGTTTTCAAGGCTGTAATCAGTAACCCGTTCAGAGACGGCAAAAAGACACCAATCGACACCTCACTTACGGCCTACAGTAACTTATGATTGCTCAATTGAACAAGGCTCTTATTTACTTTTCTATTTTTTCATTTATTTTCATTTGTATATAGCACCTTTAATCAAGGCACTTTACATAGTTATAGAATGGTGTTTAATGTTGAGATGTAGAGGATTATATTTTGTTGAACAAACATAATAGACAGAGAATAAGATAATGATTTGACGTTGTTGCTAAAATAGTACATTGAGCACTAGGTAAGACCAGAATCATGGACACAATTGGTCAAGCCAGGAAATCGAGAGGTAGGATTGATGAATGAACTTCTCAAAGATGAGCATCTTGAGCAGCTCCGCCACTGGCCCACATTAAATTCCATGACCAAGTAACGGTGCTATTAAATTAGAAGGGCTGCAAGCTACGAGCTGGAGACACAAAACAGTAATCCATCTGTCGGCTGGCAGCTTTGCTGGCTAGAACATAATCAATTAAGCAAGCCCGTAGTTTAGATGGAGCCAACGGAAACAGAGATCGGCAGCATTGCATCACAAGAAAATGGAGGATGGATTTCAAAGTCCTACAGGGTTCAATTATAATCTACAAGCGAACCCACATTCCATTCAGGATGCAATATTAATAAAGCCGCAAATATGATATTCTATCTCATGAGAGTTACAGTACATGTATTAACACGTTGATTCCCTGAATCGATATAACACAAAAAATATACCTGAAATTAAGTATTTTTCTGAGCCGATTTGTGGTCTTGAGAATGTTGTGCTATTAACTATAAAACCTAACATCACTTTCAATTGTAATAAAAGTACAGTAGTGTGTTTTTATTTGCATTGCAAGTGCTACGTATTGGACTTTACCCTCCTTGAGGGTCCTCTGGAGCACACGTTGGGCTTTGGGCTCCATTTGCGTGTTACGTGTTGGCTCGCAAGTGACTTCCTTGCAATTTAATAGCTTAATTAAACAAGTAGCGGTTACGTTGCTCGTAGGCATTTTATGGACCTGCTGCGTCTTAATCCGCAAGTTGTCCGCGGGCTACGTTACAAGGCTAATTTAATAGCAAAATATCTACTAAAGTGGCTGATAGTCATGAGAACACAGATTGGGAATCATTCAAACTTTACAGAGATAGAAAAGAGCAAATGTTTAACAAGCACTCCCTTACATTGCACTGATTAATTATAACTTTATTACATCATTTTGTTAAAAAGAAAATATTATTTCAAAAGGAAAAAATTATGATCAAAATAAATAAAACATACATATACAGTGGATATAAAATGTCTACACACCCCTGTTAAAATGTCAGGTTTCTGTGCTGTAAAAAAATTAGACAAAGATAAATCATTTCAGTACTTTTTCCACCTTTAATGTGACCTATAAACTGTACAACTCAATTAAAAAACAAACTTAAATCTTTTAGGTAGAGGGAAGAAAAAATATAAAAATAAAATAATATGGTTGCATAAGTATGCACACCCTTAAACTAATACTTTGTTGAAGCACCTTTTGATTTTATTACAGCACTCAGTCTTTTTGGGTATGAGTCTATCAGCATGGCACATTTTGACTTGGCAAGATATGCCCACATTTTTCTTTGCAAAAACACTCCAAATCTGTCAGATTGCGAGGGCATCTCCTGTGCACAGCCCTCTTCAGATCACCCCACAGATTTTCAATCGGATTCAGGTCTGGGCTCTGGCTGGGCCATTCCAAAACTTTAATCTTCTTCTGGTGAAGCTATTCCTTTGTTGATTTGGATGTATATTTTGGGTCGTTGTCATGCTGAAAGATGAAGTTCCTCTTCATGTTCAGCTTTCTAGCAGAAGCCTGAAGGTTTTGTGCCAATATTGACTGGTATTTGGAACTGTTCATTATTCCCTCTATCTTAACTAAGGCCCCAGTTCCAGCTGAAGAAAAACATGCCCAAAGCATGATGCTGCCACCACCATGCTTCACTGTGGGTATGGTGTTCTTTTGGTGATGTGCAGTGTTGTTTTTGCGTCAAACATATCTTTTGGAATTATGGCAAAAAAATTCAACCTTGGTTTCATCAGACCATAACACCTTTCCCCACATGCTTTTGGGAGACTTCAGATGTGTTTTCGCAAAATGTAGCCTGGCTTGGTGGTTTTCTTCGTAAGAAAAGGCTTTCGTCTTGCCACTCTACCCCATAGCCCAGACATATGAAGAATATGGGAGATTGTTGTCACATATACCACACAGCCAGTATTTGCCAGATATTCCTGAAGCTCCTTTAAAGTTGTTGTAGGCCTCTTGGCAGCCTCTCAGACCAGTTTTCTTCTCGTCTTTTCATCAATTTTGGAGGGAGCTCCAGTTCTTGGTAATGTCACTGTTGTGACATATTTTCTCCACTTGATGATGACTGTCTTCATTGTGTTCCATGGTATATATAATGCCTTGGAACTTCTTTTGTACCCTTCTCCTGATTGGTACCTTTTAACAATGAGATCCCTCTGATTCTTTGGAAGCTCTCTCTGGACCATGGCTTTTGCTGTGGGATGCGACTAAGAAAATTTCAGGAAGGACCAACTAGAGCAGCTGAACTTTATTTTGGGTTAATCAGAGGCACTTTAAATGATGGCAGGTGTATGCTGACTCCTATTTAACACGATTTGGAATGTGATTGCTTAATTCTGAACACAGCTATATCCCCAGTTATAAGAGGGTGTGCACACTTATACAACCACATTATTTTTTTTTTTTTTCTTCCCTCCACCTAAAAGATTTCAGTTTGTTTTTCAATTGAGTTGTACAGTTTATAGGTCCCATTAAAGGTGGAAAAAGTTCTGAAATGATTTTTAACAGGGGAGTGTTGACTTTTTATATCCTCTGTATATATATATATATATATATATATATATATATATAGTATATATAAGAGTGCACAAAAAGAAAATAGGTATTTTCAGGTCTTTGAATTAAAGTAGCAATGTTAAATTCTTATTTACAGACCGCTGACTAGTCTGCTTTTCATTTTCGTGTACCGATCCAAGTATGTTACGTCACAGATGGCGAAGCCGGCATACTAGAACATCTTAATGCACATTTAAAATTAACTTCTACAGAGCTTTTATGGATGGAAAGCAGGTTTAAAAGAAAATGGTTGTTACAGATGTTACAGACTACTGCTGGACTGTGGTGATAAATGCCGCATTTTCAGCAAGACACTGCAAATGTGTAAATGTCCCACCTGACAAAATATATAGCAGAAAAATACTGTATCAATATTTATCTTATTTTTTGTGCATCTCAGTGCATCTCAGACAAAAACGCAAATTTTCCGGTCAAGCCTAAATTCTAATCAATAGGATAAAAATTTGCCTTTTTTATTTCTGCAGTGTTTTTTGTATATATTTTGTCCAGCAGATAAGGGTGGGACTATAGTTGTGACAGGAAGAATTATATTCAAGAAATAAAGCCAATTACAGGACTATTATGTGTATGGAAAATTATTAAGAAATCCTTTGGGATATATAAAGGGGTTCATTAAATACACATTAGAATAACACTCTGAAGGAAGTTATTATAGAAAGAGATTTATATCTGTTTTTATAACCCCAGTATAGTATACATGGGCCAAAATTCATAAAGATCTATATAGTCAATCAGGAAGCTCAATTGTATTTAGTATGGATAATTTTTTTGGTTCATTGGCTGTTTTTTACAATCTTAAATCCATTAGTAAAACAATTGCCATAATTTAAACATTATTAATCTATATATACATCTATTTCACAAGAGTGTGGAATTGAAGCTATAGATTATGTTACTAAATGATGAGTATACAAATATATATTCTGATGAACAAAGAATATTCCTGCTAGATATCTTGAAAATCATTTTACATTCCAATTATTTTTTGTTTGGTGATAACTTATAGGTCCAATGTAGAGGAACAGACCTGCAGCCTCATTAAATTTGAAAGCCCGTAGCAGCATCGGCACACCCTCAAATGCTGCTTGCTTGAAATTCGGCTTACAGAGCTATTAAATTGAACCATACGCGAGTTATGGACCATAGACGCAAGCCCGTCAACCATTTTTGCACCGGTTGGATGTGCTGCAGTGAACATTATCTGTGCCGTAGTTACTGGTTTAGACGGCGCCAATGGCAAATGTCCAATGGCTTTTTGGCTCCATTTGCGGGTTACAAGGTTGAACGCTAGTGGATTCGCAGCAATTTAATAGAGATTTTTCAATGTAACAGTTGCAAGCTTAACAGATCAAAGGATTTGCCGCCGCGGAATTCAAATTTCGACATCCCATAGTTTTTTTTTGCACTTAACATGCAAGCTGTTAGCGGGTTGCTTTATGGGGACAATTTAATAGCCATAAGTCTTGCCAGCTACGCTATGGGCTACGGTTTTACACGTTGAAAGGATTTAATGTGGCTGATGGAATCTAATGTGGCACCATCCTATGCCGACCTACAGTATATATCAGTTTATTTTAACAAAACCTTGACTATCAGAACCTGTTCTTTAGACAAGATGCTACCATGTGGTGGCACTACATTGATGACATGGTAATGTTTTGGAGGGGCAACTATGTTAGTCTCCTCCAATTTAAAGAACAATTGGATGATTCCACAACACAGCTTAACTTTGCCATGCCTTGTGATAGCCATTTAATTATTTATTTTTTTACATACAGTCATCTTTTTATAGAATGGAGAACTTAGGACTAATATTTACACTTACACTAAGTATACAGATTGAAATACTCTATATTCTATGGTATGTCAGCTGTCCTCCTTTGGAGACTAATACCACGTTCTTCATTTGCTCAGTCCATAATCCGTCCCAATTCCAAGGACACAGAGAAAAACCATGTGATTAAATTCACATACAGAGGAAAATGACCCTGATAATGTAATATTACATTTATTAATTTAAAGAAAGCACACTTAAAACCAGAGTAATGGACAAGTCACATGAAGAAACAATAATATTTCTGAATTGAAGATCTGCTAATAAAATATAACGTTTATTTACAAAAATAAATAAAAAACACACAAAACATAAAATCCAACATTTAAAATATATACATGGGTCCCCTCCTGATGTGATACAAATAGAAAGATATAGTACATAAGCACCTCATGAGATATGAAAATATAAGGATAATCGAATAAGAATTCCTGTACCATGCAAACAGTATAATATGGTAAGTCTCTAGGGTAAGTCCCTAGGGGTTAGAATTCTCAAATAACATTCACAGTCTCATATAGAGCTATAATAATGTATACAGATTCAAAGGTCCAATACATCAAGACCTTTTATAAAAAATCACCATAGGGATGCACTGTTGTAGTACAGGTCGCTATATCCACAATTATTCTATAGTCCCAATATCATTAATATGCATATGTGGTAGTGGGATCTATAGCCCAATCAATATCTCAGCATATATAATTATATATGAACTAAGCATATGAAAAACCTTTATCCCAAATCAAATGTCCATATATAAGGTTCTAATAAATTCACATATGTACATATATACAGTAGTAATCACCATGATATGTGCTATCAGCAGTGTAAATAATGTGTCTATATTGACAATAAATCTATCACACATACATCAAATGCAGCACCATTGTATCATACATGGAGAAATCCAGGAACAAACCAGTGCTCCTCTCCGTACTAGCTTGCGGAAAACCCGCTGAGTGAGGTAATCAGGAGGGCACCATCGGTAGTGCCTGACGCGCATGTTTTGCAGAATAGCTTTTCAGAGGCTGCAGATGAACACAGAAGAGGCGTGCTATTTAAAGAGGTAAGTCACATAATCTTCTTAACTCTTTCATTATTTTTATTCTTGTCTTTTGCAGATCCACCTGTGGAAAAGAAAGACTGGGATTACATATATATATAACAAAGTTTATCTATGCAATATCTCATCCCTTCATATCATATATTTTAATAAAGATGTAATGTCTTGTGTGGTTTCATATGTTATTATTTTTCATGTTTAATAAGGGTAAAGAAGTAAATACAGTGCCTTGCAAAAGTATTCGCCCCCCTTGGCATTTTTCGTGTTTTGTTGCCTCACAACCTGGAATTAACATGGATTGTTTGAGGATTTGCATAATTTGTTTACAGAACATGCCCACAACTTTGAAGATGTTTTTTTTTTTTATTGTGAAGCAAACAACAAATAGGACAAAATAACAGAAAAAGTCAATGTGTATAACTATACACCCCCTAAAGTCAATACTTTGTAGAGCCACCGTTTGCGGCAATCACAGCTCCAATTTGCTGTGGATAAGTCTCTATGAGCTTGCCATATCTTACCACTAGTATTTTTGCCCATTCCTCCTTGCAAAACTGCTCCAGCTCCTGCAAGTTGGATGGTTTGCGCTTGTGAACAGCAATCTTTAAGTCTGACCACATATTTTCTATTGGATTGAGGTCTGGGCTTTGACTAGGCCATTCCAACACATTTACATGTTTCCCCTTAAACCACTCAAGTGTTGCTTTAGCAGTGTGTTTGGGGTCATTGTCCTGCTGGAAGGTGAACCTCCGTCCTAGCCTCAAATCACGCACAGAGTGGTACAGGTTTTGCTCAAGAATATCCCTCAACTCTGATCAGTTTCCCAGTACTGGCTGCTGAAAAACATCTCCACAGTATGATGCTGACACCACCATGTTTCACTGTGGGGATGGTGTTCTTTGGGTAATGTGTTGGGTTTGCGCCAGACATAGCGTTTTCTTTGATGGCCGAAAAGTTAACTTTTCGTCTCATCAGACCAGAGCACCTTCCTCCATACATTTTGGGAGTCTTCTACATGTATTTTTGCAAACTCCAAACGTGCCATTTTGTTTTTTGCTGAAAGTAATGGCTTTCTTCTGGCCACTCTACCATAAAGCCCAACTCTATAGAGCGTACGGCTTATTGTCGTCCTATGTACAGATACTCCAGTCTCTGCTGTGGAACTCTGCAGCTCCTCCAGGGTTAATTTAGGTTTCTGTGCTGCCTCTCTAATTAATGCCCTCCTTGCCCGGTCCGTGAGTTTTGGTTGGCAGCCGTCTCTTGGCAGGTTTGCTGTTGTGCCACGTTCTTTCCATTTGGTTATGATAGATTTGATGGTGCTCCTGGGGATCATCAAAGATTTGGATATTTTTTTATAACCTAACCCTGACTTGTACTTCTTAACAACATTGTCCCTTACTTGTTTGGAGAGTTCCTTGGTCTTCATGGCAGTGTTTGGTTAGTGGTGCCTCTTGCTTAGGTGTTACAGGCTCTGGGGCCTTTCAAAAAAGGTGTGTGTATGTAATGACAGATCATGTGACACTTAGATTGCACACAGGTGGACAGCATTTCACTAATTATGTGACTTCTGAAGGTAATTGGTGGCACCAGAGCTTTTTATGTGCTTTATAACAAAGGGGGTGAATACATATACACATGCCAATTTTCTGTTTTCTATTTCAAAAAAATAGTTTTATGTATATATTTTTCTCAGTTCACTTCACCAGACTATTGTGTTCTGATCCATCACATAAAATTCAGATTAACAAAACATTGAACTTAAGGCTGTAATGTAACAAAATAGGTAAAAAGTCAAGGGGGTGAATACTTTTGCAAGGCACTGTATATAGCTGGAGCAGTTCATTATATATAGAAATTCCTCCCCATAACATCGCCATAATTCATTTGGAATCAGTATCAGGAGGGGACCCATGTATGTATTTTAAACGTTGGATTTTATGTTTTGTGTGTTTTTTGTTTATTTTTGTAAATAAAAATTATATTTTATTAGCAGATTTTTATTTTAGAATTAGTATTGTTCTTCATGTGACTTGTCCATTACCCTGGTCTCAAGTGTGCTTTCTTTAAATTAATATATTCAGTACAATGAAAAACCTGCACACTTACAATCTAAGGGATTTGGAAGGTGATAGATACATTGGGCATAATAAGCATGAAGGTGATAAGCTTCATTAAATAGATTTGTTTTGGTGAGGTTTTGAAGGTCTTGAATCAGTAGGAAAGTGTAGTGGAAGTAAGGTGTTCCAAAGAATTTGGCCAAAATGAGAAACGTTCTGAAGGAGGGAATAAGAGGAGGTGATAAGATAGGAGGAAAGAAAAAGGTCATTAGCAAAATGGAGGGGGACGGTGGGGGAGTATTTTGAGATGAGAGCAAAGATATAAGGGGGTGCATTATTGTTTAGGGCTTTATACTTTAGGGTCATAGTTTTCAATTTTATTACAAAGCCAGTATATGACAGAGTGGCGATGCTGACATTGAGAGTTGGGAATTGTTGATGTGTCTAGCGGAGGCCAGCAAGGAGTGAGTTGCAGTAGTTGAGACGAGACATGATGAGAGAATGATTTCGAATTTTAGTTGTGTCCTGTGTAAGATAGTGACTTATTTTGGAGATATTTTTTAAATGAAATAGACAAGATTTGGTGAGTGAATATATATGCATAATGAAAGAGAGAGCAGGATCAAGAAGAACTCCAAAATAAAGTGCTTGGGAGGAGGGAGTGATAATTGTATTGTCAACAGTGATAGATATTTGTGGAATGGATGGTGTATTAGAGGGTGAAAAAATAAGGCATTCAATCAAGTCAACAATATCCTAAGGCTGTTAACTCTTTAGCTCATCCTTGGCTATCTATCTATCTATGTATCTATGAATAGTCTTGATGAGTATTGCAGTATATATTGAGTTATTTTTATTGGACAAACATATTAATTGAAATGATGAGCTTTCGTGAGAAACCTTCTATTTTTTAAGTCAGAAGCAATATTGAATTCAGTATTGTCAAAACCCAGGAGAGTTGGGTCTGCTTTACCCCCAAAACTCTT